>CM042865.1:8107774-8703050 GCA_023658055.1 Thaleichthys pacificus
GAAAAAAAACGTAACCCAGCCAATCACAGATAGGCGTGCGCCCCCTGTTTTACCTGCCAGCGAATGCGTGGTCTCTGCCGCGTAAGGATTGGACGGCGAGGAGGAGCCGCAGCCGGACTCCGACAGGGGTCCCGTGACGAGGACGGGACTGGTGTCGGGGTACAGCAGGGCGGCCTTCAGGGGCGCGATGGAGTTGAACCGGACCACGGACAGGCAGCCACTAAAACCCAGGGCTCCAAGCCTGGAGATCTCGGGATCCAGCTCACCCGATTCTGGGAAGACCATCAGACAGATGGGGCGGACGGAAGGATGGAGGGGGACAAACCATGTAAACGAGAGATAACACACATTTGACACGGGTGTCTCCATCAGGAAAGATAAAAGTGTTTTTAATCGAGGAAGCCTGAACAGGCCTGAGGAGAAGACATCAGACTTGACATTGATCCCCGATGAGATGTGCCTATAGGCTCGAGCAAGTCACGTGACCTGCACTCCCACATTGATTCAGCGCTGAGCATACCTCCGCAAGCAGCTCATCACAATAGGTACAAAGCAGTAAAGAAAGACACCACTAAGCCTGTCACTGGTGCTGCTTGAGGTATCGGGGATATTAGGAGAGATTTACAGGGCATCTGCTTCGCTGGCCCTCATGAGACACCTACTGCCTGTTACTTTAATGGAGCGAATCTGCATGTTGATGATTTCTGCTTTCAAAAGGCCATCCCATCCTCTGGCATTGAATCCCACTGCTACTGAGAAGGTTATGCTATACCAGCAGGCTTTTTACTCATGTTTTTTCTTTTTTATACGCTCCCTGTCCTCCATACGCTCTCCCTCTCCCTCCCTCCCTCCCTCCCTCCCTGCCTCTCTCTCTCCCTCTCCTACCCCCTCTCTCTCTCTCTCTCTCTCTCTCTCTCTCTCTCTCTCTCTCTCTCTCTCTCTCTCCTCCCTCCTCTCTCTCTGTCTCTCGGCTGAGTCTCAGGCTCTACATTCATTACAGGTCCATTTGTTAGCGTGATCGATGACAAGCCTGGCTGGGAATGACACTGAATCCACTTTCATGCTGCCTCTTTGATCCTGATATGACACTCGCGCCGCTGAGTGGGCAGAGGGGGGATGCTCGGTCGCGCGCTAACATGGGTCAGGTCAGGCCCAATACACTGGCACAGGGCAGGGCCACGCCACTCGCAGAGCTGCCCCCCCTCAGCCACTACCCCCTTTACTCCCACATGTCATTAAACCTTCCGGATGTTTCCGATTTTGAACAAATGGGAGTCCAGAGAAGGCATGAATAAATCATGCCGGAGCCAAATCACTCAAAGAACGTACCACGACATGGATGTGTAGTCGGCAACATTTTATGAATCCGGAGTGCGTTCCTATACGAGGGACTTTGTTTGTTGCACGGAGACAAACATGGATTTCGAAGTGACTCCGAGCAAACGTTAGTCTCATTAGTTTGCATTGGAATGCAGTGACCTGTAAGCTATGAACTGTCTGTTCCTGCTCCTTTCAATTACTTTTTATTACTAAAAGCAGAGGTCCAATGCTAGCACATACATTAGCATTACCCGCATGGAGTGGCTTATTTTTTTCAGCTAGGCAGACTATGTATAATACATAAAGCCAATAATATTCGGAATTTAAGTAAACAGACACACACCGTTGATGATAACATGCCACGTTCAGTTGAAATTGCCTGACTGAACAAACAATGGCAAGAATTCCATTATATTTCTCCAGGTCTTCCTTCAAACTATGTTTCTAAAACACAGAGTAATACAAAATGATTACTAATGGGGCCATTGCATAGCAGAGGTGAGTAGTTCTTATTCATAATTTGAATAATATTTTCAATTGGTGTGAAAGCCGTATGTTAGAGCAATCAGGAAAAGCTCTCGAAAATGTCAATGTCAGGTAAAACCAAGCCTCTCTACCCTTTTATTCAAATCAGTCTTTTAACTAGGCTGGCCTTCTCCGCCACTAATGCAGCCTTACTCACCAGACACTTTCCCCATAACAACCGACTGGAGAGCGTTGAATTCCACGTCAGACTGTGAGATTGAAGTCCTCTCTCGCATGCTGGTCAATCTGAGAAAGGCAAAATGGGTCTGTGAATTGTTGCGGGTTCCAGAGAGGGAGAAGAGACTCGGACACTTTGATGTGTCAAATGATCGAGTACGTATTCTTCCGTGGAGAGCGCTTTAATTAAGCCTGCTCTTCAGAGTGCTCTAAACACATCATTGCTTTGCTGTTGAGTCGTTGCCATTCAATTAAAAAGGGAAAGGAGCGTGCTGGAGACTGGACAGCTTTTCTTTTGAATCACATTTTCAAATTGTGATTAGGACCAGAGCTTAAACTAATTGATGTTTTTTGTATTTGAGTTTTCTCTCTCTCCCCCATCTAAACTTGCCCAACGGTTTCAGCAATCTCCTTATTGCGAGGCCACTGTAAAAGTGAATGTAAATCCTGGCCATTATTTATGTAGGCTTACAGGAGGAATATGGAGGGTATATTAAATGAACGACACATTCAGTAGCACCTCCAGTACGTCGTTCACTAAAGGGTTTTCTCAGTGTGGCAGGTTCCTGCTTAAGTAACTTCAAATACTCAATAAAGGGAAATCAACTGTTGATCCCTCCGGAACCCCCTTCTCCCTCTGCTACACCAACACACACACACAAATGCACACACACACACACACACACTAACACACACACGTACTTTGCCTCTTTGACCAGTAAATACCCAGTAAGCCATGAGACTCAGTTTGTACAGAGAAGCATGTGTGTTGCGTGTTTGGTCGAGTCAGCCCTTGCGAATGGAGGAGGAACGAACGGCGTGTAGATCCTATACTTCGGAGACGATTGCACACACTTCAACCAGAGTTAACAAGTCGAGTGAGGAGAATTGGCTGGAAAGAGATGTCAGACGGTTACTTTTCTGTACACTCAATCCGAGTACCGTCTGTCAAAGTCTGATTTCACCCCCCAGAGGAAGACTTCTCTTAAACTTTTATTGATTTCATGCTCCTCTGCTATCGTATTCCTTTTCTTCCTCTGTTCCTCTTCAGAATCGTTAATGTCGTCTGTGAATAGCGAGTGAGCATAGTGAATGGCAACAGACAATGGCTGACAGTTGGGATGGGTGCATTCTGACAAAGAAAGGCAGCGTGGCAAAGCAGTGTGAAGTTGACACCTGCTGTGGCAGTGGCAAAGGGCCATTGGCTCTCCCCAGGGGAAGCCTGGCAGACACCGAGGTATTGGTAAAGGCAAAACATGAACTCTTGTCAAACAATATTTAAAGTCGAACTTATACTGGGGTGTTGATAATATCATTACTCGCGCAAACGGCAGTTCATGTTTTGTCGCTACGGGGAACGCAAAAGCACACGCACATTTAAAGGAGCCTGGAAGCTCGCGTTAGCCGAGCCTCGCCTCTCCGGATTTAGGCACGGATTGTGTCCTTCCTGGCGTGTGTTTGACAAAAGACGCTGACTGCAGACTCGCTGTGGTTATGGATGGGATGTTACCTGCACGGCGACAGCCTCGGAGAGTCGCCGTATGGACACTCTGTGGAGCTGTCCGTTGGCCAGGTTCCTGACGTTAGTCCTCATCACCTCAGCGTCTTTGTTCGTCTGCAGTTTATACTTCACATCCAGGTAACCTTCAGAGACGGGGAGAGAAGCCCTCGATGAGCGCGCGCAGATGAAAAACTGCCGCCCGCTGCGTTGCACTGTTTATCCTGGAAGAGATTGTTTACGCCTTTCAAAGCAAATCGGAATGTATAAGACGGGAGTTACAGAATTAATAAGCCTACAAAGCCTTCAGTTAAGAGGATTAATATCAAATTCCCTATCGGTTACAGATCCACTAAATCAAATTCATTTTCATAATTTGCAGGGTATTAAGTGTCAGCAGAGCTTTGATAAAGACACTGCTGGTGTCGTGCTGGCCTTGGAAGAAGGGACTGAGCACTCAGATGAACGGGACAATGGATCTTAAAAAATGATGCTCTGACTAAGGCTGTGTGTTTTTATCAACCGGCCACAAAACACTGACTTAAGATGTATTTTCGGAGGTAATAATACGATAACTATCAGTTAACACAAAGGCACAGTAGCTCTAAAGGGGGGATGACGTTGCAAATTGTTTGAATTGTTCACTCCATTTATCTTGATTTCCCATTCTGGGCCACATAATATATATAAACAACATTGCTGATTAAAAGTGTGATATTACCTCCAGATGTCTGTAGTATCTGTAGATAGATAGCCTCTATTGAGATTGAAATGATGCTATGAACGCTATTAATTGATTCTACCTGTGATCTAAAGTCATAAACACTGCATTCAAACAACTTACTGTGCATTCGAACATAAAAAAAACAAAACATAGATGAAGATGCCTAATGTTTGTTTTTTTTATGCGACCCTTTGGGGTTTCCATAGAAATGGGTTGGAGATAAACAAGAACAGGAAAGAGAGCAGCACTGTCGACTCCACCTCGACTTTTTTAAACCAATGTGGGCTCTGAGACAAATCTTGGCTCTCTGTTAGACATGGAGGGATGAGACCAAGAAGACAGCAGCGCGAGAAGGACGAGTCAATTTGTCCGTCCGGAGTTGAGAAGAAAGCTGTCTCTTAGCTTTAATTGGAGATTCAGGGAAGAGAGCTACAGTTCACTGAAATACATGGATCACTATGGTGGCACCGTGCACTCACAGTACTTTGGATCTTTTAGAGCCAATCTTTTCCAGATACATACAGCTCAACAGGATGAGACAACTGCACCTTTTTCTTTCCGTCCCAAAAAAGTTGAGAAGGACAATTTTGAGTGAGGAACAGAAGGGTAACATTTGCGGTGGCCTCGTAAATGTTTACCCTTCTGTTTCTCACTCATAATTGACCTTCTCAATGTTTTATAAAGGAAAGAAAAAGGTGCAGTGGTCTCTTAATTCTTTTCCAGAGCTGCATATTAAATAGCTGTACTTATCATTATACCGTGGGCCAACTATAACATACACTTATAGTTGTTATATCTACACCAAAAGTGAAAGACAGAGTCATTACTGTACTGTATATACTATATACAATAGTACTTCACACATCAGTTCATTATACAGACACTTGATTCATATTGAATATTTTCATAATATAGACTATTTGTCACATTAAGAATTAAGATTAAGAATCTTCAGCGTTACTTCAAGTCCTCCTGAGATCTCAGTCCCTAAAAGCTGAGACGCCGCCGAATAATTGACTCTGCGTGAGCAAGACGCAGTGAGGTCTGACAGAGTTGAGTCTAGGGGGACTTAGAGACTCCGATTAATCCAAATGAATCCGCCAAAGCTCGAGAAGTCGTATGTGTGTGTGTGTGTGTGGCGCCGCATAATGCGTTTGAAGTGTCAGGCATTAAGGCCTGCCCCGGAGCATCGCAGTCGGCGGCGCTGCCCGCGGGTCTCACCGTTCCTGTTGAGAAGGACGGCCAGGTACTCCTTGTAGTAGGAGCTGACATAGAGGAGCAGAGCTGGGGTCTGCGTGGTGCTGAAGCTCAGGGTGACGTTCTCCCCCCCCAGGGTCAGGTCGGAGAAGATGGAGGAGGGCAGGCCGCTGGCGTTCCCGTTCAGCTCGTACGGCTCCTTGAAGGTGTACGTGACCGAGGTTTCGGCCTTGAAGACAGCCGAGACCTCTGGAACGAGGACAACAAAGGGAAGGGGTGTTGCTGTTGGGTTACCTCAGAGGAGGAAAGCCTCTGTCTAACTCGGGGGGATTCTAATGAATGGTCATTACCCGGCTTCTACAGAGCTTGATAACGACCCATTCATTTGAAACAGGTGTGTTGGAGCAGGGAAACATCTAAAACATGCAGGACAGCGGCTCTCGAGGACCAGGGTTGCCTACCCCTGGTCTAGCTCCACTAGAAGGGTTAAGGGTTGGGGTTTCTAAGTGTTGGACAGCCAGTTGATTGGAGAGAGTTGATCAGACACTTGGACATGAAAATGACCAGTTCAAACACACGGCGATACTAGAACAGTCTCTCTGAGGCATGAACGTCCATGGACAGAATTGATGGTAGAAAGAGGAAAACAAAGAAAACAGATAGCAGGTGTTTGGTCCACAATCAGGTAGAAACGACATCACAGACCCATGACTGTCATCTGAACGCAACATAGGTCAAAGTAGGAACACACACACACACACACACTTGACCCGATATGAAGGAATTAGCTGTTCTACTGATGAAATTACTGTAAGTACGTAAGAAATTCCTGATTTCTCCTACATCTCCTATAATAGTATTCATTTTAAACATGAAACCAAATGACTGTCCAGGCATTCAATAGCTGTGTAATTTCAAGTAGCGGGGTTCGAGTGCAAGCTCATAGATTTATTTTTTCTAATTTTTTTTCATGTGTCACGAACAGTATAATCAACGCTGTTAGTCCCTTGATAGCTGCATTAAACCTGCTGAAGAAAAGGTACTATGCAAGGTGTGGATCCTTATAATTAAGCCGTCTTTAGTTTCGAGGTAGCATTTTGCAGGTTATGCACACTGTGCTGCTAAGTAAGTGATAATTCCAGGGGAAATCTAAGCATAATAGTTCATTATTAAAGGCATGTGTTCCTCCCTGCTTCACGTAGTCAACCTCTTCCTAAGATGACTCACAGACATCAAAGCTCTTGAGCAAACACTGTGGATTCAAGCCATTGATGTAGTTCACAGCTAGGAAGTACTTCTGGTGGATGCGTTTGAAGCAAGCTTAAAAGGTTCTCCATCTACCTTTTGACACAGTCATCCTTTGCGATACCCACGCGTTAAAAGGTCCCATATCTGAGTTTTTTTTCTTTTTTTGGGAGGGGGGGGGGGGGGATTAGAAATGATCATGAAATACATCTGTCAAGTTTATGTAAAATAAAATTGTGAGATTTCAGTCCCACTTACATTATAAAAACACAAGCTGTGGCTCTTATTGGATGATAGCACTGGTACTGCTCCTCTCCAATTGGCCCTCTCAATTGAAACTGGGTGAAGATCAGCCTATGAATGTTCTGTGTTCCGTGAAACAATTACCTCAAGGTTATTTTCAATTATTAACTGTGCATTGATTGTGAATTGTGAACACCGTGATACCCCCAAGTGAATAAATCAACAATTACCACATATAATACCGGGTTCATGTTCTACACTGATCATCTAGCATCATGTTTCTCAACTGGTGGTTCCAGAGCCTAAGGTGAGCTGGTGTGGAGCGGGCGTATGCTTCGGCCCCGTCAATAAGTCGAACTTTTATTTTGAAACCTCCTATGGTGCGTTTCTATTTCAAAAAGGTGTGTAGGCTCACGCCGTGCCGCGCCGCATTCCAGAACACAAATGTCAAAGTGTCAATCAAAACTGCGGCGCACAGGAACAATACCTGCTGACATTGTGGATTACTATACAAATTGGTTTGGGGAAAGAAATCATAATTGTTCGGAAATTCAATCATTTTGGGGTCGTGACTTAATGAACAACGACAAATGTGGATCCTGAGGTTAAGACCAGCTGAGAACCAGACCGAGCGGTTCACCTTGATGAACCGGCTCGATGTTCTTTTGTACCTTTCTGACAAAAGGGCCCTGCGTAGGCAGACTGGCCACAGTCGCAGATGAAGCCGTTGTACTTCTCCACGCAGCGGCCGTGGTTCTGGCACAGGCCTCCGTAGCTGCTGCAGTGGCCCGGGCAGCCAGGCCTCACCCCGGGCGTGATCTTGGCCCGCTCCTCCAGGTCCAGGGTCTTGCCGTTGAGCTGCAGCGAGCGGAGGCAGCCCAGGAAACCCTTCTGCCTGGAGGCCGTGCCTCCTGCCGACACAAAAGAACACACAGACGTTTCGCGGGCTTCTCCTTCAGCGCTTGCTCTCTCCGTCCCGTCTCTTTTCACACTGCCCCCCACCGTCCATTGTCGGCTCATTCGTGTGACGGGGGGGGGGGGGGCAGAGGTGCAATGCAGACAGATTCATGTGCCACCCCGTGCGCTTCCGAGAGCATCGCTTTTGTCGACGCGCCGCGCGATTACAAAAGGGCGCTTTAGTGCGACAAGGCGACGAAAACAAAGTTGTGGGAGGCGAAACA
Source organism: Thaleichthys pacificus (assembly GCA_023658055.1). Lineage (NCBI taxonomy): Eukaryota > Metazoa > Chordata > Actinopteri > Osmeriformes > Osmeridae > Thaleichthys > Thaleichthys pacificus. Next base: position 8,115,885 of record CM042865.1, read on the forward strand.
CATTCAGGGGGAGCTGAGTTTTTATCAGGCGTCTGTCTGCCTTGCCTGCCTGCCTGCCTGCCAGCTGCAGAACACGCTGCTAAACCTTCCCTTTCTCTCTTCCTCCCTCCTCTCCCCTCTTCTTCGGGCTCGCTCCCATACCTCAGCCTTGGCAGTTCAGATTGTTCTCCGGGTTCAGCCACGGCTCCGAAATCAATGAGGCTCCCTGCCTGCCAGGCCCTGCTCAATATGCTTTTAGTCAGACGTGAAAACCCACAGCACTGCAGAGGACCCGACACAACAGTCGAAACTTTCCTAGCCCGCATCCACTGGAAGGAGATACGCTTTGGGTTCCTTGTTGAAGGAGAGTGATGCCCGGGCCATTAAATCGAGGGGAAATTGAGTAGCCTCACAGTCCTGCGGGATGTAATCATCTTTGGGTAATTGCGCATCAGAGACAGCTCATACTTTCGGTGAGCTGTGACTGGGAAACCAGGCGTGTCCTTGTGGACAAGCACCAAGGACCAACCGAACAAAACCAAGGCGGGAAATATTGTTTTTCCTGTACGGCATTAGAGTGAGTAGCAACACCGACATAATGTCAAGTCACATACCATCCACAGCAAGTCCTCCAAATTCAAGACAAGCTTTCACTCCTAACAATGGAAGGAAACCTTTGATGGCACATCAAATACTGCCATCTCAAAGCCATTCCGAACCGACATCAAAGCAAGCCGGTCCGAATGTATTCCATTCTCCTGAATGTCGTCTTACATAAGCAAGCATGACCATATGTTGGGTAACATTACGCACAGCATGTAGCCAGAAGACACGCTGTACACAACAGACATTCGAAACCATGGTGGGGTTTACAAATGAAAATGTAAATCACGATGCATCATTATCACTGCACATCATGCAGATGCTGTCATTAGCGTCACATGCATAGCAGGAATAAGCTGGCATCTGTAGTCTAATGTCCAAGTTTGAGCAATGCACACAGGCAATGCAGGAGGGGATCACATGCTAAAAATGTTTTAAATCAATATTCATTTTAGCACCCTGTTTCTACATCGGACCAAGGATTAGACTGTATTTCTGAAAATGAGGGTTTCCAGATAATAGCAGGCATACTGCAATATTTGCTTGGAGATAACCCCTCATACAATACACTGAGACTGCTTGTGTTTGCTCATTTTCACACGGAACGTAGATTGAGGTGAACACAGTGAGGAACAGCTTAAAGGTATTGATAAGATTTAGCAGCGTTCAGGCCATTTCGCAGGCATTTGTGCGCTATGTGATTTATGCATTCGTTTTAGGATAAAGAATTTCCAATCTCAGCTGTCTGACATGAGTCAACATACTTAACATGCAAGCAAGCAAATGCATATCAATGTGCAAGTTTACACACAGACCCCCCCCCCCACACACACACACACACACACGCACACACAGCAACAACACCCTAATGTTCACCCAACAATGCACAAAGACACAGCAACACACTAATGCATTACTCAGGAATGCACACAAACACACACGCACACACACCGCGAATCCCATGATCCAACCCATCATGTTCTGAGTGGCGGTTATTTATTGAAACTGATTATCGCTTAGTGTTCAGAAACAGTCCACTCAGCACCTGCATGTTCTATAGAAAACCGCCGATGATGGCGCTCTGCCAACAGCGGGGGAAGCAGCATAGTCTTAAGAAGATGCCATTACCTCATCTCCCTGGAAGAGGAGACAGAGAAGGCCTTGTCCACCATGTATTTATGAGGCCATGAACATGAATTCAAACGTAAAAATACCAAAGAAACGGCAAAAACATTCACAAACAAGCGTTGGAAATGACCTATCCGAGGCGAGGATTCTTTGTCTTTTTACTAAGCCAATAAGAGGATGCCTTTCTCTAAATTGCTCTGGACTGCGGGCCGGGTCGAGGCAAACAAGAGAATCTTCCGGTGCCCTCACTCCGAGAGCACATTCATCCAGGCCTGCAGCCTCATCTCCAGCGTTTACTCTCGCCCGGCTCTAATAAGCACCGGCGGTCTCTTCCTTACCCACGAATAATTGGCTGTTGAGCTGAAGATGGATGTGTCCGTCGGCGGGGGCCTTCTGCGTGGAGGCGGGCGAGGCGTCGACGCGCAGCGAGGCTTCCTTCACGTTGCGCTCGGCGCGCACCGCGTGCCACCTGTCGTCGTTCAGCGGGGCGCCCGTCTCCACGCGCACCTCCAGCGGCCCGTTGCCCACGTCGAACGAGAAGACCACCTCGGATGAAGCTGTGGGTCATAGGAGAGATGTGTCACACACACACACATACACACTTTGCATTTGGGATTTTCGACGGTCAGGTGATGTGCCACTGGTGGAGAGTTTTGACGCTCGCTCCCAGAGAGGATTGGCGGATAATCAACAAAAGCATAGGGTGGGACATCTGGAAAATATCTGGACCCTGAAGAGACGAGTCACTCGATTGTTTCAGGCGTGTCTGTGAAGTGCTCTCCCACAGGGCCAGAATGACACATCGCAGAACCTGTCCCTGCAGCTCGGGCTCCAAAACAGCTCCACTCCCAGGTGGGAGCTCACTGTTGATTGATCAGCTGATTACGAAGCTTCCAATTTCCGACACAAACTTTACTCAATTAAGAAAAATGTCGAGGTGTCCAAGCCGAAGACGAAACAGTCTCGGAGTTCCAGCTTGCCAAATCTATCATCGTAAAATACAGTATACAGCAAAAAAATGCTTGTCGGTGGCACTTTTTTTATTTTTACGAAAACTTTTATTAAGAATAGCAGCCATGCAGTACACGCATTGCACTCTGAGAGAGGCTTTACGAGCACCTCCTCTTGATTTCTACACAGTAGACTGTGCACTGAGCTGATGACTTGGAATGAATGGGACTTGGGCGGGTGAAACGCCCAGTCTGTCATCAGAAACTCCTGGCAGCGAAAACAACTTGCTAAAAAAGGCTGATCATCTGTTCCCACCTCTTTGGTATTCTCATCCCAGTTCCCTTGGCTCCTATAGCCTAGCCTGCTAGTTCTCACCAAGGGGACCTGTTTGAGGGACAGGAAGTGCACAGAGGGGTAAAAATAGCAAGCAACACTTTCACGGTTCAATGATGTCGTCAACTAATTACGAGTGAATGTATGGAGGGTTCATTCGAGCGGGTACGTAAAACTGCAGCATCTCCTCTGGGAACGATCGTAACATTCCCATTCAAATTCATTTCCAGAAGCTTTCGGTGAACATCCCCCCCCCCCCCCCCCCCCCAATCATTTTAATTCTCCTTAGAGAAACGTCATTAAAAAAAAACGTTCCGAGCGCGTGGTTTCACAAAATGCCTCACAATGGTCACGTGTGTAATATGTGCCCACCCCGTCGTTTGGTTCTGGTGTTTGCCATGCTGGAGGGGTTCATTGAGCTCTGTGAAGTTTTGAAGGCCAGGCTCTAAGAGAGGAACATGGACCTCCAGCCTGCTGAGTCTCTTCTCACATCAGTCTAATCCATCACCCCTGGCTATTGTCTGCAGAGACAATAACATCCAGTGCCACTTTCACGAAGTTAACGCTTCACTACAGATGTCGCAGAAAATGAGCAAAGACAATACACGACAATGGAAAAAAAAGAAAGATATAGTAGTTCCATTCCAACTCCACCACCACAAAGGCCTCGGGGAATGCCAGTGTGCGGCAGGGGTGAGGATTATCTGCAGAGTGAGCAGGCGTCAGACGAAACAATAACATCGAGACGGTCTCCAATTCACGGAAAACGTCAAATGCCACGGCGTACCAATGCGGTGGCACCTGAACCAAAGTCACCGTAAAAGAAGTACGTCATCCGCACCATTCTGCGCATTGCTCTAACTGTGTCACGGCGATAATTTCCCTGAGGGAAAAAAAAAAGTATCGTGGCGGTTTGGCTGTGCTGCAGTGTTCATGTCATATTTGTGTTGTTTCTCAAAAGTGTTTCCCTCTCCTCGGGAGCAGAGGGGCAATTTAGAGGATGTCGCCCATGATAACACAATTCAGAGGATTATAACACTTGTAAATCCAATCTTGGCCATAAAGCTGTCGAAAAGAAGCCAAGTAATATCGAAACGGTGTCGAGTATGGCATCACGCAATAAGGATTCGAGCAACGCAGTTGGCAGAGACCCTCCACTTACAGCTCAGTTCAATCCGGATGAAGTCTTTGATGCCAAAGTTTTCCAGGAACACCCCGGAGGAGGCGGTGGTTTTGAACATGAAGGAGATGTCTGCACTTAGCTCTCCGTGGAAGGTGGGGAAATGCAGGTAAGAGGTCTCCTTGTTGAAAAAGGCAGCATTCCAGAAGCTCTCTGAAAGGCAACAGAAAAGGCTTCATTCATGACACCCTAATGAGGTTTACACTCGCCATGAATAAGTCCACTCGCGCTTAATTAGATCACGGATGTATAATTTCAGCGACGGGTTGCAATTGATGTCAATTCACTGAAAGGATACATTTCAGGTAAGCGAGGCTGCAATTATATACGTATAAAAATTATAATAATAATATTGAGACTGATTAGTATTATTACCTGATTAGCGACGACCATCAACGAGTAAACATGAAAGGACGCATTGTTTTTGCTACCATCCAGCTCATGTTTTTTGAATACGTAATTAGTTCCTTTGTATAATCACTAGAGTACATAATCAAAGTATGACTGACGGGCAAAATGAGAACCTTGAATTAGCATGAGGAGAAGACTGACTTTGGATAATCACCATGATTAATCTGCAGGTTACCGAGGAGATTGGGCCAAACGCACTCTCCAGGTCTACACATAGCAGACACACATTCACATGTATCCATTGTGACGAGAGAAAAGTATACTGCATTTTACTGAGCATAAATCTGGAAAAGCCGGATATCTATGCAGTAAAACAGTCACTATGCCTGTACAGATGTGAACATACTGTAGAAGCAGATCATCTGGGGATATATCCAAAGCAAGCAGCCAGTCATTGAATTATAACTCTATGGAATTCGCCAACATGGAATGAGAGGACAGTCAGTACTTACTGTCGCCATGGCATCTCAAGGGGCCAACTTGATAGGCTCCCTCAGAGCCAGGTCTCTGTGTGTCACCAATCACGACGGCTCTCACAGGCAGGTGCTCCTTATGGGCGAGCAGGCCTGAGTCATTGGCCCTGGGGTAACAAAGACAGGAGGCTGACAGTGAAACGACAGAAGGATACCAGACAACCTCCGGAAAAAATGCAACAATCCAATTCCATCACCACTTTTACTCTATCTTTATAGGAGCGGGGAATCACGCTTATAAATACATACACGGGATAACTGGATTTTAAATGAGCGCATATATCCAGATGGTGTTTACCATCACCTGTTGAAGCACTGCTGCCGGAACAACACTATAAATACAGAGGCTGGCCGTGCAGGTGCTGTGTCTTTTGAAAATCATTTCAAACTGAGAGGGGGACAGGAATAGATGTGTTTTACAGCATCTTTGGAATTGGATCCAACGTGGCTCAGGACAAGCCCAGTAAGATACAGAGAGAGAGAACTCGTCCCTTGACACTGCTTGGCTCGACTGATATTTTAGTGTCCTCCCCACGTCCGGACATGAAATAGTTTCAGCTGGGGGAAGAGAAAGCTGGCCTTTCGACCTGCAAATCAGGGTGTGCCACAACAGGACGGAGATGCTAAATGTACAGGAAGTTGCGGGAGATTAGCCTCTCAGGGCTCGCTTCATGGTTTCTTCCTTGAGTTATCGCCGCCTCGTTTCGCTGGACAGCCTGCGGCCACAAGGCTGGGATATTTGAAGGCGTGTGCGGATTTAAAGGGACGGTACCACTCCTTGCGGTCGGCGTCGCAGTTGCAGTAGTGGTTGGGGTCAACGCAGTTTTCCTGCAGGCCACAGGCGCATTGCTGGCTCCCTGGCACGGCTCCGCCCCAATACGTCTGAGGGTCTCCTGATTGGCTCACCCACCAGCTGAAAGGGGCACCGTCTGGACACACACACACACAAGTACACAAAGAGACACGTACTGTACACACCGTAAGGAGCCTCCCGAAGACAACATGTTGTTAAAATTCTTATTGATTCTCTTTCTCTCTCTCTCTCTCTCTCTCTCTCTCTCTCCCTCTCTCCCTCTCTCTCTCTCTCTCTCCATCACCTCTGATCTCCTCTATCTAACAGCTGTGTGCCAGGGTTTAAACACCAAACCGGCACTGCACCCTCGCATATTACATGTTACATCTATTTGACCTTTTCTACCATTATTTATGTAGGTTTGACATTGTTTTGCCTTTCTGATATCAGGCCTTGCTCCAACGAGACAGCTAATGGACAGCAATTACACGGTGAAACTGGGCCTTGGCTCGGTCTGTGTCTAAACAAGCTATTACCAAGGTTGACGACGCCTCAAATAGAAACACATGCACACGCCGACGACACACACAACAAAAGGAAATAAACCAGCCGCCCCACTAAACGCAAACCCCGAGTCGATTTCCCATACATTATCGTAAAATAAAACCCAACCGAAATGAATTGGCAACAATGAGCGAGATAATCAATTTGCGATGTCTGCTTAAGCCCGGCTCGCGAATCTCCGCGCTCCCATCCCAACGAGCAGCCGTTTCCTTTTTAATCAGACTGACCTTTCTGGAAAAGGAAAGGGATCGATACTGCTAATAAAAAGGGCTTACCTGGTGTGTTTAAGAGGCGTGACTTTCTGCAGTGGTAGGACAGTTCCTGCTCACAGTGCTCCGCCTGGGTAATTACAGCCCCAAGCTGCTCCGCATCGGACGAATAGTCAAAATGGGCTAAATGCTGATTTCTCCCAGGAGGACGCTTTTAATTTGGTAAGCTCTGTGTTATTATGCTGGATCACCATCCACGTCTTATCTGTAGGAGAGGACAGGGGGGGGGGAAACCCGGGGTTCATTATACATAATTATGGAAATGAGCATGATGTGGGAGACAGAGAGGGGATGGCGGGAGGACGAGATGATTCCGATAAAGGTGTCTGCCAGCCTATCGCGGACGTGGGGGCTGTCAGATATTATGGGATGTCTGCCACCGACGGGCAGACAGAGTCATCATCAACTACACACAATGAGGCGCTTAACTCTGAGGGGAGGGGGGTGGGGTGGGGGTGGGAGGGTGGGGGGGAGGGCTATGATCGCTAGTACACACACCATTGGGCAATTCGAGGCCACATGCCAAATTTCCCAGTGACTCAGCGGCACTGCGGTTGAACCCTTGGCAGTGACATCACTGTGGTGGGAGGCCGGGAGGCATTGTGGGATTGCGCCGCCGGAGGACAGAAGGGGCTGGATTCTGGAATGCATGCAGGTGGAACCCAAAGTCCCAGTGAGGTCTATGGTTTTTACCCGTCATGTTGCAGTAGACGAGCTGTGGTCTGATGGGGCCGCTGCCGTCCACAGTCGACGTAGAACAGCCCAGACGTGTTGCCCCTGTGCTTGTACGCCTCGCAGGACCGCTCGTACACGGCTTTGGGGGGAGAGAGAAAAACACAAGAACAAAACAACTCCATGACGAGGGCTGTAAAACCTGGCGGATTAGCATGAACGTGCGAGCTTTCGACGGGGATCGGTGAACTCAGTGGGTTTGTTGTGGCGTACGGTTCAGGGACGGAGTTGCGACCGCCCTCCCGCGAGTGCCGCGGGTTCCGAGAGATTCCCGTGGTTTGAGTTGGACTTGATTGGGGGATGAGCTGATTCAAAGTGCATCGGCTGCCATGTATTAACACCTCGTGATTCTTATCGCGTATCAGCAGCCACTTCGAGAACATCGCGGCGAGCCTCGAATTACAACACGGCGCAAATCGCACGAGAGCTTCTTTCATGTGAATGAGGCGCTTTCGGGTTTACGATGTCAACAAATGTGAGAAGAGTCAAGTTGATTACGCTAGGTGTTTTCAGCCTTGAGCGTGTTTCGTTCTTTGCTGTCAGATAACCTGTCATACTCCGCCTCAGGTCTTGTTAAATCCTCTCTTGACAGTCCCCTGACAGCAATACTGAATAGAATCTCTTTTTCCATTCGTTACTTCGGTGGAGAAAAGCTGACCGCAAGTTCTACCGAATAGGTGTACATTTGCGGATAATGACAAAATATAAATCTTACAGAGCTCGAACTGACAACCATCACAGGAGGGCGAACAAAACAAACTTTGATTCGTAGGATTGAGGGGGCTGTGTCATACAGGGACACAGACGTGGACTAGCCAGTTACGCTTGTTGTCTTGGCCTTCCCACTGCACTGTCACAGTACTGGAATTCTATCGAAGCCCAGAGCTACATGATCGATGGGCACCATCATTTTTCGAGAGGACGGAGGAGAAGAAAAATCTGCATGCTGGATTAAAACGAGACGCTTTCCCTGAGGGATACAGGCATTGTCTACCCAGGTGCAGTTTCCTTCTGTATACTATTTTGAATCCCCCCTTTCTGTGGCAGCTTGTGGCTGCCTCTCAAATGAATAATGAATCCCCCGAAGATAATGGCATCATTAAGAAGAAGAAGAAGAAGCAAACAGATAGTACCTAGGTAACCGTTGTTACTCATTCAGACATCTCCTTGCTCAATCTTTCGTTTTTTAGCACTCTGACCCGGCGTAGATCAGAGGCAACTTCGCCACTCATCATTCTTGCCCCGATCTTAGCAGTGGAGTCACACAACCCCATCTCGCAAACCTCCTTTTTTCCCCCCCGCACCTACAAACGCTTCCATTGATTTATCCGCCTCTTACTTGAAATCTAATTATGCGTAAAAAAATCGCAGTCAATCCTCCCTCGGTCTCGTCCACTCTGCCACTCGAGTGTGAAAGTGTTAAACGGTGCGGCGATTACGTTTGACTGACAAGTGCTTAGTTTCACGTGAGCCCCCAATCTCTAATGACAGTGGACTCACAGAAGCCTCTCGGATCATTAAAGTCTCTCTCACTAATCCTTATCAATGGCCAGGCTTCGCCGCGAGGCTCTGGCGGTCGGGCTACGGCTGCCTCGCAGACAAGAGTTTGACCTTGAAAACAAACGGTCGGCTGTCGGGGAACGCAAATAATATCCTCCACAGTGAATAGGTTTAGCTAAGTTGTCGCGAGGGGGACGTGTGTCGCACATTCCCTCTCTCTGGATGGGTGAGGGTGCACGTGTGTGCGCGTGCGAGGGGGTGCACGGTGTGTGTGTGAGGGGGGGGCGGGGGGGGGCTTAGGACTCACAGCTGTGACAAGTTGCTCCACTGTAGCCTGTGTGGGAGCAGTTGCAGTGGAATGTACTCCAAGACTGAGTACATTTCCCACCATGTTCACAATGGCTGGGAGAGCACCTGAAAAGAAAAGAAGGCAAATATTCAACAGTTTTCAAGAGCTCAAGTTCAATGTCAGGAGTAACGACATGTTCATAGGCGAGAAAATATCCCGTCTTAAACAAACCCTTCGCTGGCAGAGAAACGTTTATCGTACCATGTTCAAGGACTACGACACCCATCCAGCAAGAGCCAGAATGTCCCCTGGAACAGTTGTCTCTCTACAGTGGCACGACACTAATTCGGGTAAGGAGAACACTCTTTCGTAATGGCAGCATTTCACAACGGCTCATCTCCCAGCTTAGCATGCACCTCAGGAGAACCGTCTCCTGTTCTCGGGGCTGGGTGGACGATGCGCAGTCGTCCTAATTGGATGTGTGTGCCGCGGGATGATACCGCCGTGGCTGGAGCACGGCGAGGAACTGAATTACACTCGACAGGTCAGCCAGTCTATGAAGAGGTAGCCGTCCAAACTGTTCTCTGTTCTCAGAGGAAGATTCAGAAAGACAACTGGAGGAGTCCATGGTGCTCAAGTCAGTCCCGCCACGCACGCACGCACACACACATACACACACACACGCACACACACTACAGCTGCTGGCTCTCCTCCCAGTTCATTGCCTGAGCTGCAGCACAGGATCTCTTAACAGGCCGTATCATGCACACACACACACACACATACAGTATACAGTACTCAAACACACACACACACACACTCCCGCTCTGTGAAGAAAAACTCTGACAAACACATTACAAGATGATGGTTATTAGGACATACAATACACACACAGTCACACTACATCAACTCAACTTCTCTATTCCCAGTCTTCTCACTCGCTGTACTAGGAATACACTCTCTACCTGAGCCACCCCACACCGAGCAGCTCCATCTCAGCAAATGACTGTTGGCAGGTTCGGTGTCTTGCTGACTGGTGTGTATCCATGTGGCCAGCCAGAACCATGAGGCCTGAACCGCGAGAGGCAGAGAGACGGACAGACACACAGCAGTCTGTCAGCGGCCCCCTGCGGGGCCTCCGGGCTGACTGATGGCCGCATTAACATGCGATCCCACAACAGAACGGTGTCACCGAGGTGAGCTCGGCCTTCCGTCTCAGCCTGAAGAGAGACGGCCCCCGGATCGGATCAGAAACCCGGGGACGGGGTTGGTGCCGGCGGAGGAGACTACGGAGTCCGAGGCGGCCGATCACGTGTTCGGATGGTGGGAATGAGGTGAGGAGGCTAGGATTGTGACGGGCGTGGCTGGAGAGAGCCAGGGGCGGGGTGAAGGAACGGGGTCTCGCTCGACGCGCGCGAGGGGGAAGGCGGCGTGTGCCGCGAAAAAATCACATTACTGTCAAACCACGGGAGGTGTATCCAATCGCACACAACAAGAGTCCGAGTCATTAGAGCTCCCAGCCGAGCTCCCCTAACCCACTGGTAGAGACCATTAGGGAGAATGCTGGTCTGGAATGGCCTATTGCGGCTCTGTAGATGCCTGGGGTAAATCACCTCATTCTCCAGACCAGCGTGATAGGAGGAAGGTGGGTATTTTTATCCATTCGGAGTGCCGAGCTGAGAGCCAGCACCTGGTTCGTTACAGGCGGGCATGCAGGCAGCTCACACAGGTGACAGGTTGGCGCAATCACCCTCTTTTGCCAGCGCACACGCCATGCCAATCCCTCCGCCCCTCACCTAACTCACCCTAACCCTCCTCTCTCTCTCTCTCTCTCTCTCTCTCTCTCTCTCTCTCTCTCTCTCTCTCTCTCTCTCTCTCTCTCTCGCTCACACATACAGACATATTTTTCTCTCCCATGTCTCGGCCCCATGTCCATCTCCCTTTCTCGTCCCCCCCTCCCTCTCTTTCCCTGTGACCCCCCCCCCCCTCCCTTGCCAAGTCCAAGTCCTCTGCATTGTGACCCCAATCACAGCCAGGTGACAAACATGCCTGAGTCACAGCGGTAAAGTCACTGGCAGAGACAAGCACAGCAGGCAGGAAGAACAATGGTGAAGGCTGTGTGACGTGAGCCTGTGTGTGTGTGTGTTTGTGTGACAGAGAAAAAGAGAGCGGTAGTGAGATCGAGAGAGAGGGAGAGAGAGGGAGAGAGAGTGAGAGAGAGAGAGAGAGAGAGAGAGAGAGAGAGAGAGAGAGAGAGAGAGAGAGAGAGAGAGAGAGAGAGAGGGGCTGTATTCTTCACCTGGAAGTCCGGTGTAGGCTAGATATGACAGGTCATCTCTTCCTGCCCTGGGGGTCAACGGTGAGAGACGTCAACTTCCAAGAGACAGACCCCATGCCATGTCCACAACCTCGCACTGACCCCTCGGCTTGCTGAAGGTAACAACAGGGAGGCTGAAACACTAGCTTCCACAGACACTTCGGTGTAGCCGTATCTACTGGGAAAAACAGGCCCACCGACTGAGTATGTAACACTGTACATAATGATGTGTTAGTCGAACCTTTGTAGATATGGAAACATATCCAATTCCTGCAATAACGGTCAGAGATAAGACTTATGTCTATGGCTTCTACTAAAGGCACAACAAAGCCTTACAGTAAAGCAACTATCTTCCCCATGGGCAACAAATGACTAGTTGAAAACAAACTCTACCGGGTATTCAACATAATGAGCTCTCATTCAGTAAGTGGGGCAATAACAAGACATAAACATAAAAGGCATTGTAACTACATAATAAATACCACTAATGTTGACAATGATGGGGTTGGAGATAATTATATTGAGACAGTCTTAACAATAGACAAGGAGGTTTCTTTGGGATGGTTCAAATTATGTTTGGAACATTCACAATATGACCACAGCTGACTACTGTACCTCATGTTCGGCTTGTTTTGAGCAGCTCATTCGAGAGATTTAGCTAACCAACCTAGAAAAAGGGTGGTCTGAAAAATCGGTAAGCATCATAAATAATTCAAGGCCACTCTCATGGGTCCCTGGCCCTCTCTTCTGTAGCCTTATTCTCTTTACCCTGAGAAGCGCACGTCGTCTTCGAGGAAGGACGTGTTCTCGACGTTTACACAATGGCATCGTTTTATTCGAAACCGCGCGCACTATTTATGGCGCCGCTCTATCGACGACGCGATCTCTCACGCGAGACACGAGACGAAGACCCTGTGCTTTTTCTCTCTTGGTTTCGATCCGGTCTCTCTCTATTTTGCATCGTTCCAACTCGCACACACGCCCACACGCCCACACACTCACACATCCTACTCCAACCGGCTCTCTAAAGGAAGCTCTTTTAACATCTCGCTATTTTGATCCCCTCCGACAAGCAGCCAAGCAACCACACCACACAGGCATATTAACACGTGGATAGATTGATAAACCTACAGGGCGAGACGGAGAGAGACGGAGAGAGAGACAGCGTGAGAGAGATAGAGACAAATCTTCCACAAAAAAAATACACATATCAAGATTTCCTCCAGAAAAGTGCCGACTTTGCAGAATAGCCTCTACCCCCCGCCTCCCTGAAATTCACCTTTAGCATATTACTTAGTCAGCAGGCTTGTCACTTGTTACATTTTGATTTCCATTTAGCTTTGTTTCTAAGGATTCTGTAATACATAAGCAGGTTGGGCCAATGTTTGTTCCTTGGGATGCACTTCAAATGTGTTATAATGCAGTTTCTATCATTTTACATAACTGGAGCACAGTAGGCAGAGCAGGCATTCAGCACACAATGCAGTTCATGTAAATGCAGAAAAGGAATTCCCAGGAGTGTTTCTAAAGTCTGTACACATCTCGGAACACAAACGATCCTAGAGATAGAATGGAACAGTCACTGTTTGTTCGGTTCATCAAGATTCAGCCAGTGACATGTGTTGACAGTGTTGGCAGCTCGATTAATTGGAGTTTTGTGAACTTTTAGTTTGTACAACAGTAATTAACTTTGCTTCGGAGGTTGACTGACTCCATCTTCAGTCTTGGTGCAATTCTAGTTTCACAGTTTGATTCATAAATGTCAGAACTGGTTGTATAATGACTGATTTTATTGCCTGGATATCTGGAAGTCTGTCTAAAAAAAAGGGGTGCAATCAGATGATACTACAGTAATGACCTCAACCCCCAAAAACATCTAACATACCAATACCCACACGGGCACGCGCATACACACACACACACACACACACACAAACACTGCTTTCATTTGCAATAATTGACTCTGGAATGAGCTTCTAAAAGAGACAATTACTAGATTGTCCCTCAGACTTTTCAAATTGATGAAATGAAGTTCTAGCAGTTACGAGGATTTTCATCAGAAGAAAACAATTCAAGTTGGTCTTTCTTACATGCAAATTTGTTGTGACTCAATGCTTTCTGACACAGTATGCAATATGTTGGACCCATATGCAGCATGGCTGGAACAAGGACAGAATCTTCTCCTGTATGATTGGCTCGGTGACTAGGTCTTCTCCAGTATGATTGGCTCGGTGACTAGGTCTTCTCCAGTATGATTCGCTAAGGGACTAGCTCGTCCCCAGTATTGTTGACTATAGGACTAGATCTGCTCCAGTATGGTTGGCTATGGGACCAGATCTTCCGCCGGTATTAATTTTTTTAAAGTGACTTATGTTCAACAGCATATTTATTATTCATCTGAATAATACGATCCATGTATTAACATGTTGAGAAATTCAATTAAAGTCAGTGAAGCAGAGATAGTTATCTCCAGGGTAAGCACAAGAAGTACAGAGCTTGGAGATTGTTGAGTGAGTATTCCAAAAGGAGAGTTTATAATTGTCACTTTAATTGTGAGGCTCCTTGAGCATGGAGATGCAGACAGTAATCCATTAGTTCTATCGCTCACGACTGGCTAGCGCTGGGCTGAGCTTCTCTCTGATCTGACGCAGTCTGGAGAGACGGCGGCTCTAATCGCCTTAACAACGGTGGAAATTAAGATGACAACAATGCCGATGGAAGAGATGGGGGGGGGGGATGATGAGGTGGACGAAGATGGCGATCGTGATGATAATGATAATGGGGCGATAAGAATAATCGCCATAACAAAGATGGCGACGTGGTAGATAGCAGAGGATAAAATACGTCGTAAACACAGGGAATATGGTAGCCATGTTCACAACTGAAGAAAGAAGGGAGGATATATTAAGAACTCCTGTCCCAAGAGGTTTGCCCAGAGTTTAGCCGTGACAAGGCGGCAACCGATTGAAATGGAACAAATAGGATTCTGCACAAGTCTTCCAGTGTTCGGCTAAACAATAACTCTAAACTTCATATGAGACCTAGGTAGTAGTGGCTGCCTGCTGCTGATTTGTTATCTGTGTGACTTGCTTGGATGGTGAAATCTCAACCACTTCTCACTGCTGCACCCCGATAAATAAATGATATTGTCAAAGAAGTACATCAATAAAAAGTTTCCACCTCATATAAAGTTGAAGTTAGATGACACAACAATCAAGCGAGGTGAGTGAAACATCTGACAGTTTTATCAACAGTAAGAAATGGGTGACAAACAACCTTCTTTTTTGTCTCCAAAAACTATTCTGTCATAACTTTTACATTTAGTCATTTAGCAGACGCTCTTATCCAGAGCGACTTACAGTAAGTACAGGGACATTCTCCCCGAGGCAAGTAGGGTGAAGTGCCTTACCCAAGGACCCGCTAACCCGCTCAGCCTTCACATTCAAAGAGAGAAGCCTTGAGCATCTAAACATTCGATAAAAGTGGTGTTCCACAGTCTCAAGAATGCCCACCCCTAGTCCTGTACTACCCATTTGAATATACAGTGCGACAACACAAAAATCCATTCATTCATTAGTTTGCTCTGTTTTTTTCTTCTCTCATTTATCCATCCATTTGTTCCTTCACCCGTTAAACAGCGCCTGAACATCGACGCGCTTCGTCACTGTACACGGGGTACCGTTGGGTAGGCACTGACCTGTCGATGATTCCACACATGTCGATTTGCAGGTCACTGAAGTTCCCTATCAGCATCTGCTGCACTTTAATCAGGTCCACGGGATTGCCATCCACGTAGATGGAGCACATGCAGCCCTGGAACACATTGAAGGGGTTTCTGCACTCGAGGTTGTTTTCACCATCTGGGCAGCCTGAAGTAGACCGAAATAATAGCAGCGAATCAATACTCACTCACTGGTAAGCCTTGCACATGCAGGTCACAAATAGAGCAAGCTGTTGCCCCTCATGATGAAGGGTTAAAATATGTTCTATTATTCACAGTGGAGTGAGGGTCCCTTTGTGGATGGAACACTGGGAGGCATGAGCTTAAGGCTGACAGGAAGGCAAACATGGCTTTTCAGTGTGTTTCTCAGTATGTGTTATGATAAACAACAGCCGGGTTTGGCCTTTTCTCTGTAGCTGTGCATTTGCCGGTAATTAACTGACAAGACTCAGCTGAGAACAGGCCCAAACAACAGAGGACAGGCGAAAACAAAAAAACCCTAAGGAAAAACCCCCCGTACAGACTCAGGGGCCCACTGCAAACCATCAAACCTCCAAACACAACTGGTGTGATCAAGTAGCAGTTTGATCCGAGTTTTCATGCTACTGTACTGTTTCGGTGCATCGTCCCTGTAGCTTGTCCTCACCTCCGAAGAAAAGGGAGTTTCCTGTCAAAACAGGAAATGCTGGGCTGGCATGAGCCGTGGAAGCCTCTTCTTTGTCTACGGAGACGCTGAGTCGACCTCGTCTGGAGTTCAGGTCCACTGCATGCCACTGTCCATCATTCAAGCCAGATCCTGTCAGATCAATTTCGGTGAGTGACACCTAACTTGATGTATGGTGCAAACCCCCTCTTTGAACTTGTTTGGACTATGCCAAAAACACAACGGATATCACAGAAACACTCAGGCTAAGTGAGCTATTAGAGTTTTAATTTCACACCCCATAGTCCACCAGGCAGTCTGTTTTGCAGACGTCCACACCCTCATAAAACACTTGGTAACCGAAGCTATGTATTATAGAAGAGGAGCACGGAAACAGCTGAATGTATCAGACAGCATGAACGGCACAGTGGTATACAACATGTTTATGCATCGCGCAAATGAGATGCATGCTCCGAATGAGACCACATGAGTCACTGTGAATCTTGTGGTAACATTTCGACGTCAAGGTCTTTGAGGGAGCATACAGCAACACTGCAGTGTGTGTGTATGAGTGTGTATGTGTGTGTCAGGGTGGCTCCAACCTGCAGTCAGGTCCAGCAGCATCCTGCCAGCCTTGTGGATCTGCAGCTTGACTCGGGCCTCGCTGAGGTAAAGCCACAGGGTGGCTCCCTGTGGCTGGAGGTCAAAGGTGACCAGAAGACCCGCTTTGTTCCACGTACGGAACTGCAGGCCCACCGTCACCCCATCCCTCTGAGTCGCCCCCGGCAACTGGAGGAAGCTTTCCGAGCCAGCAAACGTCACGGCGACAGAGACTGGCTCAGCACAAGTAAAGGTCACATTGCCCTGAAGGAAAGAAAAAAAGAATAATATATAATGAAAAGATAAAAACATAAATATTAATTAGTCTGACTGAGAAGGTGAAATCATGGGAACATCTGACCTGACACTGCTGGGAATAGCAAAGCCATTTAATCAGCAAAGTCTCCTTAAAGAGAACGTCAATATTACCATAATTACAGCTAGGGAGTCATGAGCTCCTCGCTCCCAGGACATTAGCATAGCAAACAAGAGCACTGGTGTCAAGTGCGGCTTCTTCAAGTCATCATTACAGGCAGGTCCGAAAGACTAGGGGCGTGGATGTGGGCAACGTGCGCTGTTGCCCATCGCTTTGAGTTGTGCTAACTACGGCGGCTTTATTGCTGAGGCTGCAAACGTGATCGACTACGACCAGCATCGCCTGGGGCGGTATCAGGAAGAGCATCTTTGTAATGGGTTCGGTGTTTGCTGTAAGAGGAAAGTGCAACGGGAAAAAACGGTAGATCAACTCGAAAGGGGTCTCTGCGAAAGCAGTGGAAGTGATTTACCGGAAAACATACGGTGTACAGTGTTTCTTTTGGACTGTACCACAACAACACTGTTCAACATTGTTCTCCAGGCCCTGGAAATAACAATGAAACATGTTGTGAAACTCGCATCCCCGGAGCCCGCTGTGCCTCTGCCTTCATAACCTAGTACCCCTTTTCAAACATGCTAAAATAGGAGCACAGTCTGCGCAGATATTAAACTGTGGTTCTTATTCGCTGTGTCACAGTAAATGTGTGGATGTATTGGTATTCCGGTTAGCCTAAAAAGTGCTCCCAAACGAGTTGATTCTCTTTATTTGCCACTTCATTTCGGAGAGATTAAGATAATCATTTAGACAGTGGAGAATGTGTTCATGAGAGACCAAAGCGTTATATATAAAATAAAAAAATCATTATCCATCTATAAAGGTCTACTCTCAGCTCAGTTACAGGGCCTCATCATGATTTGGTTGAATTAATTAATGAGCAATCATTCACACTATCTTCAAAAGATCCCATTTGTATCATGGCTGGTTTAATAACACAACCAGCTTCGGGAGGAGGGGAGTTGAGAGCCTGGCACAGAACAAGATGGAGGTCTGATTTCCCTGTAGTCACACACAAGCGTAAAAACCCACAAACACACGCACACAATTCTTTGAGTCCCAGGTCAAATCGTAAAATAATTGAATTACATGAGAGGAACAACTCAACAACTGTGTTGTGAAGCAACCTGACCAGAATGAGAGCTGATCTTCAGCTTGATACATCAGCACGTGTATCACAACAGCAAACTCGCATCGAAATTCGAAATTCACACATTAGAAACTCTGTTTGTTAAACGAAAGGTGTTGCTCGGGTAAACACAGGAAACACATCCTGTTAAGAAGCCAAGCACATTTAGAAACCATGCGAAGCCATAATTACCCCCCCCCCCCTCCCCACACACACACACACACACACACCATCTTTCCTAGAGCAATGGAAGTTGTCGTATCCTACTGTACCATGCTTGAAACCTGCTCCTGTTGTTTGGCCCGCTCTATCAGGTTCAGCTCATTGTACTGCAGGTTCTCCAGGCACCCATGGAAGCTCCTCCTGGACGCTTGCCTCTGTGGCCCGTGGCACTGGGTCGCACCCAGACTGATCTAGTGGAGGAACACACACATACCAATGTCACAGTAAGGTCTGAGAGTTGAATGGATTTTTTTACAGAGCCAGACCCAAATTCAAACAGGAATGCTTTGAATGTGTGTGTGTTTGCATGTTTGGGAGTGTCTTCATGTTGCTACAAGGGGAAATTAGAGCACACCTGTGTAAGCACTAGACTAGTTTGTGTGTGTGTGTGTGGGAGTGTGTGTAGGTGTGTGTGAGTCCAAGAAATGGCGGAAACAGGTGGCACACACCTCGTGTATCTGCCAGTGACTCTTGTCCACAGGTACCAGGAGCTGTTGAGTACTTTTGTCCACAGTGAAGTTGATGTGCCCGCTGACCCTCTCCACGGTGACGTGATGCCAGTGCTGGTCATCTAGCAAACTGCCCAGCGACACAACTTTGTGGTTTTCCAAATACACACTTTTACCTGGAAAAATCATCAAGATTGGACGATTTGACCGGGTCGAGTCATCAGAAAAAATGGGGAGATGTTCCATTTAAAGCTTGGCAGGTTGAACCGAGAAAGGACCTTACATTTCGTCCATCCCAAAGCTGTAAGCTCTAGGTTTGCCCCGTCACAGAATAACAAGCCATTACTAAGAAGTGGGAGCAGTTACATCAACGAGTTGTTTGAACAGAAATCCTTTTTGAAACAGCTTCCCAAGGAGCTGTCAGAGGGTTTTTATGTTTTTAACCCGTTAAACTGGACTTCTGAGACTGGAGGTGCATGGAAAGAATAACCTGGGTTTTTCTCCACTTTCTTGACAAGCACTGTATACCATCCTAGCAGAAGAGACAGCCCAATAAGTGATGATGCGTAATAAATACATTTAAGCAAAAACACAGCAGGATGTAATTAATGATATATGAACTCCAGCAGGTTTAAATTAGTGGATTCATCTTTGGACCCTCGCAAAATATTGGGGAAGAGTTTCACTGCAAAGCCTAGCACTAGAGATTGCGGCAAATGCACTCGGTAATTAAATATGCATTAGACATTCTTTAGAGGGCTGCGATGATGGGGAAACTTCTTCTAGAAATGAAGAGTGTGTGTCACTTTGCCGTGGCTCATCAATTGTGGATGAGGTATGTGTATGATGTCAGATTAGATGAGACAAGAGATCCGTACATAAGTGGTCTGAGGAGAAGTCTTACAAACAAATTATCACTTTATTATTATTGATTAACAGCAGCCGGGCAAACGCCACGCTCGTTTGGCTGTATTTAATCTCCCGGCAGATGTGAGGGAGGAGTCAACAGATATTTGATATTAGCTCGCTGTCAAAAGACTTTGAACTCTTCAGTAGGTTCTTGGCCCACAGTTGCAGTCTCTCCTGCTAGAGATGAAGGCAACCCAGACTCTGAAGAGTCTTCTATTCCTGTGTAGTCGACCACCTCCACCCACACCACATCTGTGGCCTGAAGCATGACTCCACATCCCTGATGTGTGCTTCCTGTACAGGAGACACAACATGAACAGACATGGGGGAGGGAAGGATAATGACATGGAGTGTAGCCACTTTAAATAGACAGTATGACTCTAATGTGCGGCCATATGGCGAATAAAAGCCAATCTGTGCCTGATCGAGTACACAGACGCACATATGGAAAGAACATCAACACGAGAGTTGGGGAAAGTTGCGTTGGCAGGAATACAATTCCCCCCCCACCCAATTTTTTTCTCCCAAAAGTACTTGAACGTACTTGAAATGTACTTGAAATGTACTTGTTTGAAATGGCAACCATGAAAGTCCCAGCTTTCTCTACGGCTTTCACTCTCCAAGTCTATTTTAGGATGGCGTCATGTCGAGTCTTCGTATTGAGTGTCAGGTGTCTGAGCGGTTAGGGAATCGGGCTATTAATCAGAAGGCTGCCGGTTCGATTCAAGCCATGCCAAATGACGTTGTGTCCTTGGGCAAGGCACTTCACCCTACCTGCCTTGGGCGAATGTCCCTGTACTTACTGTAAGTCGCTCTGGATAAGAGCATCTACTAAATGACTAAATGTAAAATGTAAATGTAAATGATCGGCCTTACGCAATCTCATTGGACATTTTGCCACAGACTAACCCTCCGTCAGTGGAGAACAATTCCCAACAAAAAAACAACTTCATTGTCCTGCATTTACAATGCTTGCGTTACAATGCTTTGCGTGCAAGTTGCGTGACGCAACTTGAAAACAAGATTAGGTGATAACATTTCCTCATTTTAGTCTCGCAAGCTATTATTGTGAACACAAAATCACTGACTTTCTCTGCCTTGACCGAAACATAATGAGCTGATACACGTACCGTTGCCAGAAAACTCTAAATCATTAATGATGATAGAGGAGCAGAGGTTGGCGTCTAATTGCTCTGTCTGTATTGTTATAACTGTATTACCAGGGGCTAACTTCATCACACATAGATCAATACACTCAAAGGAGATTTAGCTACAAAAATTACTGCAGTCCTGTTGGCCACAACTCATACCACAGCCGGTGTGTCTGTATGACAGGTGGTACACGGAAAATAGCAAGCAAAATTCCTAAGATATCGCCGGCGAAAGGTTCTAAAGAGCTTTGTTCACTACTGTACTTAAAGAAAGCCTATCTTTGTCCTTAACTGTCATTATCTTCGTTCTGCTACTGTAGATACAGTCTACACCCCACATCTAGAACACACTGAGCAAGTCACGGTGACCCCTATACATTTGCATTTAATAACAATTGCAGTGACAGTAAAGAATTGGGGTGAAATATGAGCCAGTGGGCCACAATATAAACAGACATTTTGATGAATGTAAACTACAGAGGAAATGGAATAGTTTGGGACACTGGAGATAAATCTTGACACAACCATTTATTGAATTCATTTGGGGGGACACACATATGCACACACGCACGTGCATACTGTACACACCCACACACACACACACATAAATACACACACGGACACACACACTCAGGCAAGAACACAACGCGACAGAGGTGAGCGTTTGTAAGTGTGAGCGCAGCAGCTTCACCCCTAAGTTACAGAGTGTTGCCTCATGAAAAGGGTGTCATCGCTGCGTGGGATCCTGCGTGTCTTTTACATATTAGGACATTTGTCACGTTTGTAAAGGAGTGTGTTTGTGCGTGCGCTTGTCACATGGTGCATTTCCACGTTCACGTAGCAGGTGCTTTGAACCATAGCAACGTACAGAATCAAACCTGCAATCTCTTAAGTTCCAGTCAAATTGTACAGCCCCTGAGCTAAACCTATACACCTAAAGAAGGCGGTGCATATTTCATGCTGGGATGCTAGGTTCACTAACCCCTTTGAAGTGCACTACGAATCTCCCCTTCCCAATTCACACAGGAGCCGTGGAAGCAAAGCTGGCAACAGCTGTCTCCCACAGCTCCTCGCAGCCATGGCGATGGCTTTGTGGCTAAAAACGAGCCTGACAAATGGCCTTCAATGATTATCCTGACGTGGGAGAGACTGCTTTGGCACTTCTGTCGGGCCATCATGGTAACTGAAAATATCCGGAAGATACATCTTGTTAGACAAGGGACATGAGCTTCAAGGAAACAGTGGACTGGGGTCAATCCTCAGATAACCATCTTTCCCGTGCACGACTATCAACATATTGTGACATAGATCAACGTTGAAAGGGCAAGTGGGACCAAATGCTCTGGTTAAATGGCAGGCTTAATGGCCCACTGACACTCCTGTGAAAAGCACTTGATCCTTGCCTGCATTTGACTGTTTTTTTAGCTGTTCCAACCGTTCCAATTGCTGTTCCAACCACACAGTACCCCAGAGTTGGGGCACAGAGGTATTGACCTAAATTAGTCTGTCAACTAACCACAAAGCCCGAGGAGAGGAGAGGGAAAGAGCAAGGGAGGATGGGGGAGAGAGGGAGAGAGAGAGAAAGAGATGGAGAAGAAAAAGAAATCATGCAATTGCAAACAACAAATGTCTGCATCAGACAAAAAACGAGGAGGGAGAGTGTTGGAATGAAATATGAGGAAAGGAAGATGAATAACACACACACACACACACACACACACAGAGAAAATAGAAAAGAGGGGGCCTGTGAGTGAAGAGACAGGGAAAAGGAGAAAATGAGGGATGGATATAGGAAGAGAGAGAGAGAGAGAGAGAGAGAGAGAGAGAGAGAGACAGGAGAGAAGAGAGAGCTGGTGTGCTGTCAAACCAGGAGAGGACTCCTTTGACTGAGGCAACGCTACTGCTCTATTGTCAGTGTGGCTCCGTATCAGGATAAGCCGAATAACATGCAATCTCACCACCGTCTTAACCACGGACGGTTTTAATTTTCTGCCTCCGAGCCAGAGCTTGTCTTCCAAATGACAGGACTTTCGTTTACGGTGAGGATGTTTACTGTGGGCTCGGCTCTGTCAACTTGTGAAGGCTGCTACTTGCAAACCACAGTTGAGGGACTTGGAGAGCCAAAAGGCTTTCTAGAAGCAGAGCATAGATGTGCCTGGAGACTCAAACATCTATGTACATGGAATGCTGCAGCCTAAATACGTGTCATAAGTAGAACACACCGTTCTGATTTGATAGTACCAGTCCCTATGGAATTGAATCAAAGCTGCACAATGTTATGCCCATAGTAGCAGTAAAAATCAGTCTTTTCATTTGAAGCACAAACCACAAAACTGCAACATCCCGAGCTGTACTGTAAACGTCCATCCGAACCCCTCGAATCACAACATATTACCCAACTGTGCAGCAACATGATAATTCCCCATTCCAGTCACCCCGGAACTTCAGAATTTCATTCGAGCTGGCCGCAATTATGCCCCTTAAATCCCCCATGCCGTCTCAATAATGCTGAGTTTGAGGCTGTGCACCACGTTCGAATCATTACTTTTTTCCAAAGCGCCACGGCAGTACGGCTGTTCCCTATGGAGCCTGGTAATGCCAGTCAAAGCGAGTTTCTTACTCTCCCTGGTCTGGGAACACTCTCTGAAGACCGGGAGAGAGCGAGCAAGGGAGGGATGAAGGATAGGGAAAGAGGGAGAGATGCGAGATGAAGGAAGGCCGTGTTGAGCGTGCCTACTGACAGATGGTGAGGCTGAGAGGTGCGCCATATGTTGATGAGCGCGGCAGCCTGGCTCCCTGACAGCGCCTGAGGTTTTAGCCCCACTTATGCAAGCCGTACAAGGGGAAACTTTTTGGGCTCAGGGGTTCAAACTCGATCATGTATCGTTTTTGCCTTGGCAGCCGGTTCCGTTTGAAAGAGGTGGCGCGGAACATGTGTTGAATGGTAGATACGATTCGTCGTGAGTAAATGGAGGGCGGCAACATTGGGAGGGGAAACGTTTGGCGCTGTACCTTTCCTGAGGTGGAGGAGAAGCTTCCCTTTGTGAAGCTCCAGAGTCAGGCTGTGTTCGTGCGCCTCGGCGTGTATCAATGTTCCCGAATTCCTTTGAGTCTTGAACTTCAGTGACACGGTTTCTTTGGCTGTCTGGCTTTGGTCAGGGCTGAGCCTGTACAGCAGGCAACTGCTGCCGTCGAAGCTGGCCACATCAGAGTCTGCAAACCAAATGTGACACGTAAAAACTCTCGAGCAGACCGTGTCGTCTTCGTCTCCAACACTCTAACACAGGTAAAGGAATAAGAACCACAAACATGTGATGATATATGGATCTTAACTCTCGTAACGTGGGAGTCAGGTGGCTGAGCGGTTAGGGAATCGGTCTAATAATCAGAAGGTTGCCGGTTCGATTCCCCACCAAGGCAATGACGTTGTGTCCTTGGGCAAGGCACTTCACCCTACTTGCCTCGGGGGAATCTTCCTGTACTTACTGTAAGTCGCTCTGGATAAGAGCGTCTGCTAAATGACTAAGTGTAAATGACGTAACGACCCCCAGTTCTGAATGTGGTTTCATTAGCTATGCATTACTGTGCTGGTTGAGTGGGACGCGGATCAGAAGCCAATTTCTCCTTACTTAACTGTTTCTAATGAGGCAGTGTAGCCTTTGTCCGTTTCACATCAAACCACTCCAGTAACTAGATCGGCAAATGGTCTATTTCATCATTGTGATTGGTGAGCTGACATCAAAGACTTGAGAGGACTTGATAATGTGGAGGGCGATCCACCACCTTGGAGCAGATTTTTTACATCCGCACACCTACGTATCCCTCACTCAATTCCTAAACCCAGGATGACACAATAGTTCCTAAGCAACAACAGTCTTGTTACGATAGCTGTTGAAATGTAGTGACGCTGAAATGAATCATTCCAACATTTTTGAAATTTTCATTTTTAAAAGGTCAGTCCTTGAATGATTAAAATGCATTTTAAATTACAACCTGAGTTAACATTAAAAAAAACAAGACAAGAGACAAATTAATTACAGTTGTTGTTCCATTTCCAAGGGCCTAATGATAATACCGTGAAGAATTATATGGCAACACTAGCTCTTGAATTGCGTTCATTCGACAGGGAGACTCGGAATACAGTACAGTAAAAAAACATTCAAAACAAATCAGGACATTTCCACCCTGTCTTCTCACATCTACCCCACAATACATCTCCTTCCAGTTGCTATCAGCAAAAAACTATTCATATATACATGTAATCCAAACCATAAATCATTCCCCTGTTTATGCTGGACTGATGCTAAACAAACAACTCCAGAGGTGTGCAGGACTGTCATGAGACCCTGGTGGAGACGCGTGAGATGAGTGTGTGTGTTCTACCGTAGACGTGTGGAACCGAACAGGTTCCACACGTCTGAGCTGTGCCCAATGAGCGCCATCATGACAACAGCGATGAAAACCTCCTACAAACACTTGAAACCAATTAAAAGCGGGTTTTCACACTCAGCCTGCTAAATAAATGGCTAAATGTAAACGTCTCGATACATTCCCAGGGTGACGCTAATGAAAGAATCACCCCACTGTTCCTCAGGCATGACAAAATCACTCGAATTCTCTGAGTGAGAAGAATACAAACCGGAAGAAAACGTGGCGTTGAAGTTGCTTCGCGGCGTTACAGCTCCCTAAAGTGAAACGTCTGTAAGTCAAACCGTGCTATCGAGAGGATGGGGGGGTCTAGACAACGCCGAATGCCGCTTCTGAGCATGGGACCGCGATGACCGTCTGGGAAACAATGACAAGAGGTCCCCCTCTCTGGGCTGTACTTACTGTAGGGGCATCCGTAGGCCTCCAGCCTCAGACCGATTCTTCCATTTGGGTTCCAATTCCAGAGGAATCAGCCTGACGAAGCGTGCTATCACTGGCTGCTGCAGTTTGATCTGCACCACACTGTCTGCATTGCTGTTCCCAGCAAAGGCCTGGAGGACATAAAGAACAGAGGCCATTACCCGGCAATCGGAGATAAACACCAATCCGAGATCCCACAGTATACACAAGAGTGTTGTACAGTAGCATGTAGCCTAATTGTATTAGACAATCCATTTCTGTGAAGGAGATGTATGTCAACTGTACCTACTAGCTCCTTCCTCCTAATGCTCTTCCATCTGTCCTCTCTGAACTGTAAATAACGGGGTTAATCCCTATGAGATACTTCCTCATTAGATCCTCCCTTTAAAGTTGACACTTAATTGGCGTGGTTAATTGGAGTTCATATAGGAGTACCTCATTACCTCTGGATTTCAGAAGGTATTTGTGTAAGATCGGATGACTCTCCCCTCTCTCCTAGCCGGAAAGTTTGTGTGGTGACTTAGGAGGTGCGGCTGCACAACGTGTGTGTGTGTCTGTGTGCGCGTTTGTGTGAGTGTGTGCGTTTGTGTGAGTGTGTGTGGCCAGTAATCAATAACAGTAGGACTTATTCAGTAGCTATCCTGAGACTCTCTCGTAGGAATAATGGGCCCTGTTTCCCCAATCACCTGCCTATTTCACAGGAAATCAATAAAGTCCACTCCAATACAGAGGAAAAACTACAGGGAGGTCACATTAGAATGTTTTTTTGTTTTGTTTTTACAAAAACCCTTCTGTGCATGTGTGCGAGTAAGTGCCTATAAAATGTGTGTGTCAGATCATTATTCTAATTTTTTTTTATACCTTTGCGTTGTATATCTGACATCTGGAATGAAATTGACTTTCTTAGGGGTGCATAATTCTGGTGCTAGAGAGGCCTCCTCTGTGCCTTTGAAGGGATCAGCTGTCTTGTGAAGTGGAGCGTTAAGCCGAACAAATTGCACTGTTTCCTGCTGAGGAAGCTGAGAAGAAGCAGTGTCTAATTTGCTTTGGGAAGCACCCTTTGAAATATGCCCAGAGTCAAGGTGCAAATCCTCTGACATGGGCCCATGACTAGGCTTGGCTCGTAGGGAGAGGGAAGTGACACTCATCCCTAAACTCAAACCCTTTGTAAGCTCTGGAAGAACAAAAAAAAAGAGAAAAACACAGAGACTGATGTGTTGAATGAGTCCTGTCGACTGTACACTTCAACAGACACATAAAGCTGAAATGAGTAATACGTGGAGCTTAGGACAGCTTTGAAAGGTGCTTTGGATTCATCATAGAGACAATTGTCGAATCCCAAAACAATGTTAGCAAACCAACGGCGATGAGTATGCTTGTGGGAAGAATAAACGTAACTGACAACCTATTATTGTCTCGTCTTTGCGACTGCCTCCTTATTGGGTTGGCCCGATGCGACTTTTTCAAAGACTCAACTTAACGTCGGAAGAAATACCAAGAGATACGCCTGTGCGACAACGACTCCTCCGCCCTGGCGTCGTACACCTGTTCCGTGCCTAGCAGAGCTAAACAGAGACCGCTGGCCTACCGTCATCCATTATTCAGAGCCAATGAAAGGGTGCTCATGGCCCTGTTTATGACTGCAAACTCCCCAGTGCTCCCTGTCTAGGCCCGCGCTCTCTCACCCCGATGCTGTCCTCCTGGCGGTACTGCTTCCAGTTGCGTCCCGTGTCGCTGAACATGAGCAAGTAGGCCGAAACCCAGTCGGAACTTCCGTAGCGCCCCTGCGTCGCCACGGCTGCGATCTCGGTTCTCTGGCCCAGGTCCACCTCCAGCCACTGGTACTTATTAGAATCCAGTGGAGACCAACCCCCGGCACCTTTGGGGGGATAGACAGAGAGAGGGGGGGGGGAGGGATAAAAGAGAGAGGAGGAGAGGGAGGACGGAGAGACGGAAGGAGGCGGGAGAGGGAGTGGAGACGGCATGAGCACGGGGGAGGAGAGAGGGAGGGAGATAGAGAGAGACAGAGAGAGAGATAGAGAGAGAGATAGTAAGGGAGGGAAGAAGAAAGGTAGAGAGACAGAGAGGAGGGAGAGGGAGGGAGAAAGGGGGAGGGAGGGAAGGGGAGAGGGAGAGAGAGGTAGTGGTGGGGTTATGATGATTTATTACATAGTCATCTCTGAGAAATGAGGAGGAACAAACTTCAGAGTTGAAAGTGTGTGTGTTTTACAACTGACCATGCCTGGGTCTGATTAGAAAGAGAAAAACAACACCTCTTCTGCAGCACGTGTAATGTTTCATGTAAAAAAAAAAATGGCTAGCGTGCATCTGTAACGTGCATCAGGGATGATATACAACCGGAAAAGAAAAAAAGAAACTCGTGTTTCTTTCACACCAAACATACCAACCCGATCTCCTATGGATCCCATTAGACATTCAAGGTTGTGTTAGGTAGTCTATCTCCATCAGCCTATGGGAATATGAATATTGAACGGAGCTGCATAATAGTTCATATCCCACCAAACGGACACACTGGTTTCCTTCGGCTGTGTGGAACTCTCCTCCCTGTGACTCCCATGACAACCAGAGTCTCTCAATGGGCCTCACACCAGCTCAGACCATGAATACAGGAGAAGAGTCAATAACCTCTGCAAGGCCTGACCATCCATTTCTTATGAGACGGAGCAGAGAAAAGTCAGTTGTGTCTCCCTCTTTGTGTCTTGAAGGAAAGAGGGTGCAGAGTTAGAACAGTGTGTGTGTGTGTGGGGGGGGTGGGATGGGGGGGATGGGGGTAGGCTGGATAGAGATATCAGAGATGATGGAACGGGGGTCCGTGCGTGAGAGAGAGATGAAGACACGCGGGCGAGCGCAGGACAGGAGGAGAGGTGTGCGAGGGGAAGGGAAGGGAAAGTGCTGAGTCGGGCCAAAACGTCGCCGTGGAGCCCAAATCACCAGATGGACGGAACGGAGCGGAGCCGAATGGAGAGGAGGTGCCTTGCCCGCAACCCAGCGCCCAGCGGAGCGGGCACACACCCAGGCACAACACCAGACAGCTAGTAGGCTCGCCGCCCTCGCACACGCTCAAACCCTCTCTCTTCGACATCCCGGGATAGAATGGACTCTCAGGACAACAAATAGCTTTTCAAATACTAGTCCCAACGTCCCTGGTTGGGACCCCAGAGGTCCCAACCAGGGCAACCTGGTTGGGACCTCTTGCTATTTTCATCACAAGATGATGTCCAAACCCTCTAGCTCCTACCGTAAACATCAAAATAGGTCATCGGCCAAAAGATATGGGTTGACTTCCTGATCTAGACTGCGGCGAAGCATTGCCAAAGAGTCGCCTTCGTTACGGATTCATTTCACACTCTCGGTTGATGTCTCATAACAGACGGTTATACTCACATATGAGCAAGAGGCCCATGTTGGCATTTAGGACAGCAGCGAAAGGCCAAGTTTAATAAATACTCCAGTGGAGGACATTGCTATGGACTCGGAAGTAGGGAGAGCAAACACGTTGACCTTTGTTCATTACGGGTATTGGAACACAAAGCAGAGAGCAGAAGCTAGGAATGCACAATAGAACATAAGGCAGCAATGTAACGCAGAGGAGAAGGTGCCCAGTGCAACTAAATCGCTTTGCCTTTGCTACAAATCCATTAATGGCCTGTTTTCCTGCAGGCCATTAACACCCTGAACCCGAATATCTGTTGATTTGGGAAAAAGTGGCTGCAGAGGAAAGGAGTGAGGGGGGGGGGGGAAGTGAACTCTCAAGGTGTCCTGTCCTCCTCCTGCTCTGCTTCTGTCACTTCTAATCAAGAAAATCTCTGTTTTTCTCTCTCTTGTGGACGATAAGGGGCAGGCCTGGATGCCTCCGTGGTGCAAAGCAATTAGGGTTAATGAGGGTCAGGGGCGTGGATATTAAACCACCGCTGAGCCGCTCATTCATAGGACTACATTATAATCCCATGTCTAACCCTCAGGCAAAGGGGGGCAATCACTACTGACATCTTCTCACCCCTGTCTGAAATAACCACACGCTCAGCCAAACTGTGAAACACATCCCCCTCACAGTAGGTATCGCCCTACAGATATGCAAAAAAAAACACATTGTCAAACAGTGTGTGCCATATGTAGTGGATATGGGAGTCTGAATTGCACCATGTAGCATAATGTGCAACATTACATTATATTAATGTAGCAGATGAATATTGCCGAAAGTAAGGAACAGTCTGTACAGCATGTGCTAGCAACAGTGCAAAGTAACCACATCTCAGCTACCAGGCGTGGTAGCAGATATAATGGGATGTTATCTCAACCACAGTGCGACGCTAACATCTCAGTTAGCTTGCTCTCACTCTGTCGAGTGCCTGCGTAACACCTTGATGCGATTTGAAAACGAAAATAGAACGTCATCAGCAATGAAAACACCAAAAAGGATGGAAACCAGCTGCTAAAATCCATCTTCACAGAATGTCACGTTGTAAAATGACATCCAGGTCCAGCCAAGAACATAAACCCAGTCAGGCATCACTTCACTTACAGTTATGAGAGCTGTACAGCCCAACACACGACACACACACACACATGCAGGTTAAACCTGAACGACTGGAGCTCTCTTTTAGAGGGGATGTGGAAATGGTCCCTGACACGACTTTGGCGAGTCAAACAGCTTTCCCTGTGAAGGGGGCAGATGTGTGTCTAATGAACTGACAATTTGCCCATCAATAATTGATGTTTTTTCCACCTGCCAGTAACAGAGGGGTGGAGAGCCAGTTAGGGCACGAGCACTGGGCAGGATCCCTTGTGCGACATCGAGCTCCAATCATCGCCATTTGATAACATGGCAGCTCATCTGAAGGAAACACTGGGCTGTCGGGTGGTGCCTAACGACAATATAATTAGACGGAAGCAGCGCTGACCAAACTGCTAAACTGTCATCTGGCAAAGCTTCCAGTATACGTCAGTGTTTACCGGGTCTGTCCACAGACCAGGAATGGCCCAGGAGCAGAAGGTATGGTGGAGGCGCGACCCAACGGAGAGATCAATAGGTGATTAGCTGGAAGCTTTTACAAAGTACATTTTCAACGAATGCTCCCTACTTAAAGTGCCATTTGACTTTCAAATCCAATTTGATCTTTTAGAAGAAACTGATTAGCAGGCCGAAATTGCATTCCAAAGCCCATTGCTAAATAATTATAATCCATTTAATGTACAACTGTCAGTATCACCAGTTGAAAAAATAAACCATTTAAATGTTAAATACTGCTATTAACATTTGGCAAGGAGACGAACTGATGTTGTCGGAATTGCTTCTTCACTATCACAATGAGACGAGAGACAGAGTAACGAATTAGAATTGAACACATTTTCCATATTTGAGAAAAAGAGGGCAGAGACAGGATAATGATGTGCCAGTATTGGTGTGAAAGAAGAGAGAGAGAGAGAGAGAGAGAGAGAGAGAGAGAGAGAGAGAAAGACAGAGGGAGAGAGAGAGAGAGAGAGAGAGAGAGAGAGAGAGAGAGAGAGAGAGAGAGAGAGAGAGAGAGAGAGAGAGAGAGAGAAAGAGAAAGAGAAAGAGAAAGAGAAAGAGAAAGAGAAAGAGAGAGAAAGAGAGGAATTTCAAGAATTTCAAGAGAGCAGAGGAGCGAGAAGGATGCTCCCAACAAGAGGCTTTGAAAAGAGCATTTCACATGTGATCAATGCCCTATCATGTCCTTTTCATCCACATCTGCTGCATGGAGCCCAGTCACACATGGCCGCCCAAAGACATCTTTACATCAACACACATGGCTGTTTGTGTTCTTCCAGACACACAATGAGCACATCAAACATCTCTAATGGCCACGCACTTTTGATTGTGCGAATCCACCTTACGATTCTGATGTTGCCGACAAAGTTGAACTGTACAGTACCCGCAAAAACACAACCATAGAAGCCAGTGAAGTACAACCATTATCCACTACCATGAAAAGCAAACATTTGACGTATTTATCTCATATCTCTTATTGTATCTAAGTGCAATCGAAAGAAAAGCACGTCTGCAAAGAATCTCTGGTGTGAGCTATTCAGCTGAAAATGGTATCACTGTCATTTATGGTTTCTCTTCATTTTGCGAGTAAACGAAATCAGGGCGTCCTGTGTGGAAACACACAGGATGCTGAGAGTTAACATGGGCAGGCAAAGATGTAAATCAGATGGAATCATTAATTTATTCATTGATTTCTTCTACGAACAGCTGGGCTCGCGTCGACTTCTATGTGGAGAAGTCATTTGAGAGACACTGTCTTCTAATCTTTAACTGCTTTTGAAGAATACATTAAGCATTACAGTTTCCCTAATCTGAGCTTCTCTGTGACATACTGTGCACCCTTCCCCACAGAAAGGCTAAGGTATCACTTTGAGTCAAGAGTCTAATAATTCAGGGGTTTCGAAGCTTGTATTAGTGTCCCAGAAAGACGTTGCCTATCCCAAACCTCAGAGGAGGAAATCATAGCTGGGTGATCATTGGCCTAAATGAAATGACCTTTTCTCAGATGTCATTTGGCAGGTGAGGACGTGCATGGTGGTTTGGGATGAGTTGTAGAAAGGAGATCAACATTTTCCCCTGCTGGCCACAGTACAGTACCATCCACAAAAGGTAAATTGGTTTCTTCGAAATCACAAACAGGGAACTACAGTAGCCTCTGAAACATAGGACGATGTGCCAAATCAGGTTGGCAAACACAGAGAACAGCCGGTATACTGTAACGTTAATGTTACATCCAACAGGCAGAAAAACAGCAGTCAGTCAGCTCAGCTGTGTTTAGTCTCTGTGTGACAAAAAATCCTTCCCAAATATCCTCTTATGGGCCTAAAAGAAAACAGTTTTCGAACAGATTCTCAGCTTTCATGCTAGGATAAACCGCAAAACCCTCCCATTTCCATCCAAATCTAAACAAAGCACCACCATAATACCTTTTTTTCTCTGACAGCAAAGCCTTGCATCAGCATCCAACCAAACTACCTCTTGAATTTTTACTGGAGTGGGCGATTCACAATTCAGATTTATTCTGATGGTGTGGCAGGGCAACCTTGCACAGGGCCTGTGATGTAGTATTCCAATATACCTGCAGTACAGGACCAGGTGAAGGTCTGGAGGGATGCAGCGAGAGCAGCTCCTCTTTGCTTTCTCTCTTTCACTCCCTCCCTAGAGAATCTGTCTCTCTTTATCTCTCCTCCCTCTCTATCTCTCCCTCCCTCCCTCCGTCTCTCTCTCTCTCCCTCCCTCCCTCCCTCCCCTCTCTCTCTCCCTCTCTATTTCTCCCTCTCTCCCTCCCTCTGTCTCTCTCTCCCTCCCTCCCCTCTCTCTCTCCCTCTCTCTCTCTCTCTCTCTCTCTCTCTCTCTCACCCTCTCTCTCTCTCTCTCTCTCTCCCCCCCCCTCTCTCTCTCTCTCTCTCCCTCTCTCTCTCTCTCTCTCTCTCCCTCTCTCTCCCTCTCTCTCTCTCTCTCCCCCTCTCTCCCTCTATCTCTCTCTCTCCTCTCTCTCTCTCTGTCCCTTTCTCTCTCCCTCTCGCTCGTCCAGCCTGTTCTCTCTCTGTCCTGCTGCTGTTACTGCTGCGGCTGCTCAGCCTTGCCTTTGATGCTCTCTAACCACTGTGCTATGGGGAGCCTCTCAATGCTGCACCAGCGAGCATCAGAACAGCCACTGTCCATGGTGCTGGGCTAATAGATTCCAACACAACAGAACCCGGGAATACCTGGAATCAGCCAGGCTGTCATCTCCTGCCATGGAAATAGTTCTGGATGCTGGAACAGAATGCAGACCCCCAAACAACAGTGCTGTAACATGGCACTGTAAAATCCGGCGATTTCCGAAAGTCTGCGGTCTGTTTACACATCCAGCCGTGTGTGGGGGAATCACAGGCAGCAACGTGTTGTGTGTCTCGTCAGAACTTGTAGTGTTCTGCCAGATAAAGACTGTTCAGTACTCACCATCTCTTCTGTTGACCTTGGCAAAGCCAGGCCCGTGGCTGTTGGACAACTGGGAGGAGCTTCTGAAGGATGACTGGGGCAGGTTTGACACCAGAGGGCCATCACAGATCTCTGTCAAACCAATCACAGAACACACATATTACAGGAGATATATGACATATGACATCGAGAACAATGTTAGAGAGGTTTACATTTGAAGTACGTGGCTCAACATCCAATGCCCTTTGCCAGGATTGGAAGTCTGAATTGCTGCATTCCCTTTTTATTCGCCAGAACAGCATCAAATGTGGTACAAACGGATTTGCAAGGCCAATTCATCATCAGTTGTCACATCCCACTGTAGTACTGTATCCTTCAGTTCACCTGTACACCTCATGTTAAAGCATACAACGTACTAGCCATAAAAACATGACATGCAATTCTGATCAAATTCCAAGATTACCATTCTAGAAGTAGAAATTCTAGAAGAGGAGTCAGCAGGTAGAGACCACAGCCCCTCTACTACTGAGGTAGATAGCTTTAGTATCCAGACAGGAGGGTAATCATTTACAATCTCAACTGTGGCCCATACTAACATGTCTTTTTACTCTAATTATGCCCGATTCAATGAGCACATCAAGTCCTGTCTGTCAGACCGAACACTCTGGTTAATAAAAACAAGCTGGCAGTAGGAACTGAGTCTCTGAAGAGACGTTTTCATGCTCCATACACTTTTATGTTTATGACTGGAAGTTTAGTAAACACGCATATTGTACGACACAGAAACACAGAAACACACACACACACACACACACACGCACTCCATCCATGTAATTATGTTTTTATTGCTGTTTTTTAAAGAATGAAGAGAAATCTGAAGTGAACATTACAGAGTTTATGTAATGAAATGGTCTGAAAGCGCACCCATATTCAAATGTTTATTGATGTGCGACAACAAATGAGCATTACTGCCTCAAACTAAGTCCCTTACGGTTGTTTCATATCAGAGACAGCACGTAATATTGCAATGGATTTCGTTATGTATTCAGCGCCTGCCCAATTCTATGGCATTGTTCTACCAGGAAAGGCTTCAATGTTGTCATCTCAATGATAATATGCTCATTTTAATGAAGGGTATTAAATGTTTTCTTGATAACGTATTCATGTGAATGGGTCTCTTAATTCAACAGAAGGATTATTTCAGTTCTTGTAAGAGCCAATTAAGTTTCAGCATGCGCAACATTCAACATTTAACATTCTATGATTTGTGGATGCCCCGTTAACCTAAAATGCCAAAGTCGCACTAGGTGGCTACATTTGTTTTGTGTCTACTGTCAGGGCCCTCCTCGAGAAGTTACCTACGTAACACTGGAGAGTCGAAATCATCCAACAATGCTGTCATTGCATCTTTGTATTAGGAGAGTCTTGGATGGGCTTGCTTTTGTGCTGAGGTCAGTTGTAAGGGCGTGTTACACTCCAAAAGGAGAGCCCAGACAAGACACAAAGAGATAACTTTCAAGGATGGAGGTGTGCAAAGATAAGTTAGAGCTAAGAAGGAAGCAAGGAAGACATAAACAAAGAAAAGCAGAAACAAAGAAGAAACAAAGGCTAATCAAACTGACAGAACAAAACAGTTGCAGTCCCATCTGTCTCGGGCTCCACAGCAGGTTTCGGGGACCACAGGCGCTTGAACAGCAACTCTTCCTCCTAAACTAATCACCACTATCCCTAGAGCTGCATACTCTATTAAACCGGGTCATGCTGGGTATGTGAACCATTTAAGGTCCAAACAATCAACCCATTTGCCCGTTACCAAATCAGTTGAATGTACAGCTATCAAGTTTGCTAAAAGGAAGTTCTATCAAGAAATCCAAAATGTTATCTAAAATACAGTGGTAAGCCTGTTTCAGAAGCAGAAACAACTTGATTTAGTACAGTAGGTTTTAACTTACAATGATCACTTCTTAGATCCAACTCATTACATTCTACATTACATTTCCCATTATCCCATTTTATTCATTTAGCAGATGCCTTTATCCATAAAACACGTGCACTCCTGATTTCCCCTCCTGTGACTGTGTGTGCCTCCTGTCCCTGGTCTTAACATCAATCCCATACCGTATTATACAAAAGGTCAGTATTAGCCATTTAGTGATCTTCTGTAATTACATACACATAGACTACAGACATCTTACATAACAGACAAACTCAAACCAAAACCAGCCAATTAAACAGAAGTACTCGACCCACACCTGGTAGCATAACTCTCACCAATATATCTACGCCAATTGAGTCCACGTGAATCATCTTGATGATGAATCATCTTGATGATGATCAAGATCGCTGTTACATTTACATTACATTTAGTCATTTAGCAGACGCTCTAATCCAGAGCGATTTACAGTAAGTACAGGGACATTCCCCCCCGAGGTAAGTAGGGTGAAGTGCCTTGCCCAAGACCACAACGTCATTGGCACGGCTGGGAATCGAACCGGCAACCTTCTGATTAATAGCCCGATTCCCTAACCGCTCAGCCATCTGACCCCCTGATCCTTATTCAAGATAACTTATACTCATACTCAGCTGTCGATATTAGTTGGGATCATGAGGTAAAAGTCTTCAATTATACTTGAGAAGTGAAATTAGAAGGCGTGCTACCAAAACAAGCACAGTACACCTCAACAGAAAATCACGACGAGAGGGGTAAGTCGTTGACATATGTTTCTTTTTTAAGGTCTGGAAAGTCTGGAAACACGCTGGGATCAGCCAGGCACAAACAGCATCGAGGGAACCACAAGTAAAGGCAGAACACCAGTCTAGTTCACATCCTCTCACTGAACTGTGATGACCTCTACCTCGGCTTGGTGCTCAAACCAGCTTTGTAAAACACATGTAAACGGCTACTCCCCCGCAAGGCTAGCAAATCAACGACGTTCCGTTTTCCAATCGAGTTTAATTTGCTGATTCTCTCGTGGCAATGATCCATCAGACGGTCGCTCATTGACTACTTGATATCATTTGTTAAATAATGATGGCACCTGCACTCTGATGACACATTCACACAAGCGTCAGGAGCCTCTGAACCCTTCGAAGGTGTTTAATCGCTATTGATAAGAGGGTGGTTCTTGGCAGGAGCTCGCGAAGAAGGGAGACAGTCACTCTGGGCTCAGCCTCATCCATCTCCGGGTTCCCATCCTGCTGAAATAACAAACTGCCCACAGTTTAGATGATGGGGGTAAGGTGGGAATACTAATAAACCTGATCCAACGCTTCGCAAACAGAAGAGGGTGTGGGGAGGTGGAAAAGCTCAGGGTGTTGGTCTTCAGCGAGGGGTTCAGTGCCACTCTTTGAGGTATTTGAGGATTCCGCATATGTGCAAGCGGGAAAATAATGAGAGGGGCCACGGATGCCGGTTCTATAGGGGTCTCGGAAACAATCATCTTTGAGCTCGCAGAAATGTGGTTGTGTTCTATTTGACATGCTGCACAACTTTCAGTCCTGCATCCTGACCCATGGGGATGCCTCTCGAGATGGATTGAAGTAGTTGCAACACACCCAAATGTGCTAACTGAATGTAGTAACAGCGTGGTTCTTCATTCCCTGTTTTAATTAGCTTCTTCCTCTGGCAGAGAATTAATTGGCCAGATTGAGAGTGCCATTGGGCTTTTGGCCAACCTGTTGTGGCTAACATTTAGACCAACTGCCACAGGAAGAGAAACAGCTTCTGTGGAGTGGAACACGCTGAACCTCACAGGGACAAATGTCCCCAATACAAAACTTGACTGCTTATTTTACCCTGTTAGCATGAAAAAATATGTGCCCATCAATTGCTTTCGAATAACGCTACTAAATACAGAATTGTCCCGCCAATTTATGTGTATGCTAAAAAATATCACAGACATCCAGAATTTTGGGGGAAACTTAATGCAAGCACCCCAGCAGCCTTTGCCTGCCATATACTGTACACTGCAGAATAGCAATGCCTGAGTTTGAAATGACATACAACTAGAGGGCCAAACTGCCCTGTTCCCTGATTAACTGTTATTATTCCCCCCCCAAAAAAATATTCTTCTAGCCTCTTCAGAGCAAGTCTCTATAGCGTATGTTCTCTATATAATCACTGAGTGGTGATGGTTTCAGCTGTGTAAGAGGCTTCATCAAGCCCCTCTCCAGACTTTATACCCGAGTCCCGCTGTGTTCCTCTGCTCTACGGTCGCTTGTTTAGGACAGGATGCCAACTCTGAAGAGCCTGATCAACAAGCTGGCGGTAGCCAAACTGGGACATGAAGTACTTAGGCCTGAAGGGAGGCACTGGAGGCAGTAAAAGTGAACTATGTGTATGGTTCGTTGACAGGAGCACTACTCAAACAATGCTATTGTACATTAGCTCGAATCCAACTTGTCCTGTTTCTGGCTGTCCTCAGGCGACGACTCTCCCAGCAGGCCTCGGCTGAACTATGGGAGGAGTCCGATAGGGAGCTTAGCGCCAACAAACACAGGAGTGTCTGATCCTTCTCATTGTTACCTTCCAGGAAACACACCTGTCATGCTGGTGACACCTCAAGCTCTTCAAAACAGATCCACATAAACAATGCAAGACCATTTCTTATGATGCCTGGGCAAGGCATTCCTGTATAAATTAAACTCTGCATGGCCGCTATCGCTGTCTTTGAAAGGATATCAACACGTTCTGCGTCTCTCGTTTTTTCCGCTGCTAAGACAACAGCGTAACAATGGGGGGTGACCACACAGCGATAATTGAAAGTGATTAAAAGAATACTTTTCTGCTATTCGGAAGTTCCATTTTGAAAGTCTAGCTGCATAATGGCCTTAGCTCTATCCTGAATCTTCACATTTTATTACAGCGACAGCTACAAGAACTCAGAGTCGCACAAAGGGAATTTGTTTTAGTTCAGACACATTTGTAACTGGAGTTTGAACATAACCCAGGCTTTTTATACTGCCAAACTTGGCTATCAATCTTATTCAGACAACACCGCTTAGACAAATTGCTCCCTGGACTGTTATGTAAACTATCTGTCTGGAATATATGGAGTTGGCTAATCTAATATTTCATGAAAAGAATACTTATACAACACCATTCAGAAAGAAAAACAAAGCAATTCATGAACCTACTGCAATTCTGGGGCAAAGCCTTAGGTGCAGGTGTTATTTTTTCAAGTTGAAGTCAGACGCAACACATACCATCCACTTCACTTACATATACGAGTCAGGCTCCACATTAAATTGACACTGTTTATCACGCAAATATTATCACCATTAGGTTATGAACCATTTACCACCTCATATTCCTTGAATAAACATAATTAAAGGGACCTATTAAACACGTTTCCCACATGTGAACTTTACTGAATTTCACACGGGCCCAGGTCTTTTTGCCATACATAATTCAACTGCAACCTACATTCAAACATAACCACAAGCCACAAACATATGTTCTAGCATCATGAGAGACTAGAAGGGCCTCTGCAGTGGTCTCAGTCTCAAACACAGAGACCTGACCTGAAAAACGGCACCATTTTCATTTGCTTATCCACAACTGCACTGCCACTTGAATTTAGCATAAGCTTCGAAGGAGAAGCTCTGGTGTGAGTATACTGCACTCCATGGTGGCTTGTACTCCCTGATTTAAAGCCATTCGGTCCACAAGATATCCCCGAGGACATACTTAACCATAAGCACTCCTCTTTTAAAAGTTCTCCAAAGATAATCACATTTTCTCCATGTTTTCTCCTCTGTGTCATTGAAACCCAAATCCCCAGACAGAGTTTCAGCCCCAACAGAACCCCTCAGAGGGTAACTGTCGTGAGGCCTCACAGACAGAAATGGCCACTGTACTGCCATGACACCAAACAGTCACTTTACGTCCGTTGAGGATGTTCTTTTGTGTGTGTGTGTGTGTGTGTCTGCGCCCACACACACACACACACTCCGAGAAGTGTCTTCATTTGCTCAAGCAGCAGTTGCTCATGTTAAAGTGTTTCATCTACGCGTCGGTAATGCAGTGTGGAGAAATCCATTTGATTTTTCGGTGCGAAAGTCGCTGGAGTGAGCGCAGGTTTTCAGTTACTGCTAGAACGGATCACTGGCACCCAAAAATCCCCACTCCCTCATAGTAACACTGCATATGCATGTTGTAGTAATTATCTTGAAAGATATTTGAAGTTGAAATATGACCGAGTCAGTGGAGTGGCAGCGAAGCCCGCTTTATTATACCATATTCCTGATATCGCTGAGGAGGATCCACTTGGGTGTGAGCAGTAAAATTGAATGAATAATTAGGTAAGCTCCAGGTGATTATCATTATTTACTTGCCGCTCCCGAACAACCCGCTAATTACATGCCCCGGTCCCTTAGCTGTGCTATCACTAGGCTTTTAGGGAACATGAGGTTAGGCAACAGCCCTGGGTGGACTTGTATTACTAACTAAACTGAAGCGCTTAGCAGAGTCATAATGTAGATATTATACACTCAAATGCACATATGTGACATACATACAATATCATATTTAGGTCACCTACAGTACATCAGTATTTCAACCAATAATGAATCAAAAAAGCAATGATCTCCGATGTAAACACAGGTACAGAATTATTTCTCATCTCTTGACATCATGAGCAAAGACGCTTTACAGAGTTTCTGTGGAACCCTACACGATCTCAAAATCGTTGTCTTTGATCACTTTGTAGCTTTCAACCTTTGACAGTCACCGTCAGAAGGTCGGAATGGCTCATGTTTACAGATGAGGTCTCCTGACTGATGCAACTCATAAAAGATGGATCTAAAGACAGCAGAGTAACAGAGGCGTGTTGCTCAGCGGCCACACAAGACTATAGCTCATCTGAAACCGGACGTGCATTCGCTTTCCAAAGCAACTGTGCAAAGAATCCCAAACTTTCGCTTCGCGGGCTACTTTGTTTACTCACGTCTATGGGGAAAGCTGAGTTTGGACTCCAACTACGTATGTGCAAGTGGTGTACACCACTGTGGTGTACACCACTTGCGCAAACGCAGAATGTGCAGGTAACCTTCTAAGGTAGCGGTTGAGCAGAGTTGGAGAACCCGCTTCTTGTCTCAATCCGATCGGAGTTTACTGCCGGGGTCACCTCCTCTTCTTTAACTCCAAGGGAAAACCACTGGAGAATGAAATGGGAGATTGAGCCCACAATGTCACTGATGGGCTAGGAAGTAGAGAGGGACCACTGGGGGAAACCATGGCTGTCTCCGTGTGTCCGCGCCCTTTCACTGTTCGCCAGGAACCTTCCAGTTTCTCTGCACAGCTGACAGGATCCTGCAGTAACTCAGCTAACTTTACGAATTTGG
Source organism: Thaleichthys pacificus (assembly GCA_023658055.1). NCBI lineage: Eukaryota > Metazoa > Chordata > Actinopteri > Osmeriformes > Osmeridae > Thaleichthys > Thaleichthys pacificus. Next base: position 8,156,747 of record CM042865.1, read on the forward strand.
TGGAATTTTGCTCTGCAGTAAAACTATGTGTGAATTAAGTTCTCACTCACTTAAAATGAAGGCCTCTCAATAGTGATTTATTAATCTACTAGTAGTTGAGTACAGAACTCAAGCTTGGATGTATGACTGGAAACGCTGACAAAGAGTGAATGACCAATAACTCACCTGCGATGATGACAGGCTCATGTGATGAATGATTTTGGTTTTGGGTGCCAATCTTTTTGGTGAACTGGCCTTGAGCAAATATAGAATGGACGGATAGAATCATAAATAGATGGGTCGCAGTTCTTTTTCAATTTGACGCTTAAATACTGCTGCCTGTGTTAATAAATCTAGATTCATGACTGTCAGTCCTATGTTCTCACGGTAAAAAAAAAAGTAGCGGTGCTCCCTTTGTATAACCTTGACAATCACAAGTTCCCATTCACGGCTCGACTTCTATACACATTTTCATAAATGACAGTAAAGAAGAAATATGAGGGTGATTTATCCTCGCCACTATCCCCTTCCCTCTTCCAAGCTCTCGAAGACGCCACCCTCTCATGAATCATAATGGACAGTGGGCTTCGCAAGGAAACGCGCCACACATTCAAACCAAATTGATTTTATTCAGTAGTTTATGTTCTTCACAATACAAACAACTGGCTCATTGAAAAGTTATAAATTCTGATGAGACAGCTGCATATGAAGCCACACGGTCTGGCGAAATATACAGTACATCAGGCTCCAGGCATATTCTTCCCTGGATTAATCCCACTATCTGGCTCATATGGGAGGACAGGGGACCATATCCCCAAGCCCGAGTCTCAATCAAAGCTCAACGAAAAGTTGCCCTGAAGCTTCTACCAGCAGCCAACTCTACCACCATGTAAACACCTTTGGGGAGCAGTCGGTGGACTCAGCCAAAAGGGGGCACCTCTCCTGATGTCCCCCCCCCCCCCCCCCCCAAGCTGCCTGCTAGCTCCAGGCCTGTCATTGATTTTACTGCCTGTGTGGGTTGAGAAAGCAAGCTGACATCATAGTTATGGCTGGAAAGTACCCCACAAACATGTGGGGAGAGTGACTCACTTTTAGCTGCGGGCATCCTGCATAGGAGTGGTGTGCAACGCCATTATCCGTCATTAGACCATGATTAGAGCGCACGCTCTGGTGCCTCTAGATCTGGATCATCCCTGAAAAGAGATAATACGGCCTCGGAAGAGCCCGGGTTCCTTGAGTTTGCACTGAGCCACCTGCTAACGATATGAGATAAGTGGGAACCACTGACATGTCCTACACATGGTCAGTTACCATATCCACGTAACACCCTTGTGTGCGTGATTTCTTCCCTTCTCCGCCTGGTTCGGATATCCATCTAGCCCTGGTGGATGACAACGTAAGCTAAATCACATTTATATACTGTCTCCCGAAGCTGTTAAAGGTTGAACGCGAACTAAACCTATTGGGTCTGTTTGAATTCCGATGATCTCACCAGCACTGTCAGAAGGCCTGCTTTAAATAGAACCTCTTTGTGTACCAGGTCCATGGAGAGCATGTAACCTCCAAATAATAATATCTCCATTATTTAGATCCACAGAGGTACACTATAGGATGACTCATGGTTACAAGTCAAAGTGTAATGCTCAGATTAGGCATCATCTAACTAAGCTTTGCATGTGAAATGTAATTCCGATATTGCGAGGAATGTGTATATTTAATTCAACATTCGGACCGAAATCAAATACAAACGTTGAAAATGGGTCACTTGGAGGGAACTGCAGCATCTCCAGCTGAGAACTCACATTCTACTCCTCGGCAGCGGGCTGAACTTCTGAAGATGCTCTGGTCTAGAGGGTTCTCTCAAACGCAGCAGTCCTTTGATTAACCCCCCCTCTCCTGAGACCCACCCCAGATCAGAACCTAGACGCCATCCAGCACATCAGGGCCAGCCACCTCCTCATCCCACATGTGGAAGTCTATAAGCACCCTAATCAAGAGCACTTCAAGATAAAGGTCTAGCTATTCCAAATAGCGACTCGTCCTTTTATGCGCCACGCTGTGGAGAGAACCGTTTTGTGATGGATGGATACAACTTCAAAGACAACATCCAACAACAAGAGGTGAGGATTTATCTTTGACAGGGTTCACGAGGACAGAGATATGTTTTCGCCTTGGCATGTGCCACCTCATCATCAGCTTACTACAACTGAGGGTAGTAATATTTGCATCACATCAAGAAACCAACATTTTTACGCCGACGGGCAAACACAAAATGTACAAGACTCTGAAGACGAGTGAACCCGAACAACACCTGTCAGTTCTGCATCCTTGGGTTTGTGATAATTTATTAAAGTTATGGTACATAATGTCCCGCAGCTGTGAAACTGCTGAGCTAAGTCGCTGGGCGACGATCAGAGCTACCACTTTCAAGAGCAAGTTATCATGCTAGTATGATTCACCCCTGTATGCTAAGTGTGAATTGGGCTTGGCTGAGAGAAACAGGCAGTGTCTTGGCCAATGCAGGCAACTGTTTGACTCAGGGATGCACTTGGTGTAGTGTGACTGTGCAGAGCCAAGGTCCAGATAAGTTAAGAGCCATCTGCCTCCATTACAGTCCAGATTCATCTCATTATACACATCTCACGGATCTCTCTCTCTCTCTTTCTCTCACTTTCTGTCTCTGTCTATCTCCCATCTCTCTTTCTCGCTGTCCCTGCTTGAGGAGAATCAAACTCAGACAGAAACCTGTCACATGGCGCTCCAGCACAGGTTATTGTTGCCGTTAGTCAGGTCGTTCAAGATGACAGTACGCTTCAACATGTCTAGATTATTGTGATCATTAAAGGTCTCACTGGGTCACTTATGATCTTCTGAAAATAGTTTAATGCTGCAACCGCTGGCGTGCATTAGGCTTTATAACCTCGTTAAACCACCGTTATTCAACTAACCTGAGTTATAGCTTTAAGCATACTGTGCATTTTAGTTGTAGATGCGGGAATTTCATTTTGATCTTTGGATTTGTGGCCTGCATTGTTTGTACAAACCTCGATTTGACGAGATGTGTCAGTTGGTCAGATGGTCAAGCGACTTTTTTTTGTTGCATTTAGGCAGCTCCTATCAGTGTTCTCTATCCGTGAATTCGATGCTGTGGTAATCGCGTTTGACTTTCATAGAGGCAGTGCTATTAAATTGTGGCTAAATTTCACAAGCAGGATAGCCTGACATTGCATATACTCCAGTTACAGAGGTTTTGATGGCCGATTGTTAAAATACCTACAAGCTACAGCTGCAGCATCATGCACAGCGGGTCCCCTCCACATGGCCAAAGAGAATGGATGGGTGAGTAGCCCGATAAAGAATTTCCGAACGTGTGAAGGCTAAGGTAAAACTATCCCATTATCATAAATCCAGCGGCTTGATGAGTTGGTTATGCGAGCTTATAAGCATTCTACAAGCATCAAGTTCAATATCTGCGTAATCTTTTATTTGTATAAAGTAGCCAACTTTATTATATCCAAAAGGAACCTGTTCAAAAATATCACCAAACCAGATTATGCCAGTATCCATAATATGGTCGTACACTAAAGTTCACACAGCAATAAACCAAAAATATATGAATAAAAAAAACTTAACAGCAGAACGCATTCCGCGCTGGTCAAGCAACAGCGGGTCCACAATGGGAATACATGACATTTTAGGAAAGAACACCTTGCTCAATGCTCACCTCTTCCAATTGCTCCATATGAGTAAGAAAGCAGCACTGCAACCTGTATAAACATCCCACCGTGTCTTTTGATCCCTAAATCCATATTGAAAAGACGAGATGCTACCGGAGGAGACTGTCCTCCTCTAGCTCAGCAAAGAATCTCGCGCGCCTCAGTGCTTCGCTGAGCGTTCGCTCTGTGCAGTGTGCACTTATAGTGCCATCCGGCATCTGCCGACTCTTGGAACAGTTGCCTACATTCAGCGTGCAGTGGCATAGGCACACCCACAGTTAATCCCCCGTTTTGTCGAGTTTAAAGTGGCAACTCACTATTACCAAAACAGAAAACTTTGGAATGTCCGAATTAAATCATAAAACATCTTATTAAGTGGTTTGATAAGGTGACCACAAGTGTATGTATATGGTTATGCTGACGATATGGGCTCATGAATGCCCCAATCTACTCCTACCTTCCCAACCATTAATAATTCCCTCTATTCATAGTCAATATGGTTGTATGGAGATTTCATATGTTGTTGTATATGACAATAGACTATGACATTGTTCTCAAGCAGAGGAAGACTGCTGAGAATAGCCTCCAGTCATGCAGTTAAAGATACTGGCTGAGCAAGTCACCCACATTGAAACAAGGTCACATCCAATGAGCACAACAGACAACATAGTATTGTCGCTGACCATCAAGGCCATGAGTAGGTCAACCATGTTGCTTATACTATCGAAAAGAATCGCTCCATATTCCGCATCCATTTTCGGCCATTATAACGAGGTCCCATCAGAAAACTGAAACACCTCCTTCTGCTCCAGTGTTCTGACCGCGAGCAGGGGACATGGCTGCCTTCGAAAACGTATAACCTTTGTAATTATTCCCACTAACGAAGCGGTGAGAGGAAGGAGTGCCGGAAATGTGGACAGGAGAGGAACAGGAGCCGTAGATGGAGGGCTTGGTGAGGAGGGCACCGTTGGAGAGCGAGGGGATATCACACGCTCCCCATAAGCATCACACACCAGTGCACAGCTGACAGACTACACTTACAAGAACCACTGGGCTATTTAATGGCCATATCCGATGTCCTCGCAGGTAAAAGGCTTTTAAACAATACACGGGAGTCAGACTGACGGACAGAGGGAACATGAGCTTCAAAGTGGGCCCCAGCCCATTTGCTCCACAGCCAGTTCGCTGTCGTCGGTTGTTGACTGACTCGAGTCTCCTGACTCCACAACACCTGAAAGCTTTTCCGGATCCGATTTTCTTGTTTTGTTTTGTTCAAATACAGAGCTTTCCTTTTGACAACAAATGATTTCTACCTGAACGTTTGAGTTCTCCACCTGTTCTTCAATAAGGTATTGTTACACATGAATGCATGAATGTTGTGGATACTGTGAGAAATACACTTTACATCTTTGTTGTGATCCATTCATGTTGTTACCATATTATACTGTATTGTCACTAAAACACACACAAACATGCACACACCCATACACACACACACACACACACACACATACAAACCTAAACTCGCACGCACACCAAGACTCATTTGCAGTGAAACTTTGCTCACGCACACTGAAGTCAATGGAGTCAAAGGTGCCATTCGATTCCCAGGAGCGAGTCCCATAACACAGGCTCCTTGCTGGGCTGCCTGTCTTTGTCTTAGGATCACCGACGTTGTTGTCATGGCTATTTCCCATGGTAACGTCCCATCCCACCAAACAGAGATGCTGAAAAGACTTTGGGGGAAAAAAGAAAGACGTGAAAAGCATGTGAACGAGCGAGGCCTCAGTGGAGCGGGTGTGCTGAGATAAGGCATGATGTAGTCCAATAAGCTTCACCTCAGGTCTGGTACTGCTGGTGTTTGACTCATGGAATCCATTCAGCCAAAACCCAGTGTAACGTCAGCTTGCAAGCCTGTTGTTCCGGGCACGTAGAACCTAAAGATTGCTGAAATATGAAAATGGCATACGTTGTAGGCTTTTCAAATGTTCTCGATGATGTCTCTTTTGTATGTGTACAGTGATCTTTCTAATTTCCATTTGACACAATATTATACATAGAAAGTTTGAAGCTGTTTGCATGTTAAATCAAAAGAAATGAACATGGATAATCAAATAGGAAAACATTTGCTCTGGATATGATTCTAAGTTCTGTGTATTATAACTTGTGTATATCGTAAATATTTGAATTTATAGGCTAGATGGTATTTGTGTAAAAGAAATTGTGAAACAGTTGCATAGGCTATGGCTTTGCTGGTGTTGCTATGTAGAGTAAGTAATCATAATGGGCCATTATCTTGCTGAGAGCACATTAATGCAAATGAGACATTTCCTCCATGCAGAACTTAAGCACTTGTTGGGGCTTTTCTGGTCTTTTTTTAGCGTGTGAGTATTTTGCAGTTGCTCTAAATGGAATAATGCACACATTAGGCCCATGTCCTCTATAGTTACTCGTAATGACGTTGGTTAATTCTTTGGCAAATGAGTGAGTCATTTTATTCAGCACCTGTTAGAGAACACTGTTTTATACCTAGCCTTTGTTTGCATACTAAACCAAGTCCCTCTATGATCAATACACACTCAATTACTCTGCTTTAAATTCAGTGCACCAGCTGGCCTGTGTTTTGGGTCTTTTTCCCTGGCAGTGGTTCATGTTTAGCCAGTTGGCCAAGGAAGCTAAAGTTTCTTTCAGTTGAGCTGAGTGGACTCGGAGATCAAGGTTTTTCGAGCAACTTCATGTGTGGGAAACAATAAAGAGTAAATCATCAGTTTGGAGAGGCAGGGCTTTCACCCATTGTAAATGAGCTTCTTCTCTTGGGTAGAGGAGATGGAGGAGGTCGCCACGATCCGACCTGACAAGAGGGACAGAGTACTACAAAATGTATAGAGAGATGCAATTTGTAGACTAACTGCATGAGGACTTTTACAGGCTTAATAAATTCATGGGTCCACAATTCAGCGCACACAAGGAGAGGAAATAAAGTAGAGGGGAGGTGATGCAATTTATGGAGCTGCTTTACCATTCAAGGAGAGAGGGAGAGAGAGAGATTAAAAACAACCAGGGAACCTGCAACAGGACGTAAAGTGGCTGAAGTGAACCCCATGCAAACGTTACCCTTCAAACTGAGCTGACTTAGAACAAAATCTCCCTCTAAATATACGAAATCTCACATGCATTGTTACCCTTGACGTTCAGTAGTCAGTAGGACATTTTGCTTTGTGCTTGAACTTAGTCCTGAGTGGCCTAAGTGGTTGATTGTGTGGTAAAGCCACGGATAGGATTAGATCAGCCAGAGATCAAATTATCGACAAGATCATATTTAGGAAATGATAGGTTGTGCGCTCACTTTCCAGGTTCAATGATAGATACACACGGAATAGGAGGCTATTGTCCAGGTCCTGTTATGTGCAAGAGTGTGCTACAGTAGCCTTGACCCAGTCACATTCTGCTGAATGCGCAACATTTTAATTCACCAATAAAGTCATGAACAAAGAAAAACATATTAAGACAAGTTTTCTACTTATCGGTTACGTTTGACCACCATGTCAAAACAAGCTCTCGTTATCCACCAATGCTCCAGTAAGATTTTGCCAGGAAGCAGACTGATTAAGACCAACAAATATAGTCTCTCTTAGATCTTCTACAGTACTGTACATGAATCCCTTCAGGTTTCCCTAATACCTCCTCAAAGTTTTCTTCCAAGCAAACAATCCCTCGACCATGCCCCCCGTTGGCATTATAAGGTCATAACAGGAGATTTATGGTACAGGTAAACCCAGAACAGAAGTTAATACCGAGATCTGAAAGCAACCATATGCCAGTCCTGATTAAGTGATACAGCAATAGTAAAGCACCTTCTGCCTGGGGCTTCAAACCAGGCAAACATAAAATGCATCAGTGGAAGTTTAGAGTTCTCTCACTATCGGCTACTAATTTAAAGAGGGTATAGAGTCTCAAATATAGATTGTCAATTCCCTAGAGTCCTATAGCATCTCAAAAAACCTTTATCTTTATCAACTTTTGTTCCAGAAAGAGTAATAAAACATATCTGTATTCTCACTGTATACCCTCAGCATTCTCTTCCACATCATCTCGTCAACCTCGGCTGAGATTATAAAACAATTCCTGTTCAACCTTAATGTGTACGAAAACACAAAACACCTACGATAATCCTATTTGTTTGGCTTGCATGAGCCTGAGTTTTTTGTCAAATTGTACACTTGCAGAATTATATACAGGTTTCTATAAGCCTTTGACAATGATAGTACTGGTAGTTGTTGATTCAACTCACCACATAGCATAACTCTCCATGTCAAGGATTAGCACGTTTACAGCGAGGATTACCGAAATCCAGGCGCAGACAGAGCTTCACCCTCATCTGACTTCAAACTCCAGGTGTTGTTTTGTATTTCTTACAAACATTTTCAATTCATCACGCCTAAATGACGTTGGCCAGATTTTGTTGCCCACTTAGAATTAGATATACCTGGAGTTGCATTGCTTGTCATGACATCGTATCATATATCTTGACAGAGACTTGTAGGCAGTCTAACTGTTTCACTCTGAGATGTGGAACGGAAAATGTATCCTCTGGATCTGCAGTATTGTTATTTTACTGGTGTGACGGTAATGGCTTTGATATAATCTGGTGGGAATCCTACTAATGGCAGCTTTTTCCCATTTTGAAAGTATTAATTACAGCCAAGAATACATGACATAACGATTGCTGTATTGCACTCTACCGTGTCAATGGTGTTCTCCACATTCATCTGGTAATGCTATACTCTCACAGGTTTTACATTGATCAGCTTGTTGAAGTTACTGGAATACAAATGGATTTCAACTGTGTTGGAAATATCTCAAGGTTCTTCGGTTCTATTTCAAGTCATTCAAGACTCTGATTAAATTCAAGTCACGTGTTAGTGCAGGATTGAGTAATTGTTTACTGTGTACTCTAAATTGTATTGCAAACTGTTTGGAGATACAAAGTGTAGAATTGAGTAATTATGTCCAGTCAAGACTGAATATAAATGTTAAAACATTTCTCCTGTAAATCCCATCTCATTGAAATCGTATTGATGTAAACCAGTTCACAAAGGTGAGTAACAACTACCAGCTTTTCATTATCTTCTAGATCCTAATTACCCCAGAGTATTGGCTTGTTGCCTTGGTTTTCTCCCCTCTGACCTCATGAAAAAAGACAGTGCAGATTAGATCAAATTAGGTCCAAATGAAACCTTATTACCAAATGGATTTGTGTTTGTACACTATCAGTGAATTTCTGCCCACATGCTACATTTGAATTAATATATTACCATGGTAATTTTCATCTCAAAACCTGTAAATCAATTCATATTGTTAAGATTTCCCCAGAGAGGATGCAGACATCTCTATGGCCAATATCGCTGAAACTCGACAACTCACACCAAAACAATCTAGATGCATCGTAAGTAGCACTACAGGTAAGAGGGAAAAACTTTAAAAAACAATACAAATATATAGTATTGATCCATGCACTCCATTTTAAGAGATTTGGTTTCCATCATGTGAAGAGCATATTGGCCTTTAGAGCCAGGTGTTCCTAAACCACTGAGCCACACAATCCGCTGGCCTGACAGTTTGAGGAATGCTAAACAAACGGCCAGTGTCTCTCTCTAGCTTCTAAGGCTTGACAAGGCTTGACATTGAGGGAACATGGTATTGGCTCTCTGGACCAGTAATTCATCAAGGCCAGTGGCCCGGTCAGAACAGCCACTAACCCACTGTGACCTCATTCCAGAGCCTCAGGTGTTCCGGGAATCTCACCAACCCTGTGGAGAGGTGCGAGGTGTGCACCACCAACCCTACTGGGCTATGGATTTGGCGTAGCAAAATACCTGATTCAGGACAGACATGGTGCTTGAAGGATGGAACCTGATGTAAGCAACATATTTTGGAACATTATAGGTGTTTAAAGATGTCCTTGTTTCTTGAGTTTATCCACTGAATGTATCTGACTGGCTGGTTTAGATGGATTTAAATTGGACCTTCAGACTGCACTCAACTAAGTGAAGGAATTCAATAGTATAGACTTAATCAGCTGAAAAGGGCATAAATAATGCTGTATTGGGATGAGTCAGCCTAATGACATTATAAATGCGATGGTAGGGTATTGATCAATCAATGGTCTGCAGTGGTTGAAACACAGTCATAAAGTAATTACATTTTTCTCTGTAAATGCCGAAGAGATTGCTGAACATGTGAAGCTTGATAAATTGTCAGTTTTCAGATTTTTCAACTGTTGGCCCACGAGCAGATTCCTCCTGTGTGGTGACTTACCTGACCAGACAAATGTGACAAACGTGTATCTGGTGTTTTGTGAGCACTTAAGGTCGAGTTTGACCTAACTGTGCAGAATCGAGTGTGTCGTGGAGCGAGATATTAGGCCCAGTGGTTCACACCAGAGGGTCTCAGGGCCAAAATGACCCAAGAGCATATCTCCAGCATCAGCTATGATTGACAGGAGTCCTCAGGTGGAACGTTAGCCGAGCAGAGCTGGATTTGGTCTTGAGGGAGTTTGTGTCCATCAGACTAGGAGTGTCTCTGAATCAATGAGCATAACCATGTACTCTTGTATGTGTGGCTTGCATCGCAGAGATGGAGCTCGATACTTAAATATGAATTTGCCAATAAGACTTCTGGGTGAAGCCCACATGGCATGAAGAGAAGATGTATTCCAAATATGGTAAAGTAGTCACATGATTGAGACACATAAAAGTCGATTGCTCTTATGCAGGCAGTTTTGACAATTAGTCATTTCTAATAACATATTTCCCTCTCTTGAATAACCCTTAATGTGTTTAACACTGCCCTGGGGTATATTTCAAGATTAGAATTAATTTCCTCTCTTCTCACACAATTTCCTCCTCCTCCAATCTCTTGCTCAAGTCCTGTGTGCAGAACTGCTTCCCAGCCCCGGCTTGTCTTGTCACGGTGCGTTGGCTATTTCCTCAACAGAAACTCTGCCTGTCACAACTGACACCTGCTTCCTTTTGGCTTTCCGCTGCTGCCAGGAGCCGAGCTGATCTGAGCAAACTATTTATCTTCCCATGTAAATACCCATTAACTCCTAGAGCGTGTCCTGGTGCCCCCGTCCTACTGGCCTGCTCCCTATCAGTGTACAGGGCTGTCTGGAGGCGGTGTGGGAGAGATTGACAGTGATAGAGAACCCCACAGCATCACAGCTTTATGTATCACATCATGACATCGGCGGAGAGAACAGAGATCAGCGCCTCACGACCACATCCAGCTCAGTGCTAGCTGAGGGAACTCCTATCAGCGAAATGTCATAAAGTTTCTTGAATTCCTAATTCATGGCCCGTTTTGCTACTTTCGAATCCCCCAAAACGGTGTGTTTGCCTTTGTTTATATTGGTATCCTTGCATTCTACACCATGCATCACAGACAGTGTGTGATACAAGATTTAAAAGGGATTACCGGTAATTAACAAAAGTGAAAGAGTGCTCTATAGCCATTGTGCTTCAGAATAGGATACTTGAACGAAGCACACATTCACATCCACACACAACCTGTCACTATTATTTACGTAAAATAAACCTACATGGCCGTGGTAGAATTTCAATTTACTCCTGAGTCCTCGAATTGCTCTAGTGCAATCTAGTGGCACACTTATAACCATGTCAAAACACAATCAAGGTTGAGCACTTTTACATTAAAAAGGACAAGCACCTTTCATTTTTACAATTACAAGTTCCTTTCAAATACTCACTCAAATGTCAAGCTATAATTTGTTACAATTTCCACCTAAAGTCTTGGCTCTGAGTATGGTGACATCTGAATTGCTCGTCAGTACAAAACTAGATTTTAGAAATAAAGTATTTACACTCAGTCCTTAGCCATGGCCGTGCATGTGATGAATACATTGTCACTCTCGCGACTTCGCACGATGGACTGTGTATTCGTTGGCTTGTGTTACCTCCAGTAATTGGTCAGTGTTCCCAAGTGGTGGTATATTTGCAGTGTCCATGAGAAGCTTGTCAGTTGAAGTAGTAGTCAAGTAGTTTGCCTATGTTCACATGGGATGCCGGAGTTGGCGAATGACAATTACCCAGAGACTGTGATGATTGTGATGTGAACCAAAGTCAGGCAGCCGAGAGATGCAGTCTGAAATTGATTTTGCTTTCTTCTTCACTTTCAGGGGTGAGTGATAGCGCGGCACATCCTTGCATAGCAATCGTTACTCACCTGCTTTAAATAACTGCGATTATTCAATCATTCATTTGTTTAAAGTTACGTTCATTCTCATTCTTCCTAATTACAAACATAATTTACTTTCGTCGTCATGGTAGATAATCAATGTACTGGTTTGGTCAAGTAGAAGCATCACACGTAATATAATAATCTTTTTTGACAAATTATGACTGCAAATGAATCCTGATACTGTTAGATTTATTCCACAGTTTACAGAATGCATTAAGATGTTTAATTGCATATTGTTCAATAATTAACAATAAAAATGCCATTGCATAGATGATTACCATAAAACATTCTAAAAGATCATAATGATCCCTTAAAATACTGCTTTACACAACATCGAATGAATAGAACTTATTTAATATTAATTAAGAAAATATATGACAGGATGCCCATTTTTCGAGAGAGAAGAGTTTATGAATTAAAAAAAAGGTCCTTTGGCCATCATTCTCTTACTTATCACCATCCTTTATGTTGTTGTTGCTCCATCGGGGGTGCAGATATTTTGTTGAGCCATATTGCACCTGGGCCACGACCAGGCCTGCAGCAGGGATACCATAGCAGTGAATATCTGCATGTGTGTTTGTAGGCTCTCAAACATAGTATAGATTCATTGGTATGGGAGACCATTGTATTGCAGTAGAAAATAAAATGAAAAAACATTATTTAGATATATTATTTTGGAACACTATATTCTATTGAAAAATATTTGTTTCAAGACCCCAAACAGTTTCCTTTAGCTAGGATTATTTCTTTGCATAGTTTGTCTCCTTAAGAGTTTTTAAAGTTTAAGTACAAACAAATCCCTGCCTGCACAATTTTATGAAATGTTCCCTTGTACTGAAAATGTTTTAACAAATGGCACATTGCCCAGCCCAGATAAGCCACCTCTTTCAATTCAGTCCTAAATGATTTGACCACAGGCTTACACGATCTTCACCACAGATTGGTGGGAATGGTTGAGTTGGTTTCTCAGAAAACTAAAAGGTTAACCTTAGGCCATTTGTCACAACTTCCTGTTCAGTGACCTTTGGGAAAACAACAGGGGAATTAAGAACTTTAAGTATTCTCTTTAGTCTTGCCCTTCCTTGAACATGCAAATCAGAGGCGCCTTCTCAAAAGGCATAAAGACATCCTTGTAAATCCAACAGAATCTGTGTGTCTCAGCTCTCTTCAATGGCCTAATATGCGAGAAAAGGAACCAAATCCCTTTTTAATTGATGGCTAATTGAAGAAAACCGTGTAATTTACGGACTCTTTTTGGCAACAACCTCAAACCTTGGTTGGAAAGAGCTGTTGACGGGTATCCTTGGTATGTTCATACACACAATGGCTCCTCCGCTTGCTAGATCTTGGCAGGTATCTTAACCATCCCTAGTGGCACGACAACAAGGAGCCGTCTGACAGAATACAAAAACACATCGGTCTGTTGCTGCATATCACAGTCCACACAGTTTATCATAATGCCAATCCCATTATTGAAGATCACTTAGTTTTTATGTATAATCCTGATCAGCATTGGCACTATTGATTGAGTTGTTAACAATATGGCTGGCCAGCTATGGTAAGATACGGTTGTCGTTTATTTCTTTTACAATATAGCGGATGGGGTTCAGACACATATTATGGATCCCTGTCTGCGATTTACTCGCATAGATGTTGTTATCCGAGTGCAAAGACTCTTGTAAACACTTGGAGAGAGATAATTCCTAGATGTTCTTTCTTTCTTCTCCATCTCTTATTCTCGCTCTCCAATGTCAGAATGAGTAGGATCATATATAACAAATTAAGTGCTGCTCACGTCGTAGGGCAACAGTGGGGCAGAACATGTCTGAGGCAAAGAGAAAAGAATCAATTATTTTTTTCATTGGAATGACAGGATTTTTTCTCGGCCAGCACCCCTCCCCTTCATGCCCCTGACATCATAAGATGGATTTTGGTGGCTGCATGGTTTTTCACTCAGGAGTTAAGGAGTAACTACCAATCCCTATACCGTTTTCTAAAGTCTCTTTGGGTTTTCTTTTGTGTATTCGCACTGTCAATGTTCAGCTGTCAGAAGTTTGGCGAAAGCTCAATATTCTAGTAGACCGGGCTCTTCCATTGAAGCGGAATACTTTCAAAGATCAATGTTCAATTGAGGCAGTTCCATTACAGATATGTACTTTGATGACCCCCATTTAGGAGTACAGTCCCCAACTGTATCACATAATGAATCCGAACACTAGATTTATTCATGTTGCAGCTTTCAGCGGCCCTGCTTACCCTGCACTGTGAGGTACAAGGGTTGCTCCAGCCGGGCTAGCATTGCTCTCCTCGAGTGATGATTGGACAGGAAGGGCACACCCATACACTCCCATGCCCTCCGTCAGAGCCAGGACATAGAAGCCCATTCTATCTAATATGTGAAACCTTCTCCAGGCCTCTTGTTCACATGAAAAGCAAACCACAATCACATCCTTGCAGGAGGTCAGTAAACTGTGACTCTGCACTTCTGCCAGTTATTCAGCGTATGAATAGGAGCCCTTCGGGAGTCTTCAGAAACATAATTCAGAGTGGCTTCTCTTCTTCTCTCTGATAAGCCAAGATCCAGGTTGGAGATCTCCATTGTGCAAGGTCTCAAAGACATCGATAGATCTCAGGTAGATAGATTCCATCAGGTGTTTGGCCCAGTACAGAACAGACAGAGCCCTTAAAAGACCCCCCCCCCTCAAAAAAAAAATACTGTATTGTAAGACCAAATGTGGAATGTAAAACTGTTAGATTGCTCGTATTTGCCATTAAATCAAGTAAAGTGTCATAATAAATAGGATATTTCGTTTTTTGGGGACTTGTACAGAGGGCAGAAGACGACGAGTCGGAAAACTCAAATCCTAAAGATACTAAAAACAATTCATAATGAATCTGTTTTTCGAAGGCAGTGAATAGCTTTTCTTTGTTTTCTTCAAGCACTACAGCCGTTAGCAACAACATTTGCCATTCTTTTTTGAAGGGAAAAGGAGACAATAGTTCCAAAACATCATTGTAAGCCTGTAATCAACAGAAAATTGGCATCAAACAATGCTGACTCTGAAGAACAAATCATTCACAAACTGCTTAAATTGGATCTTTCATGTCCATTTTATCATTATCAATAAACCGAAGCATAGGCTTCTGTCACAAAGCAATGAACATATGAAAGGAACGAATTCTCTCAAAGCCCCCCAGTTAACAGGCCGTTTAATGTATTCCGATCTCTTTGAAAATTTGTCATTTGTAGCATTTCAGTTTGTCGCTTGCAAATGCTGATAAGAAAATGTAAAAGCGAAGTTTGGTTCTCTTCCCAGTTTTTTTCCTTCTCATCCAGCCTCCATTTTAATGATTCACGATTTCTCTCTGTCTGGAAGCCATTTTATGGCAGATTTTGGTGTTCGGTTTTTGTCTTGTTCAAGCGATAACGGATGCATGTCATTTTGATACTTTTCCCAATCATAGCTCTTCAAAAGAATCTTTGATTGCAGTTTGGAATAAAATAAATGTTTTATGGATGCCCAGAGTTGGTCTACTTTCTACTGATTTTGTTCCCTTTGTTCAGCAGAAAGAATTCTATGATTGGATAAAGATTACCTATCACACACAAACACACACACACACAGTCTCTCCAACTATCTATTTCTATCTCCATCCCTCTTTTCCTGCTCTGTCAAAACTAGCAATCAGTGCCTGAAATGCATTTGTGATCTGACATTCCTTTCAAATGATGGCAAGCCACACTAAAACCCTTTTTCAGCCGTACAGCATGGATGTAGAAATCTGCTGATACAGAACTCGAGCATATCTAGCACTATTTGACCTGAAACTGATAATGCTGTATGAGTCACGGACCTATTGGCGATCAGGAACACCGTGTGTCAATCGACATACAGTTCTATAAACAGTGAGAGACTCAGCATTGGTATTAGCTGTTTTCAGCTGCTGAAAGTGACTCACCTTTATCTTCAGAATGTCACAACAGGAAGTGCCGGCCAGCTGGCGTCTCTCTCACAGAAGTGTGCAAACCCCCGGCCTGTCAGACAACCTCCAACGCCCGAGAGTCCCTTTCACATGGCTCTCAGGGGGCTTGGAATAACACCAGAATAAATCCTATCTGCTGGAAGAACTAGATTACGGCAGTCAAACAGCTGAGAGAATGATATCGTGAGGGGAGAATGTGTGTGCCAGAGTGTCTGGCGGCAAGATATATCTGAAACAAATAAAAGTTGTGGCTGGTTTTCTTTCTTTCCCCCCCCCTGTCTGCATCTCCCTGAGCTCTTACAGTATATTGCTCATGCTTATTGGTCAGGCTGAGGCAATCTTGGCTCCAGATCAGCTCTTCATGCTGATGTTTATGGAGCGAAGGTTTATGATGGGGTCGCAGGCAGGTGGTTGTCTGACCCCCGTGATGCTCTCAATTCATTGGTCACCACACGGGTCAGCACTGGTCCGCATGAGAGGGCTAGAAAGCGAATGGTGTGTTTTTGAGAAGCTAAGGCTAATGTATTTAGCTCTAAACAGAAAGAACACCTTTTTCCAAAGGTGGGAATGGCTTGGCTTTGGTTTCAATATTCCGTTTGAATACAGATGCTATTCAACCTGCTTTCGAATCTTTCAATGCTTTACGCAACCCATTAATACAGCACAGACTCTCAAACAGGTTGAAGGACGTGTGTGTTTGAACAAAGCCTCGTTCCCTCTGTCCCTGAAGAGGATGCCTTCTAAGTCTCTCATGCATGTTGAAAACAAGAATGTCAAGCTAGGCGGTTTCCCCCTTTACAGTCTTCAGCCCTAACCCACACTGGGTTCCAAAGGTAGATTTGACGCAGCCTTAATTAATGGTTTGATAACTGTCGAGCCGTTAACACGGGCACAGGGACAGGCGTGAATTCCAATTGCAGTGCGAAAGCGGAGCTAAACTGCTGCATGGGTATTATGCTGTGAAGTGATTTTTTTCAGTCTCTGGTTCTCTCAGTGACTCGCACAAAGAGCTCTCTCAGGGGTCGTGTGTCTTATTTTTGGCTCCCTCTTATATTGATCACCCACCAGTTGTCAGTGGAGATTAGAGCTGATTGCAAGATGAAAGTCAAGCGATAAAATCATACAGATTAATGCATACAAGGCAGTCTGTATAGAATGTAAATCATTAGGAAGGTTTAGGCGGGGATAAAGATATGGAAGTAATTTACTTCTACCGTAGGTGCTTTACAGATGCATCAAATTCGTTTTTTTTATAATAAAAATGTGCACTGAACAGGTACTCACGTTTGTCTATCCCAGCTCACTTGTGATTGTGTGGCGAAAGAGCTCATTCTACAAGGAGTTATTCATTGTGAAGAAGAATAGCCAAGACAACAACAAACTTAATTGCACAGAATGTGAAATGGAGGCTTTAGTCTATTCTGAAATAGAG
Organism: Thaleichthys pacificus; assembly: GCA_023658055.1. Taxonomy (NCBI): domain Eukaryota; kingdom Metazoa; phylum Chordata; class Actinopteri; order Osmeriformes; family Osmeridae; genus Thaleichthys; species Thaleichthys pacificus. Next base: position 8,174,117 of record CM042865.1, read on the forward strand.
TTGGAGGCGCTACCATACGTCACGTATGGTAGCATTAGTTGTGGGGTCACAAACAAGGCCTACCAACTTCAATGCAGAGTATGGCAGCAGTAGCCTAAATGTTGTTGGTGCAAAGGAGCGCAAGTCCAATACCTGCAAAAGGGTCCATTCTGCATATACTTATATACGGCACAAAAAAAGTAATATACATTCATGTGATGCGTACAGTGCCCTTGGGTCAAATGATTGGTCCAGACAAGAGTCTTCAGACTGAGGTATGTAGTTGATCAGCATAATTCAACAGTGGCCCAAATGTACACGTAAAATAACTTCACACTCCGAAAATGATATTTGATCATCAATGGCTTCACATTGATCCATTAACTAACCTTTGGAAGAACACTTTCATTCTTTGCAACAGTGGTAGCTCACATGAATGGCTGTTGGTCGGAAGAATCCCAAAGGATGAGCATGTACTGCTACTGTGGGTGACAATGTGATTCCAATCTGATGAAGCCCAGTTCCGAAGTGAATTCACGCCTCTGCACAAGACAACAGGGACGGTGATTGCACTCCGAACCTCCGTGTTCATTCGGCAGAGGAAGCTGTGTTCCCAGCCTTCGGCCATTAGCGGCGCATAAGTGAGAAACAGTGTATCTGCGTTCTCTCCAGCTATGGGCAAGGGCACATAATGAAGAAGCAGGACAATTACACTCTTAATGAATGCCGCAAGAAGGTATTAAAATTTAAATAGAGCCAGGTGTGCTGGAATGAGAGCAGAATCATGGTGGGGAGGAGGAAATAACCAGCAGTGGAAATAGCAACTAAGTATGAGTTGACATTCCAAACTAGAGATGGAGTAGCGTAAGACAGGAAGAGCACAACACACATTCATAAACACACACACACACAACAAACAAATACACAGACACACAACGTCATAAATAATGACACGTAGCCTTGTTTGTTCTCCGTATATAGACATTTACATTTTACATTTATGCATTTAGCAGACGCTTTTATCCAAAGCGACTTCCAAGAGAGAGCTTTACAAAAGTGCATAGGTCACTGATCATAACAACGAGATAGCCCCAACATTGCGGGCAGCCAAACATGATGCATAAATTGTGAACACCAAATAAGTTCCAAAGGAAAGAACACTAAGAGCATGTAGTTAGACAAGTTACAATTAAACAGCAAGAACCTCAAAAGTGCAAGAGTGTACCTGTGAAAAATACAAAGAAAAAAAAAACAAAGCAAGCAAAAATATTATATTTCACGGCGAGTACAATAGTTTTAAGACAATTACAACAAACCAACAAAAGCAACAAGTCTCTCAGTAAGAGACATATAGCATATTTAACACAAATCTCAAGGGTGCTCTTGTCTCGAATGATCATGACCGAATGCCACGGTGTCAGGAATCAATTGGCTTCTCCCAGAGACAAGCACAGCAGCCGGCCTCAGTCATGAATCTGAGCTAACCTGATAGGCACAGGGTAAAAAACGCCTGCTGTCCACCGGAGAGATAGCAAAGTCTGATTCCGTTACCATGGGGATAGCTTACAGCCTCAACAGAGTTATGGTCCATTATCGCATACAGGTAAGGCAAGTATGTTCGATGGGTAAGGCATGGTAGACTTCACTGAATTGGCTACTTACATTCAGTTAGTGTTGATATAGAATGGACTGTCTGGATGTTTATATTTGTAAAACAAGAATGAATGTGGAGAAGATGTATCTGGACCATTACCACCCTGTATTTAAACTGAAAAATGTGTCGGATCTGGGATCACTGAGTGCTCCCTACGTGGATGTGCTGGGCATTTTTTCAAATGGGAACAATCTCTTTCTCTCTCACTCTTATTTTCACTGGCACAGAAAACTCCAGGACTTCATGTTAAGTTGCCTTTTTTATCAGTTTGATGCCATAACTCATCTCCCAAAGGAATGGATTACTTAACAGCCTTTTATGAAGTCGCGGCCGGGATGTCACTTGGAATGAGAACGTTTCCTCCCCTGCATATTTCAGAGAGAGAGAGAGAGAGAGAGAGAGAGAGAGAGAGAGAGAGAGAGAGAGAGAGAGAGAGAGAGAGAGAGAGAGAGAGAGAGAGAGAGAGAGAGAGAGAGAGAGAGAGAGAGAGAGAGAGAGAGAGAGAGAGAGAGAGAGAGAGAGAGGCTTCTCAGTCCGTCTTTCATGAACCATGATGGCCTTCTGTTTTAAAATTCAGTTCATTTAATGGGAGTTCTGAAAATAGGACTGTTTCACAGGAGCACAAAAGATTGTCTTTTAATGGATCATGTCTGCTTATGTCAACCTTTTACCAACAGTCCGTAGGACCTGAACTGAAATGATGTATTTGGAGAAGATGGGGGACAAGAAGCTTATTCTGACAGTAGGCTGGGGTGATTGACTGACAGGTTGGGGTTGTTGAATCCTTTTTCAGCACAGTCTTACCTGGATACTTAAGGTTAGGCTCAGAGCCACCACAGAGATGGGATTTTTTCCCCACCTAATATTTTCTAGTTGGAAAGACAAATAATGACCAAATTGTATCACAAGGGTTGGGGGGTCATTTTGTCCACCCAGTAACAGTGATAAGAGCTTGCCCTTACATCGTTCCCATGGAAACATGAGTGGGAACAGGGATACTTGTGGTGTAGTGGGTCCTGTGATCCCCTCATAAATCCTTTAGGTATCAGAATAGATAGTCAATAAGTTATCCACTGGTGACACCACAACCTTTACCATCGTTATGGCCATCAAAATGAGCGTCCGGTAGTTTCTTCTTGGTAGTGTAAGTTGAATTTGTTACTTCTTTGTTCTAATGGTGCAGACACAGGCACTTGCACAAACATGCACACGATGACGCACGCATGCAACCAGTCAAACCAACACGCTTTTTTTCTTTCTTCTCCATTTACTTTTCATACACTATGTAAAAAATTCACCACCATCATGCATCACCCTTTTTCTAGAACGCCTCCACACTAATCCCATAACAAAGTTGTTTCCTAACTTCTGTACTCTCAAGACTTTGTTTGGAATATCTCTGCCTATGTTTCTCTCCCCCCCCCCCCGTGCATTCTGGCTGGCAAAGAGGAACAGCCATCTGTTTGGACAGGGAGGTCATCCTTTTGCTGATTATGCCTTTGCTTTTGGGGACTAAGTGCTCTCAGTTTCCCTGGCTCGCTCCTTTTGAAATGTGTCCTTAGACACATCAAACAGGCGGACACATTAGCATAAGTTTCATCATTCAAATGTTATGCTAATAGGTGTCAAAATAGCCAGAAATTCATACCATACAAATTTGTGTCTTTTTTCTTGAATGGAAACAGGAACACTATGTGTATTGAAATCCATTAGAAATGTGTTTGGTTGCAAAAAAAACTAAACCGATTGAGACATATCACCTTGTGTGGCACTAAAATGACAACAAAAAAATGTGTTGGCAAAAAGGCATAGTTTCCTTTTTCACATAGTGCTTGTCAGAAACTATGCGTGTAATAATTGAACCATTTGAAGGAACCATGCACACAGATGTGCTGCATTAGCAACCAAAAACCCATGGTTGACTTTGAATGCCTTTTAGTGCATGCTATGGCTTATTGCTCACAGTAAAGTGTGATAAGTTACACAAGGAGGAGAAAAGGATATTCAGCAGTGTCTCTGACAGCTTTTACTGTACTGTACATTAAGCCAAAACAGATATTGAATTTTGGCTATACATAACAGTAACAGTAAATAACTATTATTCATGGAAAGTTGCTTTCCATGCTTGCCATGAGAGTTTGCATAGACTTTAGAACTGTTTAGCTTTTTTTATTTTCCGTTATGTGTCCCACTTTAAGACCCCTTGTTGTAAAAACGTCACCTTTAGCTCCCCAAAAAACTTTTTGAAAGACCACATTTCCATAGCCATTGGTTCTTATTGTCTTGCCTTGCAATGCCATTGGATACTAAATATGTATATAGTATGTTCCAATGGTGGAATCAACTCCCCACCTCCATCAGAGACACTGACTGTCTCCCCACCTTCAAGAAAAGGCTTAAGACGCACTTGTTCCGGGAGTACAATGCTACTTAGGAATGATTGGCTGGACCTGATGTTTCCTCCAGGATCACAATGACTCTTATTGGGAGACTTGTTGCTCTTGTTGGTTAGTTGTAACTGACTTAAAACTATTGTACTCGCTGTGAAATGTTTGTTGGTTGCTTTTTTTTTTTTTTTTTTTCACAGATCACAGGTAGGCTACACTATTCATGTTCATTCAGGTTCATGTTGTCTAATTGTAATTCGTTTAACTACATGCTCTTATGGTTCTTCCCTTATGGACTTATTTGGTTTTCACAATGTATGCTTCATGTTTTGGCTACCCGCAATGTTTGGGGCTATCTCGTTGTTATGATCAGTGACCTATGCACTTTTGTAAAGCTCTCTTTTGGAAGTCACTTTGGATAAAAGCGTCTGCTAAATGCATAAATTTAACGTAAATGTAATGTAAGATCTGGCCATGAACTCATTCCACCAACAAACTTTCCTGGAAGCGAATCTCCTTGTTTCATTTGACTCGATATATCAACATTGAAGTAAGTAAATTCCATGAAAAAATTTTTTGGGTGATTGTTAAAATATGTAGTTCATGTAAAAACTAAGTTATTGTGGAGTTCATGCATCACATTTGATTTTCAGGTTGTTTTGTCTTTGTTGTAATTTTACAACGTTGGGTGAAAATGGTAGCTAAAATAGCATGTGCACCTTGTACACTACATGGAGACATTACACTTCTCGAATGTTCAGATACAGGATAAATACTCACAGAAATATAATGTATTTGATTATTCACACTTTACAAAAGGGTTATTTGTTATTATTTTCAATTTAGACAAGATTTGAATAATTCTAAATCAATGTTATTTCTATGTTAGCAGTGAAATATAGTCAACTGTTTTTTTAAAATCTGGACTTTGTTTGTTTGCCCGCATATCGCAGATATCTGCTTGTTGCACAAGGCAGATACTGTTTGTGGAATGCTTTGGAGGATGATTGTTCAGGGACAAGTGTAAATGTTTTGGAATGGGGGGGTTGCATGTATGGTGCATTGTTCAGGGACAAGTGTGAATGTTCTGCAATATGGGGATGTAAGAGGTGTGGGGGGTTGTATTTTCCTTTCAGAATGTTAAGTAGAGAGCACATTAGGCTAGCCAGACAGTTGTTTTGTGTATTTGCTCTGCAGTTTGAGAGCAAATGCTGAAATTCTGCTCCCAACTAGGCCCAACGTTGCAATATTACAAAGTTTCCCTAATAACGTAAAAAAAAACATATTTTTAAAATTAATCATTCATTATCTGCATCAGAGGACTCCTACAACATCATCTAACTTACAATTATTTATTTTTTTGACAATGTTTCTATATTTGGGTGTGACAGGGTTAATGAAACCAGAGTTCGGCAGAGGACAATGTGTTCTACAACAAATGTACAAAAGACAAACCTGCTGTTAAATATATATGGGGAAAGTTTCCTGTTCTGAAGCTATGACCTAGGGATTAAAAGACGCTTGCGAATTTTATGTACAGCATGTTCTGAAATGGACATTTTGTTCTGGGTAATCGAGAACCTTCAGCCTAACAGTTCTCTGAAGTACTGTAATTAAGAATTCTAATTCAAAAGGCTTAAGACAAAGTCCTGGAAAAGCGTTGCGACATGCAGTAATCCTAAAATGGACCCTATTTACAGAAGAATATGTGTCCTTTAATCTTTTGATTAGAGTATGTTGCATTAAAAAGATGACACACTGCAGAGACCTCTACAATGTCATCTTGCTCAGACTGGATGGGCCGCACAGCTAAACATGTCAATATTATATCTGCCCGGCAGGTTACTGGTACTGAACTCTACCAACCATTGGAAGACACCAATGCACCATACACCACAGAAGTGAAAAATATGGCTGAATAATAGACTTTTTATTATGACCTATGTTTTTGAAAGGTATTTTTTTCTTCCCACATATCCCCAACACAAGCCCAGTCACTAACTTCCTCTGTGGTAAAACAGTAAGCCGATTTGAGGGCAAACCCTATTCCAAAAATGTGTATTCGTCTTGAGCCCAAGAGCCAGCAGTCAAGCAGAGATATCTCACTCTGCCTCTCCTGAACGCCATGTTAATATATTTTCCTCGCTCAGACACGGGCCTCTTTGAACAGATTCCCAGCTATGTTTGAGGAGCGAAGCAGAGAAATACTACTTTTGGCAAATCCGCTCGTTGCTGGGTAAGCTAAAGCTTTCCAGTCCACTAGGTTCCAATTGAATCCAGTAGAGATTGCTCTCCACCAAAGCTTTATCACTATCGAACAGCAACCAAATGACACAATCAACAATGACAGGGCTTCCCTAAAAAAATCACAGCGGAATTTACATAACTGGCAGCAGACGACAATTGTTTCGAAATGGTGGGTGTTCACATATTAAAACGCTTTTAATTCATTTTAGTTCACAAACTGTTAAAGGAATACAGAGTGAAGGAAAGGTACCCTTGATAAATAGGGGGGTGTCTGTGTGCACTGTTTGAGATGGCAGAATGAGTAGATGTGTTGAATGCGTGGAAGTACGGTTCAGAGATTACTCTCTAAAGCACCTTCCAAACAATTAACAAATATATATTTTGACCCATGAAGACTCCTCCTCATGTTTTAAGATCTTAATATAGCCTACACTGTGGACTGAATGAATATTGTCACATTTCAGATTTGAAGGAGAAAGTATGTGCTCAGCCATTGGAAAATAATATGTTCTAAATGGCCGTCATTTTCTATCGGTGGCTGTAGGCTTTTCTGAATCTGTGTTTCATTGCTCTCTTCTATGGAGTCAGTACTTGGTAGATTACTGCACACTGCAGCCCACAAAACCAAAATGGACAAATAACCAACAAAAAGCTTCAGATGTTGGAGAGATTTAGTTGAAACTATGTTAAAATACAAAGAACTATACTGCTTATACCTTTAGAGGGAACATCATGCTAATAGTCAATATCAAACTAAGCGTATCAAACGTTCCCAGGGTCCTAAGTTCCCATGGACATATGTTCCCAGAGTCCAATGATCCCCAGTTTAGTATTCTGTTACGGTAATGCATATTAACCCTTCTATTGTCTTCATGTTCACTTTGACCCATTTCAAGTAAAAAATATATCCTTTCAATATGATTTGTGAGAAGTATATTTAAATACAAATAAGTATATAGTATACTTATTTTCTAGTTATTGATGTAGCAATGGGGAGAAATGTCAGGGATTTCATTGTCGTTCAGCCAAGGTTGGCCTTTTAGTCTAAATCCTATTAAGGAGTAACAGAACATTCTCCTGTCTGTCATCATATTATATAATAATAATACATTTACATGTATGCATTTAGCAGACGCTTTTATCCAAAGCGACTTCCAAGAGAGAGCTTTACAAAAGAGCATAGGTCACTGATCATAACAACGAGACAAACATTGCGAGCAGCCAAAACATGCATTGTGAAAAACCAAATAAGTGCCACAGGGAAGAACCATAAGAGCATGCAGTTAAACAAGTTACAATTAAACAACATGAAACTCAAGTGCAAGAGTGTACCTGTAGAAAAAAAAACTATCAACAGTCAAATATTTCACAGCGAGTACAAGAATTTAAAACCGTTACAACTAACCAACAAGAGCAACAAGTCTCTCAATACGAGTCATTGTGATCCTGGAGGAAACTAACATCAGGTCCAGCCAAGCATTCCTAAGTGCCGTTGTACTCCCGGAACAAGTGCGTCTTGAGCCTTTTCTTGAAGGTGGGGAGACAGTCAGTGTCCCTGATGGAGGTGGGGAGTTGATTCCACCATTGGGGGGCCAGACAGGAGAAGAGCTTGTGTTGGGACCGGGCGCTCTTGAGCGGTGGGACCACCAGACGGTTGTCAGAAGAAGACCGTAGGTGGCGGGGGGGGGGGGGGTGTAAGGCTGGAGGAGAGACTTGATGTAGTCGGGTGCAGTCCCGTTCATCGCTCGGAAGGTCAGTACCAGAGTCTTGAATCTGATACGGGCCGTGATGGGAAGCCAGTGGAGGGAGATGAGGAGCGGGGTAACATGGGAGCGTCTGGGTAGATTGAAGACCAGACGGGCCGCCGCGTTCTGAATCCTCTGGAGAGGGCGGGTTGCGCATGCTGGGAGACCGGCGAGCAGCGAGTTGCAGTAGACCAACTTTGAGAGGACAAGTGCTTGGACTAGCAGCTGGGTGGAATGCTCAGACAGGTATCTCCTGATCTTCCGGATGTTGTAGAGGGTGAATCTACACGACCGGGAGACCGCAGCAATGTGGGCTGTGAGGGAGAGCTCGTCATCCATGGTCACCCCGAGGTTCCTGGCAGAGGATGAAGGGGTCACCGTCGCCGATCCCAGGGTGATTGAAAGATCGTGGGAGATGGAGGGTTTGGCCGGGATGATGAGGAGTTCTGTTTTGGCGAGGTTCAGCTGGAGGTGGTGCTCGGTCATCCAGGCAGAGATGTCTGTGAGGCAGGCCTCAATCCTAGGTGAGATCCCCGGATCAGTCGGGGGGAACGACAGGTACAGCTGCGTGTCGTCAGCATAGCAGTGGTAGGAGAAGCCATAGGAGGTGATGATTGGTCCAAGCGAGGTGGTGTAGAGGGAGAAGAGGAGGGGTCCAAGGACGGAGCCCTGTGGGACACCAGTGGAGAGCTGGCGGGGGCCTGACACTTTGCCTCCCCAGGAGACCTGGTAGGATCTTCCCGACAGGTAGGATGAGATCCACTGAAGTGCAGTGCCAGTGATGCCCATCTCAGAAAGTCTGGAGAGCAGGATCTGATGGTTAACCGTATCAAACGCTGCAGAAAGGTCCAGCAGAATGATGACGGATGACCTCGAAGCCGCTCTCTCTAATAATGATATAAAAATAAATAAATAAATACATATATATAGTTTTATTTTTTTAACAAGGCTTCAAAACAATTGTTTAAGTCTAACTCTAACCCATCTTTTTCAGGTTCCCATTATGTGCTATATAGAACTGGGGAACATTAGATCCTCGAAACAGTGGAATGACTTCAAATCAATCATCACACAAGTAATTCATATCTGTCTTCTCCAATCCTTTGAAATGAAAAGAAAAAACATGACTTTTTGAAGTTATTCAAGAGCTGCTCCTGCACCAAGTGTGTTCTTTCTGTGATAATTGCTGGTCCAACTAGACTCTAGACTCTAGAGCGTAATAAATTACGTCTGCTATCAGTTCACCATGTTTGTGCTCATTGACGAGTACATAGAAACCTTACATTTCACATTCACAAGGGAAAAAGCCTCCTTTCAGGGACTCAGCAGCTATTATGCAAATTAAACAGAAATCTAAACGTCAGACATTTATTTTTCTGGTGGAGCTTGTTGAAAGCGATCAAGCAAAGATGCAAACGCATAGAGTTGACATGGTAAACAAACGTGTTGACATGGTAAACAAACTTAGGCATGCGGGTAAAAACCTCAACACATGCTCCCCAAACTCCACTAAGCCCCGTTCATATACCTTTACTGTTGTCCCAGCTTTGGTCAAAATCCCTTAGCTTGAGGAGTCTGTAAATTAATCTAATCAAGCATGCAATCAAGCTATGAGGAGATCATTTGGATTTAATAACATTGTTAAAGTAGTCTTTCATTTTCAATGTGGTTACCTTGATAGAATACGTTTTGACCTTGGATGTAATGTTACATTTACATTTACATTTAGTCATTTAGCAGACGCTCTTATCCAGAGCGACTTACAGTAAGTACAGGGACATTCCCCCCGAGGCAAGTAGGGTGAAGTGCCTTGCCCAAGGACACAACATAATTTGACTCGGCCGGGAATCGAACTGGCAACTTTCAGATTACTAGCCCGACTCCCTCACCGCTCAGCCACCTGACTCCCCCTAATGTTATGTTTGTCTGATGCTTACTTCCTTTCAGTGAGAGTTGGCCTTGCACTGTGGACGCAACTGCTGAGCCTTTGGCTATTGTACTGCACCTGTTCTGCAGAATATGAACCGTAGAGTTCCCCTAAGGTATTTGAAGATGTCGAGAAGAAAATGGGCAAAAAGTAACACTCACTGGCTAATTGCTAGGCGAATGCTTATTACAAAATGCTAATGTACTCAAAACACGTTTTGTTGTTGTTATTATTTGCTCTTCGCAGAATGTCTGTTGCCTCAGTTGGGGGATTAATGTCGGATTTTGTTCGAGAACATTTTGCGTTTGCACTGTGATGACAAAACACCAATTATTCCATGGCTGCTGGACAATTTCAAACTTCGACATCTTTCAAAACAGCAGAGGACCTTTTGCAGCTGCACTTCTAACTTGTTTTCTGTCTTCACTGTGGACCAGCTACCTCTTTACCTGAATGAATAACATAGAAGCACTGTCAAGTTCAGTTTGAGCTAAACCAGGGTTGTATTTAACCATTTACAGAACCAAAGGATATGAATGAAATAAATATATACAATTTCACCATGATTCACCTTCAGACACAGATTGACATTTAGACTAATTAAAACCATGTCCTTTGTGTCCATTTAAAGGTCAAATGTTTGTCATATTTAGAGTGATAAGTTTCTCCCATTTCCCATGACTTGGTAAACATAGATCACACTAATGCAAATAGACAGAACATATCAATGCTTTATTGCATTTTACACACGGGAGCTGAAGCACTGGTTGTCAAAGAAAAGTGATTTATTAGGAAATAATAAATTGACCATACATTTAAAAGGTTTCTGCGTGTTTGATTTGAAATATATAGTATTAGGTTTTATATTGGGAGTAATATAAGTTAGTGCATTAGTTGGTCTAGTTATTGATGTAGCAATGGGGAGAAATGTCAGGGATTTCATTGTCGTTCAGCCAAGGTTGGCCTTTTAGTCTAAATCCTATTAAGGAGTAACAGAGCATTCTCCTGTCTGTCATCAAGCCCAAATGTCAAGGAAAATTGGCACCTTTGCCCCAGAACAGAGAGAATTCAAATAAGGTGATCAAACATTTAGGCCCCAAAAACTTGACTTTGGGCTCATTGAGCTGATACTTAGGATTCTTGCAGTGTTCATCACTTGGCTGCTCGCCTCAACCCCTAGGCTGCACTGTATGAGTGTGAGTCAATGCCCAGAGAAGCCCACTACTATGGAGTGTGCCTTTAAATAGCCTGTGCCATTTGCATGCATCATTTCAAATTTCTAATATTTCATATTACACTCCTCATAATATACTGTATATATAATATATAAATATATTAACATAATATACAAAAAAATATATATATATTAACTCCTGCTCTTCAATGCTGTCAGTTCTTATACAGAAACACCGAGTTGCATGAAGTAGACATTTCCATTCCATTTCCACACATCTACCATTGTGTGACCCATTTTCTCCTGATCAACCAGTCCTGACACCAACATGAAGACACATTGGACAACTCTGTCTTATTTCCACGTGTCACTGCAGCTGTGAGCCCTTAAAACAATGGATAAAAGAGTTTGTAAATAACGCAAGGCATTGTGAAACTCTGACACCATCCTCAGAGGACCTTTTATACAGTTGGTTTGCAGTTGTTTCCCCCCGGCATTTTTCCGTGTTTTTTTAAATTGCCTCCCTTCATTGTCAGACTCAGGAAGGTAGCTCAGCAGTTTGAGCTGTATTCACTCAGGCCTATCTTAATTGAGATCTTTCACAGAGCCCTGTAGAAAGTATTGAATCTCATCTCTCTTTGGCAGTCAATGCCTTCTCAAAACAAGGCCCGGACAATAATTAATCCAAACCCATGAAAGACAGAAGGATTTAAATGTAGTTTGGCTCTTCGATTGTTTGATCTGTTCGGTAAATGGTTGATGCACCCCTGTTGACCCCATTGGAACCCTCTGAGTCCATGTGTGGAAAGACGTACGTGTCTGGGAGGAGAGCTGAAAATGAAATCCCCCCCAAATAGCAACGTCTGAAAGCTGGCACAGGCAGCCTGTCGAGCTGTTTGTTCAGTGGCTCCCTCCTTGTTTGCGTCATTAACCCCTGAGGAACGGGGCTTCATGTCAAAGCATGCAAAACATCCATTCACCGTCATTCATGGGACAGAAAACGAACGGCGAAAGCTGTGGCGCGGCCGGGTGCATATATTATCATCACGAATGTACGCCACGGTGTGGTAGCCTGCCAGTCAGAGGAGACGTGTCAGTCCCGTGCCAGATAGATGTCAGCTTGACCCTGTGGTGAGGATGGGGCTCATCTCCTGGGCGGCCGGCTGACGCGCGCAGCCCGTCTGCGGACGCACCACTGTCTATCTCCTATCCGTCTGTCACTCTCGCCTTTCATTATTCATGTTGTTCATATCCTCCCTTCCCTCCTAGAGCATGTCTGTAGGACCTTCATCTTCTTTCTCACTGTTTCTCCGGCCCTCCCTACCTCTCTTATGAAGCTTTAATTAGAAAGAAATGGATGTGAACATATTAAAGCTATTATTGCAATCATTCTCTCACTTTGTTTTTCATTTGAGTGCAGTTTAATAGTCTAATAAAGGTTGTAGGGGATTTTCGGTCCATTTAGATGCTTGCTGTCAATTGAATAGCCATAGGAAATCTTTTTTTAAAGACTCTTTGAAATTGATAATGTTGAGGTTTCAATAATTGAGTTCCCCAAATATAAAAATCTAATTATTAAACACCTTCCATTTTTCACATTATTCATATTCTACTATCTTATTCCTTTGAAGACCTAATGTTGTGTTAATTCTTAAAATAGAGTTGTCTCTTACTCTATAAAAAAGAATAATGAACTGTTTTGAACCTTTAAAGTCAGCTCTGTCATTTGATCCTCAACACAAGGTTATTTAACAACCTCCATGATATGATCCTCTGATGTGCTTCTGCTCCATCAAATTCCGTCAAATTCTGTCAAATTAAAAGTCCCAACACCTCCGGATTCAAAGATAACAACAACCTCACAGCACGATTGTTGCTTTAAAGACGCTGAACACCTTTAACAATGCATTTAGCATTTTGTTTCCAGGCGACTGAGCGGATACATGAATTTCCAAATCAGTTTGCTTTGAGGATGGGGATGAGTTAGAACAATTACAGAGGGGCTAATGAGTCCTTGGAGGAGAAGCTTCTGAGGCCTTTGACCACCATGATGGTTTCCCACCATTCAGCCAGGCTAGCTGAGAACAGAGCAGCCTCTACAGAGGATTCAACCACAGACAGGGAGTCGGTGTGAACATGAAGCAATGCACTAGTTCTACAGTTTTCCAGGATCGTTAAACTGATGATGAGTAGGCCTGCATAGAGATAATCCTCTTTTCATCTGCTATCCGAAATAGCTGAGCTGCATTCCTGTACCACCATTTATACAGTCATGCTGCTCGGCCAATCTTCCAGCCGTCGAGTCCATAATAGAGAGGTTAATTTGATCAATGATTACTGCAGAGAAGATGGGGCGTTGTAAAGTTCACAAATTCCGGAGGCCCATTCCGCATCTTTACTGTTATGACAGTAAAAGACAGCTCCCACGGCTGGGAAAAGAAAATAGTCTTCTGATAGGTAACCTGACCTCTAACTGTGTTTCTGTGTATATCTCATGAATGTGTGCATCTGTCTTCACATGCATACTGTGTTGGAACATGCTGCACATGTTCAACAACGTCTGTTGTTCTCGCATGTGTAGATATCGATTGTGTAACAGGACTTGTTTTTGTTTACTTTTCGAAGCTCTAAAGAATGCTTCAATCTTCATTCAACTACAGAGCACCCTGGTCAAGTCTCTCAAAGCCTATGTAATGAAACTAGCGGGGGAACAATAACTTCTAAATGTCAGTGTGTTTTTTGGACTTTGTGAGTTTATTTTGTGAAAGCAAAGCTAATCCTTTTTTTATTATTTGCCATGATCAAACTGGCCTATAACTGTCACATAGATATCAATGGTGTTTGTCTTGTGTTTGTCTTGGCGGACAAACCATCATCTGCTGAACCAATAATTGCTTCCATCGGAAGAAAAAAGAAAATCAAATGTTTGAATATCTAGTTAGTATATTCGATAAACATTTCAGATGTTTGATGGGTGGGTTTTGTGGGTGGGTGATTGTGTGAGTGTGACTGTGTAAGTGTCTTTTTGCATGTACGTTTTTTGTAAAGTATACTGTACTGGCAATTGTCGCCCCTTTTGTTTTCAGATTATGGCCTGACTCACCTTACTCCATCTCACTCTTACTTTTCAAGATGGGGATATAGAGATCACCATCCTGAGTTCTCTGGGCTGTGACTGCCACATCATGTCAAATATCCTCTTACATGGAAAGCATACTGTCAGGTCTGGAAATCTCACATCAAGCCTGCTCCTCAAGTCTACATCGCAATTGCTGACCTTTTACATTCAGCAGAAAAGTTATTTTGTTGGAACAGCATTTTCATGCATCCTGTTTAGGCCAGTGGCTGGCAGACAATAGATACTGCAGACAAAGGCACTTCTTTCCCCTAAAACAAAATGCATGTTTGATGAGCAATGATTAAAGAGAAGATCCCTCATAAAAGTCAGGTATACAAATTGGATGAGGTATCTGACTGAACAGGTCAGATTCTTCCAGGGAGCAAGTGTACTGTTCCACCACCTCAAGCACGCACCAATCTACGGCAAATCAAACTCACGTCCTTCAGGGATATTACTCCGTAACTTAACTGTAATTTTATCTCATACATTCAGCTATTTCATTCATGTATAATTCCAGGTTTGTTCTGATGGAGGTCATGTGTTCATCATGAGTTAAGACCTTTGTAGCTAAAGTGAGAGTGATCCAAAGTAACTAGAGTAGAGGTCTTAAAATGAAAAAACTAGTCTGAATATTCTGCCAAAAAAATGCTTGGTAAATTCTGAAGCCTTGGACTGAAGAGCCTATAAGACTCTCAAATATGTCTGAAGGCAGACAGAAATACATTAAATGAATTTCATGAGCAATCTTTCAAGAACAGATTTTTTCTTTTCTGGCAATCTCACACACAAGTGCAGTCAAATGCGTTATCTATGAAGCAAGAAAACATGCCTCAAAACAGCAGAGTTTGGTAATGACAACGGGCAATCTCACACACACTGTTCCTTTAGGTTATACTTAGCTTGGAAAACCTGATAATGATTAATTGGAAAGAAAATGCTTTTTTGTGCTTACCTAACAATTCCTTCTGACGAATACAGCTTGAGAATGTTTATTTTTTCATTTCAATATCAAATGCTTTATGTTTCGCTGAATGCTAGATTCGAGGAAACAAATCTATTCGGATGCAAAAGAAGTAGAACATACTGTCACATTCGTCTTTCATTTAACTGGCTAATGGCAGTCTTCCTTAGCCTTGATACTAACAACTATGAAAACCAAACCATTTAGATCCCACTTTCTCTCTCTCTCTGTTGACAGTCTATAGGAGGACGTTTGACACTCAAAACTGTGATTGGTATGTCATCTGATTTCCATGAACATACGGACAGACAGACAGACATCTTGTTTTCTCCTGGTCACCAGGTCGAAAACGTTGCCAGTGTTCAAGTTGAGTGATCTGTCGTCGTGAACTATGACATCGCCATCACAGACCTGTCGTGCTACACGTCTGTCTCTGAGACCCATTGGCGGTTCCAAGAGGTGGTTGCTGCCACCTCCGAAAAAAGGCCTTTGCCACTCCAACTACTACCCTATTTGTAGGCAATTCCAAAATACTTTCAATTGGTGTTGAAAGTATATGATATTTCTCCGTGGTTGGTGTGAACTTCTTAACTCATCAGTTTTTTTATTCACTTTGCCCCCCTGAATAGAGAATCAATTAGAAACTGTCGGAGAAACTGTCGGAGAAACTGGGAGAAACTGTGACAGGACAAACTCAGTGAAAACACAAATGAAACTTCCATGTATAAAATAGGCCTATCCCGATTATAAGGATAAGGATAATTAAGGATAAGGATCATTTATTGTCATTCCAAAAACATGGTACATGAGCTGGAAAGAAAATAGGTACTGAGGTCCGGTTAAAACCCATCACAAATAAATAACTAAACTACCCATCATAAATAAATACAATAAATACAGATAACCAATCATACACACACAAAGATACGTACTAAAAGAACCTGAGAAATTAGCAGCATAGTAAAACAATTCAGTGTAACTTTAAGTCCAAAGTTCAGTTTGTCAGTTCTGGAGTGTGGCAGAGTTAATAGGTCTGACAGCTTCTGGGAAGAAGCTGTTCTTTAACTTGGTTGTTCTGGTTCTGATGCTGCGCAGCCTCCTGCCTGAGAGGAGAGGGACAAATAGTCCATTGGCAGCCCCAGTCCTGCATCTGTTGATGTATATAAGTAACAACCGAAAGATATTAGTGATTAACAATAAACTGTTACAATACAAAACAACTGTAAATAATAATCTTTAAAAAAAACACATAACTAAGGAATTTACTATATAACGGCCAATACAAATGTGGGCAAATGTGTGAAAGTGGATTAGCTCCCACACTGATATTTCACCTCATCTCAATCCTTGCATGCCCATTGACTCTCCGTGCTCCACTTATACTGCTGCTACTGGCATTAAGTGGCAGGTAAGATGTTCATTTGTTTATCGTTGCTCTAGATATATTTTTACAATAATTTGATACTGTGATTTTTGTAGGATAGTGCTCAATTGCATGTGTCTCTCACTCAATGAGTTAGTGTTTGCAGACTTGTGTGTCAATAGAAATCACAAAATTGAACAGCAATGTTGCAGGTAGTGGGGTTTTATTATTTTGAGGCCAAGAATAAACATAAATCAATCATTACACACGGGACGTATCTCAGAATAAACCTAGCCCTTCATAAGGGCACACAACGAAACGTAACTTCTGTACAATAACCCCACAAGGACACAGGGAACAGAGGGACTAAATACCCAGCTAATGAGGGGGGGGGGGGGGGGTACAATAACCAGGTGCAAGTACTGATTGGCCCAAAACAGTCCGGGATAGGGTGATGAAGCCCCGGGCAATGCTGGCTAGAAGGTCGGTGAGGCCGACCGCACGTACCGGCACTGAACAGGTGGGTGATCTACCATGGCGGTGTATGAAACGTGTGAACAGTGGGTTTCTTTTTCTTGTGATTTAAAACGGTATATTAAATCAAAATATATCTTTCTGTTCATATGTCGGTCCGTCTATCTAAAATGTTGGTGAAAAAACTGTTATTGTGAGTGTTTATTGTCTGTATGAAACAAATATAAATGTTATCTCCGATAGTTGCTTGCTTACTTGCTTTTTTTTAAAGATATGGGAGGTTAAGTGTGCACAAACGTTTATTTTATATTGTCTTTTGATTATCTGATTCACTTGTGTAAAAAATCCCCAGAAAGCAGAAAATATAGTCTCTTAAATTCAAATGTATCAGAGAGGGGATCCTTTGCCCTTCCTAGCCAGAACCTCGTGCCACCACAGGAAAAACGTTCTAAAACCGCCACTTCTGAGGCCTCATTTGTTCTAACCATTTGTTCCCTAATCACAGCAATTGCAAAAAAATACCCGGTGAAAACAGTTCTTAAGATTGTGATCCTGCTGTGGGATTCTTTTTCTTCCCCTATTCCTCGACAATCAGTTGACATCCTTGTTTCAAGAGGGATAGGAGTGCAATACACAAACCGAAATCATCACATTTACATTTTACATTTATTCATTTAGCAGACGCTTTTATCCAAAGCGACTTCCAAGAGAGAGCTTTACAAAGTGCATAGGTCACTGATGACAACAAGATAGCCCCAAAAACATTGCGGGTAGCCAAAACATGAAGCACATATTGTGAACAACCAAAACAAGTGCCAAAGGGAAGAACCACAAGAGCATGTAGTTAAACAAGTTACAATTAAACAACATGAATCGCTATAAGTGCAAGTGTACCTGTAGAAAAGCAAGCAACAGTAAAAAATATTCTAACAATTTAAATCAGTTACCACTAACCAACGTAAACCACTAACCACATTACAACGTAAAAAGGCAAACCCAGTCCTTAATTTGAATATTAATTAATATTAATATTGTTAACAATGCTCCTCAAATTGAAGATGGTGTCATTTTTGTGTCATTACATGCCCTTTATAGATGCAGTGCAATCAGATTACACTAGCGCACAAACAGATTGAATTCCCACAGGCCCTGTCTTTGGAAACATGGTCTGCGTACTGGTAATACTTCCCGATCCAAGTGAAGGGCACAAGTAACACAGCATTGAAGACAAATAGGGTCCATTCGAGCATATAGTGTTTATAGTGCCATAATAACTTGAAGCTCAAGATAAATGAGTGTGTCACCCTGTAGTTAACCGCTTTCACGTGCTATTACATATGCATGGAGGCACAGGGTAGGCCACAGCCCTTAGTGTGTTGACTTAGCCATACATTTCAGTTTCACCCTTTTTCCTTATCCCACATTTGTCTTTCTACCAAGGTCTTTACACAAGACAACGAGACAATTGTCCTTGTCAGAAAAGTTTGGCTCTTTGGCCATTTCTGTAATAAATGTATTGGCAGTTTTCTCTTACATTTACATTACATTTAGTCATTTAGAAGACGCTCTTATCCAGAGCGACTTATAGTAAGTACAGGGACATTCTCCCCGAGGCAAGTAGGGTAAAGTGCCTTGCCCAAGGACACAACGTCATTTTGGCACGGCCGGTAATCGAACTGGCAATCTTCTGATTACTAGCCCGCTTCCCTCACCGCTCAGCCACCTAACTCCCCACCTCTTGACGTGATATACTTAACCTGTGCTAGTTCTTCATCTTGTGTATTATCTCATGACCTGAATGGTGAATCTCACCCCCCCCCCCCTCATCGAACGGTAAATCTTCTTGCGGTGATGCTATAGGTCCGGTGTCGGTGTAACCAAGTGGTTGGTTGAACTCACTCCTCAAGTATTAATACCACCCTCCTGTGTAGTGGCATAGCTAATGCAACGCTTATGAGAGGTGATCACCTCATGCCTGAGTCAGAAGACTCTAGATTGAACCGCAGAATGGGCACAAAAAGGAGGCCAACACACGGACGAGTAATGAGATGATGCATGCCACATTGGTGGAATCCTCAGTTGGGCTCCACTCGATCCACTTGGGTTGCTTTCTGAAGTGAGTTCAGGTGGGCTGGGTGTAACTGAGCAGTTGGTCGACCTCCCTCCTCAAGTGTAAATACCACGCACCTGCGCCATCAAAAAGCTCGCTTTTCAGCGGCGTAGCTGGCTAATGCGGAGCTTACGAGAGGGGATCGTCACGTGCGTCAGTCAGAGGAGCCGAGTTGGAACCCTGGGCAACAAAGGGAAGAAGATCTACTGAAGAGCGGAGGCAAGGGCCGTTGTTACGTCAGGTTTGGCGTGGAGTGACAGGGCTGTAGTCCTCGATCTGGAGGACTAGTGCACCACTTCACTCCAATTGTCACCCAGCAGCACTGAAGCGCGCCGCTCTCATTACCTCTCAATCTGAAGTGGTCTTTTATAGGTCACTTTTATTTTGACATTCACGAGGAAAGAAAGACCCAACACATGAAAAACTTAAGCAAGATGGACAATGTGTTTCTGAAGGTTTTTTTTTCTTTTTTCTTCCCATCCGGTCCAGAAGATCAGTAATTGCTTCATTAATTACCCCCTTTGTCAGAGGAACCTGCATACCCATGGGCGTTTACACTAAATGCCTACATTGATCATCCACTGTAAAATTTTACAAAGGTGTCTTCAAGGAAATGGATGCAAATCTTAAATGAAGCTTAATAAAGGACATACAGGTTTCTCAACGAATACGTTCATTCTCAAACTCCACATAGGAAACAGCTCCTTTTTGCTGCAGCGTGTCAATGCAGCGATCATTTGGTGCATTCTGTTTCTGACGAAGCTTAGACAGTCCCTGAATATCGAGCACTATATCTGGAGGGATTTCAAGGTTCAAATATTCCATCTGTGAGAACTTTAATTAAATCATTTGCATTTTTTGTGAACCACCCTCATTATTCAACTTTCCTTTTGAATGTGTTTTTAACCTAATAGCCAGTGCAAAAATATGCATTACACAAGCTAGTCAACTAATGTTGAAACACTCTGTCAAATCTAGCAGGAAAACATTCTGGGCCTTGATTTATTGAAATTATGTAAACAGAGACTGTGGTCACAACCTCAGTTTGCCTACTGTTAGCTCAGCTGAGACAAAGGATGTCTCTGAAGGTCTAATTATAAACCATACAGTATAGCATGTGCTTGGCTTGTAAAAAAAGGAGTCACAAGACCCTTTGCACCACAGTTAGACATGCTGACATGCGACCTTCAAATATCTGGGACTGTAGCGCCAATTCAAATCCTTCTTGCACTCTATTTCAGAGACGTGATTACTGTTTTCCCCGGGCAACAAGACCCACTGCACCATTTCTCCCCTACTGTCTCTCTTTTTCTGCCTTTCTCTCTCACACATGCACTCACACTTTACATTTCACATACACATTATCTGTCTTATATCCCTCCTATTCTTCTTGTGTGTGTTTGCTGCATCCAGATTTCCCAAAGGTGGGAAAACTTCTTTACAGTGAATTCCCTTTAGAGCCATAGTGGTTCAACTCATAAAAGCAGGATGAATGACAGTAGTGGGCGTGTCCTAGCCTAGGTTACATGTAGGACCACTGTAGTGTAATTACACTCTCTAAAGGAAAAGGGGTAGAACATTTTGCCCTCATGGGTGTCCCTAACCCCCTTCTGAATAAGACATGGGAAGAACCCCTCATTTAAATTTATATTGTTGGTGGTAAATTTTAGTGCTGGCAAACCAGGCCGATTTCACAGCAGCAAGCTTGTGAATTCTACATCAGCCATGTATTATGTCAAACACTACAATTTGATCTCTTTGAAACGGTGTGAGATCTCAGGTAAGTTCAAGGGCTTAGTCAGTCACTAGAATAATGATGCCTTTAGTAACAGCCTTTGATATAATGATTCTCTGCCTGATTGCTTTAAACTCTGTCATGTGTCTTTAGGAAATGCCGTTTCTCGAAGAGGATACGTCATATATGGCCAATTTTCCACATCCTGTCCTTGCAACTCAATGAATTCTATTCTCAGATGTAGAAACTTTGCCTACAAATACCTTGCCCTCGCAGGTTTCATGTTGATCAGGGCTCAAATACTTGTTTCTCATGCCAAGCTCCTTTTCATATTAGATCAAGGTCTGAATACTCCACTGTCTGTTTATTCTTTCTTCCACATGATGGAATTAATTCGTTTTAGAAAGTAATATGGGAATATTTTTCCCTCCTCTAGCACATGTTTTTGACCTCTAATTTAACATTTCTATTTCAAGACTTGCATTTTACAACAATGGTCAATTCGGCTCATTGTATGCACAGAATACATCTTGCGCTAGGCGTCTCAGAAGAAGAGCTGCTGGTATATTAAGTGCAGTTGAATGTAAATATTGTATGCATGGTCTGTGTACTGACAGAAAATAATGAAACTTAATGAATTATTTAATTTAGAGAGATGAGCACTGAGAGACCTGAGGGATCTTTCTTTTTCTTCTCCAACAGTCAACAACTTTCCAGAGATAATGTTTAGCATTTTCAGAAGATAGAAGAGTTATAAACACACTGCATTCATCTTTATAGCAAAGCCAATATTGTGTGACAATTTGAAACACCGTCTGTATGTTTTTTGACACCTAATAAAATCCTCAATTGTGTGTGCACTGTTCAAGCTCGATTCGAGTCTGTTTTCTTTCCTGTTATTGCTTTGTTTCCTTTATTGTTGTAACACATAAGAAGCACAGAAGGGTTCTATTTTTGCAAAACTGTCAATTTCACATTGATTTCACACACACTTTCAATGCTAAGCACATGTCAAACACAATTAAAACATTAAAGTCTCAAATTACATAAATTACTCACATAACTGCGTCTTCTGACTGAGTGCAAAACTTATTTGCACAATTGTTCAACAAGCAGTCTTAATTCATGTAGAAAAGGTAAACCTTGTAATATACCATGGAAGGAGTTTTTTCCTTCTGGGATGGTGGGCAAAACATTCTGTTTGATTTAGTTTTGTTTGTCTTTTTTGACATTGCTTGTTTTTGTTTTTTCTTAGCTGTGGTGTTGTTGTTGTTTTTGTATTCTCAGAATATAAAGTACAAAGATGGGATTTGTAAAAGGCAACAAGATAAATAAAGTATAAAAAGGACTTTAGTAACTTCTGAATATACTGCTCTCGAGTGACATTATTTCTGCTTTAGTTAGCTGCTTTAATGTCCTTATATTTGAAGATTTCGAATATTTTGTTGTTATTTAAGAAAGAAAATACAAAAATAATAAAATAAATGTCTAACAAGTCTACTTTTCTATTAGGCTGTTTACTGCAATCAATCAATGGCACAGGCATACAAAACAGTGTGAACTACAGGAGGTGCTCAGTTGTAGTTTTGGGAACATTCCGTAATGATTGGTCAAAACTTCTTGTCTTTAGATGTCAAGTTATATGTTTTGATGAAGGCAGTTGATTTTGTGTCATGTATTTTTGGGAGTTTGTGTTTCAGTTTGGGTCTGCATGTTTACTGTTTTGAAAAAGATTATTGTTTAGAAAAATGTGCTCAAGCCATTGAGAAAAACGTATTCAATCATCCAATCAGCATTCATATTGGCCATGGAGTCATCCTCTATTAGCTGTTCATAATCTCACCCAGTTATGCTGCCCTCAGGTAAATTGTCAAATATCATATTTTTCTACATTTATTACAATTGCCTATCAGGGTTCATATATTTGATATTGCTTTGTTCACATTCTCTGTGTGTTGTGAGAAGTTTTTTGGTTCTGCTGGATTACTGTATTGATTACACATTATTATTATTTATATTTTTATTGGAGCCTGGATTACTTATTTAGTCTATAATAAACTATGTATCCGCTTGCATGGAGACTTGGCTCATTCCTATGTTTAAGTATGGCACCAATTGTTGTTTTCCGTTTCCGATTCAAATGATTACAGAGGATCTTGTAAGAGGAGAGTGAGGGATTGGCTTTGACTGAATGGCTACATGTTGGATATTACCACTTTGATTTCAACAGCAGTGAGGATAATCAGAAGAAGGGGATAAGATCAGCTTTTATTTTGTGCCTTGAGTAGACCTTGCAGAGGACAGGGCAGAGAAACAGCTGTTTAATCTCAACGTGTTCGCACCCTCTTAGCGGTTTGGCAAACTGCCACCCAGCGCCTATTCTCTTCTCCAGTGGCCCTCTTTAGACTGTGCCTGGGAAGAGAACACTATCACTTACATAACTGGATACCTTTCATAGGTGGAGCTCTATTCAGTGTATAACACAAGGTAATATGACCAGCTCCCTCTATCTTGACCGCACTCCAGTCGACGGCTTCAGAATGGAGACGAGGGCACTGGTAAACTTTTGAACCTGGATATGGTGTCCCCATCGCATACCAAGCCAGGGAACACAATCAATTTCAGATAAGACAAATAATAGATTTTAGGTTTTTTTTTTAACGTAAGATTGGGAAAGAGTGTATGGGGACGTTTTTATGTTTAGGTCGTTGTGGTGTGGGTTGGAATAATATCTTTCTTTAGATTTTTATTTTTTGTCAGTTGCTGATGTGCTTTTTACATGACCAAACACAGGCATATACTTTAGTTGTTAGGCGTCTTCCTAGACAGGGCCAAACCAGGAGAGGGCCGTAACGGAGTGGTAAACTGGACAGTATTTTAATAGGAGCCAAATTGGCTGGAATTGCCGTAGTTTTACTTGTTATCTGAGCAAGAAGAGGAAGAGAGCAAGAGGAAAATTAAGCGAAAGAATAATGGTCCACATTCCCTTTTACACCCAACCATCATCTGTGAGAACAACCAGTCAGAGCCAAGGCCGTAGCCATGGAGTCAACATTTGGGGGGACGAATATTTGTTTTAAATGATCATTTCAGACAGCGTGCGTGGTTGCCTGTCGTAGCGTAGCACATTTATATTTTTATATCAATATATTGGGGGGGACTTTTTGACCAGATTTGAATATTGGGGGGGGATGTGTCCCTCCCGATATGTATTATGATTACAGCCTTGGTCAGAGCACATCTTAATCCTTACTGGATGATTCATTAAGATAATTTGACTACCAATGCAACAGGAAGTTATACGATGAGGTATGAGAAACATCAAGCAAAGACTTCATCCAGCAACTCAAATGTTTAGCATATAATAGTTGGGGGGCAGGGTGTCTACCAGCCTACACTACTGAATCTAAATAACTTAGAACATAAGGCAGAAAATAGAAAATACAATTACAATACGGCCTACTATTGTGCCAACAACTGTGATTCCCAGTTACTCAGACACGACTGACAGGAAGCTGCCAAATCTTTTACATCAAAATGTCAACAGTAGGCCTACGTTTTTTCATGAAAGCAGCTCATAATGCCATCCAGTGTTTTCAATGATAGCACTAAGAGTTTCCTGGCCATATTATGCTTCCGGTCTAATGAATATTTACCCATTTTGGAGCAACAATTGCTCATTGCCACTTTTCAGATTACCAAAATGGATGACAATTTTTTTCACCCAGTTAATTTTCTGTTTGACTGGGCAATTCCAATTAGCTTCTGCTGTGCATTTAGACTAGGAAGAAATTGATTCAAACAATCTGTGTAGGTTTTATATCTGTGCATAACTTTGCCTTGTCCGTCGAACTCCAACCAAATAAAAGACTCTGTACAATAAGCTACAATTGTATTTTCTCATTTGTTTGCCTCAGACACATCGGTGGCAGACACATCGTTCCTTTCATTTCATTTGTTAAGATCTGTCGATGGCAGAAATCAGAGAGAAACGTAAGAAGAAAGGAATGAGTGAGACCTGTGGCAGAGTTGATGCTAAGGCTACGTTCACTGAGAATGCTGCATACAGCTATGCAACAACCATAAAAGACTTAGGCAGCCAGCCTTGCCATACTGTAGTCAAAATCACTGAAGGGCTCTCACAGGGAATACAACAGTGTATGCTAAGAGCTCCGAGTCTGACAGTGGTCAACGGTTACATGTTAAAATAACTCAACGACTACTGGTATACTTATTTGAAAGCACTGAGTTTTGGGCTGTTTTGTTACATTGTACAATAATGTGTGTTATGAATATCTCCAGATACTTTATACATTTCCTTTCATGCACATGTAACACTTAAAAAACGTTTTTTTGAATGTTAACATTGTAATCACATTTATAAAGGATTGTCTCATTATAAGCACCCCTTGGCTAAGTGTGAATCAACGTTTCAGGCCTGGAAGAGTATTGGGAGCAGCAGTGCAATTAACAGGCATTAACTTTGGACACGAAAGGCTGTGCATGACAGCCGTGCAAATAAGTGCTAACATTTTCAGTCGATTAGTGCAGAATTACGAACATTTAATAGTTTGTTTAAAAAAACGCAATGTTGAAATAATATTGAGAAATGTCTGTTTCTAAATGTGATTAAGGCTTAAAAAAGAGGGTAATGTGAGTTCAACCAGCCTTCTTTAAATGACCAAAAAGACTGTTGTAGTGATGAGCAGTATACTTTGCCATTAAAGAGTTTTAAAGTTAGACTGCTGTCTCCACCACCTCAGCAGCTACCTTTGAAGGGAATGGTGGATATGACGCAACTCTCTGCTTTCGTCACATAAAGCTTAGTAATTCAGCTTATACACACAGGCATAAAGCTTTCGGACAAAGAGCCGCAATTAAAACTGTTGAAACCAACACGAGTTAGCAGATGGAACTGGTATTCCTGAATAATGAAGATGAATCCATTCTTTCGTATAATCCCTCCTCCCCTAGCTATTCTCTGCGTGGTGACATCTGTGGTCAACATATCTAATGAAGTGAAATCATTAAGTGTGTGTGTGTGATGGTACCCCGTCACTATCCTGTGAGTTTCTCCATTGTTTTAAAGGAGCAGCCCACAGAACCTGGGGCGGTATCAGCAAGGGCGAAGGGCCGCGCTGTGGCTCTGTGATGAGAGGGGGGGGAAAGAGGAGGGGAGCAATCCACGGAGTGGAAAGATGGGCATGGATCTTACATTTAGTCATTTAGCAGACGCTCTTATCCAGAGCGACTTACAGTAAGTACAGGGACATTCCCCCCGAGGCAAGTAGGGTGAAGTGCCTTGCCCAAGGACACAACGTCATTTTGACACGGCCGGGAATCGAACCAGCGACCTTCTGGTTACTAGCCCGACTCCCTCACCGCTCAGCCACCTGACTCCCTACATCTTAGTGGAGAAGGGACTGTGGGAGTGCTCTGACCTGCTGAACCTGTGCAAGAAAGCCATAGATCTTCGAGTTAGGTGTCTGGACTGTTGGGATATCTGGGTCTAAGGAAAGCACCATGGAGTCTCTGCCTGGGAAGAAGTGCTAGGGGGCCGGGGACAAACTTAAAAGACAGCCTTGATCTCCTCACAGGACACTTAAAGGGAAAGATCATTAAAATGCCTCTTGAACATGTCCAATGCAATGCTTGACATCCAAAATTCTCTTTTTCTACCCGTTAGACACATGTCGCATAGAACACACCGGATGGTCTAGTTTGATGTTTTGTAGGAAATAAGTTCTACTTAGTTTTTTTTGTCCTATTTGAGCAAAAAAATCCTTGCAGTATATGATATAATATGCTATATTATACAACAAAAAGATAGACGCGTAGTTACCACAGATGAATAGAAAGTTAGATACTTTACCAACAATTGTCATGTTTATGACAACAGCGGTAGGTTGTCCACTGTAGTTTCTTTTTAAGAATCATACTTTTATACTGAACCAGTTTCATTGAGTGATAATGAAAAAAGAGAGAGATGCCAATAATAATAACAGGTTTCCCTCCTTTCTCAAGATTTGTATTCTCTCCCCAATAACTTTCAATTCTCTGGGAGGCAAGAGGGCTTGTGCTCTCTCCAGATCAATTGTCCAGTGTTTGTAGCTTCCAGGAATGCTGTTGCAAAGTTAATGATGCTCCGATTGTTTCATCAGCTCCCTACACAACATCAATTAGCGGGTGTACTTGAAAGAAGACAATTCAGCAAAACTGTTTGCAAAACTGAAGTGCAAGGAGAATTCTTCAGGCTACAGTGTTGTATTTGTGGATCAAGGGGAGCAGGAGTCCTCATTTCAAGTCGACATCACCATGGATGACCATTTTAACAATCCCCTTTTCGATTTTAAGTAGTAGAATCATTCCGACCCTCAGTCATTCTCCCATGTTTTGCCTTCCGTCACAGGAACTCAGGTCAATATTGTGAAACATACATTTTATCTTTGAGATGCCTGGTGGAGGTTTTAATTGATGATTTTATGTCTCAGTTACACATGGTTCAAAGAGTATCTTGGAAAAGTATTTCAACAGGAGTTTTGGAGTAATCAAATTGTAGAGACAGACTGTGATTCTTGGTTGAATATGTGGAAGCTAATTATTTCCTTTTCTGCTGCAAGTTTAGATTTGAAGTGTTAGGTAATGGTTTATCTATTTACAAAGTCTACAATAACAACCATTAATAATTTTGTGGAGGTGTAACCGTTTGTCTTTACCACAGATCATGGTTTATATGTTGGGTTAACAATGGAAAAGTACAGTGAAGCCATTACATTGCCAAGCCTCATTGTATGTCGAAATGGGTCTCTTCAATAGACTGTGATTCACCTTTCTTGGCCACAGTCGAGGGTTATAAAATGATATTTTCAGCTTGTTTGTTCCTCAGATGGAACTCTTTATGTGAGGGGATTGGCAGCCCGCTCGCCCAAACTTCCCCGGCATCCATTAAGGTACAGAGCAGACGTGGTGACAGTCGAAACCCTTATCTTCCCCGCACCCCCTGCTCCCTTCTCTCTCTCTCTCTCTCTCTCTCTCTCTCTCTCTCTCTCTCTCTCTCTCTCTCTGTCTCTCTCTTCTCTCTCTCTCTCTCTCTCTCTCTCTCTCTCTCTCCCATCTCCGGTGCGGCAGGCTTTGTGCTCAGCTGATTTCCAGCCCTTTCCATCCGTCCCATGACACTCTTGAGAGCACAAGAATTCTTCTCCTCTCAGACAGTGTGAGGGGCCTTCTCCCCACGCTGATCTGAGATAGTTCTGCCAGAACACCTGACACAAGCACGTCTGAGGAAGACAAACTCACCCCGTGGCTCCCTCCCCTCACAGAAGGGTATCAGGGCTGAAAAAGGCTCTTCCCATAAATCTCTGCGGGATCAGATGGGCTACTCTGGAGACAGACATGTTTTGTCTTTGCTCTTGGTCCCGAAGATAGAGATCCCCTCCGCTCTGTTTGCCCGTGCAAGAGGAGCTTAGAAATTACACAGGGAGATTGGTTCTCTTACTTCTGTAAACAAAACATTTATGGAGGCGGTGGACATTCTGTGTCTGGGGATTTTGTCTGCGTTTCCTGTCAAGAGCAGTGTGCAATTCAGTCTGAAAATTGCAAGCACTACAAAGAAAGAATTTGGTCGGTTTTATAAAGACATGTCTATGTTCCTTTGAATCCTTTGGAAGTGTCCCTCAAAGAAGGTGGCCAGGTTTGATCTATGAGCAATTTGTAAAAAGGGCTATACAAATAAAGTTTGATTTGATTTGAAGTTATTTCCCAAGGTCTAAACATACTGCATATGTACTGCTGAGGATCACTTTGTAGTTCATTTCTTCTTTTGATATAGTGAATTTGTAATTTCTTCAAGTTATATTTGAGGTCTTGTTGCACCACTGTCTTGCAAGAGACTGTATCCATGAAATTGTTTGATGTTGCATTTGAGAAATGTCTTTGGTTATGTTGCACTGTACTATGTAATATTGAAGTTGAGACATTATTGTTGCAATGTAGTCGAGATATTATTGTGTTTCACCATGCCTGGTAGCTGAGATGTACTTACAGACCAATCTTTCGACTCTCACTGCTGAAACAATGTTAAAATAATATACTTTCGAATCTTGATTTTCTGCTATACTTTATACATGCATATTTGTGTGGCGCTTTCGATTTTGGTAAAAGGTTTTATAGGAATAGGTCAAGCTTAAGTCAGCATCATGAAAGAGCATGTGTGTATCTGTACATGTTTCTCCATTTTGTTTCATTAATGATTTTGAAGTTGACCAGAATGGATTCCTTCACCCTCTCAAGATCTTCTGTTGTCCACCTAGAGCCTGAAATAATGCCATGCTTGCAGAATTGGTCCTGCAATAGCGTCAGCAGAGTTTACATCAGCTAGCTTTGATTGGATCATGAAACGACAGTCTGGGTGATTGCCTTTCTAAAATAATGTATATTTGAATCTGAAAATCATTACTACAGCACCATTAATGAAGAGCTATTTGACAGACACACACACACTGTTATGGTGAACCCAATGTGTCGTTTTCGGACACATCTGACTCCCCATTAGCAATGACTGATATCAAGCAATATCACGGAAGGCCAAATCAGGCATACAAGTAAATTCAAGACGGATTTCGTTTTTTTTTGCTTTGGTCTTATTGCTTTACACATTGCTTTACCCAATGGCATTTTACATCTAAACTAATTATTTAGTCTGTTAAATTAATGACAATTAAACCTGATGCTTGCAGATGGCTGATGTATTATTAACGAACTCTTGTATATTCAGAGGAATTTCATGTTAAATAGGCTACTGTAACGTTTTGTGTACTTCATTATAATATTAAGTAAATGGCTGGCTTAACACGTCCTTGCCCTTGAACATATCCTTATAAGCATTTGATTGTGCATAATGTTCAAAGTGTTTATTGTAAACAAACTCACAAACAATTGTGTATCTAAGTTCAAAGTTTGGACTCTGCCTGTGTCTCTTTCACCCTGCCAACATTGTACCCCTCCGACATTTCCTTCCCTTTGATAAAACCCTCTGTGCTCTAGCAGACGCTTCTCTTTGATAAGATGTGCCATTTCTGGAGGGAAATACTTCAATCATTTCTCTTTATGACTCTTAACACTTTCCTCAGCATGGTCGAGTGATTAGTGAGAAGAAAGTGAAGACATTGTGGTCACTTTACGTTTCCAGAGCCACTAGGGCAGTATTACCAGCTGTGCAGGAAAAAGGGGTAAAATGAGAATGTCTCTCAAGGGAACCGAGTCAGTGGAGTCAAAGTAGGGGAATTACATTTGGAACATTACATTTAGTCATTTAGCAGACGCTCTTATCCAGAGCAACTTACAGTAAGTACAGGGACATTCCCCCCGAGGCAAGTAGGGTGAAGTGCCTTGCCCAAGGACACAACGTCATTTGCCACAGCTGGGAATCAAACTGGCAACCTTCAGATTACTAGCCCGACTCCCTCACCGCTCAGCCATCTGACTCCCGTATGACTCAACATGACTCTCAAATGATGCCCAGCGATAGATCAGCCCCACTGCCATTAACCTAATACCTTAGCTCACAACTAAATTATCTCTGTTTAATAGCAGAGGAACTTATACCGACCTATCTTAACCCGTTTAGATATGTGTTAAGCAGAAACACGGACGTGCACGGTTGGAACTGCATATCAAACGGAACGAAACAAAAGAGAGTACTTTTGGTGGGGCCTTTACGCCATCAAAAGTTTACTCAAGCAAGAGGTCACCACTCAGGGGTTTTGAAAAGACGGGATACAGCTTTATTCTGGTATCACACAGGTGAAATTGGGTATTTTGTTTCCCGGAGTGCTTCGTGTTTACCCCATGGCTCACAACTAGGCCCCTGAACAGGTCTGGGATTGGTGAACGTCGACAGGAGAGGGCGAAAAAGACAAAACTCGTGTAAAAAAGAACAAGTAAGGGTATAAAGGGGAAAAGTACCAGAGGGAGGAATGGAAGAGGAGAGATCACATATCAGAAGATCAGTGCTCAGCCACCACCGCAGATGAAGAGAGACACACTTCATAGGCAGCACTGTGAAGATCCCAAATGCCCGGGATCAAGTGACATCAAAGTTCCTTTGGAGGTGTGTAGTGTGGCAGGACGATTCTGAAACGTCTTCTCAGGGAAAGATGACAATACCAAGCGCCTGGACATCATAATGAGGAAGACGCGAGCATGCCTCTGGCTTGTTGTGAGGTAAAATGTTTCTTCAGGAGAGGTGTTAGCGGCGATTCCTTGACATAAATGTCTTAGTATTTGAAATCAAATGTCTTCGATAATTGGTAGAGTTGAAGGTGATTTAAATGCATCCTGAATCGCAGTTTGGAAAAGAAAAAAAACACTATTGTGACGTAGCTCTACCCAGATATGCTCTGCTTGCATGTGACGCTTATGGGAGTGCTCACACATTGGTGTGCTGAAGTGGAAGAATATTCTATATTTGTATCTATAGTATTGCATGTTCAGCAATACTTTAACGACTTTCACAATGACATATTATTAGCCCTCTAAAAGCAAGACTTCTAATAATCAGCAGATACTGTATGACAATCCTCAGCCTCACTGTGCTTAGGCTTCTATTTGACTGGCTGCTGAAAGCCTATTTTCAAAATGGCAAGTGTTCGTGCTGGAATCATTTATCCTCAGGTAATCACTTGTACATGCTGGGGAAGATTCCCTCCAGTGAAGCAGTGAAGAATCAGTTAGACATATGGGATTCTTAACTATCTCAAAGTAGTATTGGGGAACAAAAAGTGTGGCATTTTCACCCTCCCATCCCCCCACACCTCACCCCCCAGATGTTGAAGCGAATGATTTTCCCCACCTTTTTTTTCCCACCCTCCCTGCCTGCCTCCTTCCTTCCTTCCCTCCCTCCCTCCCTCCCTCCCTCCCCCTCCCTCCCTCCCTCCCTCCCTCCCTCCCTCCCTCCCTCCCTCCCTCCCTCCCTCCCTCCCTCCCTCCCTTCCCTCCCTCCCTCCCTCCCTTCCTCCCTCCTTCCCTCCTTCCTTCCTTCCTTCCTTCCCTCCCTCCCTCCCTCCCTCCCTCCTTCCCTCCTTCCTTCCTCCTCCCTCCCTCCTCCCTCCCTCCCTCCCTCCCTCCCTCCCTCCCTCCCTCCCTTACTCCCTGTCGGCAGTAATTAACTGCCGACAGGTGAGGGACCTGCCACAGCCCCATGAGACAGTAGTAATAGCCATTTTAAGGATGGCATCCAGAGATAGACTACATGCCATTGAGGTAATAACAGTCGTCGTCCCCCGTCCCCCCCCCAACAAAAAAGAACCCTCAACACTCTGAGAGAAATGGTGCCTCATTGCCGTGTTCTGTGTTTGCTCAGCTTCGTCCAGAGCCGAGATGGCACCTAACATGAGCGACTTACAGACCCTCTGCCTCCAGAGAGCAGAAAATCCTGACAAAACGCAGACAGGAAAAGGATTAGATCATCTTCTACCCCGACTAAGCTTCTGAACAACCACACGCTGCTGTGGAGATGAAACATTGAACAGATCAAAGCTATACAGAAATGTGGTTTTGAGATTTGGTTTGGGTACTTGTTGGACGATGCCAATATGGGTGCTCTGACAAAATGAAAATAAAGTCCTGGGTTTGGTGACACAGCGGGGACAAACAATTACTCCGACTGTCCCTGGATTTTTTTCTCCTGCTTGTGTTCCACAGCCTAATTATGTTAGCATAGCAGTGACGGAGTCCAACAGGGAGAGATGACAAGTGATTAGCCTCATTAGCAAACAACTCCAGTAGCTCCAGTTCACAGATTGGGCCAAGGGAGAAAAGAACATACTGTACAAAAGTAATTCTCATTATTAGACTTCATATAAATTTGAGAGAGAGAGAGCGAGGGAGAGGAGAGAGAAATATCATTTCTCATCACCAACAATGCTTCATTTGTTCATTTCAAACACATTTATAGAAAGATAATAAGATACACAAACAAATTAGAGGAATAACCAGGTCATTAAAAAATGATGTAGTGCTTGGTTTGAGCCATCTCTGAATACACAGACATAATTGGCTGCAAAGGTACATGGCTGTGTCCTCCATTCTTTCAGAGTGGAATGTATTTTGGAGATTGGTCTAAACCTTCAGGCCTATCACACTATCCTCCATCCCATAATAAACTTCATGGTGACATTCTTAAATTGCACATAACCCTCTTGGAGCCAGTTTACAGGAGTAGATAACAGTGGTATACAGTATATTTGGGTTAATGCTATGAATAAAATCTTCTTAAAAAAATGTCAGAAGGGCGATAAACAATGTCTGCAAACTGCAAACATGTCATGCCTATTTAAATTCTTAGAATGTGTTAATTAAAAAGTCCCCAAGTGAATACAAATGAACTCATAAACACATGGATCTTGCCCAACTACCCCATGACAGAGAGCAACACTGAAGTTTCAGAGCTACCACTCTACAACGTATCTCTGTGATAAAAGAAGTCTATTAATCCTCTATGCCAGTTCTCATCCAGTTGTCCTGAGTAAATAATTCGCCTTTCAGATGAAATATGGAACCTCACCCCTGCTGAGATTCAAGCCTGCTGTAAACAATGACCTCTACCAGATTACTGGAAATATAGGTAGTCCTCGATAACATGTTCCAGTTTGTTTCACATTTGTGTAGCACAACTGCGGTCCAAAAAAATCATTTATCTGGCTGTCCTGTTCCACTTCAGGTAAGGACCATGATGCAGCTTGTCAGCACTTCTTTCTAATGCCTGTTTACAATTTTTTTCATTTCACTGAAATCTGTCCACTATAATCCAAAGTGCATTAAAGAAACACAGGGAGATGAGAACAGACAGCCACAGTGAATATTGTATGCTTTATCTGTTCGAGCCTCCTTCTCTTCAAACTCTTAGGAAACATAGTTTACTTAACCTATTTCCACCCACAATAGTCACGCATATAAAGACTCCCTTTATTTAAGACCACAGTCGTTTCATTTTAAATTTACCACGTTGGAATTCATATTTCTTGAGCTCAAAAGCAATGACTGTAGTTCTTTCCGACATAAAAAGCTAGCTTTTATGACAGCCCCACTCTACTTGTGATTCTCAGGTTTTAGATTTCTGGCAAACAGTTGATAAGCTTAACTTCAGAAATACACTTTTAAAACAATCAGAAAGGTTCGATTATCTGGCAATAATAAATACATATTGTATGATCTTCACTTGCCAACAAAAGTTTTTTGAGAATATAACCCAAACACTCCTGCCCTGTCTAGATCTTGGCCATCTTGATATGCCAAAGAGCATTTTAAAATGTGGGTACATAATTAAATCAGATTCCGATTTTCTTCTCACAATTTAGCAGTAAACACATTTTAAAAAAACATTGACAACTCTTCCTCATCAAGGAGATAAGTCAAAGGCCAATATATTTCAAGCAATGGTCTCTTATATATTGATGGTGATTAAATACCAAATCTATATTTTATGTGGTAACTGTGGTTTGGGAAAAGCCTCAAAAGGAAGGAAAACCTTGTTTCTGTTAGAGAAAGAATCGTAATGGTCAATTTCCTTTATTTCGAGGTTATTAACAGACCACAACTCACCACACAAAACATCATTTTTCGTTTTGTTATTATTGTTTATGATTTGGGGAGGTAATCCTGACAGACTTGAAACTATCTGGGTATACATTGGGTAAGGCGTAATGAAACAACGGGTGAATTTATCAGGTCGACAAAAAGCTCTCATCAAACTCACTGCCCGATATTCTGAAATTGGAACATCAAATAATTCTCCTTGCTCTGAACATTGGAAAGTACGAATGAGAAAGCCTGTTCTTACTGACATGTATGATGTGGGGTATTCTATGGCTCTGAAAGCCTGATCTATTTTTACCTGGTGGATTGATGGTGTTGCCATGCTGTGTTCCCATGTTACAGATGGCTAGATGTATATGCTCCCACATGTGTTTTTCGCATACAGAAGTTGCATAAGATTAGCCCTGTGAAACCGCAGGGTGCAACCTGTCACCGCAGTGGAACTGACGCACGTGTTTGAACATTTTGAATATTTATTAGCATCCCTCTTTATTGCTCACGATTGGTATTCATGATTTTCTAGTGGGAAGCCAAATTAGTTCAGTCTGTTGTTGATTTAACTTGACACTTTTTCACTTAAGCGTGAGAGTCACAGCTGTTAAAATGTCCTAGTTGCTCAAGTTGTACCTTGTGTTGATGCAAGTGTATTTACTGGGATCGTTATCTGTAATTTGTGCATGAGTCATCAACAGGAAAACCGATGTTCCATATGTAATTACAGCTGACTGCAATGGTGATGGTCTGCATGGCGACCTATTGATCATGGATATTGCTATTATGTTAATGACATTGCAATTAGCGATTATTGAAAAGAAATGAGGCAGATTGATTTTTTATATATTTTTTATTGCGTTGGGATTTCAAAATCACACTGTGTTATTTCCTAGGTGCACCAAATCAGCTATTGCAAAGCAATACTTAGAGTTAAAGACACACTATCAATTATGACGTTGCCTACACTGTATGTTCTTTTGTTGCAATATTCTTCAATTTCACTTAGATCTTATGTCTGCTTCTCTTCTTGCTTCTGGAACCTCCAGGACTCGGACCACTCTGACGGACTAAACTCAGGCTTCAGCACCATTCGGTCTTCCCTCGACAAGAACGTAAACTGCAGACGTAGATCAGCGAAGGGTTCAGGCGTTGCCTGGTCACACCAGGCCTCCTTCTTCAGGTAGAGCTGCGGGTTGAGAACCCTCCAGCTCTGGCCCCACTCCTCGCTGTCCTCCCTGCTCATGTTCGGGTCCAGAGTGTCCGACTTGAGGTACTTCCAGGAGTTTCCCCACTCCGCCTGAGGCAGCTCCACCTCGCGCAGGTGCTGGTAATGTTTGGGGCCATTTTGTCTGTACAAGCGAGACTCAACGCCTTGGTCGAGCTGCTCGGCGTGGTTCAGATTAGAGAGCCGCCATGATTCTTTCCACCCGGCCAGTGAATTTGAGTTATAAGGCTTGAAGGGAGTAGAGATCCTCCATGACTCTGTCCAGTCATACAGAGGGACGTCTATCACTGCGGGTGAATGTTTAGAGAGGTCGTCGTTTCTGTTGGGCGCGTTCTCTTCTTCGTGCTCCTGCTGTGGTTCAGGCTTGGTCGTTTTCCAGCACTCTGACCACTCGTCCTGGCCCATTGCGTCTTCCGCGTGCTCGACACCCATGTATCTGTGGGTCTTATGCTCTCTGGAGAAAAACATGACATCTCCATGGCTCTGTGAATTGGTGCTCATATTAGGATCGGATAGTTTCCAGGAGTCCTTCCAATCTGTGGACGACTGCTCTTCATCGTCACCTGCTGTAGGTGCGGAAGAAACCTTCCATGACTCAGTCCAGGATGGGAAAGGCGTATTTATCTTGTGGAACTGGAGATGCAGTGGTACATCTGACATGTCCTGCTCAGAAACGGGTTCCGATTCATCAGCTTCTTCTGTCTGAGACTGACATTGAGGGGATTTCCAGGATTCCATCCACTCAGAGGGAATTTCCTCGTCGAGCAGACCGCCCCGTAGCTCATTGGTCAGTCTGCGCTTTGCCATCATCATGGCATAATGACGATAGCGGGAATCCATGGATGCCGAGCACCACTTGTGCTCTTGGCAGTAGTTCCAGGAGTCTCGCCAGTCCCTCATACTTGGTGGTGCCTGACCATTGTGTTTGACACCCATATCGCAGGTCTTCCAAGAATCATTCCAACCTGGTAAGAAGACATTGGGGATTTGTAATTTGGTCTTCTCCGTTTCTTGTTTAACATCAGGCTTTGCGGTCTTCCAACAGTCCTCCCATCCAGGTAGGCTGCCAGTGTCTTCCATAAACTGAGCCTTCGGACGTTTATCGCTCGGTTCACGTTTGTATTGGGGCCATTTCTGATCCCAGTCCTCAGGAGTCTGACCCAGTTTAAAGTTGACCGTCTTCCAGGTGCCAGCCCAAACAGGAAGAGAAAAGGTTTCAATCTCCTCGTAGGTCCTCCACCACTTCCCCTGTGATATTACCTCAAAGAAGGACATGTTTTCCATTGAATCCTCATCCGACTGGTTTTTCAACTGCTTCCATGACTCTTTCCATTCCGCTTCGGATCCCCACTGCTTGTCAAAGTCGTACCCCTGGGACTTGTATGTTTTGTCATTCGTTTGTAGGGGTGCCACGGATTCTTGCTTTGATTCCACACTCCTCTGCTGGCGAAGGGGAGATTTGAGCATCTTCCATGACTCACCCCAGCCTGCAGAGAGATTGTCTTTGATTGGTTGAGGAGGCTTTGGCTTCTCGACTGGTTTCAGGGCCGGCTTTGGCTTCTCGACTGGTTTCAGGGCCGGCTTTGGCTTCTCGACTGGTTTCAGGGCCGGCTTTTTGGGCGGCTCTGGCTTCTTTTCCACTGGTTTTGGGGGCCTCTCCTTCCTTGGTGGTGGGGGTGGTTTCTTCTTCGGTGGTGGGGATGGAGGGGGGGCTGCAGGCTTCATTGGAGGAGGTTTCACCTTAAATTTGGCTTCCAAAAGAGCCATATCCACTTCTTCTTCTCCAGACGCTTTCACCACATACTTCCTAAAGTCAGACATGTCACTTCCCTTTGCTTTCTTTTCGGTCACAGCAACCGTGCCCGTCCTGACTGCCATGCGATACTGCCACTGCTTAAAAAGCCTGTGGATGACATGAAGGCCACAACACGGGAAGGAATCAGAAGTTAGAACGGTAATAATGTTATTCAGTACATCGACTATCAGAGGGAAGAGATAGAGCGGGGGAAAAAAGGGGTGACAACTAAACACTACAGTCGGAGCAGCCGTCAGAGGCAGTATGTTTGGGATTGCGTGGAGTCTGTCCTCCAGGAGCACATAAACCCCCGTCTCAAAGGGAAAGCGGCATCCATAATCTCCATTTAAATAATCTTTAACTCCCCGTTTTTTCCCCCCCCCCCCGTTCTCAGTGTCACCTCACTTGTCTCACAGAAGCAGCACCAGTGAAATATCTGATTGCCTTTCACTTACAGCAGGCGGGAGGAAGGAAATCGTAGATGGAGTGAGATATCCCTCCGCTAATAACATAATCTTACCCATTGATGGCACTTTTTTCCTTCCTTTCCTTCTCCTGATTTTCTTTGTCACTTAACAGCTTGGCTCTCTTCTCCCACTGGTCTTTGAGCTGGAAGTTGTCATACACGATCACCTCTGCCCTGTCCTGCATCTCGCCACCTGCTGACAGGGAGCAACACAAGGACACATCAGCCAAACTACCCCCACCCCACATCATGGTATTCCTGTCCAGAAGTCCCATAGAAAATCAGGCCTTTTGCATTGAATTCATTTCCACATGCTAGTGCATGTCGAAAGTACAACAGACATTCCATTAAAGGGACATGTTGCACTGAGATTCCAAGAAAAGTCAAAGAAAGAAAGTTCCTGCCCTTGTGAACAGTGTCATAGGGCTGCAGGCAAGCAAAGTTTCAGAATACTGGTGTGTTACATGCAAAGCTATAATTAACACAGTCTTGGCTTGCTGGCGGTTGTTGCACACCAGACTGTCAACACTGACACTGTTTGTGTCTCATGCAACCAAACAACCATTTCATTATTTTTACCCAAGTGGCAAAGGATAGGAGAATAACAAGCGGGTTTGTGCTAAAAACCAAATTGCATTCACTTAGAACTGTGCTTTCAATGTTTGAATGGTATCCATTTCAGTTGCGAGTCACTGTCAAAATAAATGCTCACTAAACACTGTATTGTGTCAATATATCTAGTATGAACGTTCAAAATAGACTTACCTATGGTCTTATTATATTGAACCTTGTCTTCTCTGTGGATGTCCCACAATGGTTTTACAGGAGAAGGGAGGAACTCATATATAACCACATGAGAGGGAGGTAACTAGGCTGCATGACCGTGGCTCTCCAAAATTCTATTTTTATAAATGTGGATACTATGACCATGCTACACCATTGGCTATGGTCCAGTTATAGGCACAATCTTTTGGAATGCCATTATTTTTGTTCTCGTCACTTGACACGTGATGAGGACAATTCTCATGCCATATCAAATGACAGTGCTGAGCATTAATATAAGTACTTAACGAATGATCTGGCCTTTCAGCAGTTATTTTTGACAGCTGAATGCCTACACTGGAAAAACGGTGCACAGTTTATGATTCTCGACGAAAAAGCAACACATGAGAGGATTTTGGACCCAGCTGTTGTTTCTTCAGCCGTCCCCAGTTTGCAACTAAATACGACTTTGTCGGCTATGTTTCTCTGCCAGTGTCCTTCGCAGAGAGACTTACAAAACAATACAGCCTGTGTACTGCAGTGGGCCTTAGTGGGCATTATTCAACAGTAGAGTCCCTATGGGGCTCGGTGGGGGTCGTCTGCAGTCCCCTTCTCTGCAGTCCCGTGGCCCTGCCATTACCAGCTCCCCGCTATGCCTTACACAGCAGTGTCTGTGTGGGTGGGGTCGTGTGTTTGTGGGTGTGCGTGGGGGCGGAGGGGCGGGCGGGGTTTGGAGCAGCATGGTGGGAACACATGCGGTGCCGAGACTGACATGTGAGAGATACCACCAGGTGATACCAGTCCCACTGCACGTCTCCCATAATGAGCAATTAAGGAATATGTGTTGGATTATTGAATTGTTGTTGTTGTTTAACGACAATGATTCGGGTGCTTCTACACGAGGCAGTATTGACCCAAAGTTCAGCCTTTATAGTTTTGTTTGCGCTGCACGCATCCGTGCCATTGCTCTGTCCTGATATCTATTCTGGTGGGATACCTCAGAAGTGACAGCATTCTGTTCTTGCTCGCCACATTTCATCCAACAGGTGCCATAGCCAAAGCCATTACTGTTCCCAGTGTCATATTTGTAGCCTCACAAACCACACACATGTCAAACACGTACACCGTACACTGGTGTCGTGAACATGTCCACACACACACACAGAGGATATAACGCTTTTACTCTTATGATACAATGATTTGTCCTGTAAAAGCAACCATCCGTTGTCTTATTCCATGGGTGTGCTGATAGATGCTGCCTCGCAGCCGGAATAGTATTGGAGTTTGTGCACGTTTGTGGCTTTCTTCTGGCACATGTAACAGTAATAGGGGTCAGCTCTCAATCATACAGTGCTAATGCGAAGTAGAAACAAATGAATCTCACTTTAATTGGGAGACAAATTGATCAAAACCAAGTAAACACCGCCAAGCAGACTGGTCATTCATGCAATGTGGTGATGCACTGTAGTGACTATCTGTCATATCTGTCATTATTTAAAGTTGTCACCCAATAAGAGAAACTATAGTTAGCATTGGGAAATGTTATCTGCTAAATGTAAATGAAGTTATTAATATTAACACTCAAATGCTGAGGTGAATATTAACACTCAAATGCTGAGGTCCGAAAGATTAACTAGGATTGTGGGTTCTCCAAGCTGAGACGGGACACCTCTCAACACATGAGAGGTTGTAGAATGGTCCTCAGGGAAAGGAAATTGCTTCACTGCTGGTGTAATTAAACATCCTATGGAGTGTGACAGGGATTATGCAAATGTTAGTGGGATATCTAACGAGCATAATCACAGACATTGCCACCTGTATGACGTACAATGGCAGGATTTTTCAGAAAGCTAATTCCAGGTTTAACTGCCGCACCTCTCCACAGACACCCCCCCCCCCCCCCCACACACACACCCTCAACCATGTTGTCCACATATCAATGGCGTGGTCTAAAACAAAGCAAAGTTGCCAATTCAACACTTCTGACCACAGAAATCAAGATGCTCTCGAGAGCAATGATTAGAGTTGCCAACATTACAGTCTTTGCCCTTTGTCAGCACGTGAACTCCATCCATAAACACCAGTGACCTGCCAACTGCGCCCCCTTACCCTTACTGCTGGAGCCCCAGCGACACGCCTGTTCGGCAGGCAGAAAAAAAGAGCTCTCTAATTCACTTTACAAACCATTATCAGAGCGAGACAGTATACGGCTACATGCTCAGCCCGAAGAATGTGTAAACGAACTGTAAATTGATGCAGTTAATAGGTTTAATTGTGTCCCCAGACAATCTCTCCTCAGACCTCCCCACGGAGAGGAATGAGACACGGTGTTGAAGTGTTAGAATCTACTTGATGAATTGGGTACGTGTTCTTTTTGCTCCTGTGCCTCCACATGCGTTAAACAATATTTCCACGTGTGCCTCCGTGAGTATGAGTGTGCGTGTGCGCGCGTGCGTGCGAGTGCCGACGTGCTCGCGCCGTGCGTGTGTATGCGGCTGCGTGTGCGTTTGTGTACCTGCGCGTACATCCATGAGCGCAAGGTAGCAGTATTGATCTGTGGACTTGAGAGGGCTCCATTTCCCTAGACGATTCTCATCTCGTGTGTTGCTATATTATCTCGGTGAGCATAGCAACAATAGACTCGTAGAGAACAATTATCAAAATGAATTGCAATCCAATGTGTGAATGCGATGAACCTCAGGGGACTTGTGCTTTTCATAGGACCCTGCTGCCTGACAGTTGGCAGTTTTCCAAAACAGAAAAAGAGGTTTGATGTCATTTGGCAAGCACAGCTGCAGTCTCCATACATGTTATGTACATTAACCTTCTTCAAGTGTCATTCTAATCATATCTGGAGAGGTAGTATGTTCCATGTTGAAATATAATTAGAATAGCACAAAATGTCCTGTCGAGTTGACCCACATTTCTTTGGTTACAGATTTTAAATTACCTTTACATGTAGATATAAATATGTTATATGTATATTGCGTTTTAGAGGTCCTTATAATAAATGTATGAAATCAAGTGCCCCATCTCAAAGAAACAACTATGTAATGTATTAGAAATGGCTACACCAAGTAATCCGCAAAAACATTCATTTGAAATGCAGATAAGCTACAGATGTCTTTGCATCCTATCAACCAGTCTGAGACGCGTAAACACGTGTTTACGAACAAGAATTGATGACACATGTCACCCGAATTATCAGTTAATTAACAGATACTTTTCTTCTGATAAACAATCACAAATAACATTGAATTACATTCAACTGAAGCATTGGCTTGGAGTCAAGTTTCCTGTGAGACCAAATGTAATTAGGTTATTAATTGGTGTTGACCTTTGAACTTCTAACTTGTCATGTTGGCGTGTCAACTAGAAAGCCAACCCTTTCATATCATGTGTTCCCTCCATACTGTGTGTGGTCGGTTTTCATCTGATCATGCATGACCTAAATACTCTCCCTTCATCTGAGTTGTGTGCAGTGTTATAAGATAAGGATAGAGGAAGCTTATGGCCACAGTCAACAGCTTCTATTTCTATCCAAAGGATGCATGGCGATTGGTTTTCTTTAAAGTGCCCTCGTTTTTCTTGCGACAACGTTTTACTGACTAAGTCAAACGGACACATATTGTTCACCGATTGTGGTTCTGTACACCCAAAAGTTACGCTGACCCCAAACATCGTCCCTAGCAACTAATTGTGAAAGTGAAAATGAAAATGCTAACGCCAACCCGACCCTTTTATTCCCTTCTTACTAGAACATCGCGTGTGTCACTGCTGCTCAGAAGGCCAGCCCTGCAGCGTTGGCTATGGGTCTCCTGGTGCAGCTCCATCACAGGCCCCTCCCTTGAGCTCCTCTGTAGGGCCCTCCATCAACAGGCTCTGGTGAAGCACCCTCTCTACACAAAACATGTAGTGTCTTTGCTCTGCTAACATCCTACCAACTTATCTCTTGATAGTAACAATTTTATTCCACAATCCAAAGAATAGATGCTGGTATAAGGGAGCAGCTACTATTATGCAGTAATCATTGTTGACATTTTTTTTATTCTATGATATTGTACTATGAATAGCACAATATCCTTTTGGTCTCACCTCATGTTGTTTGTGGAAAAAAGAGATTGGGCAGCTAAAATGAAAAGTGTATGAGCACTGATGACATAGGCCTAAACCACCTGGTCGTTTTGATTACATTTTGTTCCAATATATTGTTGTTAAAAATGTTGAATGTACTGTGGCTCCTTGGCATTTAAGTAAAAGTGAAAATCAAGTGTGAATATTTGTATTTATTGATTACATTACAACGTTTAATTGAATGTGTGCTTGTCTAATTTACTGGTATAATATTGATCATGACCATTATAATTTAAGAATGAGACAAAGATGAAAAGTAAAATGACAAAACGTTATTTATTTATTCAAAAAAGAACCTGTTGATTGTAAACATTTTCTAAACTAAATTGCATTCAGCTAAAAGTATGATTACAACTCTATTTAGCTCTGCTAAATACCTAGACGGCATTCCCACTGAAAATCACCCAGACCTTTTCAAACCATCTGTACTCAACCTGCAAATATTTTCCTTCCATCCACCTTCATTTACTATAGCATGTCATTCAGTGTGTGTGTACGTGTGTGCCGTGTGCGTGTGTGGTAGATGATGGCGACAATTATTCTTGCTACTGATATGTTAGCGAATCATAAAAAGTGTTAATCTACTCTGTGTCAAGCCCTGCATTCATGTCCCCTGTCTTACTTGGACTTGGGTCCATTCTGTTGTGGATAAGGTGCAATCAGGAACTTCCAGGATTCTCCCCAGGTAGAGAGAGTCACAGTTACCTCCGTCTTCTGTTTCACTGGTTGGTCTGAGAACCGCCAAGATTCGGCCCACTGCTGTGTAAATTCGGAATCTTCCTTTGTTACCGCCTTGGGCATTTTCATAAAAGAACCTCTCTTTGGGCGTGGCTGAGTTTTGGTTATCTTATGGCAGTCAGGCCACTTCCGTTCAGAAGGCTTGTCCTTATCTATTTGACTATATATGTGCTTCCTTGTTTTGCTTTTCTGAGTACCAATCACCAATCCATTAGAGCCATTCGACTTTGCTTTACCAGCCTTTGAATCTCCTTTACCCTCAATCTTCAAGAATCTCCATGATTTTCCCCACAGTCTTAAAGTGGCTGTTTCTTTAAGACTTGTGTAAAGCGACTTCATGCTGTTGCTTCTTGACCACAGGACCACATATTGAGACTGGTTTGCATGGCTGTCTATCCAGGATCCTTTCTCCGCATTTGGCATGGGATTGGCCATTTTCCATGACTTTCCCCACTTGGATGCGTGACTGCTCATTTGAGGCTGGGAATTATTCATACCCTGATCATAATCCATAAGTGCCTCTGATTTCATTTCTGAATGGAACATAGCA
The DNA here is from genome assembly GCA_023658055.1 of Thaleichthys pacificus. NCBI lineage: Eukaryota > Metazoa > Chordata > Actinopteri > Osmeriformes > Osmeridae > Thaleichthys > Thaleichthys pacificus. The sequence goes on from CM042865.1 coordinate 8,218,251, forward strand.
CGTTCTTTATCCCAAGATTCTTTTTTCTGATTGAAATGCATACACACAAATTTCCATGAGTTTTTCCAGTCTGGTGTAGATGGATTGGTGTTGTTTAGGTGGAATAATGAGGACTTGGCTGTTTCCATGACGTAGTTGGTTTTCTGGTGGTGATGTTGAAGTGTTGCTGCCTTCCAAGACTCATTCCATTGGGTTTGAGGATATCTCTCTTTGAAGACCTGAGAATCAAAAGATCGGCTCATGCGGGTCATGACTCTTGGCACTTGGCGCTTTTCTTTCCTTGGTTGGATTTCCATCGATTCGTCGAGCCAGTTCTGTCTTGGCTGTTCCTGCCCTGAGATATCAGTGTGGAAGACAGCACATCTCCAGGAGTCGGTCCACTCGGTCATGGAAGGTCTGTCATGGTGGAACTCTGTGTTAGAAACCATCCAGGACTCCTCCCAGTCGGCCCCAGACCTCCTCCTAGGGGGCTGTGCCTCTACATGTTGGGTAGATGGTCTCGGCTGGTCTACCACACTGCGATGGTGGCGTCTGGAAGATCTCCAGGACTCACCCCAACCCCTTGCTGCTATTGGTCCATTGAGTGGGACCTCCTCAGGCATGATGTTGTATTGCTCCGTGTTCCTGTTGGGTCGGATAGGTGGCATGTTAGACCACCCCTGCTGCCACAGATCGCTCTCTTGATTCAGCGTTAGATTTGTGAATCTCCAAGAGGTGGCCCATTCTGACGCAGGCCTTTCCTCTCTGGCCGGTTCTCTGAAAGGCCTGGATCTGTGAGGCCTGGTTCTCATCCGCTCCAGTTGCATTTGATGCTTCAGAGACTTCCACGAATCCTTCCATTCTGCACTTCCCATTCCCTTTTCCCCATCCTGCATGTGATAAAACATCTTTTCAGCTGAAGCCCTCTTGGGCAGGTTGAAAACCTCGTATTTGGGATGTTGCTTGTCAAATTCCTGAAGCCCAGCTTCCTTGATCCAGTGTTCTCGTCTTGCGTGTGGTTGATATCTCGAAAACCAGGACTCTTTCCATTCAGTCACAGAGGGCATTGCATGGCGGGAGTGAGGTCGAGCACATTTCCAGGATTCTGACCAATCGGTCAATGATCTTTTCTTCATGTGTTGTTTCAGTACCATGGAGGCATCTGCCATTCCAGTAGTTAACCACTGCACGGTCTCCTTGGACGACTGAGGTTTCGTGAATTTCCAGGCCTCATTCCACTCATAGGGCATGTCATCTATCAAAAGACGACTCATGAGATTTCTGTATTTGGTCATTTTTGACATAATGGTTGGTTGACACATGCCCTGCTGCACCCCTGCCATATTTGCATCATTTTCCTTGGACATCCCAACCTTTTGATTCTGAGCCATGGACTTTTCCTTCGGTTCCTCTGCCTTCAAGGTTGCCTCTGCACTTGGTTTTGAGAGATTCTTTGTTGTCTTCCAGGACTTTTCCCATTCAGACGTAGGCTTGCTTTCATCACATAACTGAGCACCTAAGAGGTCTCTGTACTTGTGCTCGCGTGAAACAAATATAATGACCTGGTGGTCGTGGTCGGAATCCTTTCTCTCGCCATATTCAAAATGTTCGGGAGACTTTGCCTTTTTGTTATTGTTTGACACCATCTTCGCAGCTCTCCATGAGTCAGCCCACTCTGGGTTGTGTGATGTTTGTTTGGAGTTATCAGTGACATGAAGCTGGCGGTTTATAAACTTCCAACACTCTATACTCTGGGATCCTGATTTCCCATCCTTCTTCAGATCATTCTTAGACTCATTGAAAGGGCCATTTGTGGGTCCATTAGTGTGGGCCTCCCCATCTTTTGGGGGTTTTGTTGACTTCCAAGATTCATTCCACTCAGATGAAGACAACGCCTGTTGTGATTCAACAAGCATTTCTAATATTCTGCTTTTCGAACTATGCAACCCAGCTTCCTTGTTAGCCTCATTCTTAGTTCCTGATTTCAGATCGCTTTCGGGCTTCGTATATTTCCAGGACTTTCCCCATTCTGGTGAATGCAGGCTTTGCTCAAAGTCTTGCGAGTCCAACATCCTCATTGGCTTCTGCCATATACTGTGATTTTCGTGGTGAGATGTGGGGCTGTTTTCCTCAGTCCATGGTTTGCCATCAATATGGGGCTGGAGGGTCATAAATTGCCAAGATTTACCCCAGTCTGGTGGTGGTGTACTGCCTTCTTCTGGTTGGGGCAGCGACTTGGAGAATTTCCATGACTTGGACCAAATCATTGCACTTGGTTGACTGCTGCCCAGAGAGATCAGCCTTTGAATCTTGACACTTTTTAACAGGCTTTTGTTGATTGTGGCAGGGCTGGCTCTTTGGTTCTGAGAACCAAGGTATCCAGTGCCTCTGCCAGTGTCTGCACCCACGCGTCTGTTATTGTAAGGCTGAACAGGCTCCGACGTTTCTACCGGCTTCGGTTTCCTCTCCAACCTTTTGGGATACTTCTGATTCGATGTCATACGTTTCTGCCAATCTTTATTGATTCTGCAAAACACCAAAGGCACAATTATGTCAATCCACGTCGCGATCGAATCAATGTTAAGACTTATTTTAATTACCTCATAACGGCTCATAATGACACAACATTTATCTCAAGGCATTTCACAAAATAATGTAACCATGAAGAGGAAGTTTCAGAGGTACAGGAGAAACACAAAGCAACTTTACACTTGGCACACATTGGAAAGGAAATTGTTGCCGACTGATCATTTCAATCCCCCCCCAAAAGGTAAGCAGAGCAAAAGAAAGGTACAGTAAAGGATTAATCCTGCATCCACGCTGTGCCCATCAGGAAGTGTCCCTGCAGACTGCTTGGGGGACAAACAAGGGTGATGAGTTTGTGATTTCTTAAAAGACAGCTGTGAGTGGAAATGGTCAAATCGGAGCATGGAGTGTACACCCTTGGGGATAAATAAAGTATAACGTCAAAACAGTCTGAGACTTTGGCAAATTGTGATGACTAGCAATAAATAATCTCCCTAGAGGCATGATGAAATATATATATATATATTAAATATATATATAATATAATATATATTTTTATATCTATAACAAATAACAAACTTTAAAATATTGTATTTTCTCATAAGCTGTATGACTCCGATGAGCTCTATGGCTCTTATAAGCTGTATGGCTAGTGAAACGCTAAATATACTTCAAGGCCAAACATACTTGACATGGTGATGCAATATTACATAAGTGGACGTGCCGACGCAGTCTGAAGGGGGTCAGTGTCACCACAGTTCATGACCATCCATAGGGAAGATTACGGAAGGTAGGTTTCAATATCAGGGCTCACTTTAGTCAAAGGAATGTTGGTGGCATGCCACTTCACGGGACGGACTCAGAATATGTATGTCCGTTTGTGTGCCTGTGTGTATGAACGTGTGTATGGGAGTCGCTCTGGATAAGAGCGTCTGCTAAATGACTAAATGTAAATGTATGGGGATAATGACAAAATGATTTCAATGTCGCACAATATCGCAATTATATTTAACAATAAAGGCAACCATACTTCCTTTTTCGTATCTTCAGCTGTTCCAAATGAGCTGAGGCTATCCCTGTTTAGGGTGTGACACTTGATCCATGTGTATGTACTGCCCATGTCTAGCTGGCAGTTGTACTGTATGCTTTACTGATGACAGGTTTTGGGTTGTGTTCCAAACATGGTGTACTTACGTCTCCAGAGCGCTCTTCTCCAATCTTTCCTGCTCCGACTGTATTTTCTGAGTCTGCTCTCTGAGTCTGATCTCCCACACATTTTTCATGATAGATGCATCGCACCCGGTCACCTCCGCCGTGGTCATGATGGCTTTTTCTATCGACCAACAGAAAGGATGTGATGCTTTAATGACAACCACCCACAAGTCATTTTGAATAACGTTTATATTTAGTTATATCTGTTAGGGCTATGCTGCAAAATTGGGAATAAGTAAGAAAGTAGGGAAGTAGAAAAAAACAAAGTAAAGTTTTAAACTTTAATTTGTATTAAATGTTTTGTGCAAAAAACAAGATTTCCAGCTGTAGATTTGTAGATTTCCATAGTGTTATTTCTTAGGTCAATTCTAATGATAATTGGCATTGGGTTCGTGCAACTTTGCAGCCATATTGCCCTTTGTATTTATTTATTTTATCCAATTGAGAAGACGTCCTGGGCTTTTGAATGATGTCACCAATAAGAACCTCAGGAATAGCCATGATATCCCAGTTAGTTAATTAAGTTATAAATTAGTATAAATAACCATTCCAAATAAGAAAAGTATTCTGCAACATTTTCAGATTTATTTAAGTTCATGGTCCTATTCATAACACAAAAAAAGGTGTTAAGTATATGGTCCTCGTCAAAAGGCAAGACAGGTTTTGTTTGCCTAATATACATCACTGGCTTCCATTCATGACTTGCACAGCAAATTGAGCCTCTATATAATTAGTCACAGATCATTCAAACATTAAAAACAATTCATTTGTCTATAGAGTAATGAGAAACTGAGGAAAGGATTGCTTACCAGTGGTTGTGTTCTGCCGAACTTGAACAACCTGTTCACAGGCTCAGGGCGCAGCTCCTATATATCGCTAAGTGTCAACGTAATTAACCTGGCCCCGTGTGACCAGCATGCTCGGATCTGCTATTTATATCACTCAGCGAGATGCCATGCCCCCTTTCCTTCCTACATTTTTTTTTTTTTTACTGCTTAAGAATTTAAAAACATTTCGGAAACGTATCTTTTATTTAACAAAGGTCGCTTCGTTGTGTCTGACGCTGAGGCTTGTCATGCAGACTGCAGCTGTTTTGGGGCATGGCAGATTCCCACAAAGGGCACACCCGCACAGCCACAATACCTCTGCTTGCACAGTACACGAGGGAAAGGGAAACAGTCTTTAGAAATAAACACGGTTGAGAAACATAATTTGCAGTTGCACACAGCTAGGTATCTTTAATAATAATAATAATAATAATGTATTTTTATATAGCGCTTTTCTAAATACTCAAAGACGCTTTGAGTATTTAGAGTCAGATGGCTGAGCGGTGAGGGAGTCGGGCTAGTAATCTGAAGGTTGCCAGTTCGATTCCCGGCCGTGACAAATGACGTTATGGGCAAGGCACTTCACCCTACTTGCCTCGGGTGGAATGTCCCTGTACTTCACTGTAAGTTGCTCTGGATAAGAGCGTCTGCTAAAAGTGTAAATGTAAATGTTTACATGTGCGAAGACAAACAAAACAATACAACGAATAACAAATACAACCCAATTCCAACTGTATCATGCATCTTTTACTACATCTTGATCGTTGACCGTCTTAGCATAGCTGCAGGAGTTCATTGTAGATGTTGCGTGCCTTTCGCTCTGTTAGGGCCTCAAGTATTTATGACATTACATGACATTTGACATTTATAAGAAGAGTGGGGACTACACTGCCAGCTTGAGCCAAAACATATCAAATGTGTATCAAGTCCTTCACCCTGGTTGCATTTGGACATGACAGCCAATGCTGTTCTCTCTTATAGAGAACACGTCACCCAAGCTTAGTTCCTCAGCTAACTATCACTGTCTCAAGTTGGAAAGCTCTGTTAATAGCATTCATGCATATACCATCCAACATACTTTGCACATGTGTATAAATAGCATCATGTATGCTGTATAAATAGGCCTGCACATGGTGTTCCATAATGTACAGGGGTGTCCTACGGTATCACATGTCAATGCACATAGATGGAGAACATTCTAACCCAGTTTAACCTTTTTGCATATTGCATACAGAAAGGTGGTCTTCAGTATCAATGGCATTTAATATAATATCTACAGGCGACTGCTCTGAACTATAACTATTGACTATTTGCATCGGCGAGAGAACTATCTGTGTCTTAAATTGTCATTAAACTGTGCTTTTTTTTACCATTTGTCTGTTTATTCTACACTTACTATTTGTATGTTTATTCAATTTATCTGTTTGGGGTTAAAAAATAAGATTTAATGTTTTGTCCGCTTTATTTCATGGGTTTTATTAGAACGGTTGACAACTTGAGTGACGTGGCCTTTCAATTTGGATGGGGAAAGAGCAATGTCATTCACCGTCTACTCAATAGGGGCGCTCACAACCTTTGCATGGCTGGTAATGATTTATTTTTCATTATATCGTCTGTTTTTTACCTCAAATGTTAATGAAGTCTGTCAAAAGATTCATATTCAAACGTTGTAGCTGAAGAGTATCACTAAGCAAGTTGTAACAAGGTTTCATTAAGGGAGACTTTGGGCAACTGAACTATATCCATATTATCCACTATTACCATAACACAGACAAGCTATGCAGGGCCTGTTTCGGAAAAGCACCCATTCGATGTTGTCCTTGATACTAGTGTTGCGAGTACGACGACTCCACACAACCCTGTCTGCGGCTGTGCAGGGGGGGGGGGAGGGGCGGGAGGGGGAGGGGGGAGGTGTCAGAAGAAGAGGCTTGAAGAAGTGTAAAAGTACAGCATAGCTTGACTTTGCCACCGAGCACTGTGTTAATCGGCCACCCTTGTTGAATCCATAAATCACGATGATGGCCCAACTGGCTGAGCCCGGTGACCTGGACGTGTTCCAACACGGTGGAGAGTGACAGCCCGGGGAGCGCCAAGCTCCGCAGCGTTCCTGCAGGCCCGATGCCCAAACATGCACAGCAACACACTGTGCAGACGAAGAAGGAAGCGAGGGGGGGATGGAGAGACATTTGAGAGGCGCAGGGTGAGAGCGATAAGCGATAGGAAGGGAGAAACAGGATAGGTAAGGAGGCAGCGGGGGGGGGGGGGGTTGGTGTTACGTGTGAGGAAGGAGATACAACAGGCTCAAAGATGGAGGGACATTGGGGCTCGAAAAGCAGATCAGGATGCACAGTATGAGTCAAATCTGCTCTAGTTCTCAACCAGAGAGATGGCAGGTAATCGACTCCACCTGTACTGATCGAGCTCTGGTCCAGTCACAACCATCTGGTCCAGACACTGGTCATGCAGCTGCCCTTATATTCAAATCCCTTGTCAGAAAACAACAGCTTCAGCTGGGTAATGGTGGAAGGCATTGGCTGCTGAGTCAGGAAAAGCCTAACGTAGACACACACATTGCCATGTGATATGTTTGAATTATATATCACACATTCAGGCTTAGCTAAAATTGCCTACCTCTCAGAAGCTGACCCGGAATAAAGAAATGATTGGCTGTGACATTAAATAGTGGGGAGCTCAGTCACTTACTAAGCCGTAATGGGGAACAAAATCCTCTCAAGCAGGGCTGTCCACAAGAGCTGCATACACGATGAATTGGCATACATTGACATTTAACAGGTGCATGTCACCATTTTGGCGAGCTTGTAAAAATGAATGTGTGAAATCACGGCCTACCAGCAGGAGGCTCCCATGAGCAGATGTGACGGGTATGTAACAGACGTGGTCTTGCAAGTTCCGTCAGAGTTTTCCGGACCGTGTTCATCCTTCACCGAGGATCGAACACGCCATCTCTGACTTCCCAAGCGCCACCACTACCAGCTACGCCAAAGCAAAGCTAGCTATTCAATGACGCGGGTGGCCTGTTACATACTTGAGGAGTGAGTTTCACCGATTCACACCGGCTACACAGAGGCATGTCGAGAATGGAACACTGGAAGAAGAAGCTGTTGCTGTATTATCACATCTAAGAACCTCTACATTTTACATTACATTTAGTCATTTAGCAGACGCTCTTATCCAGAGCGACTTACAGTAAGTACAGGGACATTCTCCCCGAGGCAAGTAGGGTGAAGTGCCTTGCCCAAGGACACAACGTCCTTTGACACGGCCGGGAATCAAACTGGCAACCTTCAGATTACTAGCCCGATTCCATAACCGCTCAGCCACCTGACTCCCTGTATGTGAAGGTGTAATATAAAGAAACCAAAGGCTGTTCATGTCAGGTGCTAATCACAGCACGCTATTGGAGTAAACTTAGTAGACTTACCAAGCAAGCGCTTGATTTCAGGAATACCAATCATGTTTACTGCAGAACGTCATTGTAATGAATATATCTATCTCAACTATGTGGGTTTTCATTATTTTACCTTTTCTTCAGACATTTCATAGGATAAAAGTTTAGGGATTCTCATAACTCCTTGAATAATTTGTTATTTTGTAGCATCACAGCCACTACTTTTATGGCCTACCTATGCAATGGAGCAAGAAAGATTTTTGCTTAAATGTTATATATATAGTCTGTTTACAGAATATACTTTTGAATATACTAATTTTGTAGATTAAACCATGGGGATTTCGTTTTTGAAGTTCTAGCCAGTCTCACTGTTGTGTGTTATTCAACAGTTTCTGGTGTGTAGTTTCACCATTGCATCTCAGGTATAAATCAGTACCTGCAATTCCCCTTTTCCCATCTCTGTCACTCTAATTACCTCACATATGCTCCTGACAGGAAACATGACAGGTTGTCAGCCTTGCCAGACACCAATGCACCTGGGCATAGACAGAGTAAATCACCTTTTGACTCCCTCCTATTTCTGTCACAACCAAGCCCCCTCAAGGTAACCAGGAGAAAAAAGGTTACAAAAAAATATATTTTTAAAGATCTCTGACCTTGAAAACCAACAAGAGGCCTCCCTTACTTCCCAGTCATTAGCGGACATAATTCGGCTCTGATTCATCATTGGAGATAGCCTGCCGCCATAATTCATCAGTAATTAACCCCACTCACACACACACATACAGACATGCACACCCACATACACCTACCGTGGGTCTAACGCATAGTTGACATTTTTCATTAAATTCCTAGAATTCTTTTCATTATCTCCAAATGAAATGATTTCTCCTCCAGCTCAAGGCGAACATATTTAATTATTGTGAAATCTATTTTTACTCAATTTTTGAACAGTTATGAGAATGTCTGTTGTAAAGTCACACGACTTACTGTTGCCCTCCGTCTGAAAACCCTCTGACGTGTTTGACAGATGGGACTATTTGTTTATCAGTGTCACCAAGGTCGCCTATTATCGGTTCATGGACGAACATTGACCACCTCTCCCATGGACACTGTCTGAGGTTATGCTTTGCCACATGAAATACCGGCCCTGTGGTTGATTTAATACCACTCAGATTCCAGCAGCTGCACAGACACGTGAACCATCATTTCTGTCTGGCACTTGGCTTTATCAGGTTGCTTCTCTCAGCCCCCCCCCCCCAAACTCATGACAACTTAATGTAGTATGGTTGAAGTTTTTAGAAACTAGATTACAAAAAGACCCAATTTGTATAGAATTCCTCTTAATTATTTTACATTCCACCCGGATATGTGAATAACTATCAGAGAAATCCCAATAAAATGCACTTCACGTAAATACATGTTTACACAGGTTCAGTTCAATAAAATCACTTCATATTTAAAACATTTTAACAAAAATGTCAAGAGACTATTGAGTCCCTGTTGAGTCGGGTTCGTCACTGCAGATGTATATTTCAATCACAATTTCTCTACATTTCCTGTCGAAACACAGTGAACACAAATCTCTTCTGTAAGAACAGGATTCTAAGTCCCCTGTGCCCAGATTCAATAAAGACACCTCACGTAGCATGAACATGCAGTTGCAGTCTAATTACAACTGTCTGTTCCTTAGGAAAGAATAGACATCCAGATGACTGCTGCTTCCTTAACTAAGTCTGTCTGTTCATTAGTCCTGGGAGCATCTGTCAGACCTCTACATCGAGTCATACACCAATTATCTGCTCTTCCACAGTATAATCGCAAAGTAGGTTAAATAATAATATACTTGGGGATCTGCACTTGTTTATGCAACTTTTGATGAGAAAGAAGCAGTTATTCTCTGGCCCTGTTTGCTGACTGTTGTTTCATGACCATGACAAGCCTTGCAACGGGCAACATTTAAATAAGATATGTGTGCTGTTGTTCATGTACATTTTATGAGGTAGAAGGGGCAATGTTTCACCCACTGTGGTGTACATTGAACGTAAAGAAAACAATGGTAATTGATAACACTGATTGCTTTTCATTTCCCAGGTCTAAATACAGAAGCCCATCACATTGACTTAGTGTACTGTGTGATCTAGATCCTGGCATTGTAACAGCATAGTCAATGTCTGGCATCTCCCAGTACCTGCAAATCTGTAGTAAGGTCACTTCCCAGTTAGAAAACCGTGACACTGGGGAGGGGGGGCATCCTCAAGAACTTGATTCACTGTTATGGAAAGGCAGCTGGCAAAGAGACTTAGTCTGTGAAATGTATGAAGCATTGATATGCATACAGGCAGACTATGCAGATATCTAAGCTGTCCCTACCCTCTCTCAGTGCATGCAAATGGTCTCAGTTGAATTGACTACCCATTTCTTTCTCTCTGAGATCTCCTTGTACAGCTGAAAGCAGATTGGGGAAACTATTAGGCCCACAAAAATATATCTGTATTGTTTTGCATGATTTTACATGTTTGATTTCTATTCTGTCTTTTCGCTTAGCTTGCCATTTGTTGTGTCCAACATTACTTCTGTCTGTGATTTTCATTGTCCTGTATATTGTACCAGGTTGTATCCAACTTGCTGAAAATAAGCATACTTATATTATAAAATATTCTCAGGTAAGATGAACATTGTGATATTGACATGACATGAGGTTATATCGGTGTACTCTTGGTGTTATTTAAATGCTTGTAGGATAAAGGCGTCGTAATCGGCAGTTTTAGACTTAACCAACAGAGCCAGGGCCGCTAGGTAATTTGCATGTCCAGATTCCGGAGGTGGGTGTGATCTCATGTTTGTGTATGGGACTGGAGAAGGCAGGGCAATAGGTGCTAATTGGCCTTTGAGAAAGGGGTTGAGACATTTGCGCTCAAGTCGGATGGCCAGAATTGTAGGCTACAGCTCGACCGAGAGCATCACCTGGCAAGCTTTTTGGGGTATCGAGTTGGAAGAGTAGCCTTCTAACTTAGTGTTTGGGAGAGCCTTAAAAAGTAATACAATTGCTGCCGAGTAGGACTACTGTGTTATTGTGCACGTAAAGGAGAAAAATGAGTTCAATCCAGCTCTTCAGGTAAGTCGGGATCAATACGGCTAAATAATAATATCAACTTCAGTTACGACAACGCCGGTTTCATATAGAAAATGAATTGTTCGTAAAAGGGGATAACCTGTTTTAAATGTGTTCTAGGACTCTACTGTCCACTCTCGTTACCTTCCAGGTCATCACGGTTGCTGCAGGTAGGCTAAACTACGGTTTTCTGACAAAATCCTGCTTTTGACTGAGACAATGTGGTGTAAGTGAATTAATATAAATGTATTTCATTCTAGCTTGCGATGGATCTGAATGCAACAGAACACAAGACTCCGCGAAACCTCAGCACGCTGAATATTTGAACCAATTCAATGAGAGGAACTCGCCAGACGGAAACGCCAAACATCGGGATGCAGGATCCGTTCTTCCCTTCGTCGGCCTCACAGGAAGTAAGTGCTGATTTGGGTGCAATTTCTTCACAATGTCAGTGGGCTTGACCTTGGAGCATATCATTTAGTTATGGCGTTTTTTTGTTTGTTTTTTTGCTTGTCGACCTACCCTCGACCAAGCTGCTAGGTTTTATTGCCCCTTGACGGAAGACATTAGACAGAAGGAATGTGTGTGAACGTGTTGCCCAGTGCTCTGGACATTGTCAATTAGAAGCGTGATTAACACAAAATGTCATCTCCTTTCTCTCTCACTCCTATTGAAGGACATTTCTGTTATTAGAAACAATAATAATATGTTTTATATCCAAAGGCTCCAAACAAAGTCGGGACTGTTGTAAAAACGGTGGGACCTGCATCTTGGGGAGCTTTTGCGCATGTCCTCCGTACTTTACCGGACGGAGTTGTGAATACGACAAAAGAATCAGGTATGAATCAGGAACGTCCATACATGCATCAAACTGAGCATATAGTTGGTGTAGCTTCCTACTTGACTAACTTCTCTTCCTCTGTCGTCATGAGCAGGACCTGTGGCATGATTCCTCAAGGGGAGTGGGTTAAGAAGGGCTGTTCATACTGCAGGTGTGGATATGGAATCCTGCACTGCTTCCACGATGTCTTCCATGACGACTGTGGTAAGACCGTTAGTCACTATAATGGATGGGTGGTGGAGTGTTGATTTTGTTGTTTTTCTAACCAAAAGCAATGACTAGATTCTAAATTGTAGGTCTTCTCAAAACACATTTCATACCTTTTTATTGCGATCACGATTCCATCCACAAAGGTATAATGTATATTATAATTGTTTTACCTGTTAAACTTCATTGTGTTGAGGATAATTAAAAGAAGTGGCATACCTGCCATTGTTCCAGGGGGCATTTAGGGTCAGGTAGTGAAGTCAATATACTTGGTCATCCGACTGAGGTCCAGAAGGGCCCCTGGGGTTCCTAGGCTGTTTCCACCTCTGGGACCCACTAAAGATTATTCAAAGGATGGGTTTTCAGGTTTGAGGGACGTGCGAACGGCCCAATATCCCCGATTTGCATCTCTCCACATCAGGTTCCTGTACTCATGCAATGTCTCTCTCTCTTCTCTATTTTCAGATGACACCCAGGAAGTCCAGTGGGGTCGCTCGTCTGGTGTCAGAGTGCAGCAGACAGTGTACTTCCTTATTGCACTACTTTTGGTTGTGTTTGTTTGAGAGCTTAGAGAGGATTCATGGATTTGGCCACACATAGCTCTCATGAAAGGACTCCTGGTGTTTCAGGGCAGCAATATTTCTGCAACACTGAAAAGAATTTTCCTTCCAGTGGAAGTCTGAACATCTTGCTGTATAACAGGCAACTGTCTATAAATGGAAAGACGCTGTACATAATAATGTGTGATGGAAAATATGGATATGTTTGTTCTACATTTTTCTAGGCTTTAGTGAATACACAGTGGTTAGAAGATGCAATATCGTGTAGACTTGTTTTTTTGTTTTTGCAATAGTAATGAAATATTTCTGTTTGCATGCACATATTGTAATACTACCTTTCCCCTATTTTTTTAAAAATGTTAAAGTAAAACTTTTAAGTTGATTACTGATGGATAACTACTATTTGCTGACTGTGTTTGCTTCTTTCCCTTTCTGTGGAAGTGAGAGTTTCATTAAGCATGAATGACTTGTGATTGTTGACCCTTGCGTCCATTTTCCCTTATCTAAGTTAAACAATTATACCCCGGCCAATCGATCACCATGGATGGCGTTCCTGCTTGTTGTGTTAGTCATGCTCGGTCAGATATGTTTGTGGGGAATGTGATAGGAATTGAATGGTTTGTCATTAAAATTGACATGATGATTTGATATTGACTTTTTATTTACTCATGCGTGAGATGGAACGACTTGAATTATTCTTTGGAAAGTCGATTTATTGGTTTGACGAATAACCTGTCTAGTCGGTACTTTGATTAAATTGGCTATTGATTGCAGCGGAACTTTCCAAGTATATGTTTCAATGTGAATATACAGACAAATGATGTTGCCAACGTCTGACTTATACAAAGGGATTTCAACACGCAAATTTGTCCTCTGGATATGACAGGTATATTATGGGTGAATTTACCCTATTCAGGTCTGCAATTCATGTATTAGACATGGCAGGGAGGAAATAAAGTCGACATTCATGTTAATCAAACTGTAATTGTGTCTAAAACGCTTTTCCATGTCAGGGCTGAGGCCTGTCTTCTTGCCTCTAAGAGGTGTCAGCACAGAGCCCTCAGATGCAATTGAAAGGCTTTTGTCTGTGGGTGGACAGGATGAGCTATCTTAATGTGGGTCTTTCCATGTGTGCCGGCAGAGTATTCTGCTGGCTATTGGGTCAGACACTCCCAGAGGAACCCCAAACCACTCCAGGTAATGGCCCCTCCCCCTCAACACACACATGCTCACACACGTAGTACTCAATGGAAGTGTATTGAGATGGTTTGTATGTGTTTGGTGTATTGCTCCTGCATTAAAACCGGATTCCAAACTTTTCAGTAATCTGGGAGATTCCGTGGATGGGATATTTCCTCAAATACAGCTCGCGCAAGCTGATCATATCTTAAAATGCAAAGAGTTTGAATGAATTTGGAGTGGCAGGGTGAGATTTTTGAAAACAACATGAATGGCAGATTGAGAACAATTGACATTGGAGTGTAGTCTGTCACGGTAAATCCTCCAACTCAGTCTGATAGAGTTGTTGTGGTAAAGAGGTTGCTAGCTACCTAACTGCCCCAACCTAATCCCTCTATACACCACAGTGATTTATTGAGCTGCTCCTGTCTCCACTCCCAGCTCCCAAAGCCAGGTTATATCTCTAAAGTAAAGGCTTCATAGCTGGACCCCCTGTGTCACGCCTGCGTCCTTTAACAGGATAACACTTTTTTGTTGACCACTATTCTCATCCATATCCGCTTGTTACTATGGATCAAGTCATGGCTAGACAATGAACTCCCGGCTCATTTCAACAAAAAGGACTAATTGTAAAATTCCACCAGCCTACTTTTGTGGTGGACCCCCATGGCTCATAACAAGTCTTTAATCCACCCAGCCTTTGGCTGAGATAAAGTCTGCTTTAGCTCTATCTCCTACACCCCACTGACACTGAGTCAATGACCCCATACACAATCATGATGTTTGAGCAGCTTAGAGAGGGTGTGTGTCTGTGTGAGTGAGTGAGTGTGTGTGTGTGTCTGTGTAAGTGTGTGTGAGTGTGTGCGAGAGAGAGAGAGACAGAGAGAGAGAGAGAAAGAGACTTAATGAGATTGAGGATGCACAGGATTACACACAGGAAATCTTTAGTATTCTATAGAGATGGAGTCATGCAAGGGCAGTCTGACTCCTACTGTGTCAGTTGGGAAGACAGGATGTTGTCAGGGTGGCAAAGGTTTGATAAATAACATGGAACACTTGTTGAATTAAGTTGTGTATACATGTATATTGGGTACATGGTTTATCGTTCATGCTTTTTAGCAGTGACTCAAACCCAACACCATGGTATTTATGACAGTAGTCAAGTCACTGGTAGAAAGAAAGCATTTAAAAAAGCAAAGCAAAGTGTGACTAGACTTAATTGTATAACCCTGAATAATCAGGGATTGAAATATCAAAGATAAAAAGCAAACCCATGACATTTCTTTGAGATAATCAACAACGACGATTGTATTGTCTTATGTCCTTCATGCATTTTATTCTTGCTATCACCAGCTGTCTCTGACCAGAGTAGGTGGAGTTATTTAAAGTAAAAGAGACAGTCCTATCTAGACTTGATAAGACAGCAAGAAGAGTGCCTCCCTATCAACTTTCTAAGTGCAAGCACTCAGTCAGAGAACTCTAGCCTGAAGTTTAATTTCTTAGCAATTTTAGTCTGAATTTAGCTACTCAAGTTGAAGCATATTTTTGCCTGTCAAATGCTTGGTACATGGACGCATATATGGATTGAAAGTTAGTGTGGGTAAAAACAACTAATCTTATCTAACTTTCTTGCAAACATGCATTATGTTAGTTTTTGCTGTGCTTGAAGGGAAATATATCACATTCAGCCCTAATGCATCCATTTGAAATATTAATGTGCTTTTGATTGCAGAGTTGGCAAAGCCTCTCACGAAGGCCATGTTTTCATATTGTGAAAACAAAACCAACTTTGGAGCTTAATGGCTTTTATCCTCTCTTCTTTAACTTTGTGTACCTTTTCCTGTGAATGGCCACACCACTACAAAGATCAATTCATGATTGTTCTAAAATTATCACCAGTCCTCACTCCGATAACCGTTCATTCCGTGGTCCATCTCTCTCTTTCTCTCTCTCTTTCTCTCTCTTTCTCTCTCTATCTCTCTCTTTCTCTCTCTTCCTCTCTCGTTCTCTCTTTCTCTCTTTCTCTCTCTCTTTCTCTCTCTTTCTCTCATTCTCTCCCCTTCCAGGATCCGAGTGTCTCCAGTGTGAAAGGGGTAAATGCATCTGTTTTGTGGTAGTAAACAGAGGTTGTGCTCGGTAAACAGCCACGTGATCGCAGGGTGGGGGGGGGGGGGTTCGGACAGCGGAGGGAATAGGGTTCCCGTCGGTGAAGGTCTCTGGAGCCTCCCGGGGAGGGTGAGGGTGGGGTAGCAGGCGAGTGCTGTCAGCCTTACACCCACACAACAGAAAACAACATACATCACACTGCCAGGGAAAGTATTTGCCTTTAACAAGCAGAGGGGGAAGGGCTGGCATTCTTAGAGGTTGGGGAGAAAGACAGTGATAGGGAGGGTGGACTAAATGATACTGGTACTGTACTAGGGCCTGTTTATGATGCCTCTCTTCCTCTTCCCTTCCTGTGCGACCTGGTATCTAAGGAGGATTGTGTTATCTCTCTGACCCCCTCCGCAGGTCTTAAGCGAGCAGATACCCCTGTGCTCATACCCGCCCCCCCTGGGCCATCTGGTTCCTCTCCAGCTGCCAGCAGGACATCTAGAGAGCGGAACATCCAGGGGATGGGTGGGGGTGGAAGTAGGGTGGGGCTCATGAAGCCATCGCCAAACCTCCGAATGGGCTGTGCACACAGAGTGACGATCCCTGTGTCCAAACACACGGAGTGTCAAGTGCCTGTGCTTAAGTGACTCTGCGCTTCCTATTTCCTGGCATGAGGACCACTTCCTGTTTCAGAATCAAAGTTGTATTTCCTCAAAACAAAAGTCCCTTTCCAGTTACGATGTGACAGCACATGGAGGTATGACGGACTGTGCAGCACACAGACACCGAGTGCCCTTACTGTCCTCTGTGTGTCACGGCTCTGTCCAGGAATCCCACACAGATCACAAACCTCAACAGGATGGGGGTTTTTTCCTTACTGCTAACCTCCCCACTTCACACCTTTTATCCTTTCATCGGCACTGTTCCGTGTGGCTGCTTTGTTTCAGAATTCCCTCTTGCCCAATAAGGAAGCTGATGAATGTATTTGATATGATTCATGTACTGTCAGACTTAATGAAGAGTGTTGTCTGTAACGTTCTGGGCACACCATGTGTGCAGCAAGGGCAGGCTGCAGTTGTTGTTTTATCTCTGAACTAATTACCAGTGCCTTGTTGTGCTACCAAGTCATGTATGATAAAGGATGTAAAGATATGGACTCAGACTAATTATGTGTCTGTTTACACAAAGCACAGTGAACGTCATTTATTTTGCACGTTTCTCTCATTGATGCCTCAAGCCACCACAGCAGACATCACATTTGGAAATGGTAACAAAAACAAAGGGAGAACTTTTGGAGATGTTGACAGGGGTTTGCGGCATCCCTGTGACGCTGAACAAGGTCAGATGCTAAAAGAAAAAAAGGTTTCATGGTGAAATGAAAAAAAGCACAAACATGCCTTTGCTGAAATTGCTTTGACACACTGTGTGCTGGCAAAGGCAACAGTAATTATAAGACCCACCTGCCCCTCTTCCCACAGTGCACTCTCAGCAGGCCTGCAAACATTTCTATTCTTTAAGAGGGGGGCTGTACCTGTCCTGTCTCTGTGACCTGGAGTCACTATGGGAGAGAGGGGAGGGTGGGAGGGAGGGAGATAACCGGAGAGGAAAGGAGAGACACACAGGAGGAGGGCTCTGAGAAAGGGAGAGTAACACGGAGAAGAGACTGGAAGGAGGGGGAGGGAAGGCAAGCAAAAGGGCGAGGGCAAAAAGTAAAAGTGAGAACAGGAAGGAGGGAGAAAGGGCAAGAGATTTGAGATTGGTTGATTTCTGCCACACAGTTTTGTCAGTGCATGGAAGCCAGGTATGGGGATTTGGAGCAGCTGCAGCAAGGTGAATAATCAGAACCGCAGTGGTGCTCCGGATGATCAGCCTTGTGCGGGATGACACAGCAGCTAAGAGAGCAGAAACCAAAGCTTTCTGGAATCAGCTCTCCCCCTCGGTCTCTCACTCGTTCTCTCACTGATGCTCTGTCCATCTCGCATGCTTTCTGTCTCTCTCCTTCAACCTTTCTGTCTCTCTTGCTTTCTGTCTCTCTTGCTTTCTCTCTCTCTCTCTCTCTCTCTCTCTCTCTCTCTCTCTCTCTCTCTCTCTCTCTCTCTCTCTCTCTCTCTCTCTCTCTCTCTCTCTCTCTCTCTCTCTCTCTCCTCTCTCTCTCTCTCTCTCTCTCTCTCTCTCTCTCTCTCTCTCTCTCTCTCTCTCTCTCTCTCTCTCTCTCTCTCTCTCTCTCTCTGCTTGTTACACCACTGGGAAGCTACTTCGATCTGCTTCTGGTCATTGAAGTCACATGTTAGTGGATGATTCAGACCAGTAGAAATGTAGTGTGTCCTTCCGGCCCAGATACAGATTCCTAGCAACACTCTTCTCTGGAGACCCGCACTAACGCCCCTACAAAGACAGCTTTAGAGCCAAACTTGATAAGCATAGCTGGAATACATTCGGCTCACAGTCTGCCATTGAAGATTAAATACTATAAACACTTCCCAAAGACTCCCACCCAGTTTGATGTATCACTTCCGAGAATGAACAATAACAACAAAAAAGATAATTCACTGAATGATGCAGAGGTTAAAAGCCCCCTTTCCTAATGTGAGCATTGACAAGCGGTTTGAACAGCTCCAAATCTGCCAGGAACATGAAAAACGATTTATTTACTATTCTGTCTAGACAAATAGTTCTGCTGAAAGCGCTGGGAAGCCAGACTCTATCCTCCTCCTACCGTCAGTAGGGAATAGAGATCACACCGTGTAAAACCTTGGATAAACTTCGGATTTCCAGAAAGGGGAAAACTGACGTACCGAGTTAAAACCTTACACAAACCTTGTTCTCTGAGAAAGGACACCCTTTTGTCTAAGTCCCCCTTCTACTCCCCTGAATCAGAAATCCATCGACACTTCAGATACCACTAAGTTAATACACTGCCTTCAGAAACACAAACAAACACACACACACACAATCACACACACAAACACACGCACACACTCTCTCTGGCCACCTGTAAATCAATATGGTTCAGTCGTCAATAATACATTCTCAAAACCCAATGGGTCCGAGCTTCTAAAACTAGAGAGACACACACACGTTCAAGCATACACACGCACGCACACACACACACGCAAACACACCTTAAACAAACAACAAATCCCGATGCCCAATACCTCACTGTGTTTACTGTCTAATGGATTCACCAACACACACCCCATACCTCCCCCTTCTTCTTCTTGTCCTCCTTAACCTGCATCTCGGCTTCCATCCTTCATGGCTGTTAAAAAGGAAATTACATATCAGGGTGGAATTCTCAAACGCCATTAAAGTCTATGGGAGTGGAGGAGGAGTTGTGAGTCTCAAGACACGGGCAACACATTACACACCTCTTACGGCTATAAAAAGAGTTAGACATTACATTGACATTTTTTTCATTTGGCAAATGCTTTTATCCAAATCGACGTACAGCTAGTGCATTTATAAAACAGTAGATCAATGTTCAGATGTGCATAGTTCTACAGTGTTTCAGGTCAGAATCAAGGAACAGTCAGTTTTTCCCAGCACCATCATTAAGCAGCCACTTGTCAGCTACCAGGCATGGTAATTATACACAGAATACAACTGTGTGACGTTTCTGAAATGAACATCGCTTAAATCCAGTGCAATGACAACATCTCGGTTACAGTAGCTAGCTGGAATAGCATGTGCACATGAGGTCATTGTGGGAGGTAGTTCTGTGGATTTAGGCCAACGGCAATGTTGGTTTTCATAGCCTGGTGACATCCAGTGACAGTCTATCATCTCATCCTAAAGCTGAACTTTTATTAACAGTAGATACAGACTTCTAGATATGTACTGTATACAATTTCCTTTTGTAAACTCCAAATCTGATTAGAATAATATTTCAAACGATAGGTTTAGGATTAAGCATTCTTCAGATTCTGACAGTTATACATTAGGGTTCAGCCATTTATCACCCTGTGTGTGACAGTTCCTTCACTCACGCACTCAAAGCAGCAACAAAATATCGGAGATAAATGGTTCTGGAGGAAAGTCAGTCTTTCCAAAAGTGATGTAAAAATACACATTGTTCAGAGTTGGCACTTCATCACTGGGAGAGTTTGTCTAAAAATGGCCATGATCGTTTATGCTCTTGACAGAAGAGAGTGCAGAGCGAGACTTAAAGTGTCTGTGTGATGTATTGCAAACGTTCGAATGATAGCGAGGTACAATTTGAAATCCTCAACATTCTTTTGTGCATGTTGACCAAATCAGTCGTATACAGCATACTGCCACCTGGAGGAAGACCCTAACAACCCACAGATTGTTCAAACTGTAAAGGACTGCTTTCCACTGCAAAATTCTCTGATGTACAATATGTACCAATGTCTTGTTTTGTTTGGACAGTTCGGAGAACAGTCTTTGTGTTAATTTGCTCCGAAAGAACTGTGTATGAGGAGAGCACCAACACGGGATGTCAACACTGTCAGGCGGACTATTATTAGGCAGCTTAAATGATGACTGTGTCAGTAACATGAGCACTACTAACCCATTTCCCTCCTCTCGCACAGCACAGTTTGGGCTTCACTGAGATGTGAGAGCTAAGCTGTCTGCTGTATGGGGTTTGAAGTGTTCTTAGACAGGGGAGAGACTGGCAGGTCTTTTTACTGGGATAACTTCATAGTTCTTCAAAGCACAGCACTGTCACCAGAGGCACTCGCTGAAATGACAGCTACGGAATGTCGTGTGGTGGAGGAAATGTGTTCTCGTGGCTAAACTGTGCTTGCTTCTGTGTGAAGAATGACAAGGAACCATGGAAATAAGGTTAAAAAGGAGGAGGATAGGGCTGACCATTTGCCCTCACCTGACTGATGCTAGGATGCTGAGACCAAGTACACCATCTGACTGCAATACGAAGTACCGCAAATGATAACGAGATCACGCAATTAAGCACAAGTTTGGCTGAGAGGAAGCGATATCATAAACCACTGAGTAGAAGGTATTAATGAAGCAGTCCTCAGCTCAACATTGCCTCCATGTGGAGGAAGACCAAACGATCCTACAAACCTGCAAAGTTAGCAGGGATCCTGCTTTGGTCATGATGAGTTGAGGAAATACAGACATCAGACACCTTTTCCCCTCCTAAGTTATGCCTCAGCTTATGATATGATTCAAAACATGTATGTTTGAAACGTCAGGCATTCTTTTTCTTGCCACCGCCTAAATCCCTTTCTCCTCTCTCCACAATTCATCAACCTACCTGCCTGTCTGCCTGTCTGAATGTTTGCCTACCTGCATGTCTGTCTGTCTGTCTGTCTGTCTGAATGTTTGCCTACCTGCTTGTCTGTCTGTCTGTCTGAATGTTTGCCTACCTGCTTGTCTGTCTGTCTGAATGTTTGCCTACCTGCTTGTCTGTCTGTCTGTCTGAATGTTTGCCTACCTGCCTGTCTGTCTGTCTGTCTGTCTGAATGTTTGCCTACCTGCTTGTCTGTCTGTCTGTCTGAATGTTTGCCTACCTGCCTGTCTGTCTGTCCGACTGCCTCTGCCATTGTCTTTGTATCAGGGTGAGTTGTTTCTGTGACTGTGGAAGCGGTGAGAGAGTACCGTCCAGAGACCAATGGAAACCTTCTCTCTTCTCCCAAAGCCTTGATCGCCTGGTACATGAACAGTGGCAGTGGGTGAAAACGACACAATAAATACCAGGCTTTCCTGTTAATCTATTTTCTCAATGCACTCGGGAGGGGGGGGGGGGATTTCCATTAAGTCACCTTTTATTTTTCTCTGCATTAAGACCGTATTACATGACTCTCATCTAGTGGCTCGTTGGCAGTGTCGATAGATTGGGTGAAAGAGAGAGAGAGAGAGAGAGAGGGGGGGGGAGAGACAGACAATTAAAGAGAGAGAGACAGAGAGTGAATGCGTGTGTGGTTTTAAATGAAATGGTGCCGTAAATGGACTGCATTTATATAGCGCTTTTCTGCCTTAGCGCTGGCACTCAAAGCGCTTGAAATAGTTTGCCTCTCATTCACACTCACGGCGGCAGAGCTGCCATGCAAGGCGCTAGCCTGCCCCTCGGGAGCAACTTGGGTTCAGAGTCAGCACATGGCCCGGAGGAATCGGGTATCGAACCGCCAACCTTTATTAACAGACGACTCTCTCTTCCCCCGAAGCCACAGCCGCCCAAACAAGTATCACGTATCATAGATAAACAAGTATCTGAGTTATGTCCTCCATTTTACAACACAATAGATCACATGTACACAGCACTAACAATGAAAAACAATGGTGTGTTATTTCAGATCTGTACCAGATCTGTTTCTACTTCCTTCCCATAACCTCTCTCCCAACTCTGTAGCTACTGAGCATCCCTCTAGGCCAATATGTCAAGGGTAGAGATATCCTGTTAACAAGCGGGCTTGTTAATCTGTAAGATATTTCTAGCGTTCGCTTGTGAATGTGCACGGGTCTGAGGGAGAGAGAGACAGAGAGGAGGAGAGAGAGAGAGGCAGCGAGAGAGAGAGAGAGAGAGAGAGAGGCAGGCAGTGAGAGGGACAGGGAGAGAAAAAGACTGACAGATATAGAGAAAGACAGAGACAGAAAGAAAGAACGAACAAAAGTGTAAGAGAAAGAGTGATGGAAAGAAAGAGAACCATCCAGCAGTCTTGCGCCCACACACTGCCCTTCCTGATTGCCAAAAGCTGCTTTATTTGGCAGCAATGAAACTCACAAGGCCCGTAAAGCCAGTGAAGTGTCCTTGCCAGGCACTTACCAGCCCTGCAGTGATCAGGCTGCACTTAAACTGCCTCTCCACTTTTTTAGTGCTTCTGCAGAGGAGCAATACCTGGGCTTATGACGGGGTATCAGGGCTGGCTATGGGCCTGTGCCCAGGTATTGAGGGAGAAGCAATCCAACATGTCCCCTCCGAACTGGGGGAGGGGATGTACTAATCCATACTTCGTAGATAATTCCTGTCCTCAAACTATGCCAGGAGTGTATACGTGGCCATGAAGAGACCTTGAAATGGGTCTCGCGCTTGGATTTCAAATCTTAGGGGACTGGAATGTTTCAAAAGTTAGAAGATGCAAATCGGACTCTGTGTTCGATATGTTTTCTTTCACCCGGCAGGCCGTCCTCCTGCTCAGCTCACTCCAGCAGAGCTTAACATTGATTGGTGATGATGAGAAGAATATATAGAGCAGGTGGAAAACCCACACCACTCACAGGAGCACGCACACGCTCTCCCCCTAGTGCACACACACACCACACCACACACACACACTCACTGCGCTCTCCCCCTCGTGCACACACACACCACACACACACACACACTCACACGCTCTTCCCCCTCGTGCACACACACACACTCACACGCTCTCCCTCTCATGCACACAAACACCACACTCACGCTCACACGCTCTGCCCCTCGTGCACACACACACCACACACACACTCACACGCTCTCCCTCTCATGCACACAAACACCACACCACACTCACGCTCTCCCCCGCGTGCACACACACCACACACTCACACCCACACACTCACTCTCTCTCTCTCTCTCTCTCTCTCTCTCTCTCTCTCTCTCTCTCTCTCTCTCTCTCTCTCTCTCTCTCTCTCTCTCTCTCTCGCTCTCTCATGCACACACACACACAACCTGCATCAGACAGCCTCTCTGAAACAGCAGTGTCTCACACCCCATTGACTTCTGGCCAAATCCATGTGGGCAGCTGAGTGGCCAAATACCCTCACATCAAACCACGGTTTTGTCGTGCCTTCCAGATGACTTCCCTGTTTGTGGGTCTGGTATGTCACTCCTAGTTAACCCAAACAGATGAAAAGAGAGATTCCCCCCTGAGGTGATACAAACCCGACTTTACAGTAACACCTAGTGTTGTTCTGTTTAATGTCACGGCCCAGCAGCAGCTTAGCAGAACAGATCTATGGCCTCGCTGACTGGTTGGCTGGAGGGATGTTATATCAAAAACACAATGGTGTTAATCTACCCGATGTAAAGATAGCCTGGATAGCGTGTTCTGGGTGTTATTGTGTTTACAAGTTCTTGTTACATTTACAACCCAGTCTACCACGCATGGAATGCCACAGGCATTACGGGAGACACGTCGCCAACTTACTGACTATAAAATGAGGATTTGAAAACAGTGCCACACATAAATATAGACCGACCTGTGTTCTACCGTGACAGCATACTGTATTGATGTTAGCACACGTTCAGATGTGGTCACATGGTCCTGGCCTAGCTGTTCCCCTCCATGCCATTACAGGAAAGAAAAGGTCAAGACGTTTCATCTTCCGAGGACTCAACCTGTGCAGTTAACAGGGAGCTGAGCAACTAAGCACTGAACCAAACCAAGAGGAAAAGTAACTATGCAGTTCATCCAAGGAGAGATATCTGTCTGTCTGGTGAGGTGCTAGAGCAGGTCTGAGGGCCCCTGGGGGGGGCTGTTGGGCGTGGAAGCCGACTAAGCCCTGGTTAAGAACCTGCAGCCCCCACGGCGCTGACCTGGTATTGCATTAAGCCCCGTGTCATTAGATGGACCTCACGGGTGGTGTGTGAGAGTTTGTGGGGTGACATGTGGAGGAGATGTGTCAGACCAACCGCGACTGGATGGAACTGGTGTTGTTTCCTTCCTATGATCTGTCAACCTGGCAGCTCTGGGAATGTTGGGCCCCGTGAACAGAAGATTCCGGGTCTCTTAAAATACATATTAATCCGCGTTGGCCGTCTAAATTCAATCCATCCCGACTTGTTTTTCATGAAACCCTTTGGCACTAACGCTGGAGGGCAGAGCTGAACGCGGAGACTGTCATTGTTTCCGAAACCCACAGCTGTGAGCTAGAACAGAGGACAGGATGAAAGGAGGGAGGGAGCGGAAAGGAGGAAAGAGAAGATTGAGCGGCCATCGCAGGAGCCACCCCGAGTGCTCCTGTGGGTGGGGCGCTCACCTCTGGACGATTGTCTCAGACTGATAGCGCAGCAGCAGCAGCAGCAGCAGCCGGCTCCTCACCACTCAGAGGAGAGGACACTGATTCAACCTCAGCAGTAAGTCTCCCTTTCTCTGTGTTTATGGAGTGTGAAATGTGTTCCATCTCAGGTGCCTCTCAATGCCCACAGATGAGAACATGGTACAGAAGTTCATGAAGTATTTACTGAATATGCAGCTGACTGTTCTCTCTGGGTCTGGGAGCCAGGCACAGAATTCCAAGACCCACAATCAGAATTAAACAATGATGAGATGTACAATATAAGACTGCAGGTGATGATTCGTGTTCAGGGTCTTCTCACCCATTTTCACAGGAGTGTGACCGTACTGTATGAATTGATATTATTTTGCTGGAAAATGCCTACCGGTGCCATCTTGAAACTAGAGCTACTTACAATACCATACCGCAGCAAAACATCTCCTTAACTGACCTCCCTCCTTGTTTCAGAGAATGAATTTGGCCCGGATCCATGATAAATATAAGCTGAAGAAGTTCTGGGAGCAGAAAATCGAAAGCCACAGCCAGTTGACGGGGAATGAGGAAAGCAGAATGAAGATGAGTGCTTTATCAAAGTGAGTACCTCTGTCAGCACTGACACCTTAGCATCCTTCATATCTGACATCCATGGGGAACAAGTCTGTGAAGAAGGGGGTTTTTAACCCCGGGAAAAAATAGGTTTTCTTCTGTCTTATTAGAGCAGGCGATAGAAGATAATTACCAATGAAATCCTGTCTCACACACACCCATAAGAGACCACTTTGACAAATGACTATAGGTCAGTTGGGCTCATTGGCAGGCCTGCACAGAAGGAAAAAGCCATTTCCAAAGGATATTCTATTGAGAAATTGGCTTTCCTGTGATGTTCAACCCCCAACACTCTAGGATCTCATTTGCACCACAAATACAAAGCTCCAGCAGTGTACATTACTTTCACGAATACTTCATCAAAGCTGGGGGTCTTTTGGTGTTTGCAGATTTTCCACACGTGGAAGAGAATTCAGCTGAGTTGTATCATCTGTAACAATGTCATTACAATGAGCATCTGTTCTTGTTGGAGCGCTCCACTGAACCGAAACCTCGGTAACCAAGACGACCGCCTTTCCACTCTTGAAGCATAATTGACAAGCAAATGAGTTTTAATCGATGGTGGGCGAGTACAATATCTTCAATAACAGCATACAGACAGGCCTGCAGACTGGTAGATAGGCGGGCTGACTAGCATAATACATCGGTAAATCCGAACATATTAAAGTGACTCGGTAATGGGCAGGTGGAGAGTACCACCAGGCCTCCGATTGGTCAGATTCAGGCTCTCTTGGCCAGGCTTCTGTCTCTCCTACCCTGGGCTCTGCTCTGCTGTAAGGTCAATGGGGATTAACACCTACAGTGATACAAATGCACCCTTAATCCTTCTTCTTTGGTCCTCTGACTAATCAATGTGAGTGTGTGTTGCCTTTGGAACAGCTGGGGGAGTCTCACAGAGTTGGCTAGCCTGCATGCCTGTAATTAATATACAGATCATTCACACACATAATAACCCAATCGGCTTCAAAGCCTCATCCTCATTGAATTAATATGTGTATCTTTGAAAGCCCCAAATCCCCTCTGTTAGAAAATAGTCTGCAAAGACCAGGGCTTCTGGATAGGGGATAAGGGGGGATTGGACCAGGTGGTGAGCGCTGCATTGTGTCTCGTACACCAACTTTCCCCAGTATTGACATTGGACTGGTGCTGTATGAGACTTGCTAAAACAGGATGGCTATTATTTTAGAGATGATTGTGTGATGTGGCTTGACATTTGGCCTGCTGGAGGCCCCCGAAATGCCACAGATGCTAATTAGCATTCTTTGTCTGGGCGCTGATTGACATTGTGTAGGTGTGAGCCAGATCATGTGTCAGGGTTCCTGTTTATGTTTGAGTGGCAGGAAGGCAGGTGGAGCTGCCGGTATGTTAATTAGTAAATCAATGTGTTCTGTCCGCCTCGAAACACAAACGCTGAACATGAAAGACATACTGCCTTCGATGCTGAGAAGTAACGCACAAACTCTGGACAGTTTCAGGGTGTTTGTGGGTGGGAAGGAACATTGTTTTGCCTTTGAAGTGCAGCGAATGTGTTCTTAAGACAGATGACTAATGCGCTGGTCCGCTCGCTCCTGTGATCTCCGCTTGTAACGTAAACAAGATCTTCCTCGTTGTGTTGTCCCCAGGCTGCGGGAAGAATGGGTGAGAAGGCTCAAGTTCCAGAACCAACACCAAGAGAGCTTCTACGAGGAGCGCATCAGGAGGGCCAAGCAAGCCCAGCTGCCTTTGAAGCTCTAGAACTAGAGTTCCTTCTCCTTTCTCGACCAAGGACTTAACAGGCCCCCCTCAACTCCATATCATGATTCTGTGGACCTGTAGTGGGATCAAACGAGTGACTCAATGTCACAGATGAGTTTGTTTGATGAACTAGTGAACTGAACTGCATGTGATGCCCTCTACTTGCAATTTCTACAGTGGTTTTCTTGTCGGAGAGAGATGTACTGTAATAGCATGTGGGGAAATATTAATTTCAATAAGGATGTCCTCCTTTTTCAAGAATAAACAATGGAACACATATAAAACTAATCAGCGACATTAACCAGTTATTAACCATACAAAATGAAATACAGTAGGTTAAAAACTTGATTCGCGTAAAATGTCAAATACATACTTTAGGTCATTATGTTCGTATAGTCATTTGTCTACTTTCATAGCAAAGATATTGTATAAAGTAGGACATACAGACGCATCTGGGTAGTCAGGCTTGTACTGAAGGACCTCCAGCTCCCTCCTGTGGTCAAATATTCACAATCTACTTTACAAAAGAAAACTGATCCTATTCTTTTGTCATCATTGTGGAGTGACACTTCAAACCTTCATAACTCATTCTATGAAATATCAATTTCTGTTTTCATAGTCTTCTATAAAAACTACTCTGGCTATATGGTTATCAGTGATTCTGCTGTTTAACTTCTAGTCCCACTGTTCTAGAGCTTAGATGACAACAAAGTGTTATGACGACATGTTACACCAGTTTAAAGTGAGGACAGAGGCACCATTACCTTGGTAAATTAAAGTAATTTATTAATTTCCAAGCATAAATAGGTGAACTAAGGTGGGGATTGGAAACAAAAACTGGAAAAAAAAGCACACCATAAAAATAAAAATCCCACAAGTCAATTTGAGACTGATTCAAAAAGAAATACTACAGACTTACAGTCTTCAGAGTGAGTAAGAAATCTTGCAGCTGTTTTTTTGCTGCCCATTTCTGTAAGCCAGCAAAGGCAGTACATCAAGCAAGAGTCCATAGAACATTTGTGATACTGTAAATATTCTGAAAATACACTGGAGCACTTTCATTCTTTCCTTAGTCTTTTACCCTCCCTATCTGACGACTTTTTTCCTGACCCGCTTTCACAATCATTCGGTGTTGTTCACTTCCTTTTTTTCTTGCTTTTCTTTCCCGTCTCTCCCTGCTGAGAGCCGGAGTCGGCCCCACCACTCTTCTGGCTCCTGGTCTTCAGCTTGGGTATCATCTCAGCCACGTAGATCATCACATCTTTCCCTGGGAGAGACGATAATAAAGACAAAGACTAGAGACGCAATCACGGTCTTCTCAAACTCACAAAGAGCCTAAAAGATACCAGTGCAAAACAAGTGTGCGCAAAGTGGGCTTCAAGTCAACAAACAAAAAAAACTCACTCGTTGCAAATTTGTCCGAGCACGAGCGTTCCGTCCTCTTGTTTCATTTGGACACGCACACGTCCTCTGAACGTCACATCTCTGTTCCACTCTCTAGAATACATGCTGTTCTGTGTTGGATGAAGATCAATAACATGTTAATATTCACAATACAATGATGGTGAACAAGGTGTCCAAGTTAACCAAAAACCGCCATCACCTCAACGAGGATATTTGCTCCTGCAGCAGTCAGGACATCACGGATCTCAACACAGGTAGGGTTCTCCACAGCCTTGTTGGAGACAAAATAAAAATACAGATGCAGTGAGTTAAAGAAACGTGTTACTCTGTAAAGACCACACTATCAAAGTCTGAAAGGAGGAATTATGGTTAAGTGAGGACCCAGGCGATACTACATGCATACGTGTGGACGTGTAGGACTCCACAGCTGCTGGGAGAGGGCAGTATTATACGTCAATTGAATCAATGTTAGAAAAGCACTTAGCAAGCTAAGTAGTTGTTGGCAGTAGATAACGTTCGCACGATTACCTTTTCAGACGGTATTCGCCTTCCCTCGGCAAGGGTCTTCTTACTATTGACATATGCGGGATAGATGCAAATGTACCTGAAAGACACATCAACATAGTTTACATAGCTGCCAACTATTTTACTAAGCTCAACCTATAGTTTAAATGTTAAAGCCCATGGTTAGTGTCAAATTAAATTGGTTTCGTGTGGATGTGTTTGTGTTGGTTAGCTACTTTGTGTCAGTTGTACTAATTGATTGACCAGAGATAGCTTAGATAGCTAGACGTTTCTAATTCTGAAAGATAATATACCCTATATTTTCCAAGGATTGCAAAAGACACAAAGTTACTAGCTACCAATATATTATTCGTATTAGTGTTCTGCAGACATTCCCCATATTGTGTAAATTGTTAGCAACGGTGATCGTCACAATATAGCTACAGCTACTACTATTTCGAGCTGGTGTATATGCTAGTGCTACCACTGCCTAACTGCCTGTAGTACAAGCCTAGCTATTTAGTAGCGTACAACCAGAGCGGTTTCATAGGCTGTCACATGATATTGCACGTACTTACCTGTCTTTATCTGCCGGATTGTCAGATAGTGGAGCCATTTTTATACTTATTTAAGATGTTATGCTAAGCCTAGCTTGCTAACAGGATTGTTGCATGTGTAAACACAACCGGATGGATGGGCTGGTTTTCCTCTGCTGACCAGTATTTCAATGATTGGCTCCATACACCGGAAGCTTCTTCTTCTTGTTTTACGGCGGTTGGCATCTAGCTTATTGGTGCAGCAACGCCACCTTCTGCTTAGAGCACGGTGCCCAAACCTCAACCATATGAACAGTTTCCTCTCTCTTGCGTCCACTGTCTTACCCTAGTAACTTTTGACACTTTAGAATTTGATATGCCTCCCTATCCCCTTTGTCCCTCCTTTCTTGCCACATAAAATAAGGCTGTAATGTGGCAAGTTACACATTGAACTGTTTACTGTTCTGTTTACTGTTTACTTTATCACTTCTTTGCATCTCCCTACATTCTCATGATCCCTAACCCCTACATTCCTTGTGACTGACGAAAGGACTCTGTATAGCACATCTTGACATGTAGTTGAATGGAAAGACCTTAAGCTTGCTAAGACTGAGGATGGTGAGGTCATAACTCGGATACCTCCATTCTCCCAAAACACTCATTTTCTTGGGTGAGAAACACCCTGTGTAATTCTTCCTTCCACATCTTGTCTTAGGCTTTTTCTATATTAAAAACAGCAATTACTGACTCTTTCTTAGCCTGGCTAGCAGTCCTCTCTTGTCAAGCTCATATGATGACCTTTCTGTTATCATCCTTTCCATTTCCTTGCATAGATTAGATGTTAGTGTGGTTGGACTGCAGTTGATCTGTTTAGACAGATCCTTGCCAGGCTTTCTGAACATAATGTTCTTTCCCTTCTGACACATTTCCTGGGCAATGCATCTTTGCCAAAAACGCATTCACATAAGACCTTTACTAATCGATTAAAATACTGTTGTCACTTTCTGGTTGAAACAATTATTAAAAGTAAGGACAAGATCCAAGATACTTTCTTTAAACAACAAATCGACAGACAAAACACCATATGATTTTGCACCAAAAATGTTAACGTTTATTATGCTGAATTACATTATGTAAATTGCCATTTTTTTCCTTGAATATCCAACCATTTACTTTATTGCATAAAAAAAAGAAAAACAGTCATTCACACAGTGTAATATTTTTTTGGCAGAACAATACATCCTCTGATTATGTGCTTTATCAATTACAGTGATTACTGGGGAAATTAAACTGAGCTTTAAGAACCATATAAACACCAAACCCCTACAGTAATAATTTAATCTTTAGAAGTGTTCATTCAGTCCTTCAGAGACAGTCTCATAAAAAGCAACCGACTCACCTGATAACAAGAAACAACAGCAGAGCAATGCATCTATCTACTCTCTTATATAATCTATTTCCAATGTAAATATTCTCATCCAAAACGTTGGTGAAGGTTGAGGTTAATTCCTTTACTTTCAGAACACGTAAAATAGTGTAAAACTTTACACTACAGCTACCAACACATCATGTGACCACAGAAATGTTCATCTTTACTTCTGGAAACCAACCATTGGGTCAGTACATGCAAGGGAGGGTTTATAATACATTTGCAGTAGTAAAAATGAAAAACCTTTAGAACCTAATGAATGTTCATTAAAAAACAAAAGATTAAGTAATATCAAATCCATCTTTAAGTGTTTAAACATCCCAAATATGCATCTTTAAGTGATTAGCTTTGCCAAGTCAGGAAAGATACATGATCTTGACAGAAGATTAAATTAAATACATACATAATTAAAATCTGTACAATACAAATTCACATACATTTTCCTTCACAGGTCTCCCTCTCTCTCTGATAAACCAAGTGTCCCAGCCACATTTCTACCAGCAAAGAAACAGTGCCCCTCCAATAAGCCTCACCTACATAACCCTCTAGTGATCAACTACTATTTACATATTTCTGTTTACCACCAAAAGTTAGGATGAACCTATAATTTATTTTCAGTTCTATACAACATAAGTCAAAGAGTATCTTATATTCAAGACATTTTCCTAGATCCTGGGCGTTCCAAGTCTGGTCTCATTTGACTCAAACGGAGGTTACGATGTAAGACCCACTTTCTCCGGAACTTTCCCCTTTAGAGTCTTTCTTTTTCGCAGTGGCGGTGACAGGTGTGGGTATCTGTGATGGCCGTGGTGTGATGCTGTCAGCGCTACTCTTTCTGGGGCTAGGGGTGTAGTTGAAAGGGCTGACCCTAGCTGCAACAGCCCCACTGGGTGAACTGTGCTTGCTAGAATTGGTGGAGCTGAAAGGGGTACGTTCAGCAACGGGTAGTTCATGCGCGTCAGGGACTATGCAAGGGGTGCTTTGAGCAAGTTTGAGGTCCGCCCCTTTCTTATCGAGACTCTCGCTGCTCCTGAACAAGTTTAAATTAGTCTCTGAGCCAAGCCTGCGAGCAGGGGCGATCTCGCTTGCAGTCGACTGTTTAAGATGAGTTTCACTTATGTCGCGGTCAGAAGCGGGTTTTCTAGCTGGAACACTGTCAATGACAGGGGGAGTGTTTCCAGTGGGTGATTTTCCAGACCTGGGATTGTTAATTGGACAGTCCTCAATCCTAACCCATACATCCTCACTCTGAGACACAGCTAAGCTCATCTGGTTCCTTGCCATGTTGCAAGAATCCATGGAAGACTCCTGGCCTTCTGACTGGGGCATGTCACTGTCTTTCATCTTCCTCCATGTTCCTTTTAAAGGCGTGCTGCCATCTTTGCCTTGTGGTGACTTCTGGGCCGGGCTCAGCGGCTGCCTCTCATCCTCGCTTTTGCCCTTTTCGCTGGATTCGGAGGACGCCGAGAGAATGGAGGAAGAGCTCCCTGTTCTCTTCCAGGTGCCCACCCTGGGAAGGGAAGAGGAGTGTTTGCTGTTCTCCCGCTTCCACGTTCCCGTTCGGTTGATGGGGAGCCGGGAGGGGCTCTCTGACTGAGATCTGGAAATATCCTTCCTCACGGATTTTCCGTCCCCATTTTCCGAGGAGCTCTGACTTTGAGGGGACTTGCGCCAGCAGCTCCCCTGAAAGGGCAGCGTCAACGACATGTCGGGCAAAGACGGGCTGGAGACGGGTGTTTGAGACTGGCTTGGCGAAGAGGGGGACAACGATTCAAAGGAAGCGGACTCTTCTAATTTCCTTTTTAGTGTTGGACTAGGAGCCTCTTTGATGAACGTAGACTGGCGAACTAGCCCCGGTTTCTCTGATCTATCTGACTCACTCCCACTTGATTTAGTGGATGACATCCTGGACAAGTCTGCCTTTTTAGAGGCACTAGTGCTTCCACACTGATTCAGACTCTTGGATGCAGATTCACTTCTTGGGATTCCACTGGCACTCCTTGGCAGGCCACTTTGTTTTGTCCCTTGCTGACCCATTTGCCTCCCAGGGGAGGGGTAGGACATCCTGCCCGATCCAGAGGATTTTGTCGAGGACGCACCGGGAGAGGCGGTGCGTGGCAATTGGGATAACTTGTTTGAAGTGCTCAGACCATTTCTTCCTGGGGAGACAGAGGTGCGGCCAGGTGACTGCATCGGTCTGGTCAGGGCCTGTTGAGCTGGCCTCGATGGAGTTGAGTCTCTCGATCCGGATCTGGAAGAAGCTTTACTGGACCCTCCTTGAGATCCAGGTGTCTCCCTGGCAGGAGCGGGGTCAGCTTTTCCAGGTGTTTTGATGCTTCTGGGTGAGTTGCCAGAGGTCTGTACTTGTGTCGGTGGCTTTGACACAGGGCCACGTGCAGGAGGCTTCTTCTGCACAGGGCTCGTGCTAGGGGAACTGCTTCTAACACCTGGGACATGGATCATCGTCCTCCCCCGAGAGATCAAGGGAACAGTGGCCTGCCTTTGCTGAGAGGAGGGAGTCTCCAGGCTGGGCCGTGGTTTTCCTGTGATTAGACTTTTGTAGACTTTCTTCCCTCCTTTTAAACCTTTGGTTTGCTCCTCCTCTTTCTTCTTTACTTCCAGTGTACCCTTTTCACCAGGTTTTAAAATTCTAGGGCCTCCCTTGTTGACCACAGGCTTATTTTCATCTGTATTAGAGGGTAGGTGGAAAGGGGATCCAATCGAGATTCCTGACTTGAGGGAGAGGATTGAGTCCGAGTCAGATGAGCCCTGTCTGGACAAGCTGGCGGCTGCCTGGTGTAAACTGCTGACAATTGAATTTGCACCTTCTTGAATAGCCTTCCAATCGAATGACTCCGAGTCTGGTGACAAGGCCTGCTCAGAAACTGGACTGTGAGTATCCGTGAGATCTAGAACGAGATCGGGCTCTTCCGCCAGAATGCCATCCATGCTTTTCTCCTCTGTGACACCTTGGTCGGCCCCCTTATTTCTGGTGGGCTGTTTCTTCTTTTTTGGCATGGCAGAACTTATGCATTCCTGCAGGAGATCGTCCTCGGAATCGATGCTAAGGGAGCTGAGCGAACTATTTCTAGAGAAGCACACGGGGGTGTCTTCAACGTGAAAGGCTTTGGGTGCGTAACCAGAAGCTTGGGGTCTTGGAACGTCCACCTCTTTTGGATCCTCCTTTGGCTGGTCTTTGTTGTTGTTTTCTTGGTCAATATCACTTAACGAGCTGAGAGATGAGTTGCGGGAGAAACACACCGGTGTGTCTTCGATGGAGAACTTTTGTTTCTCAGTCGGGCACCGGGCCTGTGTTTTCTTTGGCTGGCTGAGGGAAAGCGGCAGGCTTTTGCAGAGGCTTGGTCGCAGCGGTGGGCACATGCGCACTTGCTGCCCTCGCGGACGGCTCCCCGCCGTGCCTCGGAGGTTTCCTCTGGTCCTTGTCTTTTCTCAGCTCGGCCTTTTCCTTCGAGAGGTCGAGATCGTCGTCTTCAAAGTCCAGCGAGCTCAGCGAGTCGTTGCGCGAGAAGCAATACGGCGTGCCCTCTATCGGCGTGTAATGGTGCGGCGAGTCGAAGGTGAAACCGGGCCGTGTTGTTCTCTCCTCTACGTTTGGCGTCTTATCTGGAAAGTCCCGCGCCGCCATTTTTGGGTCTTGTTTTTTGGTTTCCTTGTGTTTATCCGTGTACGACTGTCCTGCCGAAAAGTTGTTTGGAGCATCTGGCCTCTTCAGCATCCTTGCTCTGTATTCACTACTCTGTGGCATTGGCTTTACCGGAGAGGTGGGCTTCCTCTTCTCAGCCTCTTGCTGGACGAGACTAACAGGAGAGGAGGTCGGGTGCTGAGGTTGGTCGTTTGTTTTCTGTACTCTGAAAGGCTTGTGGGGTTTTCCTTTTGGCATGGCTGAGCTAATGCACTCCGCTAAGATGTCATCTCCTTCATTTTCTACCGTGGCAGCTTGCGTAGAACTTGCAGCAGCGGCATCCTTCTCCTCTGTGCTTTTGCCTTCAGGAAGAATGTCTCTTCTTTGACTGGAGGCCATTTCTCCGCGGGGAGCGCAACTTTCGGGACCGGCAAGCTCATTGGGGGGAGAATCAATGGTAAGGTCACTGAGGGATGTAGCTGTAGAAAAATTGATAGGGGTGCCCTCCACGCAGTATATTCTGGGCATTTCGTCTCCATGGGGGAAGTTGCCGTGCTTCTGCTGTTGTCCCCTGTTCTGTGGGGGAAGAAGTTTATATACAGGAAGTTGGCTTGGTTTGCGCGCAACCGGTGGGGGTATTCTGGATGTGGATGGGGGCGACTGTTTTTTAGGTTTCCTCGATGACTTTGTGGGCATGGCAGGAGTTGATGCAAGCCTCCAGGATTTCTATGTCATCGTCATCAGAGTCATCCAGAATGTCTTTTTCTGCCTCGTGTGATGGGTGATTCTCTTGGCCACTGGGTCCCTGGGCATCGTCTGCCTCGAGCTCAGCCTCAGTTTCCCTGCTCGTCCTCGTGAACCGGTGGCATTATCTTGAGCTCCACATCCTTCTGAATGTAAGGTTCGTCGAGGCTTAACGCACTGAGGCTAGACGCGCAGGAGAATCCGTCCGGAGTGCTTTCCGTCGCAAAGTGCAATAGGGTGTCGTTATCTTGAATCACCTGGACTTTCTGAACGGCGGCGTTGACGGCCACGTGCCTAGGAGCCATCTCCCTCTTTTCAGTGAGAGGAGCTACTTTCTTGTGCTTCATGGGGGCTGGGTGAGGCGGCGGCGGAGGAGTTTTGCTTCTGCTGGGCGGCATCGTCTGACCCGGGCTGTCGGGCAGATCGCTCGGGCTGATGATGCCGCTGACCATCCCGCTGCACAGCTCACTCTGCACAGAGCTTGCAATGGAGTGGCTTTCGAAGCTGTCCAAGGAGCTCACGGACGTGCACCTGCTGAACATGAGCGGCGTCTCCTGGACGTAGTGTTCCGGGGGACTTTTCGGCGTCTGGGCGCCACTCTTCGACGGCGACTTGGCTCCGGATGAGAACTCGACAGCTTTGTGGTGTCTGGATCCTTCCCCGTGGCCATGGCTCCTTGGAGGCTTCATCCTGACGTACTGCGCCGATGACTGGCTCTCGTTTGTACGTTGATCTTGGGGACCGGGAGGCTCTTTTTCCGCAATGGGAAGAGTCGGGTAGTTGCTAGCGGCGTTGATGTTCCTCTTGCAACTCTCCATTTCGTCTTCGTCCGAGGACAACGAAGACAGAGAGCTTCCCCTGGAGAAACAGATGGGCGTGTCCTCGACACAGTACGTCTGCAGTGTCTCTTGATTGACAGGGTTCTTCTGGCTCAACCGGGTCTGCCTCGCTTGGGCCGAGGAGGAATGAAGCTTCTGCCTGCCTGCGTTCTTAATGGATGTCACGGAGGACGCGGAACCCTCTTGACTGTGGTGATCTTTCACCGGAGCTCTGAGTGGAGGAGGGCTTTGAATGACTGAAGATGGGAAGATGGGATTTTTGGGAGTAATCGATTGGTTGTTCCACGTGATGCTCCTCGCTGTACTTGATGCTGTAATTGGTTGGCTGGTCGTCGGGCTCTTCCTCCTCAGAGTATCTCTCACTGTAATTAGGTTGGTTTGTCATCTCCATAATCATCCACAGTGCACATGGTCTGATTGATCTTTTTGTTTATTCCTTGACTGGAACCAGGAGAGCTTTGATCGGGGCAATTCGCGTTTCTAGATCGGAACCCAGCTTGAATTTCTGTCTGGACAAACCTTGGCTGATATTTCAGTTTCTCTTCTCCTTCTTCTCTGCTCTCTGCGTACAATGGGTAGCCGGGACTTTGGGACCTCCCAGGCCTCTGGTCAGAACGTTTCATTTCCTCTTCCATGTGCTTGGGCCGGGCCCACCTCTCGTTCTGGCTTGGGCTTTGCCTCCCAGAATTCAGCTGCTCATCAGAGTACTTTAGACTGTAGTTGATGGGCGTGTCCAGGTCTCCATCATCATCCTCCATGTGATTTGCATTGTAAATCTTATGGGCGAGATCCGCAGGGTATTTCCTGTAGACGCAGCACTTCCCCTCGTCGTCCTCGGAATAGGAATCGACCGAGGGCTTCATCTGACCTCTCTTGCCATAGCCATCAGTGCTATTGACACTGTTGAGGCTGTCATTGGACGCCCTGTATTCCAACTTGGGCATTGGGCAGGCTCTGCCCGTGTGATCTGGTTTGCTGTAGGCGTACACGTTAGAATGGCCATGCGTTGCGGTCGTACGATGGGGCTCCTGTGCGTTTTCTGGTGTCCTGTCGTCCAGGCCTAGGTGGATGTTCTGTACATCGTCCATCACCATGACGATCTGGCCTGTGGTGGTGGGGATTTGAATCCCCATTCGCTTGTTCTCCATGTCGGGGTGGAGCCCCCCTGGCACTCCCCTCCTATCCCTGTCCCCACTCCGATCCCTCTCGGCCCTGACGATATCAGCGGGCCCTCGGTTCTCCCTCGATGACGGGCTGGACAGAACGGGCGTGTTCATGTACTGGGGTCGCACGGGCATGCTGTTGGGGACTGAACACATCCGATCTGGACACCCCATCGTAATCACCGTAGGCGTTCGGTTTGTGTCTTGGCTTACCTCGGTGGGCCTTGGGGCTCAAATTGTCTATGTTATCGAACGTTTCCGAGAGATGCTGCGCATCCAGTTCCTCGATCAGGGCTTTCTGTTTCCTGACGTGGAGGGAAGGCAGGCTGGAGCCAGGGGACATGATGTTGGCATCCTTGTACTTGGCAGGCCGGTTGGCCATGAGGTTCCTCAATGCCGCAGCGCTGCCCATGGCGATCATCTTGTGCTTGGAATGGATGAGGTTCTTCAGCATGCTCACGGCACCCATGTCCCACAATGCCTCTTGGTCTTTCGTGTTCCGAGCAGAGAGGTTCCAGAGAGTTCCACAAGCGTTGCTTACGATGGTCAGGCTGTGAGACTTAAGGTGCTGAAGAAGAGTCTGGAGGCAGCTGTTTTCTCTTAGAACTTGCCTACAAACACAAAATACATGATATATGAATGGGCATTTATGAAAAATATTACTACAACACCAAAAAAAAAAAAAAAAAACTTGTATCCTTTGTTATTTGAAACACAAATTACCTGTGATCTTCGTTGGTAGCAATGAGACTAGACACATTGCGAAGGATCCCTCCTCCACTCTCAATAATAGCAAGGGTGTTCGTTTGGCTCCTGTAAGTTAGAGTGGTGACCAGGAAGGCCAAGGCCCCTTCTACGGCACAGATATCCGCCTTGTTCTCAGTGCAGTGAGCTGATAGGTTCCAGAGGGCACTCAGTACACTCTTCAGAGTAGATTCCTTCAACAGAAATAAACGCGACACATTGAATATCCAAGAGCACAACCCGTTACTGTGGAAATATTGTATTTGTCTAGTGAAGATGTCAATTATTTATACTGGTGCAGACTGCTGTGCGCACAATGCATTACAGCAACCTGGCGTGTAAGAGCGGGGACCTGTCTCACCTTTTGCACCTCCAATGCACACTCCATCAGAGCTCTGACGCTGCCCACCTCTCTCAGGGTCTTCTTGCTGTTCACATCCGCACGCCAAGACAAGTTCCTCAACACGCTGGCAATGACCTGGGTAGAGAAATCATATTTATTTGTAGAATAAAAAAAATAAAAAAGGTACTTACTTATACATGTTCATATTTTATATTCAGACAGAGGACATCCCTGCAAAGATTTATAGCACACTGACATTTTTCCTCCAAGAAATTTATTATTTTCTGTGCAGCAAGCATGCACATACAAGACGGCATCTCCTGACCTTAATACAATGGTTTAATTTTTATGTCGGCTACAGATGAAAACTTCACTAGATTATCTCTCTGCAGTAGGTCATCCTACTTGGGGATTTGAAAGCCTGCCTGCATACCTGCTGTAGGTCCTCACTCTCAGACTTCAGCTGTGCCACCATGGCCCTCATACAGCCCTTCATGGAACACAGGGTGGCCTGGGGATTTAGAACACAGACAAAGCCATCTATGTCAATCCATACTGTCACGAGTTCCAAACCGTAGCTTGCAGCAAACGACCAATCAATGGTATCCGACCTTATTGGCTACGTCCCCAAATGTGAGGTTGGTGAGGGCCATCCCTGCATATCTCCGAAGGGTAACACTGTAGTGGTCGCTGGTTAGGCCGTAAATCTCGCAGTCTACTTGCAGAAGCTCCCCGATAGCTTGCAGCCCTCCTGGGAAATAAGCAGAGCGCCGGTAATTACAATCAATAATTCAGTGGGCGAGTAAATAAATGTTTTACTATGTGATGTTCTGGATCAGCCCACGTAATACATTGCGTGGCTGTCATTATGTATAACACATGATGCATCGCCACGTGAGATTCTCTGTGAGAATAAATCTCAAATGTTCCATCCGTTTTAACGTAGCCTATTAAACTCAATATATTTTTTGTATATCTGGATTTACTCCATAAAAAAAAGAAAAGAAGTGAATGTAAAGATTCAGAGTACACTGCGTGCTTACCAAGCTCATTCATGGCATGTCTGTGCTCTTCGTCAAAAGACAGCTTCATGAGAACACACACCGCTGGGCAGATCTGGTGCTCCACTGGAGAGGGCACTAGGACACACAGGAGCGCGACATTAGGTTAATAATATGAACAGGGCTACTCAAAGTTTTCTATTTTAAATACATATGCCCTTGTCACACTGTCACTAGGGCATAACAATTGTAATGATCTGAACAGGCCTCACTTGGGTTTTTGTCCTGGTCCACCCCCCTCTCGTGGCTCTCCTGCCACTCCCAGCAGGTCTCGCAGTACACCCGGATCTGCTCCAGGAGGTGCAGCACGCGGATCTCCCTGCGGCCGCGCTTGTCGTCCGGCTGCGAGTGGATGATGTTGTGCAGGGCGGCGCTGGCGCGGGCGCGGGCCTCCTTGCTGCCCCGGGAGTTCCCCAGCAGCACCGAGTCCTTGTCGTTGCCGTGGAGCAGCTGGATCAACAGGGGCAGGCAGCCCGACTGGCGCATGGCGATGCAGCTGTCCTGGGAGCTGGACATGGCCAGGAGGGTGCGGGACATGTCGTCCTTGTCATGGGTCCCCAGCATGGAGAGCAGGGAGTACACCATCTCCACCTGTTTGAGGGGTTAGAGGGGCATAACATGAGGAATAACATTTACATTTAGCAGACACTCTTATCCAGAGCGACTTACAGTAAAGTACAGGGACATTCCCCCCCGAGGCAAGTAGGGTGACGTGCCTTGCCCAAGGACACAACGTCATTATCGCACGGCCAGGAATCGAACCGGCAACCTTCTGATTACTAGCCCGATTCCCTAACCACTAAGCCACCTAACACTGGATATCATGCGCAAATGTCACACTGATATGGAAAGTGTTGGCAGAAATAAGCCTCTTATTTGGGATGTTATACCAAATACGCATCGTAATCGCATTTCTGTAAGCCATCATCTAAACAGATTATCTTAATGAAATTGTCAAATCAGAGGGAATGTAACCGTTTGGACTCTGGAGCGTTGCCGAGGGGCTGGTTGACAACGCAGCGAGCTGGGGGGAGTGGGATCTGCGCTTACCTTGGTGCCCAGGTGACTCGTCAGTTTCCGGGGAACAGAGTAACTTCCTCCATAGCTCATCTCGCTGGCCGAGTCCGAATCCAGACGACTGCTGGAACCCTGGAAGGAGGAACGCCGGCTGTTACCGTGAGCATTTCACACAGACTAAATGGCCGCTCTGTCTAGAACACACAAAAAGAGGTGGATATTCGATATGGTTGATCTTTCTCATTGATACTGCCACTGGATGCTACTCTTCCTTCAACATGCTACATTCGCCCAGCTACAGTGAAGTCAGACTACATAAAAAAAGGCCAATAATATTACAAATGAGACCGGGAATTTGCCTTTAACTCAACCTCTGGGCTGAAAGCAAGCAAAGTAAAAACAAAGGCGTCATGAGCGTTAGTTGAAAGGACAGGCGGTTCTTTGAGCACAGTCAGGCTTCTCACGACAGCCCAGCGGAACCCCCTTCTCTCCCCGCCAGGCAGAACCTCGCTAAAGTGCTGAAGTGGAATGACATAACCAAGCCATCTATTAGAGATTAGGGTCATTCTGGGGGAATGCTCGTGTGGTGCTGTTGAGATGGGGGGGGGGGCGGGCAGTCTTTACCTGGGCACAGCCAGCGCTGGTCATGGCACTGTCCCCGGAGGCCTGGGCTCCCTCGCTCTGGGTGGCGGGCTCATGCTTGCTCTGGGGGGTGGGGGGGGGGGGGGGGGGGGGAGGAGGAGGAGGAAGAAGAGAACAAGGAGAAGAGGAGATGAGACGGCCGCATCAATATGAGAGAGTGAGTCAACAGGGAGGATACAAAACCGGTCACCTGGAAGAGGGGAGGAAGAGGCAGAATCAGTTTAAAAGGAGGGGGGGGGGAGGCAGACAGAGAGAAGAGCAACAAAAGCAGAACGAGAGAGAGAGAGAGAGAGAGAGAGAGAGGGGGGGGCAGACCAAGAGAGAGAGCTTCAGTTAGTGCGGCCTAAAGTGCTCGCAGAATCATCATGCTTCCTTCCCTGACCTACATAAGCTCCAGCTCAGCCTGCAGGATTAAAGTGGAGGGGGAGGGAAATTAACCGTGTCCGACGAGATTTATCGACCCCGGGAACGGGGTACGCACTCAGGAGACCGAATACGCACAGAGGGGAGGGGGGGGGGGGGAGGAGACGATAAACAAACACTCGGCGTTATCGACAGGTTTATGGTGTGCACACGCACACGTTCAGTCAGTGTGCCGCCAAAAGGAGAAGTCGCCGCCTAAGCATGAGTGCCCCGGCGCGGACGGACACGCGTGCCCGTGCGACACACAGGCTACGCGAGCACACACCAGGCCTTATGGGCCTGCTCGTCGGTGCATCCAACAGGAACAGAAGGCTGGTTACCGATGACTGCACATGCTCATCCCACCAGGTCATCTGGCGGAGCTGGGAGCTAACATTGTCCCTCTTTTCCAAAAGAAAGAAAGACAGAAATACTAGGTGCATTAGAGCACTTTTCCTATACAACACGGAGAGTACAGTTGGTTTTCACCTCAGAAATCAGGGTCGAGAGGAGGGAGGGAGCTATGTGGGATGGATGAAGTTAAGCGCATGAGCCCGTGTTGATGCTGGAGGATGGATGAAGCGCTGGAAGACGCCCGGAGGATAAGGGGAACACCGTGTTCAGGTCACATGATCCCTGCGTCGGATTACTATGAGCGCAGTCCGCGAGAATGCTTCAGAGTCGTATATAGAATGTTTGCAGATCCATTCAGTCTCAGTGAGACACGGCACGGTACACATGAAACATCACATGGAGGATTATATGGATCTCCGCAAATGGGATGGCCATGGCATGGAGGGCCACAGACATGTAATCCGCATTAGCTTCTTTACATGACTAAAATTCAACAAGCTGTGACTAAAGAGACCAGTTGGGCATGTCCATCATGTCGAGCTTTTCGAAAAAATGCATCCAGGCTGACGCCAGGAGGTTTCCCCTAAGGATTTTGACAGCTCAAGTTTTCAAATGATGCCGTGTGCCTTTCCAAGGAAAACACTGGTCATACAACATACTTGGGAGCATTAGAAGAATATACAATTTGCGTATATATATATATATATATTATTATTTTTTTACCTCAGGTTCTGCGGACTGAGTCTGGAGGTGCTGTCGGATCCTCAGCATGTCCTTTTCGATCTGCTGAATCCTTGCAACGCGCACCTAGAAACAGGGACATTCACCCAATCACTCATCCGAGGTGGTCAGGTATCACATGATGGGAAAGGCTTTCACAGATGGGGAGATAATGCCTTGATATTGAATCTCCTGCGCTCAAGTACTTACTGCCACCCACACATCATCCCAGCCAACCTCATCTATGTCCATTAAAAGCCAGGCCATTCGGTTTTTGCCTGGTTCAAAACCTTGCTTACCTTCAAAACTATCAGAACAGTATAGTATAATAGTTTATCCGAATGTTCAGATATTAACCCTAGCATATCCCAGAGTAGCTAAACCACTCACAAACTCCAGTATTTATGTTTTTCGGTCCATTCTTGTCATCCTCCTCGTCTTCCATTATCTTCCTATTGCGTTCTATCCTCTGTACCCACCCACCCGCCCTGCCCACCCACCCAGGGCCCTCCTCCCTGGGCCAGGGCCTTCCTCCCTGGGCCAGGGCCTTCCTCCCTGGGCCAGGGCCCTCCTCCCTGGGCCAGGGCCCTCCTCCCTGGGCCAGGGCCTTCCTCCCTGGGCCAGGGCCTTCCTCCCTGGGCCAGGGCCCTCCTCCCTGGGCCAGGGCCTTCCTCCCTGGGCCAGGGCCCTCCTCCCTGGGCCAGGGCCTTCCTCCCTGGTCCAGGGCCTTCCTCCCTGGTCCAGGGCCCTCCTCCCTGGGCCTGCTCCCTCTCACCTGTGCCCTCTTCTCCATGTCCTGGCAGGTGCCCAGCTGCTCCTCCATGGCAGCGCGGATCTGACGGGCCTCGTACTCCAGCTGCCTGCGGGTCATGTCTGTCTGCAGCGAGAACTACAGGGAGAACACACACACAGAGACAGACACACACACACACACAGTCAGCCACCCTGACGGACGAAAAAAAAGGCACACCGGCAAAACGTGCTTCGCAAGCCGCCGCGCTCACGTTCTCCGTCAGCGGCAGGCTGTCGATCCTCTTGGTGAGGTTCTGCAGCTGGGCGTAGTACCAGTCCTTCTCCTTCTCCTCCTTCTCCAGCTCCGTCATCAGCAGGGACCTGCCCCCGAGGGAGGAGGAAGGCGGGACACGACAACATTACAGCACGGTCACACCCCGGATCTGGTGGCACGTGGCGGGTTAACCATCACAACGTGCATCAACCCTGTAAATCCCATCCATATGTAACCCAAGAGGGAACGTATTTCTCAACATTACTTAATGCGTCTCTAAATTGAGTTTATCATTTCATTCGATCTGAGGC
Organism: Thaleichthys pacificus; assembly: GCA_023658055.1. Lineage (NCBI taxonomy): Eukaryota > Metazoa > Chordata > Actinopteri > Osmeriformes > Osmeridae > Thaleichthys > Thaleichthys pacificus. The sequence goes on from CM042865.1 coordinate 8,262,366, forward strand.
GAAGACACCCAGACGGGATCCTCTCGGCGTACTATCGGTCTGATCTCAGTGACTGTCTGGAATTACTGAACACGGGTCGATAAGGAGCCGTCCCTGCTGAAGGAGGACGGGCCCTCTAACGGTGCAGACGGTGTCGGATGGAATAACAGCCGCCTGGGCTCAAGGTGGAAGACGCCCACCTCTCCTTCTCCAGCTCCTCCAGGTAACCCGCGCTGTCGCGGCCTCCGTTGGCCACCCCTCTCCTGGGGACGGAGCCCGCGGGGCTGGGGCTGCTGTCTGTGGACCTGGCTGAGCCCGGGCCCTGCATGGACGGCTTCTGTCTCAGCTTCACCCCCGGGAACGAGTTGGGGTCCATGCTCATTTCTAAAGAAAGAGGGAAACAAAAGTGGTGTGGGGGGGGGGGAGGGAATAATTGATGTTTAATCTGTGCTCTAGACCTAAGAAACGGACGTTTAGGAATCTCGTCCTGGGTGACAAAGCTGTACCTTTCAGTCTTTCCAGGAGATGGCTTTGTCCGGATGCTTCTATAGAGTCTTCTTCAGCGTTTCCTTGTAGCTGTTTAAGCACCTCCTGCGAGACAGGACAGACAACCTGTCAATGACATCTCAGACAAACAGTCCGAATAAGCTCGAAGTTATCGGATAACTAGAGGACTTGGGCAACCAGAAAACAGTGAGGCTAATCAAAACTGCTTATCCAACTGATAAGGCTGCTAGACTCTGTATGAGGGAAAGGTTTGAACAAAGAGAGAAAGGGGGGAGAGGGCACGACATCTCTCCCCTTCCCAGGGCTTTGAAGTGTCATCAAATAGCTTTCCTGGGCCAACAGAAGCAAAAAAACTGCTCTGAGGGCCGACAGACAGACTGCTGCTAATTCTTTAATCTCACCCTCCCTTCATTTCATCTCTCACTGGGCTCTCTCTCTGTGTGTGTGTGTGTGTGTGTGTGTGTGTGTGTGAAGGGAGGGAGGGGGTTATGGATCTTCTCCAAGTGATTAGATGTCGACTAGTTTGATGGACCAGGAGCCGGGCTTCAAAGATCTCCTGTAGTGTCGAGGCTTTGAAAGAGACCTTTCGACTAAATTAGCGGCTCCTTCCTAGATAAAAAGGACCGATAAACGTTCTCCTGAAAATCACCTCGAAATGCAACCTGGAGGCATCAGGTCAGCAGCTCAGATATATTGTTTACTTGGACGTTAGAGAACTCAGTGATAGGGATTCATCTCCTTTGGCTACTTTTGGCGGGAGTGGGGGGGGGGGGGGGGGGTAATTGCATCACAGTAACAACCAAACAGAAAGGACCTCACAGCTTTACAGATCCTAAAAATACAACCGACCCACTAAAGAGGACCACAGCTGTTTTGTTAGACGATACCCGTTTAATGGTTCCCTAGCGGTTCTTTGATAATGTTGCTAATATTTCTCGAGATTAAAGCTGTTGTGATCGCGCCCTTCAGACCAGCTGAGGCATCATTGGGCATTTACTCAAACACAATAAAGAGTCTGGTTGTAAAGGGATGAATCCCATCTCATCAAGCCCTCGAAACACAAGCCACACAAGGCACTTGCTTTGTATCCCGTAAACCAAGTCTTTCCTAAGAATACAAGTCCCCTGTCAAAGTTAAACAGTTCACTAACGGCACTTAGGCAATTACCCATTCCAAAAATGTACTTTGGGAACACATTGCTTGCAATCAAGATCTTGAGTCCAATCGATTGATAAACATCAATGTCATCTTCATCTGCAATAAAGACCACGTTGCTTGCAATAAAGCTGGGACCTATCCATAAAGCCGTAGCGCAACAGTAAGACTGTTTAGCGCTTAAGAACACCATGTGCCGATAAGAAAAGAAAAACCACCCCATAATACTTACCACAATAAACCTACAGCGTTCATCGAGTGAAAGGTGGATAGTCATAGTCCTACAAGACTACAACACGGCCACAGTTCGAAAACCCCTTCAGAACCATCCAGTGCGACCGGAGAAGGGCTTCCGGAGGCTTCCATAGCTCAGGGGGACACCAGAGGACAGTGGTGGAACGGCGGTGTGTCCGACAGTCCGGAGCGTGCGTGGGAGTGTGAGAGAGAGGCCAGGGCGCCGGGCACCATGTCCCGACAGCACGCCTCCCTCTCAGGAAGCCTGGCCTTCCGTCCGCCCCGTGTCAGAGCGTCAGGGCCGGCCGCGGGCCCCAGCTGCTTCCCATTAGACCCAAGGCTCACTCCTACGTAGCCAGCACGGGCCCCCTGGAGGGTCAGCGTCCCCCCCCTGACCTCCGACCCCTCGACCCGGCCGAGAGGACAGGAAGGGCTCGGGGAAAAGGAGGATGGATGTGTTTGGAGGCTAACGACGCGTGGAAAGGCCAAACACACACACACACACACAGCTCCGACCGTGTGACTAAGACTGGACCATGGCTGGTGCTGTGCTCCTGTGAAGACCCGCGAGTGTGACGTGGATGATCGCCCCGAACAACGGCTTCATTCTCTGCACCGGGATCATATGATAAAAGAGCCCTCTTTCTATTCTGAGTCACACAGCTCACAGAGGCCCACTGCGTTCGGCACGGGGGGTGACAAACATGTTGTTCCAACATGTGAAGGCCCTCCGGGCAAGAATACTATCACTCGCAGATAATACAATTAAAAAAAGGACGCAAATTGTGTCAACTTAAGACTGTTTTAAAACCTTTTAGTCTTTGAAATGAACATGTCAGCAAGAGAGCAATTAAAGATTTGCACTTAAATCCACTATCCACTAGGCAAAAAGCCTAATCGATAACCACTAATTACATTAGGCTAAATTCCCCATAAACTCATGTCTCTTTCAGCGTACCATACTCTTTCCTAGAGGTTAAACCACTCACTCTCACAACAGTCAGCTAAGGTAGATACGAGACACTGGTTTAAAATCCCAGCAAACCCACGTGAAGAGCTCCAAGCCCGGCCTCGATCCAGGGGTTTTAAAAAGGTCATCCAATCCTGTCGTACGGGAAATCAATGCTGTCAGAGTACCCATCGGCAGGGTCAGATCCTAGCGCGCTGGGGTGGCTCGCTTTCATCGGGCGTGCATTTCATGTGATCCAAACCCCCCCCCCCCCAACCCCCCCCCCCACACACACACACACACACACACACACACACACACAAGGCCCTTGGGTGTGTGTGTTTGCTAGGTGAGGGCGCGAGGGGAGGGGGGGGGGGGACCTCTGAACATAGCAGGAGGGGAGGCATCGTGTCCTGTTTTTGTATACTGGGGGAGAGAGAGGGAAAATTGTAGCATGTCCTTGAGATGTAGAGAAAAAACATCACATGATACACATGAAGGAGTGAGGAAACAACAGGCATTGTCGTCATGGGAAGGGCGAGCGGTGGGTGGAGATTAGGAGAGGAAGGCGTGAAATACTACCCCCCCCCCCCCCCCCCCCCAACAAGGAGACCTCACACATCACAGAGCCCGTATCTTGTAATTTAAGGATTACAGCACTCCGAAAACGAGTTTAAGCACAATATGCACCCGGAAGAATGTTGTCGTTAGCTGTGTGAGCTTTCCTGAGTCCTCGATACAAATCTAAAAGGTCTAGACTGACGAAGACTCGAGAATCGGAGCCTCTGGGATTTTGCTCTTATATAACGAGTTGAGCTTCCAAACATTGTTGAGAGCTTAGGTTGTATGCGTGTCCAGCGCTTAAATCTTAAACCTAAAACATGGATCCCACAGAACAACAGTATAAACCCGTTGCCATGTATGCTGCGAAACACTGTTCATGCTCACACCAGCCATTGCAACTTTGGCGGATTTATTGCCGAGTCATCCACTAAGTGGTTGCATTGAAAGGACATGACTAAACAGGGCAAAGCCACATGTGTCACTTCAAACTGGAATCCCCCCCCCCCCTCATCCTACACAACCAGCCAGACCATGGTGGAATCAGAGGTTGCCAGAGCAGGACATGTCACTGTGTCTGTACCAGACTTCACCCCCACCCCACCCCCCCCACAACAGGAAGGCTCCATCAAAGCTGGAACATTCTCCCGGTTCTTCAGGGGGAAATCACAGGTGGCGCCCCTCCCCACACACACACATCCTCCATCCCTACCTCCCCACACATAATCACTGCTTGTGAAGCAGCGCGGCGTCGGAAAAGACAGCGTCTGGGGCGGTCGGAGCGAGCCTCGGCTTGCCCGCGTCGGGAGGACGGACGCGGACGCCCCCGGGTAGAGCGAGAGCGCCATCCGTAGCGTCTTCTCTGAGTCTACCGATCGAGCCGTGTTTGTGTGCGGGCGGCGGCGCTAGCTGCAGTTCAAAGGAGGAGCGTTTTCGGGCAAACGCTCTCGTTCTCTCTCGCTCACTCTCTCGCTCACTCGCTCTCTCTCGCTCTCTCTCTCGCCAGCCGCAGCTGCGAGGCTTTGAGAGCCCGCGGAGGGGAGGAAGTGGCTGAAGGACGGAACTGAGACGCATTCATTACATACAATGAGAGGAAGGGAGAGACGGAGAGAGAAAGGGGGAGGGGGGTGTGAGAGGAGAGAGAGGGAGGGGGGCGGGGGGGTGAGAGAGAGACAAGAAAAGTGCCCCCGTCTTCCCTGAGGTACAGGAGGAGAGGAGAGCCTCAAATCGATAGACGGTGCCAAGGGAGGATCGTGTTTCTAGAGAGAGGGATTGATTCCCAGCAGTAGTCATCTCATCCATTAGTCACAGGCCACCATAACGGTATCAAGACCGCCACGCACCGCTGCTCAGGGTGACCCGATGATATTATGATAGGTTAGCTCCAACCCCGACGAATTCGCACTGTTGTTGTGAAGAGCGCATTTCATAGGCGGAATCAAATTCCGATGTGAAATTCACAAATATACACTCACACTGACCGGAGGCAGTACGTGGCTGGCAGAACCACAATGCTTTCTTCCGGAAGGATACGAAAAAAACAATACAGATTGACTAAACAGATGCTCTGGTCTTGAACTGACGATTCACCACACGACACGGCTCATTCTCCGACCTCCAGGCCGATGCCAGATAAGAGACACAATAAACAAGCTTGTCGTGGCGCGGCGCAACACAAAACGGCCACTACGTCCGCTCCTAGCGCAGCACTCAGACTGCAGCAAGGCAGGTCGGCTTACCGAATCACTGACTGGACAGAATTTCTTTTTCTCTCCATCTCCATTTGAGAGCACAGCAGACGCGGAGCTGATCGGGCGCATTGTTAATAAACGGGCCCATTCAGCAGCCTAGCCTCACCGAGGGGAACAACAGCCTTCCAAACACCGACCGGGGAGCGAGAGGCAAAAAAAAACCCCAGGCTGGCTGTTGCCAGGACTGGGGGGACAGGCTCCACTCACCGATGCGTCACCGCTGGAAGCCGCCCACTGGAAGGTTCTCCCAAAGCGATGACAAATGAGGCAATTAGGCTTGCACCAAAAATATAGCACCGGCAAGAATCCGCTTCGCCTCGCGCTTCTTGATGATGTACCTAGGAGTGGATGCTGAATGAGAGCCTAGAGCGGGTAGGAAGGAGTGGAACAGCACCAGAGAGCCCGTGACAGCAGCGGGCCTCAGTCTCTGGGCAGAGAAGCCAGCCTCTGACCCTTCCTTCCGGTACTAAGAGGAGCTCCCAGCAGCCACCATCCTTATTATCATGCATGGCATAGCAGCGTCCTCCAGGGAGGGGGACTGGCATTCTGGACACAACCCAGGGAAAAACTGCCTGCCCCTGGGGGTGAGAGACTGAAAAGGTTGGCTGGCACCTCCATCCGCAAAGCCAAGTTCTCTTTCACATTTAAGTAAATGGTAGGATGCATATACAGACTGGTAATTTCCTCCGAAGCCCCGCCCACAAACATGAAGTGGACCCGTTGTCTGTAATACATGGCGGGCAGTATGTAAATGAGCTCATGAATAATGTATTCAATAATCCTCTGGCGGCCGACAATATACAATATGTGGCGAATGTGGAGAGGGGGGGGGGGGGACCTCCTAGTCTGTGCATCTGCCTGCAGACTGCAACCAGCCCAAGAGTGAGCCCTTTCATGGTGTACGCCGACGAGACTTAAGCTACACGCCACACACATGACTAGTTCTTATCAGTCAGCTGACCTACATTCCTTTTACATGGAAGCGGTTGGGAATAATCTGAGAGCAATGGGTCTTTAACCACATAGATAAAACATGACCGTAGTTTAGTATCTTACGTCACCCTTTATCGTCCTCTCAGGTCTGGTTAACGATTGCCCTCTGAACCGCCCCCATTAATAGCATTTTGATCTTATACTGCAAGCTCTAATACTCAAACGTGATGATGGTGGAAGGCAAACTAAATGTCATGACCATTCCAGAGAGAATCGCTTCTTAACTAGCCATCTTTGCTGACAACACTACAGTGGACTGGACTAATCTGAGTTGGCACCGGTGACTACCCATGGGTGAATTGTGCGTGTGTGCGTGTGTGCGAGTGTGTGGGTGGGTGCAAGAGACCAAGGGGCTAGAATGTCTCTGTGAATGTAGCCCAGCGAGCACGATCACATCCTCTCAGCCCTCGCCCTGCCAAGTCACATCCAAGTCTGCACTGCCTGCCCCCAAACAGGCTTCCAACTGGCACATCCAAGTCTGTACTGCCTGCCCCCAAACAGGCTTCCAACTGGCACATCCAAGTCTGCACTGCCTGCCCCCAAACAGGCTTCCAACTGGCACATCCAAGTCTGTACTGCCTGCCCCCAAACAGGCTTCCAACTGGCACATCCAAGTCTGCACTGCCTGCCCCCAAACAGGTTTCCAACTGGCACATCCAAGTCTGTACTGCCTGCCCCCAAACAGGCTTCCAACTGGCACATCCAACCTAGCAGCTCCTCAGAACAGACTAGGAATAGAACGGAGTGGAGGAAAACAAAGTAAAATATGGTTTAGGTAAAGGAAGGTGGGTCAAATGAAATGTTTTGACTAACTACAGAGAGTGGTAAGAGAGACAGAGAGTGAGAGAGCGAGTGAGAGAGAGAGTGAGAGAGCGAGTGAGCGAGTGAGCGAGTGAGAGAGCGACAGTGAGACAGAGCGGCAGGAGAGAGAAGCCGGTGATGAGGTTTAATTTCAATGTCGGCAGACATGAGGAAGTATTTTCGTCACAGCTCGCTTTACGTTCTCTAAATCAGGGAGGAAGGATTACTGGCCATAAATTAGTCCACTTCCTCAGTTTCACCTAAGAATTTAGCCATAATACATAGCAGAATTTTGCCAGAGAACATTTGCACACATATATTTGGATGAATCTGTAGCCACGTGATAACAGTGAGCACTAGGGGGGAAAAACACCAATGACAATGCCCTCTTCCCATTGGCTGTCATGAGTCCTTCTTAGCTCTTTGTATCGGATTGGCTGACTCGTACCGATCCTCCTGTCTCTAGACTCCATGGAGAAGAATCTCAGACAGATCAAATCCCCCTTGAAAAGCCCCAAAAAGATAAATCACGAAGGCCTGTGATTGGCCAACACCGCTAAAGCTGGCATCGTACCAAACACAAGGACAATAGGCTCCAAAGGTTGCCTCTGTCCTGCAGTGGAACACTTTCACTCGAAAATGTTGAACTCAGGAAGTGTAACATGCAAGTGCTTAACGTACGAGGTGAGGGTTTTTTAGTGTTTGATATCCAGCTAGGAGTTTGAGAACCATCCTACACTTTTATAATAGTATGTGAATAACATGGGTTCGCTACTCAAATGAGATGAGTCACAATGTAACAACATCAATGGAAAGAAAAACATCACGCCACATCATCCAAACACACGGCGTGGAGAAGGAGCTTCTGGGTGGCCCGGGCAAGTCACAGGGGGGTTCCAAATGTCTTGCGAGAGCGCTAGCTACTGACCTTCATATTAGACGCCTCGGTCTCCAGCTTGGTCAGGTGGTTGGAGTTGTCCTCGAGCTCTTGTCGCAGGTTGGAGTTCTCCATCTTCAGCGCCTCCACTTGCTTCAGCAGCTGATCGTAAGACGCTGCAGCCATCTTACACTACCTCTTGGCCTGGAGAGACACACAATGCCACACGTCGATACAGATCCTTCACTCTTCAACACGGACCCATACTACATCACGGTTGATAATTCGTCCATTGGGATTGGGTTAATGGTTTAGTGCTATTAGGCTTATGCAAGGGAGCAATTTGTCAACAGCGTAGAGTGAAAGCTGACTTGGTTTAGATCCTGCAGCTAGTACCATCCAAGATGTTCAGGGACAGATTTAGAAAACGGTCTTAAAACAGATTTTAAGACTCCCTCCTCATCCCACCCAACCGCCCCCCCCCCCCCTTGCTGGAGAGAAGCTGGACTAGGACTAGATCGGGCCTGAGGGCTCGAGCAGGTCAAAGACGCCTCAACCGAAGCACAGTGAAACGCACTCGGACAAAAGCAAGATTCAGTGGAAATGGAAGCAGAAGGAGGTTACAGTAGTTCTGCAGGATGAGAACACTGTAAATGCCTTGTGCTGCTGTGGGGTAAGAGCAATTCTCACACTCTTGTGCACAGGTTTTTTTTTTGGGTTTTTGTTTTTTTTTACACAGTCAACATAAATAATTCAACCATGGACAGATTTGAAGGCTAGGCTAGGTGGTGGGGCTTACGATTCATTAATAAATGAATCGGATCTGCCTGAAAACACTGTCAGCCCCCATGCCCAGCTAGCATTACCTGGAGTCTGAATTGTGATTAGGATTTGGTGTTATTCAGAAATATTCATGAGATTTTTGTGCCATTCATGTCATGAACCGAATGCTCGATTTCCCCAATAAACACAAATAAAAATACAAGGTCGATCTTGGTCTAGTCAATATTTTGTCGACAAAGGATTAGAAGGGGTGTGGGAGAGGATGAAAGGACGACCAACGACAGTCTACAGAACAGAGGACCGCCTCATAAATATTGCATCAATCTTTTCGAATGCATTAGCTCTAATGAGCAAATTTCGGGTTCCAGTTCTGACGGTGGACGGTGCATTAACATGGAACAATGAAAGAAGAAGAGAAGGGGGAGAAAAAAAAAAGCAGCTAGTCTTCCCGTGCATCCAACATGGATTCCCTTCCAGAGCCAGCCTCCTCCTGCCTCCCATTTTCCAAATGACGATTCCATCTTGACACTGCAAAACCACTGGCCGTTTACATTTCCCAAGGCTGACATTGCACTTGCGACACTGCCACCGACTGCGTCTTGCAGTCCGGGTGTACGTTGCGTGGCATCTACTCACTTCCCCATAGCATATAGCTACACTTAAAGCTGCAAAAGTGACAAATGCCCTCCATTGACATCACAAAGAAACAGTGGGCAGCCACTTAGTAGCGTTACCCCACACTTAGCCCAGATAACCTAGCCTCTATATGGTACAATACAGCCCGGGATTAACGACGATGTCAGCCCAGACAAAGAGACAACCAGCCCTGCACTCCCCGACAACAGCATCCAGAGACAGACCATGACACGGCCGCTTTGTCTGTGCGGAGCCCATAACCCAGCGATATGGTTGGGACCAGCCCCTCTCTTCTTCCCCACCATCTTAGCACGCTCCAGCAGCAGCGCTGACATTTCGGCCATCCAGCCACGAACAGGTTCTCCCTCTCCTTCACTTCGTTCATGCCGTTTCTTTTTCTCTTTTTGATTTTTTTTTCACCCCCCCCCCTGCCAAATCCTTTTCTCTTTCCACCCCCCCCCCTCTCCTCCTCTAACACAATGCAGCCTCTCTTTTTTTTGCGCAGCCTTTGCAGCTCCTGATGATAAAGTGAGAGTGGAGGAACCGTGCACATCCCCACACCCTCCCTATCCTTCTGCCTCTCCCTCTCTCTCTCCTCTCACCAACCAACCATCAAAACAAAAGGCTTAGCAGCTACGCCTCACTATTCACACAAACACACCATTATTCCCCCCAGGAGCTCCCTAGCCGTCCCTAATCCCCATTAACACAGCGACTAAAAACATTTTCGCTCTCATTTTTAGCAGCCAGGAATCGGAGAAAAGGAAAACCTACCCCATTTCGGTAGCAGTGACAGTCTCCATCCCATCTCCCTCTCAACTGTGTCAGAGACGCGAAAGCACATCCAGCCAGCCCCGGTCACATGGCCTTGCGGTGAGCCAATCAGCAGGGTGGACCAGCCCTGTTCCGTGGTTCTGCAGTGACCGACGCTGGCTGGCTTGCTTCCAGTTCTCTGCACAGCTGCTTCCCCAGACTCAATTAGGGCTCATACTGGGAGTGGTGCTGGTGGCAGCTCCAGGCACTGGAGACTGGGGAGGGGGGCGAGGAGAGGGGGGGGTCAGGAAGTGTGAAGTGGGGTAAAATGACAGGTCAGAGAGCCTGAAGGTCGACGACCGATGGCAAAACAAAGACCCTAGAGAATCTATAATGACTTGCACAAATGAAGGCTAATAATAAACCAACAACAATGATAAACCGACTGCTGATAATTAGGTTAACCCCTTAAACTAATATTAGCTTGAAGCCAGGAAGAACATTGTTCACATGAAATTGTAAACACGAAAAACAACCTTTCCAAGCTATTGTTTTTCTTGTAAATAAGAGAGATCACAAAAGTCTACAAAGTCTAATCCTAAAACAAAGCCAATCCAAAAGGACCAACAATTGTCTTACAGATGTGGCCAAAGCCATTAACCGGTTCACACCACAAGGTTTCATTTGAGCAAAAATGTACTTTATATAAACCTTGTGTGCGTACCATATAGGCTTGGGCCTAACTGCAGGGGCCTGGATTCGAATCTAGCCCAGGTCATTTCCTGCATGTTCTCCCCTCTTTCTCCCTTACATTTCCTGTCACTCTGCACTCTCTCTGTCCCAATAAAGTAGAAATACCTCCCCAAAATGCATGCACACCAAACAAACAAAAAGCTTAATATAAACGCAAGGTGTAGCCTAAACAATGATTCCCTTCCATAATGACATAATTATACAAAAGTATGTTGCTGAGTGTCAATTGAAACAATTATAAATTCAGTGACCAAGAAAGTGGTAAAGTTCGGTGGTCATACAAACAAAATATAGGATGTATCATAAATACTGCCTGACAGAGTCTAGAAATGTTGAAGAGGGAACAGCCCCCTATCCAAATCGAATTCCATAACAAAAGAAGTGCTGCTCAACTCAATAGAGTCCCATCACGAGTAGACAGACACCAAAGCAGAACGCAGAACCTACTAACCCACACAGTAGAAATCAGATTCAATAGTCTGTCAAACATCACGAGGATCTCCTCTTTCTGATCAAGCTGAAAATAGTACCTTTACTCACATACCTAAGGGCACTCAGACGTCAATGTTCAAGAGTGCTGGCCTGGGCCAGTCCTGACTGGTTGGAATATTCTGACAAACATGCATGAGGATGCATATATTAAGCCATCAAATGGTATAAGTTGTGTGGCTTTATGTGCCTGAGTCTTGTAATTGGCACTATATTTTTTCAAACACTATCGGCATTGTGCACAGATATTTCTGGAGCAAGTGACCCATTTCCAATGCCATTCTCAACAGGGATTAAATCTGATAGACACTAGGGTACTTTGTCCACAGATATAGCCTATTTAGAGAGTAATAAAGATGTATCTTTCCTCTTGGTATTGGATTGTACCAATGCACTAGTATTACAATTGAGGATATTGCCAAATAAAAGCATAGAAATACAGACTTCTTGAATGAGCTTCTTCATAGCGATTATATTCTACGTTCTCTCCCATCCCTCCCCCACTAACTGGATCTGAATTGATGGTCTGTACAACAACAAGAGAGAAGGAACAAGTGATTTCTGAATGTGGCCTTGGTTTTTTTTTATATGCAAATGCGAGAGTTTTATAAAAGAGCAGAGCGGAGCGGGCATTGGCTAGTGACCCTCCTTTTGCTGGATCCTGGTTGTTATCCTGCTTAATAAGCTTCTCACATTCTTCCAGTGTGTGAGGGGGAAACGTCCAGAGGCTATTCGATTTCCAGGCAACAGTCAGACCAGCCCTAACGATACCCCAATGCTCATTACAGCGTCTATTACTTCAGTAGCCAAATCTAACCAGACGTGGCTACACGCAGCTAAAGAGTGTGGATTAGTTGACTCTGGTGGATTCAAATAATTTGTCAGGCGAAAACATAGTGTGAACACAATGCAAATCAAGCATGTTCCGATACACAACTGATGTGTAGCTAGTTAACATAGCTAGCAAACTCCTAGCTACTGAGCAATAACACTGAACAGACGTGTTGTAATCGCTAGCTAGAAATAACACCAAGTTAATTGCTATGATAACTAGAGCAAATACTAATTGATACGTACATACTGGTTTCTCAACTAAAACTAACGATTCATTTCTACTTCATGTGAGCTTCAAATATAGCTAGTGTGGTTGCATTCTAGATGTTGTTGATGATGATGGCTGAACTGGCAAAACGACTAGTTTAGCTAGCTGGCGTGCGTTTAAAACCGATAACTTGATGCCAGTTCATATTCACCGCTGTGTTTGAAATGGCTAGGATGTAGATCTTAGCTGTAGACTTGTGGTAGTTGCATGTGTTGTTATATTATGCGCCTTGTGGCTGGGTAGCTTGCATAATTATTACTGGTAGTGCTAGCCTCTTTGGCCAGGACGCTAGTCAGCAGTCGTCCTAGCGTACTTAGATTTGCTTAGCAAGCTAGCTTTTGCTAGCTATCTAACTAGCTTAACAGAAAGGTTAAATCTCTTACCTCTTCTAACATTCGCTCCGCTATCACCAAATACGCTCATGAACGCATTCCAGGGACCAAACGCCCTATTAAATCCACGCGAATAAGTTTAGAAAACAATCCATGTCAGCACACTGTAGAGGGGAAACTCTTCAAGAGTCAAACTAAACTTTTCCCTTTGTGTCTCCCTTTCCGTTTTTTCCTGTGCTGTTTGTGTCATACAAGAAGGGTAAAGCCAGCCTCAAAAAGGAATCCATGTTCCGGCTGATTTCTTTCAAAATAAAGGTCTCGAGACAAATTGTACTTTTATTTTTTTTTACCTTGGCAATCTTTCCCCAAAATCATTCTTACTGTATATTGAGGGGTCTAGTATTGAGTAACAGGAGTAAGTTTTATGCATGTGACACTTTCCTAGTCAACGTTAGCATGGGGTGCATTTTGTGGCAAGACATATGAAGACGAAATCTTTCACTTTTTGAGTGATTTGTGCGCGCGCTCCCGCGAGGGGGTGCTTTTCAGGGCGGGGTGCATCTGGGGGCACAATACCGGTAATGCTATTGAGGACTATTGAGGCCAGTTTCACAGTACTGTCTACAATACTAGCAGTGGCCCGACTACAGTCTGTGAACTATGAAGTAATGCTTGGAAGGAAGACAGTGAACTAGAGCTTCCGGTTCCGACCATGTTGTGTAGTTCAACCAATCAAAAACTATCTTTAACCGAGCATCCTCAGGAGGTGTTATTATTTTCTGAAATTCCTATTTTATAACTTCTTGCTATTTCTCACCTCTTGCTTTTTTTTTAAGTTAAGAAAATGGCACATGCTGGATGGTGAAACACTTGTTACGAAAGGGGAATGTAATAATTGTGATTATTAATATAACGAGGTTTGGACCATACAAATTACAGGAGTTTCCCGGGAGAAATAACAAAACCGGAGGGGGGCGGGAGATGTGTGTGAAATACGGGAGACTCCCTGGAAAAACGGGAGTTTTGACAGGTATGTTTTAAACCCAAGAACATGTCATTCTAATGGCTGGGGCAGACGTTATCCACTAGATGTCAGTAAATTACGATACAAGCCAATGTCAGACAGATAGCCTAGAGTAGACAAAGCCTAGGCTATACTTGAAATACTTGGACACATGCTTCATGTTGACAGGCTATAGCCTACTTTAAAATAGGTGTTTAGCTATTTCGTCTTAATTTTTTTTCCTCTCTCAAATATTTCCCCTCGAGATTGAGGCGAGATTGTACCCATTTCATTTATTTTCTGGCAGTTTGTCCCAGACCACGATTTAATAAGACCTCAAATAAAATGTAGGCCTATACCTTTTATTGTGGAATGTGCATCTTCGCACACAAAACCTGCATGCTCACACATCCGACAGGTGGCAGAGTAGTATCGCCTATGGATTGGCCGTTGAGTCCAAATAGGCGGAGTCATTTTTTGCCGACACAGAGCTGGAGCTTTGTCATGAGAGATGGGCACCGCTCCTTAGCAACGGCCTGTCTGCTATGCAAGTGGTTTACTTGCCTTGCCTATATGAATATTTGTTGAAAACCAACCAACGCAAATAACTTTACTTTAAAAGACTACTTGCAGAAATACTTGGGAATTAGAGACGCGGATTAGTTAGTAGGATTTTTTTCAGTGGATCTGAGGGCACAAGAGGCGCACAATCCATGAGTGTATTGGACACAATACAGCGGGACGCATTGCAAAGACCTGTGGTTTAAAGTAAGTTTGCAAGAATAATGGTTAAATATGAGCTGTTATTTTTAACTTGTAACCTGGACCTAAACGATTCGAACTCTAGAGACTGTTAGCCAACAAAAGTATTTCTTATAGACTAGACAAAAGGTTTGGGATTAAGGTGTGTACAAGGGCTTCGTTGTCACTGGGACAAGTGGATGATATTTGTTCAATTGAGTATCACGCCTTTAACAGTGTGATTCTGTTCTATTTTTCAGGCTTGGACAAATTGCCAATTAAACTACAATTGGCAGAGTGTTGGGGCACTTTCTTTTAAAACGCATGAATTGGATTTATATTTACTTTAAACATATTTCAGTCATTTACGACCAGTTTTAGATGTTTTCCTTTACATCTTAAGCTAAATCAGTTCTGTATCCCCTTCACAAGACAAGAGATGAGTTGCTTCTGTGCTACCCCAGAGGAGTTTTACTGTGAAGTTCTTCTGTTGGATGAAACCAAATTGATTTTAACCACACAACAACAAGGGATAAAGGTAAGATATGGTTCACAGTCTCTGTCTCTGTCTCTCAATAGATAACCCTTCCATCAGACATCTGTCCCCGCATGCGGCAATGAGACATGCGCAAAAGGTTCGGTTGTACGTCAGCATTATCTGATTTATATCTTTTTTGAACCAGCCTTGATGAGGAAAAAAAGTCTTGAGCATCAAATGTGTATGTGTAGTGAGCCTACCTACCTGCAGTCTTCTCTTGAACGTGTGTGACAAACCCATTATTTTTCCATTTGAGAAAAGAACCCCTAAGGACCCAAATTGTGATGAGTTATGAGCTTGAGGTAATATCGGAAATTACAAAGGGGAAAGTCCAACACTACAATGCAGAGGACATGTTCTATATGCATGTGTGCTATTGAAATGCTCATTAGATTCATGTCACATTTTGTCCATGAACTATAATAATTGAGCCACCACAAACAATTTGTGCACGTGGGTGAAAGCATGCTTTGAAAGGATAATTGTATCAGGATCAGTGTGGTGTTACTTCTGTTTCCTCCCCCTGGGTCTCAGACGAAAGACTTGTCATGGTGGACAGAAAGAATCCACCTTGGTTAGACAAGCCCACCATTTGTTATAATGAAACCCCGGCCATCAAACAGTCAAACATCTCACAGTAACATTGGTTGAATACACAACAGCTCTAACATCTTACACATACGAGAACATTCCAAGACATGACAAGGTGAGACAGGGTTCAGTAGAAACTGTGAGAGGTAGAAGGCCTTCTCCACAACCCACACGTTTGCTAGGGTGGGTAGAGGGGGTAAATAAGTTGTCTATAACTTATGATGCCTGTTTATTTACCTGAATTACTTGTATACCCTAAGGTCTTTGGCCTACATGAACAGATTATATAATAAATCAGGTGGTCATATATTGGCACACAGCTAACATGTGTTGGGTTGTGTCTCTGTTAGAGAGTCCTACAGTTAGAATATAGTTATACAATCTGTTGTAGCACAATGTAATGTTACATGTAACATTTCATTGCTTGATACAGTCAAATATTCTGCTGTTACAAGCTTGAGAGGGTTAAATCATTTTAGAGTTGTGTGTTTGAGAGGAGAGAACCACTGAAGACTTTGATTATCTTCAAGGGATGGCCCTGATGGCTTTACAATGATGCAGCTGCCCCCTCTTGGCATGTCTGTATTGTACAGTATGTATATCACATGTGTGTGTGAGTGTGTGTGTGTGTGTGTGTAGTACCACACGCCTGTTTCAGAGATCAGGTTGCTCATCCCGTTTTAATTGTTAATGCGAAGCTGAGCATGTTGGGTCTTTGGCAGGGATGCCCGCTTCCGGATGAACAGAACTGTGTACCGATTGTGTGTCTCATTTTCTTCTTGATAGAACATTCGTGCCCTAAACAATTACGTATTTGGATGACTGCCCAGTCATTTGTACCCAAGGTATAAACATATGGTTAGGTGAAGCAGCAGTGGTGTCAGACCTGAGGGTTTACTGATGGTTGTTATAGCAGTTTTCCTTTCATAATGGAAGTATTAGTAATGAATTAAGTGACAGAGTGTTCGTAAAGTGAAAGTGGCACTAATCCTATTTACCCTGTCCACTGTTGGTGTTCCAGAGGTTGTACTCGGTGGAGTGGCACGTCACCACATATTTTCACGGTTCCCTGCTCTCAGCGACTCTGTGACGGCGAACCACATGGAGAGAGACTCACAAAGACAATGAAAGGGTTGAAGTTAAAAAGCTTGAGCCGAAAGAAAGGCATGGAATGTGGCTCTGCACAAAGTGCTCATTCGGGTGACAAATGCTTTTCTGGAGGGACGAAGCCAATGCGGTCGGCTTGCTCTCGCTGTCTTTTCTCCTTTTGCGACAAGCCCAAGAGAACAGCCAAGGAAATGGCACGTTGACCTCGACACGCGTGTCCCCGAGGTGTTGTGCAAGTCCAGCTGTTGCCCACACTTAGTCACTTCTTGCCTGTGCTATTCTCAGCAGCGCATAGAGTGAGAAAAAAAAATAAAAAACGTACTTGAAAGGGTTGTCTTCGGTTTGTTTCATGTTCTTATTTATATATTTGTCAAAGCGGCGGTTTACGGTTGGGGAACACTTTGACGTCGAGATGCATTCGGCCCTTAAGCCTGGCCGGTGTCTGTGTCTGTGTTAGAGCAAGCACGGCCCGCTGTACTCGCACAAAGGCTCCATTGAGCTTTTCCTCAGGGCTGTTTTGGATTGAGTGTGTCGTACAGGACTGCTCACGTGTTGCCACCAGAACAAAGCGAAGCTGCCCAAAGACATCAGCACCGGTGACCCTGAAGGTGGGGTTTGTTTTCTCTGGCCGTGGTGGCGAGGCTCTGGTCCCTTGTCCGTCTGGATGATAACAGGGCCGCTTTCCCCCCCCCTCCCGGACGAGGACAGCAGCTGCTTCCTGGTCGTCACTCAGATTGTCTTTGTCTTCCGACTTCAGCCAAAACACAACGACCGTGTTATTCCAGCAGGTCACCCTCGAAGGTTTGTTACAAAAGGACAGGCCGCGTTTCATGTCAGTGCACCTATAAAGAGCTTCCTGCCTCTTGTCATGACGGGTGGCTGAAGGGGGGGGGGGGGGGTCCACGTGAACCTGACGTGATGGATGGGTCGCCTCGGGTGTTTGGCTTGAGGCAAAGGCCTCCCCTTTCATTGGTCCTGCGTGTTTCAAACGCTCTTCCACTGTTCGTTCTTTGATTTAGGATACTGTGACATGAAAGTCTTTCGAACCGCGTCGAAAAGGCAAGTTAATAAGATAACTTCCCACTCTCTCTCTCTCTCTCTCTCTCTCACGCAGTCACACATAATCCTTATCACATTTTTCCTTAAAGCAGTGATTGCTGTGTTGTGTTTGGGAGTGTGCCTGGTTCCTTTTGTGGCAGGACAGCCAGTCATACAATACAATTAGACCTAGTGGTGTAACTCCAGGGAACAGACGCCGCCTGACGGCAGACTAGATTGAGTTTCTCCGAGCCGCGCACACGGTTGTTAGCACTTGACGGGATGCACACTCCTCAACGAGATCATCACAGTTATATCCTTTTTTTTCCTATAATTCTTTTGTAATATGATTAACTCCGTAGATCCAAAAGATACAGGACAATCCAAGCTGGAAAATGGTGCAAATCTTGCTTTTAGATCATGACAGCCTTCCATAAATCACCTCAGGTGCATTAAAACCTCTTCATGCTTTGTTGTTTTGGTTTTCTACCAGTCCTCCCCTCCTCCTTCAGTTTTCCTCCTGTGATTTAGTCATTTGTCTTAGAGGTCAGAGAGTGTTTGAGGGCCTGTTGGAGACAGGCACAGACCTTCCCCTGGTTCGCCCTCTGACTAGGCTGAGCACTTTGGGAATAAATAAACACTTTACACCAGCTGGCGGGAGACTGGTTTTAAGAGTAGAAGAATACGACACATTCAACCAGATCCCACATAAACAACCATCTTGATCTGGTTTTTCATAAAACCCCACGTTGGAGTGAGGACAGACCTCCAGGGATGAGCGAACGTATAACCACAAGCCCCTTTAAGGCCGTTGAAGCTGAGAGGGTTTCCAGTGAGTTTATTCCGCATTTGAAAGTTGAGAGAGACTTAAGTGTGTGCGTGTGTGTGTGTGTGTGTGTGTGTGTGTGTGAGAGCGACGATGAAGCATCACTTGAACTCCCTCAGGGGTTCCTCTGACATCATTCATCTCCATCCAGCTCGGTGTGAGGCTTCACGCTTTACAGAGAGAAGCTGTCCTTCTACGCGGCCCGGTGGACCTAGCCGTGCTCTTTACGTAATTACAACTGAGAGCCGAACCTTCCAGTAGCACCTAAAGGATGAGTGGACGAAACACACCCACCCACACATACACATCCATCCATGTGTCCCAGTGGTTAATTATTTACTCTAATGGGCACTGCAAACAGTAGTCCCTTCCTCTGCGAAACTGCTGCATGACATTACGTCTGTACATGTACTCTGATGTAAATCTGAAGTGCTGATAAAATCAAAATAAACGATGAGATGAAGGAATCGAACAAAACGGTGATGGAGGTTCACCTCCAGATGAAAATGTGCAGCACGGTTACTGACTCCGGCACTCTATGGTACGTCTAACATCAACTGACATCTCGCATCATTAAGCTGTATGTCTACACACACGTACACACTCTAGCTTTCGTAATTGAGCCGCGCAACAACATCCTTCCCTTCTTAGAGTTATGCCAGCAATCCGTCATCACAGCAATCATCCTTGTACCTCATCCTTCATCACTCTCAGTACTACGCCATCCCCAAACAGGTGTAAACAGCAACAAAAACGGAGTGACGGAGCGATCTCATCTTGAGAGACGGAGGTAGGCTACTGTGTGTAAGTGTGACTGAACGAAGTCCCTGCTGCGGAGCCAGGAATGGGGATGGGGGGTATTGAGCTAAGGGGCCTGAGCCCAAGCTCAGCGGGGGGGAAAGGAAATGTACTTGGGCCTTTCACCGGGTTGAGAGGAGAACGCCGGCATCGTGTCTGCATCACTGGCTGTCTTTAGTCCCCGCGATCGACATAATCTCGGCTTTGACAGGCTGGAATGACCTGGGATTCTGCTTGTCATTGTTCACATACCTTCCTTTCTCTGCTCTCTGCCTACACGTGCTCTTTGATTCGTAGTCCCCTTCGCCCGAGATTTACACAGCGATTCTGGTCGGGACTAGCCCGGCCGCGCCCCTGGGTAAGCATTTCACCTGTGGGCGGGAAGTAGGGCAAATATGACCTTGGAGGAAGGGAAGGACACATAGTTGAAGCGTGTCCAAACTTCTGTCTGAGCACACAACCTGTCCGTATAGAACAGAAAATCAAACCATCCATAGTAACGGTACCAAGGAATGTTTCTTAATTAGTTCTTGGTGTCTGCCTCCGTTTTACAGGGAGCTCTTCGGATATAGATCCATAAAGATGGATCCTAAACCTGACATGTTGTAGATTTGCCAAGATGAATTGATGTTGGTGACCTCTCACACCATCACGCTGTTCATCAATAGTATTTGATCCAGAATAATGATATTTCTGGCCTAAGGAAGGTCAGTCCCCATGGGGAATAACCTGATGTGTCATATCTACTGCTCAATCCCATGGTTGCTGCTGATGTCATCAAAAGCCGGCGGTTCTTCTCCTTCCGAGATGAGATCAGATGGGAGCGCTAGTCCATAGCTCACAGCTCAGCTAATTGAAAATTTCACAACACAGTATTGAAATGAGCAGCGAGACAGGTTGATGCATTATTAATATCCCGACCTATGAATTATTACTGTCGTTGGAAATCAATTTTTCAGACCCTGCAGGGCAGACCTCCTCCCCTGTCTGGGGCTCACACCCAGACACTCGGCTGTTCTGCGATCCGACACACAACGCTGCTTCAAAGAAATCCCGGCAAACTGCAACGAAACACTTTTAGTGGTTCGTTTTGGGGGGACGAAAACATTTTCAATGTGTGCTACCAATGTTGCTATACTTTTCAACACCCTTATTGCAGTCAAGATATGTTTGTGATCTCTCTCACAGTACATACAGTGTACATATATATATATAAATATATATATATTATATGATATACTGTATATAATAATACAACTATTCTACTACGCTACTATTATCAGGACTGTGCAGAGCAAGATACATAATCAGGACTGAGACAAACTAAATGTGTTATCTGGATAATTAGTGGGGGCTTAAGTACCGACAGTATATATTATAATATCTCTAATCTCCATTAAGACTGAATTCATAAAGTTTGATCTTATCTGTGGTCTTAGTCTCCTTGGTGACAAAGTAGAATTTGGCATTCATAGCCAAGTCCTGCCTCTGTTTCATGGTGGTCCGCTATATCTGTCCAGAGACAGTTTGATCATAAAATTATTGTTTGATCTTGAGTCTTCGGAAACCCTTTCAAAAAGAACAGATGGTTGATTATCATTGAAGTTAGTTGGCACTTGTCACCACTGTCTGAAATGGGCATCGGTGTACATCTTTTACAAAACTCGAGTACTTTATCAGTAGCTTTTTTCTGTTGTGCACGGCAGTTAGACTATGACTTTGCAATTGTGCAGCTGATAACCATGGGTGTTGTAGTCCCTTGTAGGCTGCATGTGTCGATGCTAAATGGCCCAGTGGCGTCGAATGTTTGTGTATTTCATGATTTAGTTCAGTACACACAAAGCATCCATGATGACAGTGCACTCGGCTATCTCGGTTTGTCTTTCCTGCTCCTCGGTATTTGAATAACTGCTTGGATTTAGAACTGGGGCTCCTGCAGAGGCGTCTGTGAACAGGTTTTTGCTCCACATCACCAGTACCTTTCTCCAGACCCATAAATCACATGGCGACGGTGTCCTCTGGGTGTCCGGGCCAAATCGGACCTATCTCCGCCTGGGCCTCGCAGAAACAGCTTCATGTGTTCGTGGGAGAGAGAGGCCGCTCGCCCTATACAGTGGCAGCTTGTGTTTTTAAGCGGGGGGTAACCGTGGCAACGTAGTGCAGTCTTCTCTGGCACCTGACTGTTGCCACAGGCATCTGGACGGTTTCCAGCGGCAACGAGGGGAGGGGGGGGGGTTTCGATCAGAAGGGAGGAGGAGCTACGGATTTGGTGCCGGGTTTCCTCCGAGGACCAGGGAGGACACTGTGCCAGGGAAGCATGTTGAGCTCCAAACTCCCCCCCACCCCCACCCTCCCCGCTGATTTGCCCAGCATGCTGTCCTCATTTAGAGAGAAGAGAGAGAGAGCAATTTCTACTGGGGATCTGGCGGGTATCCTCTGCTGACAGGAACTCACCCTTGGCCACCCACCCTCCCCAACCCCTGCTGCTGAGCTGATGTGTCTGGGCCGAGAGGAGCCGTGGCCTTCATCTAAACCAGCTAAAAAAAAAGCCCCAAACTGCCCCCACCCTGGAGGGCCCTGCCCAGCAGCTACCTCCACCACCACGGCCAGCCAGCATTAGGAAACTCAGAACCCAGCAGATGGTCAGAGCGCTCCATGACCCTGTTACCATGGGGAAAGAGTGACAGAGGGAGAGCTAGAATGAAGCTACAGTATCACCCCCCCCCCCCCCCCCTCACCGGACACGCTTAAGCCTGTGGTACCGACACATATTCTACTGCACGTACTGTATCGAATCAAATTTGAAATTGTATAGCCCTTTTTCCAAGCAGTTTTGCAGAGGGCTTCAAATGCGCCCGCAGAACTAATAGCTAACGACTGTATGTAGAAACACACAGTACGCAAGTGGGGCTGCGTGTGTGTCACAAAACGTCTCACGGCTCCTTAACAGCGGAGGACGTACCCATCGAACAGACGCCGCCAGACGCCGTCCTCCCGCATCTGAAGGGCGCGGCGCATCCCTCACTTGCGGTCCACGTTTCTGAACAGATTGTGCCATCATTGGATCGACCGTGACCGTATTGATAAGTGGTGTGTCTCAGGGCCCTGGAACACCATAACGAGCCCATTCATCACTGTCTCCGTATCGACAAACTTGAGCTCGGCCGGGCCTCAAAGATCAACAGCGTTCAGCTCTGGTCTCCTCTTCCCCCAGCCCCCAGCCTTCATTGACACTCAGCCCAACATTTGTCTCGTTGATCGAGGTCCAATCAAGAGAAGGGCAGGGGCCACTGGCAGTATGTCTGTCTCTGACGGCGACGTTTGACCACACACTGTAGAGTGTGATCACACAGCCTAATCAGTAATGGGGATCGGATGTTAATTATATTCTGTTTGAACGGCACAGATAATGCCATGTACCAGCTTCCCAAAGGATGTCTGCAACCTTTCCTCCCCTTTTGTTTTCAGTAGAAATCCTCGAAACGTCCTGTTTTTCAGTGCATGGATGTGTATTACATTGGGTGTTTCTGACCAGTGGGTGTGTTTCTCGGGTAGAGAGAAATACTGACAACACTTTATTTATCGTCAGTCCTCTAGGTGCCCTTTCAAATCCCTTAATGACTCACACTAGGTTCATTTCCCAAGGACTGATTGGCTCTGACCTCATGCCATTTCGAACATAACGCCCTCTGACCCGGAACTACATCAGACAAAGATTTATCCCGGACATTACCGGTACATGTACTAGTTGGATTTCTCATTGTGAATGTATGGTTGGTTTTGACACAGGAATGTGGCAAGTAAAATCATATCATTTAACAAAAAGACAATCATTTCCCAAGACAAGCGCCAGACACCAAGGTTATATTTCAAACCCCGGTACCAAGGTTTCATTTCGGAGATAGGCTCCTTTCCAGCCTTGGAGATAGACTCCATGTAAAGATAAACCCTTCCACTATGACTCAACACAAAACCAGGACAAATATGCCCTTTAGTATGCATGGTTCCTCTCTAACCCCAATACCTTGTTGTGAAAATGTTATTGGAACCATCCCACCCCCTGACCACCAGACATCCCTTATCGGCAGGGTGGAGATAAAGGAGGAATGCGGGGAGTGTGTCTGGGAGGACTGGGAAGAGGCCTTGCAGTAGAAACACAACAGGGTGGTGCCAGGGGCCGGCTCCTTCCTGCCTCCTGATCCTCTCCCCTGGCTCTCAGGGTGTGGGCCAGTTGGTCCAACCTGGATGATATCATCCGGTAAAACCTCAGCGCTCTGCCGCCCGCGGGGCCATCGTGGTGTTCCGTTACTGTATTCAGGGGCCACGTGACCAAGACGGCTCCCCAGCCAGGCCCCCATTATGCCCCTCAGCGAGGCTCACACGTAGGGGTATCAAGTGATGGACACTACTGGTTAGTAACAGGAGAGATATTCGCCTTCCTCTCCGGCTCACGCCGTGGAGTCGGGAGTTGGATATGCTGTCGCTGTTGCCACCGCTCACCTCACGGATTTCCCGTCTTTGACCTTTAGTCTCGATCTAAAGGGACTGGACCCGAAAATCCTCACGCAACGATCTGCAACCAGATGGGGTGCCAGCTGGGAGCTGCCGTACACCGAGAAGCACAACCGCGTGCTTCCACTCACATCTCACATGGGCCGCAGAAAGGTCAAGCCAATGATGCAGGACGTAAAACATCAAACGCGGGCCAAATGTTGTATGTAGGAGCAGTGGCGTTTTTTTAAATGTTTTTATTCAGTCAGCTCAGGGGGGCCACAGGGGGGGCCAGGGACATTTTTACAGGGGCACTGGCCCCTGTAGGCCCCCGTGTAGAACCGCCCCTGTGTAGGAGTGACTCCCAAATGGAAGATCAATGCCTTGCTCCCCCGGTTTGTCCCCTTTGGGCACAGAGGGGCAGAGAAAGCTGCGGCAATTATTCCATGTTAGTCTTTGTTATTTGACAATGAGGGGGAAGCCTCTTTCCCGGCTCATCGCAGAGAAGGTAAACAAGGGCAAACATGATGTGGACTGTGTGTGTGTGTGCGTGAGTCATAAAGGGTGTCTGTGATGGATCATGCATTACGGTAGGGATAGCGTGTCTGTGTCTATAAACAGTGCTGCGTGCGCCCATCCAAAGCGGCCAGACTCGAATGTTTATTTGTTATTTCGAATCGACTAATAAGGTTGGATTTGAAATATTGACTGAAATGAAATGTTGTCTCTCGCAGTAACGCAGGTGAATGAAGGCCGGTGTTCACAGAAAGCTGTCAGAAGCCGTCATAATCATTGACGGGAACGTCATGTCAAATCAAGTCATTGGGATTGATGATACTTTACGATAAGCGAGGTGCCGAAACGATTATTGGAGCTGACATGATGTTTTGTGTTTGGTATGAAAAAACATCTGAGCAGGTCAATTATGGGATGTCTGAGAAGAGAGCTAGCTGAGGTATGTTTGAGGTGGTCGTGCTCTTTACACTCAAGTAATAATGAACCCTGGCTGCTTTAAGGATATTCAGTTCAAACCTAGACCGAAGCAGGGGAACAGAATTATTCAGTCACTTGTTGTGCACAGGTGGGACAATCAAAAAACCACACACAGTTTCAAACACCTGGTGTTTTCACTACCTGAGCCTCTGTTGGCGTTGTTGTTGCCAACGCCAAGCGCTGGCTGGTAGGACGTGTTGAGGATGTTGACATGATAATCATCTCAGCGAGTCACCGAGAGAAATCCCATGGTGCAACAGCTGTCTGCCGGGTGACAGCTCATGCATCATGTGGTTTGATCAGAGGGAGGTTTAATACGGAGGGGGTCTGTTCTGTTCCTTTGTCTGTCTGTCTGTCTGTCTTCCCTGATCTGGTCTGCCGTGCTCTGGTCCGTCTGTCTGTTTTTCCGTCTGTCCGTCCATCTGTCTCCGTCTGTCTGCCTGTCTCACAGTTGAGACATCCTGGACCTGAGGGAACGGAGGCAGTGACCAATTCAGGCCAGGAAGTGTGTAAGCTGCATGCTACACGTCGCTGTTGTGCTACGAACCCGAGCTTCCCTTGCACCCGAGACCGTCGTCACTCTGGAATTTGAAACCGTCAGACGTCAGGGCTCCAAGAAGCCAATAAATCATCTCGCTTCTGCTGACTCCACTGCCGGAAGATGGCGTATTTCTAGGTCTGTGGAGTCAGATTCGAGCCTCTAGCAGAGAAGCGCAGTCTGTCTGTTCATTCCTCTTGAGGCATAAATCACACTGGCCCGACTGTCAGAGTGCGTGATTCATCAGACACGTGTTTTCGTGGTTCAAAGCAGACAGTCGAGTTTCCTCGCTGGGTATTCGGAAGCAAACAACCCGCCGAGATGAAGTCCTGCAATTGGACAAACAGCCCAGAGCCCTCCATGCTAACACACCCCCAGTGATAGATCGGAGAGGGGCTGACCCAATGAGATCTCCCCAGCATAAACCAGGGGGGCAGATTGTGTTGATTCACAGATGAGGAAGAGTGAGGCCCGGGGATGACGAGGATGTGTTTGTGGCGTGCTGCCATAGCTAACCCTGACTCGACGTGAGGAAGGTTGTTTGTCAAGTGAAGCTTGTCTTTCATTATCAGAGTATGCAGTGAAGCCTCTACTAAAAATCGTATTTCCTCTCCCGGGATATAATTAGATGGCCCCCGAGGATAGAAATGGAAGGGGAAACTCACCGTGCCGTGAGAGAGGAGAGGGTTAGGGCTCCGTTGGGAAGTTGCCGGAGTAGTGATCCATGATCAATAAAGACAATCATCAGTAAAAAATAGTGGCCTGTAAGATCAGTGTTTTATTTGTTTACGCTTTAAGAACTTCTATAACACAGCCATGGATAATGGCTGAGCGGTTAGGGAATCGGGCTAGTAATCTGAAGGTTGCCAGTTTGATTCCCGGGCATGTCAAATGACGTTGTGTCCTTGGGCAAGGCACTTCACCCTACTTGCCTCGGGTGGAACGTCCCTGTACTTACTGTAAGTCGCTCTGGATAAGAGTGTCTGCTAAATGACTAAATGTAATGATCAAACCCTCCAAAATACATGCATTTGACCAGGATCCCTTCACAGCAGTGAAGTATAGTTGTCATGGTAATGCCCCTATTACCATGGTTTATCTGTCTCACAACCATAACATCGGAGAAATAATGACGCTTCTCTAAGTAGATTGCTTTTGTGACCTTATGAAACGCCAACAAGCACCACACGGGAGGTGTGTAAATTGCAGTGTGAAACAGTTTTGCTCAACACTCTCCTAGTAGTGGAGAGACTGTTGAGCTTCCTTACCGAGTCTGTTTATGTCCGGTCTAAATCCACACACTGGGATCTGACAGTGAGGCCCTGTCGTTTGCATCCTGTTATTATGGACGTGTTTAGGAAGCTCATTATCTTGTTGTCATAGGAGGTAGAAACTCGGATTCCTCTAACCGTGTTTGTTCCCGATCAAGTTTGCGCGTGAGTCGACGACTTATGATGGCGCGTCGGAATCCTTTGTTGTTCAGCTCATCATTACACAGCGGCAGCTGCGATGCGATAGCATTTCGCTCTATTACATTTGCGGGCGCTCATGCACGCGAGCGGTCGTGCCAGGCAAACAAACCTCAAATGGTTTTTTCCGACACGACTGCGACGTGAACGGTTTGCCAACTGTTCTGTTTGATCCTGGGTTGCTCAATATGCCTTTTCCGTAACCGCATAGACATGGAAGTAGACTGACTGATATTCTCTGATCCACAGGAGTCGACCAAGGGCTCGGTAGTGCTGGACTGGGTCTTCGGCCATGTGAACCTGGTGGAGACGGACTACTTTGGATTACGCTACTGCGACCACAGCCACCAGACGGTGAGTGACGGAACCTCGACTCTTCCTTGAGCTTTCTTCCGGAAGAGCAGGGGGCCGGGCCGGCCAAAGATGCCAGCGAGAAGGGCTGGAAAGTAGAGCAGAGGGGACGGAAATCTAGAGAAATGTAGGCGTCACGCAGAGAGCTATGTGAGGTTTTTTTTACCCTCGATTTAGTGGCACAGTGGGAGTTTGGGTCCCCTTGAAAGTGCAGAGTGACATTAAAGTGAAGACCTTTTCCATAATGCATGGCCCTCTAGACATAGAGAAGTTGGACTAAGTTTCTAGCAAACGTCAAATCCTATTTCCGAAACATCTATAAAAGAACGCGTCCTAAAGACAGCCGTTTATTCGTTTCCCGGCTCGGAATCTGCGAAGAACCTAACTCTACTGATAGTACCGCAGCATGAGGCCTTCTCTCCCGTAGAAGCAGTCCTGTGGTCATCCACTGCCATTCCTTCCCAAGGTGCCGGCGTTGCAGCAGAGGAGTAACAGGGTTGAGCCCCGGGGCTCCAGCGCAGGGTGAGACAGAGTGCAGGCCCACAAAAGAACACAATGATCTGCCTCAGTCCCTCTCACCTCACATGTTGGCTCACACACAAGGGCGGGATCCAGTTCTGTGCCCTCTGGGGTTGTCTCCAGAGCTTTCTTTGATTTATCTCCGGACCAGCCCAGTATGGAAGCACACCCTTGTACCTGCGAGATGTTGGGGCCTATCGAAAGCCGCGTTTGAAGTGAAAGCAAAGCGGAGAGATGTCTTGACGGGGATGGAAAAATACCAGACTGCATTGTCTCTCAGCCTCCCCTGGACATGCATCCAGTTGAGCACATCTCGCCGCCTCGGTGTGCTGAACGCGAGCGTGTGATTGGGTTTGCGGATCACATGATGCTGCCTTCTCCAGTGCCCTCTTCCAGAGTGTGTCAGGTGTCCGTCTTGCATCCACACTGCCAGCGTTTACGTCCGTGGTGTTGTGGGCAACCTCAAACCGAGAACACGTTCCAGCCACACTGGCAGCGTCTGCTAGCTTGACGTCTAGTCACATCGGCGGGCCTCAGGATCCAGACTGATCCGTCTTTAAGGAAATGTCCTCCTGTATTTAGATGAAAACAGGCCCCAGGGTGGGTCTTGCATCAATATTTATACAACCGGGAATGGATTCTTCTAAACATATATTGTGTTGGCAGCTTACCCTCCATCTGCTAGGTGAATATCAGGCCCAAGGGCATCCTTGAATCCGACTCCATACGTGCACATTAACTTCCCTCTCTCGTCTCAGGAGTCGTAAACACAGAGATGCAGAGGAGCAGCTGTACACGCGCACGCTCTGCCGTCGAGGCTTGGCTGTGGAAAAGCTCATTTCATAAAACAGTCCTTTCGACATAACGCAAATCGCGTTTGTTTCTAGAATTCCCGTTTCATGTATTCAGGGGTGTTGTCGTCCATGTGTGTGGTGCCTTCACCCGCCCGAACCCTGCGGACCCACGGTGGCCTTGAACTTGCTCAGCTTCTGTCGTGTCGTGCGTTAATCACGCCAGCCGGGCTAGCTTCCGTTTAAAAGCAGTTCCACGCCCGGCCCCGCCTCGCAACTGCAGCGTTTTATTTATTTATCGTCCATCTTTTCATTTATTCATCTATTCTCTGGGGGCACCCCTCACTGCTGTAGGGCAAATACATAACTCTCGTACATGATCTAATCCGTGTATTTAGAGGCCTTGAGGCGTTCAATAAATCTGGCACAGGAACAGACGAACGGGGAGTTTTGGTCGGGATTTCACTGAGGTGGTGCAATTCCTCACAGCGTCTCAGCTGGTTGGACCTGGCGCTCTCACACCTTCAACATGTGATCTGTCTGCACGAACACAGATAAAGAACACATTAGCATTTTGAAGAAACTTTTTTGTATTTTTTGTTTATGAAGGTCTACGTCGCCATTAGAGATATGTGGGAGCACTCGTTTCCTCCCGGAAACACACAGTGGAGTGATTGGTTATTCACGGGGAGTTATTCTAGTGTTGAAGTGTGTGATTCACGGCTCTGTTTATCATACCATTCACCTTCCACCGGGGCCTGCCAGTCACAGTGACGGGGTTTCAGATCAACTCGGGAAGCCGACGGGGTTTCTCGAGAGAAAGTCCTCTGTCTTTGTCTGCTGTACATGACACCATGTCGGCCTGTGTTCTCTCGCCTCTCGTTTTGCATATATTAGCATGCGCTAGAATGCACCGGCTGCGCTAATGTGATTATTGCAAATTCGATAAGATTTACCAATTCAATTAACTTATTATAATTCAGTCGCGCACAGCCCCTAATCACGTCCTCTGCTCACCGGCATCCGCTCGACTGCGTCTCTTCTTTTATCTTGTGTCCGTGTGGCGTGGTTTGTGATATGTGCGGTGGTGTTTATAGTGTGTGTGGTGGGTGTGGTTTTGGTGCGTGTGTGGTTTGGTGTGTTGGAGGGTTTTGGTGGGTGGGGATGATGGATCTATGAGGCCTCCTTAAGTCTGAAATAGGTTGGCATTGTGTCTCCCAGTTCGTTACACTGATATATATTCATCTGCATGCTCTCCAAAATGGCCCGGAATCAAAATATTCAGCTCACAGACTCCTCCTCTGTGGAACAGCGTAGGATTTTCGGCAACATCTGCAAGAAATGCCCTCGACTTGTATGAGATGCATATAAAATATGACTTGAAGGCTTTTCAAGGGGTGCAGCGCTATTAATTTTATGGTGGAAAGGAAGCCGAATCTGATTTCACCCCACAGCCAAACGAGAGCAGATTCCTTCATTTGTCTTCGCAAGGAAAATAGAAGCGTGATGAAGAAGACGCTTTAATGTTTGATGGATTGGGATGTTGGATGTTTCTGGGAAGTCAAAACTGTGTTAGTGTTCAGTTACTTAAAGAAAAGAACAGATGAAAATGAAGAACAATATTCTTCAGTCAGTTCCCAGGAGAGTAGTGAGCACGTGATGAGCTCTGACAACAAAGATAAAGATAGCTAAATATAAATAGATGGCTAAAAATAGGTAGATGGGGAAAGATAAGCGATAGGGAAAGATAGCTACAGATATCTGAATGAAGAGTTTGCTGAAGCATAGTTGTTACTAGATAAAGAGAAGTGGTTCAGGTGGACAGGAATGTTATTTTTCATGCCACAGATAATCTAATAGATCTCAGAAGATATTGGGATCAGCTTCATCACATCGCAGTGTGTAGGGGGAGTCAGGGAGTCAGGTGGCTGAGTGGTTAGAGAGTCGGGCTCGTAATCTGAAGGTTACCGGTTCGATTCCCGCCTCTGCCATGATGTTGTGTCCTTGGGCAAGGCACTTCACCCTACTTGCCTCGGGGGGAATGTCCCTGTACTTACTGTAAGTCGCTCTGGATAAGAGCGTCTGCTAAATGACTAAATGTAAATGTGTAGGTTCTTCATTTTCATCCTTATGGTAGTGACGCTGTTTCGTAGCTCCTTTTGAGACCAACTGTTCGTAACTCATGTTTTATTGAAAAAACGGATGCCCTCTTCACTCAATTCTACACATAATGATTCATCTGTAAGAACATTGTGCGGAATGTCTTGTTTTCAAATGTTGATTCATTGGAAAGCTGACAGTCCAGCGATAGAGGATTCCTCACAGCCTTGCTGCCAGTAAGATAAACAGAGTTTCTGTCGAGTAGGCAGCTCACTGTGACCTGCTCAAACCTGATGTTTTATTGATGCCGATTTTAATGACTCGCACCCAGTTTTAACAAGAGCGTTTTTAAAAAGTCGGTTTACTCTGCCTTTGTATTATGCCAGGGCTTGCATGACTGAACAGCTCCCTGAGTCCAACACACCGCACAGACTGTTCAGCCATGATTTGACTAAACAAACTGCACTGCTTTCTTCCAGCCAATTAGTGAGCTATCATGCTCAAAGGAGCCTAGTACAACTCGTTCCATGTTGTCTTTGATGTACTGTTGGTAGGATGTACTCTTAAATGCCGACCGTCTGAACGTGCTGTCTGGTTTTTACAGTATTGGCTCGACCCGACGAAAACCCTCTCGGAACACAAAGATCTCATAACAAGTAAGAATGTACTCTTTCCTCTTCGTTGAGTTCAGCTGCCGGTCTTGCCTGGTGACCTAGAAGCTTCCGATGCCTGATGGAGAAGGCACTGGAGGCAGCAGACTCTCTGAATCACCCACTGTGCCGTCCACTACAACCATGATTACCTTAATAACAGGCTGGCCACTCTGGCCTTTTATTCTACTGAAACTTCCAGAACATTGTCAGGGGGCGACTCCTTTCCAGTCACATGTGCCAACTTTATCAGCCCCGTTGACCTACTTGTATTGGCTTATACAGGTTCTGTGTGTGTGTGTGCGTTTGTGTGTATCAGTACTTATTCTCTTGTGCTCTTCCAGCAGGGCCTCCATACACACTCTACTTTGGAGTCAAGTTTTACGCTGAGGATCCGTGTAAACTCAAAGAAGAAATAACAAGGCGAGTTATTTTTGGCACCACAACATTGATATTGTGAGATATCGAAAGCAGTGTTTGACAGTTCCTTTCCGAGCTGTTTTTTACCCTATCCTTGTCCCGCTGCCTTGTGACCTATGATAGCACCTTATCTGCAGAGCTAATAACTGTAATTATAAATAATTTGTGTGTTCGCGGCAACCTTAACTGCAGGTACCAGTTCTTCCTGCAAGTGAAGCAGGATGTTTTGCAGGGCAGAGTTCCCTGTCCTCTCGACACCAGTGCCAAACTGGCAGCCCTGGCCATTCAGTGTGAGTGCAATGGCGAAAGCGAGAGAGAGAGACGTCTGGTCCTGTAGCACTGTAGTACTCTAGTAGGACTCTATAAGGCTGCATTCCCAACATGTTCTTTTGTTCGACCTCTATTCAGCCGAGCTTGGAGATTTTGACCCGTACAAGCATGTGGCCGGTTACGTGTCCGAGTATCGCTTCGTTCCTGACCAGAAGGAGGACCTGGAGGACACGGTGGCGCAGATCCACAAAACTGTAACGTAAGGAAGGGCCGCATTGCTTTGACAGGGAGCCCAATCTCTAACCTCTAATCCGTGCCGGGGCAGATTACAGATTATGTGTGGGAGTGATTTTCCTAGTCGTCCGAAAATAAATGTCTTTGACTGTAATCTGCAATGGTGGCCTTTGTTGTGTCTTTAGTTTGGTATCTGGAATGACCAGGTTTCTTAACCGAACTAATGTGTAACAACGCCAAATGTGCTAATACGTCAAACTCCGTCCTCCTGAATAGAACGGGCGCTGTACATCTGGGAATATCTCCTCTTCTCACCCAATATCCCCCCCCGTCTCACTTGAAAGTGGTCCATTACCAGGGTAATCCCACGATTCCTTGTCTGAGGATAACATGTCCCCGGGAGGGCCGCTGGGAATAGTGCACTCTGGAATGCTGTTCGGTGATAATAAGGATTCCTCCTTCTGGCACCGCGACGCGCCTTTGTAATCGGAGCCCACAAGCCCAATGGTCCTGAAAGACCTCTGTCAGACAATTACAGGGCTGACCTATGTTCAGTTTACTCACCTGCCTGGCATTCTGAACTGGGCCTGGGGGGGAGGAGGGAGGAGGAGGAGGGGGGGAGGTGTTAGAGGAGGGGGGGGGAGGGTGTCGGAGTCGTCACACGAGACAAATAACTCCCGCCAGGCACGCGGCGAGAGCGAACGAGCGCGTCCCCCCTGGCTCTCTCTCTCTCCCCCCCCTCCCCCCTCACACGCCCGTCGCTATCATCGACGCGCACTCCGGACCCACCGGGACTCGCGACTCCTGGTCGGATTAGCGTCGCTGCTGCGGACCGCGACCCCGTTAGCCGGGATCACGGATTGTGGTCGCGGCGGCCACACCGTCGGGACACACGCTCCCCACACACGGTCTCATCGAAACAGGACGAAGCCTTAAACCGGGGGCCTCCGTGTCTGGAAGCACGCACACGCACGCCGCCGAGGGAATAACATCCTAATGGAAGTCAAACAGAGCCTCTGATAGCTTTGTTCAGATCCCCGCGGTTTGATCCTCATCCTAGCGTCAGGCCGATTCCGCTCTGACTCACTAAACAGGGGCGTCTCACGAGGCAGTCTGGAGCCGCTATCAGGACTTCAGGCTTCAGTCGGGCGGGTTT
Source organism: Thaleichthys pacificus (assembly GCA_023658055.1). Taxonomy (NCBI): domain Eukaryota; kingdom Metazoa; phylum Chordata; class Actinopteri; order Osmeriformes; family Osmeridae; genus Thaleichthys; species Thaleichthys pacificus. Next base: position 8,295,645 of record CM042865.1, read on the forward strand.
CGTGCATTTCAGCTGTCTGTGGATCCCATTGGTGCATTCCGTACGGTCGGTGACAGGGAAGTGATTAGGGGATCTAATCTGAGCATGAAGGGTCATGCGATGCCAGCTCGTCCAGCTGATTACACCCCCTCCCCCCCCCCCTCCCCACCGCCCGACAAACTACCCAGTCCTCCACAGAGACAGCAGCCCCTCCCCAGACTCAGACAGCTCATGTGCTGACCCGTTCCCGAGGCGAACAATGACACGGCACGTCTCCGCCTCTACCGCTTCGCATCGATCACCGGCTGCCCTCCGTCACGCCGTCCATCGTATCCCAACACGTATCCCAACCGACGAGTGTCTGCCGGGACGCTCGTCGAGGTGACGGGCTGCGGTAGGAATCTGTAACTCGACGACTCGCGGCGGTCGCTGGGGTTAGTCCCGTCAGCCGCGCGCGGTGGGGGGGTAGTGTGTTCCTGTTGCAGCTGTTGGCCGCTCGAATGTGATACTCGATGTGATGAGTCATACCCAGCCCCTTTCGGACGAAGCCCAGGTCTGGCCTCGTCATTGAGCCTGAGGATGGATGCGGTAAGTGTTCCAGGGGAGAGAGAGAGGAGCAGCCCGGGCTGATTGGAGATCAGTCGGGGGGAGGGGGGGGGGGGATTCATTAGTGCCCCTCTGCTCTCCCTCCAGTGTCTGCCTGACAGACGAGCAGAGAGAGGCCGTGATATTAGGACAGGGAGATAGAGGGAGAGGGATTACTGGGGGGGGGGGGGGGCGGTGGAGGAGAGAGCGGGAGGGAGGAGAGTCGAAAAAGACGAGGGAGTCTCAGTCTCAGGCGGGGCACGAGAAGAGAGGGAGACGGAGAACAGAGGGACGGAGATAGAGAGGGAGAAGCAGAGAGGGAGAGCAGGGAGAAGGAGCCGTCCTAGTTCTCTCCGGGGGCCTGTGGATGTCACGCCGACTCTGTGATCCTCCACACAGACACCCTCCCCTCTCGCACACACACACGCACACGCGCACACGCAGTCATTTATGTTCCAATATATCTGCTCCCCGACAGGCTCTGTTTCCTAGTCTTGTCTCGCGCATTCCCACAAGCAGGCTCCAGACCAAACGCATGGGATCTCAGATCAGCTACACCCATAAATAACCGTCCGGGCCCCCGCTCCCCGCCCGCTCCGTATTTATAACTGAGCGCGGCCGATCACCCCCCCCCCCCCCCCCCCCCCGCCTCGGCCCAGCTCTGCGGCCCATAAAAGCATCTGAGCGGAATCCATAATAGAATCATAAAGTAGCGAAGGATGAGGGTGTGTGTCTCCCGCGGGGGAGGGAAGGAGGAGGGCTGGAGGGGGAAGGGAGGGGAGCTTGCGGGTCACACTTGAGAAGCCTGGAGGCGTTCGTGAGGGTTTTGCGATGCTAACGGGTGTGATCGGCAGATCAATGAAACGGCCTGGTAGGAGAAGGCCATACTGGAGCAGATAGTAGTGGCTGTACAGTGAAGCCCGCTGGTCCACACGCAGGAAATCTAATTCGCTTCACCTTTGTGTGTCTTTAACCCCAGATACCGTGTATGTAACGGCCACATTCCTAGTTACTTGGATCACATGGTTGGCCTAGATTGATGACTGCTCTAATCCAGCCAGGGAGTTGGCCCTATTGTCCCATACCTGCGGTGGTTACCTCAGACTGCATACTTTTGGTTTTTAAACACAACCCTTCTCTGTTAATCACTAATAGTAAACCTTCAACCTAAACCGCAACCCCAGGTAAACATTACCCCACCTGGAATTTGAAGAATTGGAACTTGAAGGAACGTGAAAAAAACCTGCGATGGACTGTTTTTCCTATGTGTTCCTCAAGTCTACACATGGGCCATTTCTGAATATACTTAATTATACTCTATACTTTTATTTTGATATACAATGTGCTACTGCATCTGACTCAAGAAGATCCCACTCTGAAACGCCTTCAGAAGGCCTCTGTTGTCTTTTAGCTCACCTTGAAGACAAGTGTGTGGCCGTCCTCTGACCAGCTAAACATAATTAGCTCTCATAACCAAGGTCAGATGGGCTGCAATGTCGGATTTACTGCTTATTAGATTGGGAGACTCTCAATAGCATGTTTCATGTGACATGTCATTGAAGTGACAGTGTCTCGTGAGGTGAAGTTCAGGTGACTAAATTGACAAAAGTAAATCTCTGTCATGCCTATAGGTGTGTCCACCATTGTAGTTAGGTGTTCGTCAGATCTATACAGCATGTTGCAGATGAAAGATTCCCTAAAAAAGAAAGGATATTTCGCCTAATAACTGTTCGACGTGAATAGTCCCGGTATTTAACAAGCGTATGCTTCGATAGTGTCTTGATCACCTACAGCATGTCCCTCAGTCATACGTTACACAACCCCTTCTACCCAACATCCACCCAGTCTGTATATCAACACTGTACTGTATATCAACACAGCAGGGTGGTGCCTAGAATACAAGCAGATGTAAACCAGATCCAGAGTCCTCTGCATGGGGTGTGTTTCTGAGGCCGGGCAGATGCTCCTTCACTAATGACCCCTCGTCTTTGTGTTCAGGGGTCAGGTTCCCTCCGAGGCCGAAGTCAATTATTTAGGAATCGCCAAAACCCTGGAGATGTACGGCGTCGACCTTCACCCCGTGTTTGTAAGTAGCCGCCGAGTCCTGAGCGCCCGGGCGGCTCGTTAGAGAAGCCCCCGGAACGCTCGGTATAAATCATGCAGCTATGATAATGCCCCCCCCCCCTCCCGTCCCCCCCCGTCCATTCTCCTCACCCTTCCTCCACCTGTCTGGGTGTTTGTGGACTTTACGGAGGTGGATATGCAGATCACGTGCTGTGAGGTATCTCTGGGTGTGTGTTACAGGGGGAGAACCATTCCGAATACTTTCTCGGGTTGACACCTACCGGCGTTGTCGTGTACAAGAACAAAACTCAAGTCGGAAAGTATTTCTGGTGGGTATTTGTTTCACGGACGGTGAAGTGTATGAGTTTGCATGTATATACAGTAGATACAGTATTCAATCTTTGCTAAATGATATATTGCTGTGTTTGATTTGACGTACAATTTCAGGCCAAGAATCACAAAAGTACATTTCAAGGAAACGCAATTTGAGCTTCGGGTCGTCGGAAAAGATGTAAGTTGCTTTTTGTTCCTTTGCATGTCTTTCATTTGACCTACGATAAAAAACAAGGACTCATTTTAACACCAGCCTCTCTTTCCTGCTCCTTTCTATGTTAATGTGTTTTTTTCTATCAAATTCTTCATGTCGTGAGCGATCAGTGTGAATATCAGTCATCCGGGATGTGTGAATATTCACAACCAGGTAGTTAGGACTGGCTGAGTCAATAAACCAACGTTTGTTAATCACATTCGAGGAAGTTCATTACACATTATAATAGCTTCTATCAAGTCAGACTTAATCATTGGGCCTGCAAATTAAAACTGTCAAAGTCTCCCCAAGAACATCTGTAGACTTGAACTAGTGGTACTTTGTGGAATCTTAAAAAGGTCAAAGTGTTTGATCTTGAAGCCTTTCGACATGCTCTGTGGGTCTAAGGGGAGATATGAAAGAAACATGAAAGTGCAAGGCTACGTGCCATGGGTGCAGTCTGGAAACATCCATCTCTCCTCTGCACTTCCTCTGCCAAGCGAGGACAGCGAAAATCGACTTAAGATGCGATTCAAACGCTCAGGTAGAATCGAAACTTTGGAGGACGTTTTTAAGGAGGGGTTTTTGTCTAGTTGGGATTCGCGGCGGCGGAACTTCCTCGGGCTTCACTTGTTTCCCCCTCACGGACGAGACGTGTTGCTGTGGGGTACAACTGGCGAATGGGATTTCGAGACTGTGCTGTTTTGTTGGTTTGTCATTGCTCGGCTTAGCACCAACCCGAAAAGGTCTCGTTAAAATAGAACCTCAGTGAAGCGGAGGAATATAGGCCATGCGGTGAGAGACGCTGTTTGTCGTCCACCTCCATCACACCCATCTCAGGTGCATGAACTGAAACCTATGGGCTACCTCCACTGTACGACGATAAAGTCTTTGGTCTTCTTTCTAGCTAATGATCCAGCACACCTTACCCAGAGAGGGAAAGTGGGATATTAGACAGTACCTAATGGTCCACATAAAAGAGAGGCACATGTATTAGTACATTTGATAAAAGCGGAACGCAATAGCCCACCGCTAATGCCACCTCAATTATCTAGCCTGCTGTTGTCTGAATAATGATGACATGATCTCTTTTTTCTTCTTCTTTGGTTTGAAAAGTACAAAAAGCATGTTCTCTCTCCCTCCCTCCCTCTCTCTCCCTCTCTCTCCCTCCCTCTCTCTTCTCACAGTGCACAGAAACATCCTTCTTCTTTGAGGCTCCCAACAAGACAGCCTGCAAACACTTGTGGAAGTGCTGCGTCGAACACCACACCTTCTTCAGGTAAGCAGACCGCCTCTCAAAGCTCCTCAGACCGACATCCCAACTCAGTAAAACCCCAGCCAACTCGACTCCGTTCCCTGTCACGTCACAACACTGGCCGACAACAGCTCTCCCCTCCCTAAAGCCCTAACACCGGCGGGGGAAAGAAAATGTGAAAGTCACACAGTCCCTAATGGAACCGCACAAGCCTCCCCTTTGGCGGCGATGTCTCTGGTGTGTGCCTAATCAGAGCAGAGCTTTCCCCTGTACCGCCCCTCGAGCCTGTCAGGCTGCAGGGACGCTGGCTTCACCCCGCTAATCCGCGTGTGAACCCCTCCGTGTGCCGGGTCTCCGAGCCACGGAGCCGAGCAGGAGCAGGCAGCTAAGACCGGGGGCTTGACAGGTTACCCACCCCTGGCTTAAGGCTTCTGCTGGGCACCAAGGAGGTGGCGGTGGGGGGTGGGGAGACAGCGCTGCTGAATAAGCAATGAGGTAGCAGGGATCGTGGGTAGACATCAGCTATACCGGGTGTCAGAAGGTCTTGCTTTAAAAGTGGGAAAAGAAAATGGCCTTGGCTGTGTACTGTCGTGTGGACTGTACGGGCTTTCCGACCGACGAAATATAGGGCAGTCTTCGACGAAGGAAATCGGAATTATTCAGCCCGGCTGTTCTCTTCGTCCGGCTAACCATTCGACCCCTTTGGCCAGCAACAGAGGTCCACGGTCAGACACCTGGAGATAGTTGTCAGAGCTCTGCTACGTTTGTTGGGTTGACCTTAATGAGCAGTCCGGCTCATTGACAGTTGTTAGGTCGAGTGGTGTGTACAGTCAGGACACTTTCTCAGCACCCACGCGTATACACACTTAAGCACTCACACACACACACACTCATTAGAGAGTGCACTCAACTGACAACCTAGGCTTTCCCTCTCTCTCTCTCTCTCTCTCTCTCATTTTCTGAGCTTTGAATTTTAATCAGGACCGAAAAGCCCTCAGTGGTGTTTTCCCTGGAATTCTTGTTATCATGGTAAAGACGCCCTACAAGAGAGTTGCTTGTCCAGGGGTGTTTGAACTATGGCTGCTGATCTTCCTCTCTAATGGAATCCAAACCCAAAGAAGTCAAACAGGGCTTTTCATCTTTATGAATAAAGCACGGTCGATGTGTTTCTGTTTTAGGAACGTGTCCTGTTTTGTTGAATAACTTCAATTCACAGTACGGGGTTAAACACTTTGTAGTGCACTTACTGAACACGATTTTTGTCACTAATAAAATAAGATAACTAACTAATCCAAGACTGTATTGAATAGGAATGATCTTAGTGTCATGCTGCATAATTTTTTTGTTTTGGTAGAATGCCAGAAAATGACGCCAACACATTAACAAGAAAACTGTCCAAGTTTGGTTCAATAGGATCCAAACACCGTTACAGGTGAGTAAACCATTGACCCACTCGAATCCATTCATCATTATCATGCGCCCAAATCTGACATGCCGAAATGTTTCGAGTATGGTGACGAGGAAAATTGGGCGTTTGGAGACGCGCGCTAAAAAAACCCCGTTTCATGAATAATGGAGTCTGTTGTAGACGGAGAAGCTAAAGGACGCTCTCATCACCACAGACACCAGGGATAAGTGGAATGACTGAATAATTCAGGAATCCCACTCCTTCTCTCCTTTGTCCTTTGTGATCCTACTGCCTTTTCGCCGGGCTCTGATGCTCCACCACAGACACTAGTCTAGTCACCGGATACTGGGTTATCATACACAGACGATTGGATTTTCATCTCAATCATCACCGTACAAACCAGGACTCACTGGTTTTCGAGGAGGCTTCTGTCAGACTAACTAGATGGGACTGGGCTAACGTCCTCCAGTAGAGGGAATGCTAATGTCCTTCAGTCTATCGAAAGTGTCGTGCTAGCACAGCTTCTTAGCGTCTGAAAGGTCAAGGGCAGATCATATCTCTCTCCCTCTCTCTCCCTCTCTCTCCCTCTGTGTTTCGGTCTCTCTCGCTCCTCCCTCGTCCCCTCCCTCTCCCCAGTGGGAAGACGGCCATGCAGATGGGGAGGGATGCGTCCATCACCCTTCCCCGGCCAGACCTGCAGGTGGTCAGGACCCGCAGTAAGACCTACCCCAAGAGACCGGCACAGTCCACAGGTCAGAGCTGAACCAATCGCAGGCCTACCATGTACATACACCACTTAGAACACGGAAGCGTTTCATGTAATGACAGTTAAACATTCACGTTTATTGTATTTACAGCTTATGTGTTATTTTTGATATTTTATAGCATGTGCACTCCCAGTGAATTCTTGTGACTTTTGTGTATATATCACCTCTTGCCAAACTCCAACCCCAGCTTACCTTCACCTTCTGCCTAGCTGTGAAATAACTGGAAGTTACAGGCATGAAGCCAAGGAGTACATTTGGAATTCAATCCCTCCCAACCAAACCGCTTTCAATTTCAATATTAGATTCACTTGAGCAACTCTCGACGCCTGTAATTGCATAACCAGCTTTACAGGCAGGTGTTGTAAGTGCGGTGAGGGTGTCATTACTGACAATGGTGTCGGGGCTTAGTGTTTTCCTTGAGTCTCATTGCCACTGCAGGCTTTTAAACTAAAAGAAAATGCTGCTTGTGATATGCCTGAGTGCTAAAAACGCAGACCTCCGCTCCCCTCCCCCTACTACTTTTAGTCAAGAAACACACGTCTAGACGTAAAAAGGAGAAAATCAAGAACAGAGAAGAACTAAAGACACTTAAGAACAAACTTAGAAATTGGGACGACCCGGAAAGACTTGGTTGTGTCACATCCTGTATCCAACCCTGAGCTGTTTAACAGCGTAGTATTCAGTCTTGGAGACCGTCTGTTCCTCCTCTAGGTTTAAACAACGGCACCCAGTCCAACGCCAAGACGGAAAACCCCGGAAAAGAAGCGATGCCGAAGATTACAGCTCCTTCTCCTGTGAAGAGGTACGGCGTCGCACATGACACACGGTAACAGATGACATTCGAAAGACAATGCAGGGAAACGACTGAAATCCTCGCCCCCCACCGCCATCTTACGAGTGTGACTGTTCCCCCCCCCCCCCAGTTCCAAAGCGACAAAGGCAGAGAACAGCCCAGAGCACCAACAGGGGAAGCCCAGTGCACCATGGGAAGAGAACGCGCCGCAGAGGTACAGTGTGTCGTAATGACCGGTCTTGTCTCTGTCGTGGACTAGTACCACCTCGCATGCCTGACTGCAGTGTCCTTTGATACCAGGGTGTTTTAATCACGTGCGGGCTGTTAAGCGGGATTGAACACGCATCCGCTCTGTGTGCATGTGTTCAAACATCACACACACGCCCAAAGCTGGCCATGCGGAAGCACTAGCTTGTGGCGTGTAACATGTACAGTATATGTGGAGGACTGGTTGAGAGAAAAAGGGATTTCTGGTTTAAGCTGATTTCTTTTGACCTCAATCATTAACAAAAGAGAATGCGAATCCAAGCCCCTCATTAGCGAGACTCGGTGACGAGAGCGGGGAGAGACTCCAGCGGTGGCTCCTTTCCAAGCCACTGTGTCACCAGTTCACACTGTTTACTCACAAACAGCCTCGCACACAAATGGAGTTCAACTGCCCGGAAGAATGTATATATCTGTGTGAATGGTGTTGAGCCCAAGTTCTGCGTGATTTTAACGTGACCAAATCCCATTTGGCGTTTCCTCTTTGCATGTCGACGTTATCTGCATACAAATGTTGCGCTTGTCTAGGTGCATGCGTGTTTGTGTGTGTGTCTGTAGATGTGCATGACTAGTGACGTGTGTTATCATGCCTGTGGGGCCTAGAACCGCTACGCTAAGTCCCCGTGCTCTCGGCTTCTTTCTGTGTCATCTATAAAGACAGTGGCTGACGAGAGAATATGGATGCTGAATAGAAATGTGTTTCTTGTTCCGGAAGGATCCTCGTCTCCCCATCCCCTCGCGCTCACACCTCTTTCTCCCCCCACAGTGGACTTTTCAACACGGCGAACGAGCGGACCAAGTCGCCCAAATTCCCCACGGCCCGCGGGCGCACCCCTTCGGGCGGGAGCGAGAACGAGACGTCCCAGTCGGCACGCCGCAGGTGGGTGGCCTGTCGCCTCCGCCTCCCCCCCGTCCAGTCCTGTCAGGGACACGGAGCGCCGAGGTGTATGTTAGGTGGAGACTAGTGCAGAACCGCGAGAGGAGACCGCATAGAAGGAAGAAATTACAAATGAAAATGTTGCCCTCTAGTGGACGTAACTGGAACTGACTCCATTCAGTGTTATGGTGGCTTGTTTCAGGCTTGTTGCACAGATGTAGCACAAGTTTTCTTGCTTTGAGGTTGCTGTGTAGAGTGTGTGAGACAGACTGGGGCTTGCTGGTGTGTGGAAGGAATCTTTGTGCAACACACTCTCACAAGCAGAAAAGGCTTGGAGTCTCCTGCTCGCAAACTAGAGCTAGTTATGTAGATGTGGAGTGTTTGACCTCAGCTCTCTTCTGATTTGACCCCTCAGGAAGGGCCAGGCCAATGAGGAGCCACAGACCAAACAACATCGACGACGGTAACTATGCAACGCCACCCTGTTGTTGTCTCCCCCACCTCCCCAATGTGTGACTTCTCCAGCACGGAGGATGAGTTTAAAAGCAGTACCCAACGAACAGTATAACATTACTTGCTCACTTGCGCCCTTTGGCGGTTCATTCGTCATTCGTGACAAGTTTATAACAAAGGGAATCACTGACTGCATAAGGTTGGGTTCCTCTGCTCTCTCACACACGTTTTCTTGCTCCTCTTTCTTATTTTCTCTCTTTCTCTTTCTTTCTTGACTTCTCGTCTCTCTCTCTCTCTCTTTCCCATTCCTCCCACTCCTCCTTTCTCTCTCTCTCTCTTTCACCAACTCATCAACCTTGAACCCCCTTTCCTTCTCTACTCCGCCGCCTTAGGTCACGCTCCCGTGGCAACACAAGCAGTGGAAGTGAATCCGAGAATTCCACCCGGGAGCATCGTAAAAAGAGGAACCGGTGGGTGGGGATGCTAACTTACTAGCTTTACAAGAGACTTAGCACCATCACACAGTGGACTACTTTCCTAAATGTGGATTATCCCTGCCTGCCATTACTGTACTTTCTAAGGCCCATACACTTACAATACATGTAATCCGCCTCAGATTATACTATGCATTAGGATTAGGAGTGTCAATGCTATGGTAGCATGTCCTTTGATTTTGTCATTTATAACATTTTATTGTATTATTATATAGTATTAGGATTGTTTTCATGAGTCCTGGTTCATAGGGTACGTGGTCAACCGTGTCTGTAGGGACTCTGTGTGCTTCATGACGACGTGCCTGTGTAGGTCTCGTCAGGAGAATGAGATGGTGGACTCGGGTCCGCAGTGGGAAGCGGTCCTCCTCCGTCAGAAGGAGCGGGCCCAGAACGACCCCGCCCACCGCCGCTCGCGACACCGCTCACGATCGTAAGAGACCCCCCCCCACCACCACCACCACCCTCCGTCATCTCTTCAGCCCGAAAAGCCTAATCCTAATCCCATGCGCTCAGACTGGGATTATTTCCGAACAAAGAAAAAAAAGAACGAACCCAAATGAACCAATCAATGGCGAATATTCACGCAGTGTTTCTGGCTTGCTTTCCCAGGCGGAGTCCAGATGTCCAGGCTAAAGAACAGCTGTGGAAACACATCCAGTAAGATGACATCCGCCATGACTGTGCGAAGAGATCTAGTACAGAGCTAGCTGACCGAAAACAGGCCCCCGGGCCGGCACTTGTAACACAGTCTATATGTCTACAGGAAGGAGCTGGTTGATCCATCTGGCCTATCTGAAGAACAGCTGAAGGAGATACCCTATAAGAAAGTAGAGTAAGTAGCCATGGTCCTGGCATGCGTCTTCCATGTGTGGCTCATGTCTGTCATCCCCGCCCAACTCAATTAGATTGTATTAGTAGGAGCACAGGTTTGTATTAGAAATCGGTTATTTATCATCATATCAGGTCTCTCCACTTCCTACTCCATGGCTTCCTTCCCATCTTTATCTTGTGTTCACACCCAAACATGGAGGAACAAATCCATGTTCAGATCCATCCTCTGTGGGGGTTGTGCGCCTTCCCAGCCTCTGAGACAGATCCTCGAACCGCGGTTCTATTGACATTCCCGCGTGCGACGTCGATTTCCAACTGCTCTCTCCCTGGCCATTCAGAACCCAAGGGGATCCCATCAAAATCCGCCACTCCCACTCGCCGCGGAGCTTCCGGCAGTACCGGCGCTCCCAGTGTTCCGACGGGGAGAGATCGGTTCTCTCAGAGGTCAAGTAAGTCAAAGAGCTGATCTGGGATCAGATCTGACGGTGCTAGAAGCCTCATCAATGTCTGTTGTTCAGCAATAAAGGATTGGAAATGCGTTGGAGTTAGTTGGTTGTTGTTATGTCATTCCTTCTTTGTTCCTCTACTGCCAAGCTCTCGGACAGACCTGGTCCCTCCTTTAGCCGTCACTCATAACGCTGGTGTTCCCGGATCAAGCTCCACCCCTTCCCAGGTCAGTCTCGCCAACATCTCTCCCTCCCACCCCGTCAACATACAGATACTTTGTGCGACACACACACAGATCACCCTACGCCACACTACAACCTTTATTATACATAAAAAATACATCACAAAGAATCACATTCAAGTAAGCCGCCACATTCTTGGCCGTTTCCTAGAAGAAGCACGGCTCCAAAGACAAGCTGTCCGAGATCAGCGAGGTGGAGGTGACGAGCGCCGTCAAGGTCGTGAAGACGAGCCAAGCTCCCAGGATCAAGGCCGAGACGTGACCACCGGACCGACCTCACGGAGGAGCGGCCGTCTCTCCCCTCCCAACGTGTCGAACATGAACCCCTGGATGTTTTTGGAGGGAACGAACTGAAGGTGAAACGCTATGGGACCTGTAGCATATAACCCAGTGCCCCCCTGCCCCCCCCCCCTCTGTGAAGTGCCCCTGTGTGTTTGTATAATATGGTAGTGCATAGACAACCTTGAAGAGGAAGACCTGGGACACTGGATGTCTTGTCCTTCTGGCGACGAAGTGTCTTCGCAACAAGATGGCGTGGGAAAGCAGGCTCTGCCGGGTGGAGATGTAGCCTAATGTGTACAGTGGCAAACGCAAAGTTAGCCTAAAGTCGTTTACAACTGTTTTTTTTCTCAGTCGCCTGTTCACGCACCTCACGCATCGAGAGTCACCGTGTCTTCAAAATAAGAGTCTTCTGTTGTTTTCCGTCACGCTGATGCTCTCATGAAGGATGACGGTCCGTTTAGCAAACGCTGCACAGTGAGGACCAAGTGTCATGTCTCACATCGGGGTTCCCACGGTCTTGGAAAACGTGGAGAAGCCAGGGAATTTGAAAACGGCGACGAGCAGGCCAGGGAAAAAGGCGCCAATGTCACTCTCAAATCATGGACATTTCTAAAAGCATACTTCCTTTTTACGCGTAGGCCAATTATCTGTGGTAACGTGGGAACCCTGTCCAATGCACCCACCCCTCCCAAGTTGAGTTGGCCCGTCTTGTCATTCAGTATTAAAGCTAAGGAGTTTGGGCTGAAGCTCATCTCTGAGTGGACACTGGGTTCAATAGTTGTTGTCAGGTGTTTACTGTACATGTAATCTCTCTACTGTAGGAAATGTTGCTGCTGGAACCCAACTTTTTTTTTGCACATCAATACTGTAATGGTCTCTGTGTTTTTCTGCAGTTTAAGAAGAAATTATAGATACTCTAGCTAACACTGTATGGTAAATAAACTGGAATTTCAATTCTTGTCAATAAATGCATTCAATATGTCTTAAATGTTCAAGTGGGATTGGATACTGTTTTTTTTCATTATTCTGCACTTCATGGATGTATGCACCTACTAAACCACCAGAGGGCAACCAAACACAATTTTTGTCTACACTCTACAAATTACCAACAGTTATGTGACTGGCATTTAAAAAAAAGAAAATTGAAAAATAAGTATCTCAAAAAGAAATTTTCTTTTGATTACTAAATCTGCCCAGTAAGGGCGGAGTATTGAAATGCCTGTGCATACGTGTGGGACATTTGAGTGAAACCACATGTATCCACAACTGAAGTTACACAGAGCAATGGTTTTATATTTCAGTTCACTGTTTGTGTTAAAGGAAGGTTATTGATCAGCTGCTCGTGTGTTGCCGAGTCACGTACAGCTGGTACCGAGTCAAGAAAAACGGAACTGAAGGATCCTCGAGGTCTTCGAGTTCATCCCTCCACAGAATCTCGACGTCATAACAGCTGGCAACATCTATGACGCCTTCTTTTACTTTTTGACATGTTTGTCGCTGAGCAAAACAAATGGAAGTTGGTGATACCATGCAGAGAGCAATACGAATTATATTTATCATCGATATCAGTTTCCTGATATCAATCAAACCCCAAAATGAATACAGTCAATCGTATGATGGGATGAATGCCAACATCAATATTGATACTTCCATGTTGAGGCTAGACAAATAATTGTGGGAAATCCAACGAGTAAAAGATTTGTTAAGAGGATGCTGTGACTAATAGCTGTTGGCCTTCAGGTCATGTCTTGACTTCAGCTGCACAGTCAGACTCGACCAGATGTATGAGTGTGCATAAGACCTGGGTTCCCACCACACATCTGCACTGGAGCGAGTCGAGATGTTAACATGTTATGGCAGCATACAAGCACGCCGTGCCAAATGCACTCAGTCACCTCCCTCACAGAGGGATAGAAAAAGGACCTCGAAGGTGATTAATAAACAGTGAAACGCGGCGAACAGCGAAAGTTGGACATTTCTCATGACTGGGGACGGCTAAAGAATAGTTTTCCGTGAATAGGGTTCACAGACATCTTTAGGGCTGAGTTGCATACGTGCATGTTTCTTCTTTTGTTTTGTTTTTTACACAACATTCGCCTGCAAAATGCATTCTCATGCTGTCGTCATGCCAACGTTGAGGATAGGCCATCCTTGCAATGACACAATATCTGGGCCTGCAGATCCCCAAACATCCTGTTTTCTCTGAAAACAACAGCCAGAAGCACTTTGTTTCGTGTAAACAGGATGACATCCTTCTCCTTCCTAACTGCCTGGTTATGGCAAAGGAGGATGCATGTCCTGCAACAACGATTCAACAACACTATTGGATTAGTGAACGCAGCTCCCTACCGTTCCCATAAGTAGACTGACCCGGAAATTCAGTGGTGTGTTGTGACCATATAGGATATTACTTGTACGGGGCTGAGACAACAGCATCCGCATGCATATGTCTGTGTTGTATTAAGAGTATGGTTCTGCCAAACACACTCCAGGCCGAATCTCTGAAGCCCTGAAGCCTTCCGTGTCATGTCCTGAATGAGGCGCACTCGCGATTCCACAACATTTACTGTATGTGTGCAAGAAACAATCGCGTTTGTCGACCGACACATTTGAATCGTCGTAAAGGCACATCACGGGCCACTTTGCTGGGTCAATGACAGTGACCTTCCAACTCTGTGTTCTCTTAAGGAAAGGCTCTCTTAATTAAAGGCTAAATCAGCTCTTGCCAGTCTGCAAGAGTCAGTTACAGGACATTTCAGCAGGCTGCTCTCCAGGTATTTCCTGATCCTGTCTGCTTAGTCTAAAATAACGGTAAGTGATCGAGATCATGTGTTGCCTGTGGACACTCGCGCAATTTACCAAGGCCCATTAAAGACCGAACCAGAGACTCCATAATTCCGTTAGAAGGAGAAAGGTTGTGTATCACGGATAAGATACGTCGGGTTAGGAAACTAATGTCCTTTTCTCCTGTGTGTGTGTGTGTGTGTACAGTGTGTGCAGCGCTCGTTTGCGCAAGAGCGCAGCACGTTACCAACTGACAAAACAAAAAGATCTTGATAAGCAGTTGCTCAATAAAGCACCGTCATTCATCATTTTTTTTCAACATATACATTTAAATGATCATTCTAGCCCCAGACTATTATTGCCATCTCAATCATCCAGATGCCCAAACATCCAGTAGTTGGGTGTTGCAACATTTGTCTTGCTCTAGCATATTAGTGTGTATCATTTTCTTCTCTTTTGCAACAATCAAGAGGTGACAAAAATATTCGACGAGAACAAATCCCATAGGACTAATCTGTATCTACCCATCGTGGCGTGAAGTACCTCCATGCCCAGACACAAGCTTCTGTACATTCCAGCCCCACACTGGAGTCGACCAGTCACTAATTAGGCTTGGCCCAGTGCGTTTGCAACCGTACGCTTGCACCACAAGCAGAGAAGAACAGACCATCTGACTGGAGGAAGTGAGCCTCATTTCAGGAAGTTGGCCTCACTGGAGGAAGTGGGCCTCATTTCAGGAAGCTGGCCTCACTGGAGGAAGTGGGCCTCACTTCAGGAAGCTGGCCTCACTGGAGGAAGTGGGCCTCCGTCCATGAGGCCCTCGACTGACCACAGCGAGGGCCATGGCCGGAACCCCAGCTGCCCGGACGGAGGCATGAGAGCCACTGCTCGCCTGCTGGGTGTCGGTCCTAATCGACACCCAGCAGGCGAACATGTATCGCAAACTCATTCATATACACGTATACTCTTTTCATCCGAAGAAGCCCGGACGACAAGACTGTCTAAAGAGGCGTCTCCAGCTGCCCGTACTCCAGTGCTACAACTCCCTCTTCTTCCGATCTCACACTGATTAAAGACCACTTTTTTGGGGTGCAACTTGTGGTTGTCTTGTGTGCTGCCCCCTCAACTGGCATCTCACCCCGTGTCGAACCAGTCTAGTCAACTAGTCAACAACTAGTCTTCCTTGGACCCTCATTGTGTGTGTGTAGCCTACCGCAATGCACAATGCGGCCCTTTCGCCGCCCATATGGCTCCATGATTAAGGGGTTGGAACGCAGGCGTCAAACAGCCTTCCGTAATTGAGGAGAGGTGGTCAACCGACGCTGTGTAATTAACGATGTATTATCGCTCCATTGTGTTCTTTTTAGGCTCGCTTTGTTCAACTTCACGTTCATCCCGACTGTGAGGAATCCATGCAGTTGAGGGTGGCGTGAAAATGAGTGGAGGGCGTGCCAAGGGGGGAGGGAGGGAGGAGGGTCGGAGAGAGGGAGAAAAAGAGAGGGGCGTTTTGGAGCTGGAGAAGTTGAGGTGATGGGTCCGAAAACAAAGACAGAGGAAGAGAAGGTTGGACCTCTCTCGCTGACTCAGCGGAGTCCGTCCAGAACCTGTCTCACAGATGTGAGGAAATGAGACACCCTAGCAAACCCCAATTCTCCGCCTGGAAAGTAAACACACATACGCAAACACATTTTAGTCCCGTCGAGCACACCATTTTCGACAAGACGCTAGGACACAAGACAACGACAGGTTCTCAGAATAATTTTGTAAAGTGTGTGGCCACCAAGGCAGCCTGAAAGGGGCTATCCTTTGCCAAACATTAGCTTCCCCTTGACTACATTTTCCATGTGACGTTCCAAGTTTTTTTTTCTTGATTCACACTTGTTAAGCGGACCATTAGAATTCCTCAGGAATGTCTGAGATGTTTTATACTGTACTAGCTTCACAGATGATAAAGCTATTGTGAATCAAGTCACCATTATGAGGGTAGATAAACCAGTAAATGTGGCTAAGCTACACATTGGTATCTATGCTCATGTCCATGTGTGTTTACTCTTACTATGTCCCTGTCATATAGTAATATATAATAACCACCTAAGTGTATTCATCCCATCGATGTGCATTAATTACATTGAACTCAGCATGCCTTTCATCTAAAAATCCTCTTAAAATAAGACCACAATTTGAACGCTTTCTCTTTTCAAACTTGGCTTGCTGCTGTCTTTACGTAAGTCTCTTTGCAACCGTTTTTTTTTTTATGACCGATTGAGATTGAGTGAAAATGCACCATTTTTCACAGCTCATTCATGCAAGGGAGACTGGAAACAATTCAAAGAGCTTGCGTGTTTATTAAGCTACTGCTAAAAGTTCCAAAAAAGTACATGGGATACTATAAGTGTTTCATTATTAATGTCGAAAAGCGAGCTTCATGGTTTTTCACCTAACCATACACACTGGTAAATACAGATTACATCAATACACTACAACAGATCTGGCCTAAGCTATTCATTTTTTCTATATACAAAACATACCAAGTCAATGGGATGAACAATAGAATGAAATTGAATTATTTATAAAATCAACAATAGAGCATGCAATTAGTTAGACTAGATCGAACTGATACAGTAATACCCCAATATTGAGGGGCGACATGGAAGACTAGAAAAAACTAACGTGGGCTTTCAAGTTGGTTATATTAGAATCTGAACAATTATGAATTAACAGGAAGCAAGGACAAAACTGGAAATACTGACATCTCTTCAATGTTTGAAAACCACTAGAGCCAAAAAAAACAAAATGAAATAAGAAGCTTTTTGGTTTAGTTTGTGTTTTGTAACAAAGAAAGCGTCTCGATTAATTTACAAAATCATTCAGAAAAGACATCAATGAAAAAGATTGTTCTTCCGTGTGTCATGTGATGCTACATGTTTGCCTTGTTTGGAAAATGCTTCTTTTTTTAATTGTTTTCAAACAAGATTATACTTGCCATCAAATTCTCTTTCATGACTATGCTATAACGAGCTGGTGAAAGACCCCAAACCCAAAACCCACCAAGGCTGGGACTTACTCACTTCGATGGCCTCTAGGCTGTCTGGCCAGTTCACAAGAACACTTCTTGCCTGAACTTATTCCAAGCAACTTGAAGCAAAACTCTGCAACTGACAGTGCTGTGGAGTCTTAACGACGCCCTTTGATCATGTCATTGCTTTGTCATTAGTGTGCATTACTTTGCATATATATATACTGTCTATTGAGAAAGGGAATGCACTCTTGGTTTGAGATTGTCTATCAAATGCACAGACTCAAAAGCAAACGGCATTTCCTAAAAGTGACATGTGCTGGGTGCTAGATCTTTCATTTCTACACGACGAGTTAAAGGGAAACTAGTGTTCAAAGATTGCAGTTTTGTGATTGCTCCCCTCGACATGACGTATTCGGATAATCACGTCACGTGACCCTTTCCTTTATTTCAAATATCCACCGTGATCGTTTGTTTTTCCCCCCCCCCTCTCCTCTTCAATTTACCTTTCTACAAATCCAATGAGAAAGCCGCACAGAAAACCACAAAAAAAAAAGTCAATCCAGGCCAAGTTACAACAACCAGACGACAACATAACCCACACCTTCTTAGAATGTGAAAATATAGAATAAAAACCCATCTCAGCTACCTTACCAAGGAGGAGATTAAAGTCCAAAATAGCACCATTCATCAGTGTCTCAAATCCGTGGCAGCATCTCGATCACTTACCACAAGGAAACAATGCATTTCTACAGCTACTTCTATACATCACAGCGTACATGTACTACATATGGTTGTAATTACGGGCAACGCAAACGCTTGACCCTAACAAAGCATACCTACTCGGGGGGGGGGGGGGGGAAATAAATTGGTAAAGGAGACAAGCACATGAAAATAAAGCATAAACTACCAAGCATTTAGTTTCTAAATGGGAGAAAACAGGGACTCTGAGCCTCAGTAAATACTGTAGTGTGAAATATACGTAGACCATGTCACTGATGACAGCGGCCTAAATAAATGAATATTTTGAGAGGTTGAGTACCTCTGGAAAAACAAAATACGACTGACAGTCGACTGTCAGGAATACTGGACTGGATTTTTGTTTCCTGCATGATTGCACCTGTGAGTAAACCGCTCGGGGCCGTAAAGCGAGAACGGCACTGTACCGTACGAGGCTGCACAGCCAGAACTAGGAGTTAACGTACAGTAAAGAGAGAGCGAGAAGGATGGTTGAGTTGTTAAGAGTGTGTTTTGTGGAGAAGTGGAAGACATGCTGCTGCAAGTTGCTTAGTCCCCCCCCCTCCCGAGGCAACATCTGCGGAGGTCGTCAGCACAGAGCGGTGGGTCCGTCTCTGCAGAGCGGTGGGTCCGTCTCTACAGAGCGGTGGGTCCGTCTCTACAGAGTTGCTGTGTGTCACATCTGGATTTTCCTCCCCTCCCCCGGATAACAAACATATCAACAAGGCTTAGAGTCCCATATGTATTCTAACATGTTAATAATAATGATCATCACACAGACAGGAACACTTCCCCAGTCATGATCTGATCTTATCTAACACTAACCCTCCCCCCCCCCCCCCCCCCAAACAAAAAAAAACACCAAACAAAAGGATATACTCGATTACAGAAATTAAAGTATGTCGACTTCATCTTTTCCATTTGATCTTTGCAGTGAGAGCGTGCGTCTCCCAGGCCAAAGTGAAGGAACTGGGAGTTCCACGACAGTTCCCATTTGATCTGGCTGCTTGAGTGATCCTGCAGTCGTCTCTGGCAATGCAAATGAGAACCCAGAAACTTGTTAGGCAAGAGTCAAACCTTGTGAAATACATATCCTTGTGCAATATTTGCACACCGAATTACTATATCAACCATTAAGATCTGAAATCCGACAGAAAACCATGTGATATGTCCTATAGGACACAAGAATGACCTCATAGCCGGGTGGCTATGTGATTTTTTTTTCAATCTTGCCCGCGATTTAATAAATGTTCAGCATGCAGACATGATTGTAGCTTCCAAAACCATAATTAATAGTGCTGGAACTCTGATAACCATCTTTGTCTTTGGACAATCTATGAAGTCGTAGAATATATAACCAGACATTTTTTCTGTCTGTTCGCTCAGTATGAAGCTTCGGTTAAATCTCTGAGAAGAGTCTGTTACCTCAGGGACACCTCCATTGACTGGTGAATACAATCCAGCCGTTAAGCCCATACCTGTGAGGGAGAAGAAATAAATACAAAAAGGTCTCAGTTTTCACATTAAATGGGAGCCAAGCTAAAGAGCATTGTTAAAGACGCTTAGTCATGGTGTGCTTAACCCCCTCATTTATGCAAAACCTGAAAAACATTGAAAACTATTTGTGGAGCAAATAAAAGCATCTGACCGAGGAGACTATATCACAACTAGCACAAAATGTGCAGAAAGAGCCTTATTTTACAGGGTGCGTTATTCAAGTAAACACACATACATTCAGCATTAGTCATTACAGTATTAGTCCGCCACCTGCTAAAAGCACTGTGTATTCCACATCCCTGACTGTAGATGGGACGGCCTCCAGCAACAGTCGAATGAGGTCACATTTTTCCTCACGTCAGACCGCCACACTGAGCGTGCCTGAACCCTCTGAACCCACAGCCACAGACGGATCCTAGGGCCCCGCCTCCACTGACTCCGTCCCGGCTGAACTCCACAGCACTGGATTGAGGAAGGCTGCAGCCTAGCTTAGTGGTCTCCAGCACTGCATTACTGCTGCTCAAGGTTCTGATAGGACCACTGCAGCACTGCAAGTACCTCGGATTGGATGAAACAACGACAGCTGACTCCAATTGGTGCTGCTGGTTTAATGAGATCATTCAGCTGCTTTGAGAACAGCTTATTCTTTAATGTTATTAAAGTTATTGCTTAATGTTATTAGCTCTGCTATTGACAATGAGGGATACAATTGTGACAGTTAACCATGGTGTGTCCGTTCAGAATGAGCAGTCCGTGTTCTTTCTATGCATCTGCATTGAGGTTATGTGAGGCAATGTTGAGGTTATCTGAGGATAAACAATGAACCAACGACTGTACAATATGCAGCATACACGACACAAAAAAACGAATGTCTTTTAATACAAAACTCTGATGTATGCCAATATAGAATCTAGGACATTTTTATCACATGCAGTACAACTGGTCTTTGCTAGGCTGTGTCAAATCTCACCATGATCCTCAGCAAACGGAGCTTTTTTTTCTTCTTTTTTTTTTTACTGCGGTGTCTCGTCGTCGGAGCAGTTTGGAACCGCTGCAAAAAGGAATCCGATGTTTATTAGTCAGACAATGGACGTGGTGTACAGTAAATTATCATCTGGCTAACGTTTGCTAAATTAAATTGATGCACCGGTGCTTTTCTGATGCATTTACTGCAGACAAAGCACGATTCGCCTGACTCCCTGGATCTAAATATAGATCCGTGCTGTCTGTCCGCAAACCCGAACTGGTGCAAGTTAATGGTTGGGGTTCAGCCACATTTGCCATCAAGCATTTCGTTTTACCGTCTCTAGTATTTCACATGCTGCCAAGTCTCAGTCCCTGTCTGACACAAAGCAGGAAGATTAGCTGGTACATTCATTCAACGACTTAAAAAGGGTGGACTTAACTGCTAGCCTTGCGGTCCTAGCTATCGCGACTAGCAAGCTCCTTAGCCAAGTATGCAGGCTGACAAGCAAAATGGCTTTGTTGGGTGGTTTGTAATTACATTTGTGTCCAACGTTAACCATAAAGCTAGCTAAACTGCAATTAAACAAATAAATGCGGTCCATGCTGAGCATGAGGTCACAATAATAAAGCGTCTGCTAAATGAATAAATGTAATAGCTGCTAGTGCTAGGGATGTGAACAAACATTAGCATAGCTAACTGCTAGCTTGCTACGCTTGATTAACAAACAAGCAAACTGTATGCAATGAATGGAAACAGCTGACTTGTGTCGGTCATTGTGGCTTGCTAAATAGCGAACTGGCCACCTCACTAGCCAGCCATTACATTAGCTACTTACAGATCGTCCCGTTCCACTAGTCTCTATTGCTGGTGAACTCGCCAGCTAGCAGAGGCTCGCTGAAGTTAAAAAATTACTGCAATGAAGTCGTGCTGAGCAACAGCATTTAGGATGACTTAAAATAAAAGCAGCCTTGTGTCTCTCCAAGGCTGTGTTTAACAGACTGTTACACTCTCTGCGACTTGGTAAAGAGCTAGAATCTTAACAATGAGCTAATACGAAAGGTTTTTTGGACCGGGGCCAAGCCCCCCATTAGAACTGCAGTAGCTACAGCCAGACAACTGACTCTGTGCAGTCCGCAGTAACTCAAGGTCCTCCTGTCTGGGTTGATAGAACCGTGTCCACCAATCCGATTTTAGGCGGGGGGAGCAACGCTCTGGGCATTGGCTACGTGCGATTAGTATTCCCTTTCCATGCTTGCGTTGAATACCGGCGATGTAGGAGTAAGTGGTCCTTGGTGACATCTAGTGGTTTTACATTAGAATGGCATATGGTCCAAATAAAATAAACCTTACCTCAATAAAACGATCAGAAGAAAATTCAGAAAATCGATTTTCAGATTACATAGGAACCGACATTGCATTTATTTATTATTATTTAGTGGCCCCTTCATTTTAAGATGGGACCCCGCAAAAATAAAATTCTGGCTAGCCCCTGCAACACATTCACTCAGGTTCACTCTGACTTCAACCATGTTGTTCTTTGACATAGGCCTAACCTTGGTCAATGCTGCATTCAGCATCCAGAACGGTGACAGTACAAATGTCCCAAGGGGAGTACATGAGTATGACATTCAGGTCTATAAGGTATGGAGAACAAATGAAACAAATGATTCATAAAGGTGTCTGAGATGAGTGAGTGATTGTACCTGCAGAATAGAGGAGTGGCAGGATAAAAAGTCAGACAAAGTCAAATAAATCACACCAAAACATATGAGAGCCTGTATATTTACTGATTTTTTCTGCAAAATACAAATACCAGATTTCCAATACAGGAAAATACATTTGATTTCTTATAGCTGCGACAGAGGTGAACTTCCAGTGAGAAACATTTTGTCTTCAAGTGGCGACAAAGGCCAGCTTATGCCGCTTGGAGCCTCTTAATTTCAAAACATTTACTTCAAATTTCCCAGTCACCAGCGAAAATAAAAGCTCAAACCCTTGATGGTTAGTGTTTTCATGTTAAATAGGGAAATAATACAGGGGACACTCAAACCTTATTGTTCATCGACCTTTATCGTTAGAGGGGCAAAGTTATACTATTCTCACGAACACAGAGTTTGGAACTGATCAGAACGTTTGTATTGTGGGTAAATTTGAAGTACAGGTAGATTGCAGACTTTACAGCACAGACACATTCTAATAAGGGAGAATACAATACAAGGAAAGAGAGTTGCTCTGACCAGTGGGTGAGCAGGATCAACATGCCATGGTTAGTCTATAACCCATTTGCTCCAGGTTCCCAACTCAATACTTGAACTACCCAGAATAGTGGCCTCAAACCAGGGTCCCAGAACCCCATAAGGGAGGTTTCTGCTCATGTCCAGCTCTCCTGATTGACCTCGTCAGTCATCTGGACCATGTTTTCAGATGATTCCTGTGATTGGTCAGAACCTACGAAAGGGTTGCTCTCCAGGACTATGGTGAGAGAAACAAACCCCTGTTCATTTGAGAGAGGATGGGGAAGTTAAGTAGAATGAGACCTTTTCGGGGCTCTGCCCTTTTGCACATACATTATCATGGTATTGCAGCCTGGCAAAGAACAAAGGTGACTTTCAAAGTCAAAAGTGATGCTTTTGGGGTTAACTTTTTGTCTTTGCAAAACTTTCAAATGACATCAACCACAGTACAACTGTAGTAAGGAGATAGGCAGCCGTCCAGCCACTGCTCAGATAAACCAAAGTCTCAGAATAGAACAATTCAAATTTTGAAAAAGTACAAATCTCCATGAAAAACATTATAGCTTGTGATATAGTGCACACAACATCTGGACTGAAACACAACTCTAAGTAGTTGGGGGAAATGTTCGAAGCGGGATTTAGCCCAGGGGGGTGCGGCTGGGGGCTTGAGCTTCAAATATACAGCATCTCAACCAAAATATTCAAAATAGACAACACCCAGCCATATCTTACACCTTTGTAAAACTATTTTTACAGCCTCTGTATGCAGCTCATCATTCCTTATTTCCATGTGCCTACAGCAGGTCTGGCTAGCAGACTAGAACGACGACAGACTAGAGCCTGGATCCAGTTTCTACCCGCTGCTATGGAGTGGAGCTTGACGTGAGCCTCATGTTGTGCTAATGGGGTTTAAACAGCTTAAGGCACTGGTTCGTCATGGTATACTGATACAGTATGTGAAAAGAACTTTGCGTGTTTATTATGTCAATGGAGAAGGTACAGCAACCATGATTGTTGTGGTTATTTAAGACACATTCCCAGTGTCAAATTGTATTCCATAGTGTCCATGTCATTGTTTTATACTGGGATATGGGGGGGGGGGGGGGATGCATATCTAAGTCCTTTGTATTTGATCAAGTTAAAAGTTCATCTATGGCAGGTAAGTGCTATCTTGATCATTTGAGGCTAAATTTAAAAAGATGTCTATCCTAAACCGCCCTGTTATGTGAGACTACAAAGGAGAATAGTAACCATAGCAGCGGGACTGAACCCAGGACTAGCACTCCTGACCAGAGGTCCTGCAGAAATACTGTAGAAATGCACCCTTAATGTGATCACTAATCTCACATGGGCCTGTTGATGAATTTATACCGATTTTTTTTAAGGATACATTCAAAGTATTCAAACAGGGTTATAATCTTATTCCGTACAGATCGACTTGTATAAATGTATAAATGTACACTACCTGCTTGTGTACTGTAGAATGACTACTCTAAGCAAAGGTCTACTGCCTTTTGGCTAAACAAGGATATTTGATAGAAAATAATGTGCACCAGCACTTACAGAACTTTTGCTATTCTGAAAAACAACTGTTTTGACATTATTAAATAGACTTAAAAGGGCTATAGGCATCCTTAATTTCAAATACATTCAAAATCCTTTTCAAATTAATATATATAATTAGGTAGGAATATACTCTTTTTTTACATTTCACTATAGAGACATCATGTCTTTGTGCAGCAAAGCATCCAATTTCCATCTGTTTATATGGCTCTGCTTGCTCACACTGGCAGATCTATGAAACACACACACTGGCTCATTCTATTCTTTACAAAGCCAAACATGCTTTGCTTGAGTAAAACTGTTCATTTGGAAGAGTGGAGTTAAATGCAGCCCCCTTTTCACTCCGCTAACATGGCATTGACCAAATTCGTAGGCTTCTTTCCTTCAAGTGGAACATTCTATTTGTCCTGGGGTTCACTTTCCTGCTACCTGTGGCATATGCCTCTGTTCTCCTCCCTCACACTCTCACCATCTTTCTTTCTTTCTTTCTTTCTCTCTCTCTCTCTCTCTCTCTCTCTCTCTCTCTCTCTCTCTCTCTCTCTCTCTCTCTCTCTCTCTCTCTCTCTCTCTTTCTTTCTTTCTTTCTCTCTCTCTCTCTCTCTCTCTTTCTTTTCTTCTCTAACCGTCACTCTGCCAATCCCCCCTTTCTATATATTTATATTTACATAAATACGTTGAACCTGCAACACAGCATGGATTGTGATGAGCATACGTACAGCTGCAATTCAACCAGGACAGCAGACTGAAACACCTGGGCTGTTCACAAGAACTATACAAGTACTATCTCAGTAATTACATTAGTACTTCACCTTGCTCTCATGTCCTATGTCACGCTAGGCCTTAACATTTATTTGTATTTTTTTTTTACTCACCAGTAGCTTTGAGTACCAGACTTATTTCCTCACATCCTTGTTACTGTAGTTGACCTAGATTCTGCACATGTACAAATGTGCATACATATTTATTTACTTATATTCCCAAACACACACACGCACACAGTACAAGCAATCCACGTCGCGTCCCTCCCCCGCCCCAAACCCTTCCTCACTCGCCACCCACTGTGTATGGGAAAAACCGCAACTGAGCCCGTCGTTCATGTAATGGGCTACATTTGGCCAGAGCTACTACAGTATACAGTATTAAAAACACGCTGTAATTTCACTTAACGCTACTTTTCCATCCCCTATCCAGTATATGTCGCTGTTATACCTATAGCACTCACTCAGCACAAGAATAATATAATCATAATAACACTATGCGGTAACACTATAGACAGACCCCTCCCCCCCCCCTGTGGCTTTCATGCCTTAGGGGTGGGATTGATCATGTAGCCCAGCCTTCTGATAGGCGCATGCGTTTGACCGACGGGCTGTGGCGCTCGTCCTGATTGGACAGGGGTCGGAGCAGGAAGTTGTCGTTGCCACGGTGGTCCTCGCGGTCGTCGCTGCCGTCGTACGAGCTCCCGCAGCTGGACACGCTGTCGCCCGGGGAACGGCCGGCTTCCGCCTGGCCCCGGTTGTTTGGGTAGCCCATCGTGGACACGCCCCCGAGGCCCCCGCCCACCATCCCCATACCCCGGTCCCTGGGAGGGGAGGCGGGCTCGGATTTGATGTGGAGGTTCTGATGACCGGATGAGAGGTTGAGGTTGGAATTCTGGCACAGGTTCCTGGGGGAGGAGAAGAAGGGAGAGATAGTCAGAGACAGTGAAAGGAATGGACCCAGACAGACATACAGACAGACAGACAGAAAGACAGACAGGCCAATAGGGAGGCAGGAAGGCAGACCACACACGGAGAATGAGAGTCCTGCTCACCCCATGTGTCCTAACGTGGAGTGCTGAAGGCCCTGCAGCTGTTGCTGCTGCCAGCCGGTGACTGACCCCAGGTGAAGAGAGCCAGAACCACCGAAGCCTGTCAGGGAGGACAGATCACTGCCCAGGGAGTACTCTACACAGACGAGGGGGGGGGGGGGGGGGGTCAGAGGTCAGACATCGGGCCCGCGGTTCACAAACGGCAAACTGCATGACGTCCATTCTTGTCGTTATCCCTGCTGTACCCACCTGTGCCATAGGAGGTGGAGAGGGCAGAAGGGTAGCCGCCCATTCCCTGCCCGGGCAGAGTGGGGGTTGCTATGGACACCACCGGAGAGGCCAAAGTCTGGGCGGTCTGGGAGTGATTTATTCTCTGATTCTAGAAGGAGGGTCATCAACAAAGCCGTTAAAACGAATCAGGATTCAGCCGGCACCACACGGTAACAAACGTCCATTAAGAACACACAGCTACGAAGGCCCACCTACATCTCTCATGTCTACTACTCACCAGCATTAGGTCAAAATCCTCACACTGGTAGCATTGAGCAAGAGGGAACACATTCATGTTAGTCTATGTGGAGATCTGCGTTCGGGCCTTAATGGATCTACACAGCAGTAAGAACACATCTACCCATGAGGACGTTTACGGGGAGACATGAACCGCACGGGAAGGGACAGGAAGGAGTGACACGATGCGAGGGGGAGACTGGAGGGTAGGAGGAGGGAAGGGAGAGACGGGGGAAGAGGGGGTGGAACGCCAACGAGGGAGAGATCAAGAGAAAGGCTCAAGTGTGAGAAATGCAGATAGAGAGAGGGAGAGAGAGAGAGAGAGAGAGAGAGAGAGAGAGAGAGAGAGAGAGAGAGAGAGAGAGAGAGAGAGAGAAAGAAAGAAAGAACGGACAGACAGACAGACAGACAGACAGACAGACAGGCAGACAGACAGACAGACAGAGAGCACTCACGATGGTGGGCATGTTGTTATTCTTGTTGTTGGGGGGCATCAGGGTGCGCAGGTCCGGCTTGCGGTTCATGCTCAGGGACATGGGGGGTGGAGTCTTAGCCTGCATCCCTTTGGACATGCCCCCTGGAGACACCATCAGTCCTGGGGAGCCGCAGTGGTTACTATAGCTAACGGTACCTGGTCGACAAGGAGAAGAGATTCAAGGTCACGTGGATTTCTACGTTGAATCTGCTGCACTCAACATGATGCATTCGACATAATCTTACCAGCACTGGAGACCACAGTGTTAGAAAGCTCTGATCCCATCAAACCTGTTAAAAGAGAGAAAAGAGAGCATGACAATTGTGTGTGAGTGGGGTGTGTGTGTGTGTGTGTGTACTTGTGTACGTGCGTACACACCTGCATTTCCTGCACTGGGGGGTCGGTGTGTGTGTGTGGGTCCAGGCGACATGCTGTTCCTCTGCAGGGAAGAGTGTGTGAGGGGGAGCAGGTTGTGGTTCCCCAAGGAGCCCCCCACCCCGGGGTGCGAGTAAAGCAGTCCGCTGGGGTTATTGGCTTGGATGGACAATCCCATGTCGTAGTTAGAGGGAGGGAGGGCCTGTTTGGGCGGACAAAACGGACACAATGGCAATTAACACCGGGAGAGAGCTGTTGTCATCCGGTTCAGAACGCAAAGATGGCCGCCGGCGTGGACTTACACACAGTCTCTGTCTACTGATGATGAGGTCGATGTCCTCGTTGATCTTGCGGTATTTGTCCTCCGACTCGGGGCTCTGCCCCGCAGAGTCGTCCGCCTCGATGTCGGGGCTGTCGCAGCCGTTTAGGCCCTTCTTCCTGAGGGTCTGACAGAGAGGGGAGACAGACAAGAGCCCACGTTTACCACAGAGCGTTCCTTTCCGCCACAAGGGGGCGCCACCTGTACAGGAATACTCCACGTCATCAGGTCGATTCAGCTTCAGCGGCACAAATGCCAAAGAGTCAGACAAACCTTCTTTTTTTTTACTTTACTTTACACGACCCGTCTTACTGTAAGTGTAGTCACGGTGTCCTACAGGGCTTAGAGACAGCCATCGTGGGCTACCCACACATGTCTACGAGACGGTGGGGCTTTCCTTTGCTGTCGTGAGGGGTTCGAGAGGGGCGGGCATCAGACCGGCGTGTGTGCGTCGTCTGTGCGTGTGGGGGGGCCATACAGTATGTGCCTTTGCTCTCACCCTGACCTGCCTCAGCACTTTACACGGGGGGCAGTCCAATCACAGGGCCACTGCAACTGGCACGCACGCACGTACGCAAACACACACACACGCACGCAACACATACATACAGTGGTTGGCTTAGTCCAGTTATCCCACTCATCCCAGTCATGCCCACCTGTTACTGGTCGACATGGGGAGGGGGGGGGGGAGGGGCAGGGCCCGGATTCAGCCAATAGCCGCGCAAGGTCTGCGGGATGGCCGTAGAAGGCTATTTTTTGCTCATGTGGCACCGACTGTGCCCCCCTCACCCCCCACTCCACCCCCCCAAGTCAATCTGACCCGCTGCCGACGCAGTCCTTGTTTTTCTCTCCAATATCCATATTAATTATACACACACACACGCCCACGCCGACACATCCAGACACACTGTACATCACACGCCCACTACCCCTTTACAACAAAGTCTGGCATTTTCGACAGCCTTCTTTAGGTCCACTGCTATGCTGATAATGAACAGCTGGAGTGGCTCAAGAGGGTAACCTTGAGGAAGTGTGTGTGTGCACGCGCGTGTGTGTGTGTGTGTGGTGAAAGGTAAGGGTATGGCAGGTGGTTGGGGACAGCTGACTGAAGGCACTCAAACCTTGACGGAAAACAGCTGAATGAGAGAGAGAGAGAGAGAGAGAGAGGGGGAGAGAGAGAGAGAGAGAGGGGAGAGGGGGGGAGAGAGAGAGAGAGAGAGAGAGAGAGAGAGAGAGAGAGAGAGAGAGAGAGAGAGAGAGAGAGAGAGAGAGAGAGAGAGAGGAAGCGGATCTCTCTCTCTCACCAACCAAGTCTCAGGAGGAGAGGATCCCTCACTGAAATGCTCCTCCCGAGGTTTCTACCGTGTTCCTCTCTGATCTTTCCCTGCAAGTTTGATCTGTGTCTTCCTCGAGGGTTTTTAGGTTGGCGTAGGTGCGGGTCTGTAGACATCTGTGAAGCCTCTGTGATATCGCTCGTAAAAAATAAAATTAAAAAAAAGAAGGCTATTCAAATCCAATTTGATTTGAGCTCATCCACACAGTTCGACAGAAGTACCCCTCCCTAAGCTGTCTGCACCTCTACTCAGACATATCCCTCCTCTTTCATCTTTGCTCAATTTCGCAGCCACATAACCACAACCGCCACATGAAGGCTAGAACTAAGGTGTGTGCTGGGTGTGCACCGAATTCACTTCAAGCGTATGTGGGTATACGTGCGCGTGTGTGTGTGTGTTTTCATGTACTCGCATGCGAGCGGGAGCAGCCTCTACAAGGGCAAAGCGAGGGGCGTCACTTGTTCTGTGTGTGCCAGGGAACATGGTGTGCAGCCCTCACACCATTCCGCCACGACTGCCCTGAAAGGAACACCATTCCTGTCGAATGTCCGCATCCCTCCTCCCCCCGACCACACCGGGGGGCCGCAGAGAAAGGGCACCTTAGAGTTGAGCTAAATGTTTTTTTGTTTTTATTTGTGTTATTTTTTTTCAACAACTGCACAAATAAACATCGTGTGTATCCCTCACAGTACATGAAACCTATTTATTATTTTAGAACGTATCCAATCATTTCCAGAATCGGATGTGTCGCTAGTTCATGAGGGCCCATTCAGAAATAACAAAAAGTGTCCAACAACATCAAGAACTCCCTGTGAAATATGTCCCGTTGGGCACCAGAAGAATATCCACGAGGCCTAACAACCTACAACCGTTTCTAAAAAGAATACACTGAAGCTGAGCTCAAAATACTGTTTGGAGAGGATTGTAACAATAACGTTGCGATAATGTTTCGTGTCTACCCGATCGATTTTGCCGTACAAGTTAACTTAGCAAAATAAACCCATCCCGTACACAGGAATCGAAACATGTGACAGTGCAGAGAGAGAAGGTCAGAGGAGGAGAAAGGAGAGAGATGGTCTAGTAACTCAGCTCCCAGTTTCTTGGCCATTCTTCTCGATTGTACCCTTCTGGAACACACACACACACACACACACAAACCCACACAGCCGGCCGAGACTATTTTTAGCGGCGCTCCATACTATTTTTAGCCCACTACCGGTTTCCAGCAGTTTAACAGGGAGTGATCACAGCCGACACAAAGGGAGTTAGAGTTACACTGACTGTGTGTGTGTGTGTGTGTGTGGTTTTTTTTTCTTTCTTTTTTTACTTGACTAACCAAAAGAAAGAACTTCAGCTGTTTCCAATTTCCAACAGACACACACACACACACACACACCATAGAGAAAGGCGAAGGATTCGAAGAGGACTGAAGAATGCCAGAGTTCTCCAAATTATTAATAGCCACAATCCTCGGCCAAATGCACCAAATACAACTCCCTGTTACAAAGAATAGAGCCAATAAAACACACACAAATACACACCCACACACACACACTAACACCCCACAGCAGAAAAAGACCAAAACAAGGGAGTCTCTCTTCAGCTAAATTCTTCTCGGGCAGAAATTTCAACGCAGAGACGTTTACCACAGCTGTGTCATTCAGCAGATTCTTCCTATTCCATTTATTTGGCACCCATGACTTTTTTGAAATATCAAAAAGATTTCCTCGTATGCCTGTATATATATGATCACTTCACAAAGAATGTGGTCATGGTAACTCGTGTCATGGCCTATTTGATCTAGAAATACCCCAAGTCTGCCCAACTAAACTCAACATTGTGGTGATGATATGATACAACGTGTCAATTCTCCCAGAAGATTAGAAAGAGTGACACTCCCCGCTCACACGAGTCGACCGACTCGCGCTTGTAGTGTCGTCTGCTCAGGAGGGTTAAGTCTCCCAAATCCACGTCCCGCCTCTAAATCCTACAATCAAACTCCAAGGAGTCTCCTGTCTGATTGGGGGGGAGGGGGAAGGGAGGGGGGGGGGGAGATGAGCCCAGGACAGTCACCACAGCGAGGAGATCAGAGAGCAAAGCCCGTGCACGCGGTCAGCGGCACACGCCCCTTCACCGCGCCACGCCCCGCGGGTCCGACAGCGGTGAACGCTGCGGGAGCATCTGACCTGTCCGCTTGTCTCTCTGCTGGAGGAGCCCTCTTGTTTAATGATCCCGTCATCAGCTACACATCCTCCCCCCCCCGAATCTCAACTAATCTCACCGGGACCTCACTTCCTGTCAATCCGTCTATATGTCTAAACACCAGAGGTCAGAAGGTCAAAGCAGGAAGGGGGCCGGGGGAGGTGGAGGTGGGGTGCACTTTGGAGGGAGGGGGGAGTAGAAAAGAAGGGGAGCAGGGATGGGGGGGGGGGACCTTCAAGGAGGGAGGAGGGTGAAGGGTGAGAGGGAGGGAGGGAGAGGAGCCATGTGGATGAGAGAAAGGGGGCCACGGGAGGAGAGGGGGGGATCGTGGGGATCGCCACGGCAGATCACATCACAGACAGTCGGATCTCAGGAAAGCCTAGGCAGACCTTTCCCCTCGATCTCCCTTCATTTCCCCTCCATCTCCTCCCCGTAATGAAACATTGTGTGCCCTGAGGGGGAGAGAGGAGGGGGGAGGAAATGACAGAACAGGTAGGCGGAGACAAGAAGATGAATATTCCAAGAGGAAGGAGGAAACGGAAGAGAGGGGGGGGAGGGGGGGGGGGGTGCCGTCCACCGGACAGAAGGATGAGAGATAAGGCCAGACGGAGGGGAGGCCGAGGAGAGGAAGGGGTGAGAGTAAGTGTTGACCATGCGTTGGAGAGATAAGAGAGAGCCTGTGGAGATTACGGTAATGAGGTAAATGGGATTATGGTAGATTAGAGTAGATTAGAGGGGGATTAGCCTGCCCCTGACAGAGCTGACTGAAAGAGCATGTGTAGGGCCGCGTGGGGGGACAAGCCAGGGCCAGAGACCGGGCCAGGGCCAGAGCCAGGACCAGGGCCAGGGCCAGAGACCGGGCCAGGGCCAGAGACCGGGCCAGGGCCAGAGACCGGGCCAGGGCCCGAGCCAGGGCCAGGGCCAGAGCCAGGGCCAGGGCCAGGGAGGTTTATGGCCCAGTTAGGCCCCTCTTCCACTGCACAGTACCGGCTCGATTTGATTCGACTACCCAACTTTTGGGGGCTTTAATAGGGCAAATCTGGTACCTGCCCCGTACCGTTTGTAGTCATTTTGGTAGCACCTGGTTCCAAGCGAGCTGAGTGCAACATCCTGGACAAACCCCACCGAGCATGACATCCCGTCAGCCAAGCTACTTTATAGCGGCCGCAATTCTTTCAAATCACTGGACTACCCGGTTCCACGGCAACCCACAAAACCAAGCCTGGTCAACCAGAGGCAGACGTTGCCTCTTTGTTCCGGACAGAACGTTCCAGAGTGAGGTGTATCGGCTCGAAGACGACGTCACGCCAGTTGTGTGCGGCGTCGCTATGACGACCGGCTCCATTGAGGGTGGTACAGTAGGGCAGGAGAAAGAAAAAAAAGAGAAAAGTCGTGTCGAGACGAGTTTAACCGGTACCTTGTTGTGAAAAGCAGCTTTAAGACACAGAGATAACAGCAGGACTTATCATACCAAAGCTCTTGAATCACCTCTGGGGCTCTATCTCTCATCCAGGATCTCGCTGCCTTTATGTAGCAGGTCCAGAACCGCTTCAACAACTCTCTAAGTATGTGTGTGTGTGCGTGCGTGCGTGCATACACCGGCCATTTTGCTCTTCTAACACCATGACGTAACTTCCTTCGGGTTGGCCAAGGCTCCTTTCTGCAAACGCTGGCCGTCTTTTGTCCAGCGTAGCGCCACACACACCCATCAAACACGCACACCCATTTCACACAAAGAGAACGCCACACCGTCACCGGGGGTGAACCCCTTCCGGGAAAAAACCCTTGTTGCGGGGGGGGGGGGGGGGGGGGGGGGTCGCCATGCCAACTCCACACAATAATTATGGGATGCCTCAACTCACATCCACGATGTCGGAGTTGGTCCGGCTCTCGTGGGGCTCGTTGTACTCGGTGTACTTGAGCAGGACCTTGTCCATGTCGGTGCTGGCGTACTGGAACAGCTTGTTGGTGCTGTTGAAGATGATGAGGGCGATCTCGCAGTCGCACAGCACGCTCAGCTCGTACGCCTTCTTCATCAGGCCGAACTTCCGTTTGGTGAACGTCACCTGGTCAGAGGAAGGGGGGGGGGGGGGGGGGTGGGGGGGGGTGGAGAGGAGAAGGAAACGAGACCCCGAATCAAAATGTGACGAGCTTAATGTGTTTGCATTTTTGTGTTCTGGTGTACGGGTCTCCTCAATGGAAGAGGAAATCCTCGCCGGAGGATTTAAGAATACAAACCAAAACATGGCCAGTTTTACTAGTTGTTATGCCGTTTATGCGGTTGTAAAACGGTTTTAATCTCTTTACTTTGACATCTCGCTGCATTAGGGCTAAACTAAGCTAACTAACTTAGCTGTAACATGTCGGCTGTCAGGCATAAGGACATAAGTGACTCATGAGACTGTGATATGATAACTGCCACCTTACACACACATATATATATTTATACAAACAAATATATCTATACACACGCGCACACCACACACACACACTCAATAAGGCCTACGTAGAGAGTCCAAGGAAAGAGCCAGGAGGTCAGTATAGCCCTGCTTCTGGGGGTCAGGAAACATATGTGAGAGCATTTCCTGTCATAACAGGAAGAGAGGAACCACTCCCACTCACGCCTGGGGGTGCTTGGTGTGTGTGTGTGTGTGTGTGTGTGCCAGAAACAAAGCAGTTTGTCTCTTAACTATGCTTAGGTCTACGAGCATGATGCCGTGTTCACCAGCTTGTGAGAGTCATATGACCGAATGGCATGGCTCTATACTTAGAAAGGGAGAGAGGTACCAACTTTGTATGTTTGACTGTGCGTGTGTGTGTGTGTGGGGGGCGGGGGCGGGGGGGGGGGGGGGTGTCTGTGTGTGTGTGTGTGTTTACCTGTCGGTTTCGTTCGTCCATAATCCGAGCTATCTGAATCTTTTTCCTCCCCATGTTCGCTCCTTCTCTCTCTTTCGCTTGACTCCAGACGTCTTTTCTTCTTCTCTCCTTGCTTCAGGCTCTCTCGTTCTTCTCTCAGATCCTACCAGCAGCCTTCCCTACTTCTCTCAGTTCCCGACCTCTGGCAACTCGTTCCTTAAAGAGACAGAGACGAGAGAATGAAGACAACCAGACACAACGTCAACAAAGCACACCGACACACGCGCGGCGTACACACAGACCCACGCACACTGTATTGATTAATCCCAGAGAGAGTTTCAACAGGGATTCTGCGTGCGACAGTTGATAAGTCAACAGTTTGACTCGGACGGCAGAGAATCCATCACTGATTAAAACGGGGGGCGTTCGACAGAGAACGAACCTTTAAATCCAGTGAGAAAAACAACACAAGGGAAAGATGTCATATACGTGAGGTACCCTAAGAAATAAAAGACCCTTCTTTTTTCTGTGTCTCTCTCTCTCTCTCGTTCTCCCTCCCTCTCTTTGTCTCCTCTGGGTGTTACCCCTCTGGTCCCTTGGGAGGAAGTGAGACAAAGAAACATGTCAGAATGCAAATGATAAGAGTTGGGCCAGTGCAGCTGTGTGTGCTGTGCACATATACTGTAGTCCTCGTGCCAAACTTTACCTCTCGCTGTCTTAAGTGACTTTATCTATCTTAGTCTCTCTCGTCTCTCGGTCTCTCTCTCTCTCTCTCTCGTCTCTCTCTCTCTCTCTCTCTCTCTCTCTCAGTCTCTCTGTCTTGGCGCAGTTTCCCAGACATGGATTTAAACCTAGTTGTAAAGTAAGAGAACAATTAAGACCATTGATCACGTTTTTAGTCTAGGACTAGGGTGAATCCATGCCTGGGAATCTGGGACTATATATATCTTAGTCTCTGGGACTATATATATCTTATCTTATATATATCTATATAGTCTCTCTCTTTCTCTCTCTCTCTTTCTCTCTCTTTCTCTCTTTCTCTCTCAATACAATTTCAATTCAATGGGCTGTATTGGCATGAAATAGCAAAAGTTCATATTGCCATAGCAACAGTGGAGTTACTGAAATATTTCTATCCATATAAATCACAGGCTTATACATACTTATTCATACACACATACAGATACACATGTATGTAAACATACATACAGGTAACATACATGTAACTACATGTACCTACATGTCTCTCTCTCTCTCTCTCTCTCTCTCTCTCTCTCTCTCTCTCTCTCCTCTCTCTCTCTCTCTCTCTCCTCTCTCTCTCTCCTCTCTCTCTCTCTCTCTCTCTCTCTCTCTCTCTCTCTCTCTCTCTCTCTCTCTCTCTCCTCTCTCTCTCTCTCTCTCTCTCTCTCTCTCTCTGTGCCTTAGTTTCTCTGTCTTAATCTCTCTCACTCTCTCGGTCTCTCTCTCTCCTTAAAAACACAGACACATGCAGGAGGGTTTAACCTGTACATGAGACAGACCCTGTCACCTGGACAGCACAGTCACCTGCACCATGGGATGACATCGATACACACCTGTACCTTGTCATACAGGCCCTTACATAACGTTAAGCCACCGCTCTGATCTCTCTCACACACACACACACACACACACACTTTTAATCCAGCACACCTGTCTACACTCGGAGCCAAGATGTAAAAGCTAACCCCTCAATCCCTGTGCTCATTCCTCCTGATCACAACAACCATCGTTAACATCTCCTGTATGACTTCCTGACACAACCGAACCAGGCTAACCCTAAGCCAGGGTTCCCAGCCTTTACCTGAGTCGAAACGTCCGTCACCAATCCCATCCGTGACATGTCACCCTATCCTTGCCGCCCCATATCCTTGTAAAGCCCATACACCTCTCTCACAACACATATACAAACGTCCCCCCGAGCGAAAAACACAGACCCAAAGCTTCGAGGACTAAGTGTAGCGGGGATGGAGATGGAGAGCAGGAATAAGAAAGGCAGCGAGTGACAAAGGGAGGGAGTGATGATGGAACGATGAAAGGAGTCCTAAAGAGACTGAGATGGCGGAGAAAGCAGGCCTATCCTCTCGGGAGGACAAACACGACACGCCTATCCCTCCATCCTTTCACTCGAGAGCCTGTCTCCCTCTTTTCTCCCCAATCGACGGAGAGACGGTTCGGAGAGCCCACAGGGGGCGTGCGGTCCCGACAGCCACGAACGATGAGTCACGACCGTGCGTTCATATGGTATGAAGGGTGACGTCTCAGCACTGGCGTGCGGAACGACGGGGCGCAGGCCCTGCAGTGCGGCTTCGCTACTGCGAGTCATTCATCACCACGTGCCTGGGTTTGTCTGTGTGAGTGCGCCTAACACTGGGAGCCATGTGAGATCTACCTGTGTGTGTGTGTGTGTGTGTGTGCTTAAGAGAAGCTTAAGAACCCGGGTCAGAAAGGCGACTGGGAACATCCCCATAGGCACACACACACACACACACACAGGGATTTCCTTACAGCTTACTGCCGTCAAAGAAGCAGAGAAACCAGATAGGAGGATCAGTAGGGGCACGTGAGGGCTCAGAGGAGGTGCATGTGTGTTGGGGGGGCCGGGGCGGGGGGGGCGGGGGGGGGCAAAGCTGTTGTCCCTTATGACAGCACCTAAGAGGAGCCTCCATCTTCATCCTCCTCCTCATTCTTCCCTTTCGTCCTCACCGCCCCCCCACTCGACGAACCAACGAACCCAGGACCGTCCACGACCGACATCTTATGGCAACCGTGAGTCGAGAGGTTTGCCTCCCACACCATCCGCGAATGTTTTCCCCACGGTGCCGGCGAGCGCCGTGAGGGTCGACAGACCTCCCTCGTGCCCTTCCCGAACGGCTGTGTCGTCGTTCGACGGCGTGATTCCAAGACGAATTCACACGTGGAGGGCTCTCGACCTGTTGGTGCTGGATGCAATTAAGGGCACGTTCGATAATCGCCCTAACAAGCACTGACACGCCACGCAGACAACATGACCGAAATAACGCTTTATGTACCGCATCAGCCAGGGAATTTTTTTTTATTTTTTTTAAACGTCTCGGTTTTTTCCGTCCCTCGACATGGTGTAAATATAGCACGGCCGCTCGACGGGCAAAGTCAGCATTTCAGACGGCGTGGGAGTTTGTGCGAGTTTCTGCTTTTCATCCTGTAGTTATCAGGATAACTAGTGTGTGAGTGGGTACGTGGGGTGTGTTGCGGGGTGTGAGAAAGAGTGTGCGTGTGTTTTCCAAGAGTGTACCCTTCCAGAGGATGTGACGTACAGACCCGTGTCCATACAAACCGAGCCAGGATGACGGCAGTTCTCCACCCACCCCCCCACACACACACACACACACACACACACACCCTCCCACACACACACCAACTTCCTTCTCTATTTATAGAATACACGTAAACCAGCAGGACTCCAAAAATAAAGAACTGAACTCTTTACCTCAAACAACAAAAGCTGGAGTCTGGTTCACAGACGGCGACGGCAAAAATACACCGCAGAAACGGAGTTGTCATTCGACGGCACAGCATATTATCTACCTCGCACCTTTTACATAATACACACAAACGCACACACTCAAACAAAGAGCCGAATAAAAACGGTCGGCGAATGCAGACGAACGGCAGACTGTGTGTGTGTATTCTTGGGCAGCGGGAGAGGGCAGCCGTGGGTGAAGGGGTGGCAGTGTCCTTGTAGTCCTTGGCAGGACACCCAAAATGTCTGCGTCCCGCTGCCAAAGAGAGGGTGTACGGCGTCTGGGTGCTAGGGGGTGAGGGGTCTGTCCGAATCTAGGGCAGGGGGGGTGGAAGTCTAGGGGGGGGGGGGAGGGGGGGTCGGGGGGTAGGGAGAATGGGGTAGATCCAGGTTTGGGCCCACGCAGGGCCACAGAGAGCGCCGAGGCTGATGACTGGAGGGCTAGCTGGAGGTGGTGGGAGATGTGCGTGGTAAGAGTAGGGGCACTACAATATCAGACATGTGATAGGACAACTGTACGTTAGCCGTACCGCTTGAAAAGCTTCCAGTACCTTGCGTTCCTAAACATTAGGAAGACCCCTGGTCTAAAATTGGATTACACAGGACACCGCATTTGTCTACTACACTCGAAATTGAACATTTGAATGTTATTTTTGTACCCTTTTCTCACCTCACCCAACTGTAACCACATGATAGGCTATAAATACCAGAGTAAGACACATAACATGAGGGGGCTCTGAGGGCCATCAGCTACATGCTGCAGCTACACAAAGAGCTCCTCTGTGCTGGTCTCTCTGACTAGGGGATACCACATCATCAGCCTGTTCTGCACTGGTGACAAGGAGAATGTTACACAGAATTAGAAAACACTGGAGTCTGAAGGACGACAGTGAGTGCTGGCAGGATTTCCGCCCATACTATATACAGGTGAGGCATTCTTTGACGGGAATGTCTTGTCAAGAGATGAATCAGAGTAAAGCCCGATGAATTTGTCAAATGATTATGATAACGTCTAATCCAAAAAGATGACGTGTAAACATAAGCGCGTTTGCCTTCCCAGTGGCGAAGAGGAGAGAAATGAAGCAGCTCTGTGAGGGCATCTTTGCCTGTCTGAGTCGAGCTGTGTGATTGACACTGGGCTGGCTACTACGCTGTAGTCATCTGGCCTCCAGGATTCTGACATAGTACACCTGGTGGCTACCGGAGTACAAGAGTGAACTATGATTCACTCTATTTTCAGCCATTCCACTGGTTGATCCGAGGTTTTCAAGAAGAATTGTTATCGACCAGCAGCGGTCTTTCTCAGTCTTAAATCTATAGATGTAAAACACATCTATGTTTCAAGTATGTCAGTAGCCTAATAAGTGTCAGAGGTGGGATGAAGAAAAAGAAATCTCCCTGCTACCTTCATAAAGAACACGTATGAGAGTTGGGGAATAATGCATAAGACGTCACTGATATTTTGAGTATCGCTGTTTCAATTGTGACAGGTCCCATTCTATACCTGAGTGCCGTGAAGTCGACATTAACTAACCAAACAAACACCCCGTCATAGTCTTTTTAGATCATCTCAAACGAATGCCATTCTACAACTGACCAATACGTATGGCCCGACAACATAGGACCTGGTCGCAAACTAAGTCACACGGCATATCCACTGATAATACGCACTTACTTTACTCCGCATCTGTGACAGACCCCTGCCACGGCCGTTTTCACGATCCTTGTCCGCTCCTTTTTGGATGAAGGGAAAATACTACGCGCGAAGAAGCCGTTACAAAACGTACAATCTGTTTGAACTTCAGAGCTGATACATTAATTACGTTTGCTAGAATCTACTTCCAGGGCAGTGAAATGACCAAAGACCACGTCTCTTCTCCCGCGTTCAATGCTTCTTGGGTAAAGAAGCGAGTCTGATAAAAGTTGAACTGTGCCTTCTCTGGTTGGTCCTGACTAGAGTTGAGTGAGAGAGTGATTATCTGGGGAAAGGAGGAGGGGAAGGAAAAGGGGATTATCCACGAATGTTTGTTTCCCGTTGGTTGTCGTTGAGCGTTGACACTTCAACAACTTGCGCGCAGATTCACTCACGATCACACGCGCTCGACGAGGTGAACAGCCTTCCACACACACACCCTCTCGCACACACGGGCGCGCGCACCCGCCGCACGCACACTTGATGGAGCATTGAACTGAACTTACCAATCACTTGCACGTCTCCTTCTATCAACTTTTGATATTTTTCGGTCTCCAGCCTTCAGATTGTTCCTCAATCTGTGCCGTGTGTCAGTATTGTCGCCCAGCGTGTCCGCTCTCCATTAGTGATTCCCTAGGGGCTCCAGGTCCGTAGGTTTTACTTAGCACCTGGGGGATAAGTCCGGAGGTTAGGCAAGTCGGACGATATCACGTAAATAAACAAATCCACACTCAGTCACACGCATACACACACAAAGACACATGGCCCATTGCGAAAAATGACCCTAGAAAAACTTACTGGAGAGTGACAACACACAAAGGTGCGTGCGACAGTGGCTTGTGGCTCACTGCCGCCCAATAGTGGAAACTGTGCAAACTGCACCTGTTTACTGGAACTGACACACTGTGGTTGATGACCAAGAGTTGCTTTTTTTTTACGCATCTTTCGGTGGTACTCCCACATACATGACGTTGTGGGAATCGCCTCTTTTTCTTTTTTTTTACCTCCCTGAAATCGTAAGGATTGAGTGCGGGTGCCTATGCAAGCGTGTGTGTGCGTGTGTACATGCGTGTATGTGATGCGAAGGGTTCTACTAGGGGCTACCTTCATCTTTGGTGTAGTAGGAGGCCAGAATGCCCAGAGAGGGACACCTGTGATCTATAAGGGATGGACCTGTAGGAAACTTGGGTCTTTTTGTTCTGTGTTGGGGATCTTGTTTCACTGGCAGAGTGGCGAGGATTGAATACTCCCAGAGAAACATGCAGTTGCTATTGTGTTCTCTCACCTAAGAGAGGTCCGTGTCACTCTCATGACATGGGTGCCACACACCGAATGTCACTTGTCACGTACACTTATTCACAGGCACATGACATCATTCTTGCTCATTTGGCAAATTCAACGACGGCCAATAACATCTCGACTTTTTCTTCTCGATTTCACAGTGCGAGGCTTTTGCGTTTTTTTTTCTGACCTCCAAGCTCCCAGAGCCAGAGGTCAGAGCATCAAAGGTCACAGCCAGACAGTGGGATCAGATTCAAAGGTGACTGTTAACAAGAGGTCAAAACCAGACATTCGCTTTTTCCTCCACGTTTTCCGGTACGTGCGCACGCTGAATCCAGACGTGGTCACTAGCAGCACACGAGTGATGTGGTGTTTGATTCACACCAGATACTGGGTGTGATCCAACCCAAGCCCTGGACCTCAGTGTGTCCCAGTGTCAGGGCCCACACATGACTACAGCGGAACACACCGGAATATGTAGCTCTCTCCCTCCTGATTGACTCATGCAGCTGTGCTGCTCTCTCTCCCCCCCCCCCCCCCCCCTCTCTCTCTCTCGTCTCTCTCTCTCTCTCTCTCTCTCTCTCTCTCTCTCTCTCTCTCTCTCTCTCTCTCTCTCTCTCCAACCTCAACATGTGGCGACACACTCCAGAGTTTTCTGAGGAACCGTCGTACAACCTTTTATCAAGCTCAATCTGCTCTTCGGTGTGTGGGAGTCAACGGATGAAACCAAACGTACGTGTTTGTCACTGACTCCCTTGCTCACGCGAACATCCACTCACCGACGCTGATTCACTCGCTCACTCGCTCACTCATTCACTCGCTCGCTCGCTCACTCACTAACTAGGTTGACTTGTTTTCCTATATCCTCGTCTGCCCAAGGCACTTTAAACCCTCATTTGAAACCCCAATGGAGCCATTCGAGTCCCAGCTGAACGCCACACAGACCTCACACTCAAACCCCCCCCCCCCCCCCCCGCCGCCGCCGCCCTTTCTCCTGAGACACTCACCGGCGCGCTATCACTCTTCACCTGGAAGTGTCTCCGACAGCTCCAGCTGTGGTTCGGCTCGATCGCTCCTTTAATATCAAACCGACAACAAAAAAGACGAGACGCGATGACAAAAAGAAGGAGAGAAAAAACCCGATATCAAGCCAGACCAGCTGGCTTAGAGGAGAGGACCCAGAACTGGGCTGTTAGGCTCAAGGCTCGCAGCACACTGACACAGGACACATACTCAGCCCCCACCAGACCTGTCCAACCCACGCGCACACGCACACACACACACACACACACACCCTATGACCTCTCCCTAAGTCCGTGCCGGTCGAGTGTGTGTGTCCGTGGCCGAGGCCTGGTCACCTGTCGCCGTCTCTCAGGGTATATTTAGCCGCGAGGTGTCACTGACGCTGCCGTGAGTGTGAGTGAGTGTCCGTGCGTGTGTGCGGTGTGTGTGTGTGCGTGTGTTGCTGACACTCATAAGAGCCGCCGGATTACTGCCCCAGAGGCCTGTGGCTCTCCACATTACACAGGGCGAGAGAGAGAGATCAAACCTGTGAACGGGGCACTAGGTATCAGCCCGAGAGCATCTGCTCCTCTGAGGATCAGTCCTCACCTGTCCCCTCCAGTCAGCCCCGCCTGGGCCAGAGACAAGAGGCTGATCCGAAGGCACTTTGACATGATCCAGTCTTCTGGTGTGCTCCGGCAGTGTCATCGCCCGGTTCGGCGATATGACGGACCCTGAGCAATGACCAAAAGACAACACCCACGCAGTCACCCACCGACACACCCACTTTATTTCTCTCTCGGAGGCCAAGGATAATACTTGCAGGCGGGCAGGTCGGTGTGTATCTCCGCATGAAGGAGGACACACAAATAAACCGCTCCTAAAGTTGATGGGAAATGACACTTTCGCACGTTTAATGGCTTCTCGGCACTGTTGACTTGACTCC
Source organism: Thaleichthys pacificus (assembly GCA_023658055.1). Taxonomy (NCBI): domain Eukaryota; kingdom Metazoa; phylum Chordata; class Actinopteri; order Osmeriformes; family Osmeridae; genus Thaleichthys; species Thaleichthys pacificus. The sequence goes on from CM042865.1 coordinate 8,338,030, forward strand.
GCCATCGCGGCTAGCTCGCCAGGAAGAGTCTCCACCGGTTGGTTGGTCATCTCCTCGCACCAGCATAGCAAGAGTAGCCAATGCGGTCGCGGTTCCAAGATGACAAAGACTCCCGGTAGTCACGAGACACAGCGGTTTACAAAATGGCTTCCATGAAGACACGGCCTATACACTTAGGTGTCGTTTCACGACGAGCCACAGAAATGCTTCCCCCCACAAAGATGGTGTCCAGCGTGAGTGTGTAGACTGGGGTCTGTGTGGGAGAGAGACCAGAGAGACCAACGGAGGTGCGTTCACCTCGGCAGCTGTGCTGCCTCACGGCTGGTTTGCGCCCGTCCGTCCACGTCTATTTACCGTTCGGTTCTTCATCGCCATCCTGCTCTCCTTCCCCACGTCCTGTTTAGACTCCTGTCACGGTCGTTTGACGGGACGGAGAGAGGGAGAGAACGGAAGTCGGTCGGAGAGGAGTGGGAGAACAAGGTGACTGTGAACGCCGCACTCTCCACAGGACGCCAGTAAAACACGTCACTGAAATTGAATTACGGTCTGGCACAGAGAAGCACTGAGCCAGCTCGAGTCCGGCGACGGTTTGTTTTTGCGGCCTGTGTGCCAACTGGGATGCATAAAACCCGTGCCTTAGTCAGGAAGGACCTGGTCTTTTCTCTCTCTTCTGTCTTACTCAGGTCTTTTACTCTCTCTCTCTCTCTCTCTCTCTCTCTCTCGCTCTCTCTCTCTCTCTCTCTCTCTCTCTCTCGCTCTCTCTCTCCTCTCTCCTCTCTCTCTCTCTCGCTCTCTCTCTCTCTCTCTCTCTCTCTCTCTCTCTCTCTCTCTCTCTCTCTCGCTCTCTCTCTCTCTCTCGCTCTCTCTGTCTCTGTCTCTGTCTCTGTCTCTCTCTCTCTCTCTCTCTCTCTCTTTCCAAAATAATCTGTCTGTCCTCTGCTTTTCTTCAGGGATCAGGAGTGTAGCCAATTCCTAACGTTCATTTCTTGGGCATGCTGTACAGTACTGTAGGCGTGTGCGTGTACAGTAGGCATGTGCACATATGTCGGTTCACAGTACGCATGTGCGCTGGTGTGTGTGAGTCTCTCTGTGTGTGTGTGTGTGTGCATGAAGGTTTGTGTGTAGGTGGTAATGTGGTGAGTAGATGGGGTAGCAGGAGAAACATCAACAAGCAGACCCAGTTCCAATAAGGCCGGTTTAAAGAGATCCAGATGTACTCTCCGTCCCCCTGAAAATATTATTCCTGGAGGGGAAAGGTCTTAACCCTAGCCATAGCACTACATTACACACAATAACGGTCCCTGATATCTCCTGGCTTCTCTTTCCTTCATCTGGTGAGGGGTGGTAAACATGGTCTTGTGACAAGTGAGGAGTTGCTGCCGCAGGACAGGTTGTTCGTTTTGCTTGACAGGAGCATCGGAGCAGGCACACGCAACCACGGAAATAAACATCGTAAAGCAGACAAATAAACAAATGCATCAGCCTGTCAGCGAAACCGTTAAATCGAGGTAGTAGTCTGAATATTATGACATCCTGGAGTTTGTTTCCTTAAAACCGACGGGTCCTGAGGGGCACTTTAAGACAACACCTCGAAGGACAGAGAGGCGGTAGATTAGCGGCTGTCCGCTCTATCACAGCACACAAGTTCGGGTCTGTACTGCCCGCTTAGAGAAGGACTCCCATTTGATAAGAGGAGTCTCGGTGAAATGACCCAAAGGGATCGAGCCGTGCATGTGTATGTCTGGTTGGGTTGTGTCTGGTGTGAGGCAGGACTCGGTTCCTCTCAGCTGGCCCTGTGCGAGGCGAGGCGAGGCAGGGGCCCATCGCAGCGCGTTGCTGGGCTGGGTGAGGTCGGGCTCTCCTGGGGATAGAGTTACCGTGAAAGCCATGAGCGTGTGTAAACTAATCTATCCTCACCCAGCTTCCTGGCATAGCTCACAGTCCACAACATGTCTCTGGGCATTCGGTGTGTTTGAGCCTGTGTGTCACCAGCTGTTTGTGTGTCTTCCATCTCGAAAGAGATGGAGGAAGAACGCACTTTCCCAAATAAAATAGCTTATCAAATCATCAGTGTTCATCTTTGATTGCTCAGATGGGATTTTTTGGGGTAACAATACACATATGTCAAGGCATACCCTCACACAAACACAGTCACACACACACACCTGTCGTGCATAGCTGTTTTTACAATCTGTTGTTATGGCTGACCCAAGTTGACCTATAATGACACTAAAGTGACTTCAAAGGTACAGGCACCATTGTTGAGATGTTTTCCACTGTTGCAAGAGGTGTGTGTGGGTGTGAATGAGAAACAGAGAACGAAGGTGAGAGAGAGAGAGAGAGAGAGAGAGAGAGAGAGAGAGAGAGAGAAGAGAGAGAGAGAGAGAGAGAGAGAGAGAGAGAGAAACTCACTTTACTAGTTATCTTATCTTTCAACCGATTGTGTTCATGCTACACAGAGTATGTTTGGCCATTGTGGTCATTCTTTCTTTTTTGGCATTACCGAAAGAGGTCATTACACTGTGGAATTCGAGCAATTCTATGGGGCAAGGGGTGTGTGTGTGTGGTGGTGGTGGGGGGAGGGGGAGGGGGTCAAGGCTCCCACCTGTACAGGCCTGTCTGTCGTTCCTCTGACTGACACGTGGCAACAACCCTTCCTCTTCATCAACACCGGCCTCTCCCGCGTTCTCAGTTTCAGCTCAGTCACGTCACATCGGCGACATCGCGAAAGAAAACACGGTACGTTTTTTGAAAGAAGCAGTACGACAGTGACGACCTGCCGCAGACACTGGGCCGTGACGTGGGCTTGAAGGACCTGTTCTCCTGCTCCCGGCCCCCTGGCGCCTCACCCCTCAATCCCCGCGTCCTACGGCCTCCAACTCTTCCCCAAGCCTTCGCTGGAACCATCTAGTGCTTCCCCCCGTCTCCTGCCCGGCCCTCGTTCCGACGTACGCCCCCCTCCCCCCCCCCCCCCACACACACACACACACACCCACGCCTCCGTGGCTCCCCTGCCCTTCGGCATCTCCTCGACCCCTCTCCATGATTCTCCTGCCCTGGACCGTCTCTCCCGGGGTGAGAGGTTAAGAGTTGTCACATGGTCGGCATAGCTGCACATAATGACTGACAGGTGGACGCTAGGGCTGACCTCTGACCCCCCGGTTTCCTAGGAGCCAGGCATTACACCACCCCCCACTTCCAAAACATACACACACACACACACACACTCGCGGGTGTGCTGTCTCAAGAGATGTGAAGATGTTGTGGTTCTGTTTATCAAATCAAATCCTTTCATCCGACTTCATTGCAATTTCTCAGGCCCTGACATAAACGGTCTGTTTTTAGTCAGAGTGGCCAAAGGCTAGATCGTTTTCACGAACAGGAAAAATTACCGAAAGACACAGGAGTCGTCTGGGCATGTTTACGTATGTGTGTGTGTGTGTGTGTGTGCATGTGCGCGCATTTGGATGAAAAGTTATAGTTACTGTATACATTTCTGTGTGTGGAAACCGCCTGGGGGCGACTTTGAGGTTGTAACTGGGGAGGAACCGGGATGGGCTATTTCTGGAGTATGTCGTTCCCTCTGTCTGGGCACCAACAGCTGAGCATGGGCCAATGCAAGGGCAGGACATACAATGCCTAATCCTTCTGTAATGATCTGATTCAGGTTCTGATCATCGACATCAATGCTGACCTTCAGCCCCTTCTGAGAATCGACCTGGCACCCTCTGCCTGACAACTGAAACAGGAGATTCCACTCCGAGGCAACCACGTACGAGTATATTTATGCGTGTACAACCAGGCTTTGAGAGAGATTGTGAGGCCCGTAAAAAAAAAACGGAAAAAAAACGAGAGCCTTCAGTTTGACCACGCACACACACGCACACAGATGGCGTTCAGATGCGAGCAAGGCACCGTTCTGATTCTGGTCCCAGTGAAACCTCAAACCTCTAATGACTGGAGGCCGAAAGGAACCCAAACCGCTCTGACACTCTATCATCTTCTGATTGGCTGGTGGTGTCATTACCAAAGCAAACTGGGTAACCCAATCCGGTCCCTCCTCTATATCTGAAACGTTCTCCAAGTCTGAAATCAAAAAGGGAATCACGCAATCTCTTCATCTTACCAACCGGAATCGGTGTCTCCTGACCTAAATCAATGTGTGGGGGTCTGAGGCATGTTTAATGACAGGGGGCTTTGTAGCATGGTCTGAGTGGTTTTACAGTCTGGATCGTGTGTCGTGCTTGCTTCTCTACCACGCCCCTGCCCCCCCCCACCCCACTCCCCTGCACTTTCACCACTTGTAGTGACTAAATGCTTCTGTGTGGACTATGGTTTGGGGTTGAACGTTTGTATCAACTACTTGGAACTGCATCACTGCTTAGTTGCTCCGATTCCCATCCACCAGTAACAGCCCCCTTTGTAATGAACAGCAAATATCGTCTCGCCCCCAGTCTTGACAGACAGCATTGGGTATGATGTCAGAGTACGGATGGAGCGCTGTGCCTAAACACTTTGGCTCGGTTGGGCAGTCACCAACATATGCAGTTAGTGCTTCAAATGGGGGCACGCTACCTTAGAACTTGGGGGATATCCATGTCTGTGAAATCCCCAAAGATGTTTCATTTACAAAAGATGAGCAAGGATTTTACTAATCCGTTTGGGTTTAGATTGTTCCGACTTGGCATGCTGTCTTAGTACTGAGACGAGACGCACGCTCCCTCTAGTGGTTATACAGAGAAAAAGGACGATTTTAGCAGAACTGAAGAGCAGAAATACATAGGAGAATGAAAACACACACACACACACACAATGTCATTATCAATTTTAATGATATTTTTCTTGTCCAATAAATAGCACAGCCAAACACTTTGGAGAATACAAAATAGAAATGCCATTTAAAACAAGGTACCACCCAGAACGCTCTCAACTCCATCTACGACGAAACGTTTTACCCTCACTAAGAATACCAATGAAAGTTCTCCTTGAAAGGAGTATCGCATGGTTGGCAACTGGGTGAGAGCAAAGTGACCAGGTACTGTGATCAATGAACAGTACAGAGAGGCTGCTTTACAGATCTTCTTCACGGTCTTCATCCGAGGGCTGAACAGCAGTGCTATGCAGGCTCATTTGTGACAGCAAAACAAGTCATTTGAAGCCTTTCTTCAGAGGGTTGTTTTACTTTTACAAATGGATGCATTTACCACTTTTTCTGTTTCTTCTCCATCCTCCAAAGGTGACGAGATGTTCCCCAGGCACTGATGATGAAATGACCCTTACATGGTCTTGACCCACCCAGGTTTTCAACCACGGATCGCAGGATTCCCTAGAACCCACTCGCACAGCAGGCGTCCAATCACGAGTCTCCTGTCATTATGGAGAGGAACTCTTCCTGGTTGACTGTGGGAGAGACACACATCCAATTGAAGGCTCAGGACAGTAAAGAATAGAGAGCATTGAAGAATCACCGTGATTGTTGAACAGCTAGCCTGGGAATTGATCGGGGGCTTGCACGGCAAAACGATGGTGTTTCTGTGAAAGTTTGGTAAGAACAAATGCTTCTTTACTTATTTCAAGATCAGCGTCGGGGGGGGGGTGTAAAACCATCACTCACTTTCTCCGTCGCCATCGGTGTCGAATTCGTCAATCATGCTGCGCAGCTCCTCGTCGCTGATGTTCTCGCCCAGCTCTCGTGCCACTCGTCTCAGGTTCCTTAAATTGATCCTGCCTGAGTCGTCGTCGTCGAACAGCTTGAAGGCCTTCATGATCTCCTCCTTGGGATCCCTTTCCAGCATTCGATCTGTCACTGGGATGGGGGGGGGGGGGGGGGGGGGGGTCAACACACACATATACTCGAAACACGTGGAGTAGGCTGAGCATTTTTGGGCTTGAGGAAAAAGTACTCTGTCTCTCCACAGAACGCAGTGGGAATGAGGTTTATGGTGGAACTCACAAACCCTAAGAGCAAGGCGGTTCGTAAAAGCAACTCACCAACTTCATTGAAGTCGTCAAACGTTATTTTGCCATTTCCCTCTCTGTCGTAATCCTTCAGTATCTTCAGAACATCGACTTTTTTTACTTCAAAGCCTAGAGCACGCATTGCCACCTGCAAACCATCGTTTTCAACTATTTTAGATTTAGGGTATTGAGCCAATAGTTGTGTTTGACTATGGTCAGTTGGATAAGGAAGGAAAGGGATGTTTACCTTAAGTTCGTGGTAATCTATTTCCTTATCTTTATCAGTGTCGAACAGTTCGAACGCTTCTTTGATTTCATGTTTCTGCTCCTCGGTCAACTCTCTCCTCTTCTTCCTCTTCGTTTTATCGGTAGCTAGTTCGGTTCTGTAGCCGACAACAATAAGTGGCGTACAGGGTTACGGGTTAGGCTGACTTGAAAAGAGTGCCATTAGCCAGCTGGCTAACGTTACGCTAGAATGACTAGCTAACACTAGCTAGCTGTACAGACAGTACTGTACTGAAGTGAAGCTAATAATGTATAAGCATTTCCATGTCTCACAAGGAGCCAAGCAAATTATGTGGTACTGTAGGTGATATAGTGATTGGTTATAACCAGCCAGCTAGCTAGCATGGTACTTACCTTAAGGACAGACTCATAGCTATAACTGTACACTTGGCGACAGTGACAACTTTTTGTCTGCTGTTGCTGTTTTCGACGTTGCTGCTTTGCCGAAACCACAACAATCCACCTTCAAGCAAATCCGTTGATCCGCACCAGTGTCGATGCTTTCTATTGGTCACTGATGTTGCTGCAAAGTACTCTTTGATTGGTCACATTACTACATGAACCTAAACGTCAAGTTTGTAGCCTATATGAGATCTACCACGTAAAATGTATCTATGTCTATACAGTTTAGGAAATAAGAATGAATAATCTTAAATTATGAAGCTTCTCATCATGATCAGACACGTGCAAAAGAGGGCGGCTAAATTCCCTTTTAGTCAAACTGAAATTAAGTCAGTCATGCCCAATAGAGGTCGTCCTAACTCAATGTGTGTGTCCTGTCATGAAGACTATTACATTGTTTCAAGGTGAATTTCCGTAGCCTTTAATCACACCCATATGGGCTTCAGAAGTGGATAGTTTGTTTCAGTTTCTTCTGTGCATACGGCCTTGGTCTGAGTATGAACAAAACACATTGACTGCAATAAATGTAACCTGGCATGTACCTTCCAGAGACCCGACGTTATTATTTTAGAAAATAAAACCTAAACTGGCAACAGTTGCCTCTCAAGGAATCTAAAACCTTTCATTTCTGTTGTGAAAAGCTATCATTGATGTATTAAGATCTTGTCTGAGGCTTTATATTGATATGTTAGCTTAGTTTACTGTAGCTTATTTTTCCTATTTATTATTTTTAATTGATTGTATGTTTGAATATGATTTTCTATATAGTACATAGCTGGCCCTGAGTACATATTTCGTTCTCATGTGTCAACATGTGAAAATGAATGAAATGAATAGAAAGTCTAATTCCTGAGGGGGACACCAGAATTACTGCTGTAAAACATAGCCTACATTGTAATATGTTAAATGTATATTATTAATATTATTTAAATGTACTTATGTTTACAGTGATTTATTGGGGGGGACAAATCATATTTTTCCCAGGATGGGGGGGTCGTGTCCCCCCGGGATTTCCGCCTATGCTCTGGAGGTGTCCACATGAGTTCAGAACTAGAGCCTAGAGTCTGAGATACACGTTAGGAAGAATGAAAAAGAAACGTCTCAGTCTAACAGTGGGTGCTTGGATATCTAGACCTTGACTCTGGTTGTAAACACATAGTTGTCATTTCTAGAAACTGCCGGCAAACACTCAGCCCACACGTCTGTCTGGATTAATCACAGGTTGTGTGTGTATGTGTACGTGAATGCATGTGCATGAAACCATATAATCAATTTGACACTACAGCGATAGGTTTGAATTCCTCCAGAGATTCCACGGAATTGGCCTTCAGGCAAGAAGTGTCAGAGCTAGTAGCGTGGTGTCAGGGGAACAACTGGGTCATGAACATCAACAAGACACTTTGGAGATGTTTTTTGATTTCAGGACATGCCTAAAAAGTACCGCTCCCTGTGAGGGGGTGGAGTGAATCACCTGCTTCAGATTCCTGGGGGAGGGGGGGGGGGGGGGGGGGGGGGGGGGCAAATCTCGGATGACTTCGCCCGGAACACGGAAGCCATTTTGAAGAAGCCCCAAAAGCACCTCCACTTCCTGAGGTGCCTGCATGCGGAGATGGGGCACGAGCACACAGACTCTTGTGAACTAGCGCTGGAATTCTCCATGGGGTCCTGACCGACGCCCTCACAGCAATACCACCGCCCAGGATCGGAAGGTCCTACACAGAGTTGTCAAAGCAGCCCGGAAGATTGGAGTAGGCCCGCCGGCCATCAGCAACCTCGACACCCCATGCTGCTGCAGCAGAGCCCTCTCCATCTCCACAGACACTTCCCAACATGGCTGTCCACCATCTACTGTCGAGGGACTCTACATGATGGAGCATCATGACAATGCACAGATTCCACAACAGCTTATCGTATTATATAAAACACAATCCCATTTCTTAATTATCATGAAGAAAAGCTGCTCGTATAGACTAGGATTATTCGATATAGGTTTAGAAAGGCTGCCAGCCAGGGATTGTCAAGAGGAGCAGGAACAAAGACTTCCAGTATAACCTTTTCCAAATGCCAGTTGACTTGAACTTGATATGTGCCTATGTGTCACTGACAGTAATGGCAAAATACCTGTGCATACCTGTTTTAAAAGTCACGTTACTGTTAAAACGGACTTTTCTCACACACCAAATTACCAGCAAAGTCCACAAAGTGTGTATGTGAGTGCAGATGTGTGTAGGTGGACGTGTGCTGTGACTAATACTAAGTCGTGAAGGTCGGGACTAACATTGTACATTTCATTTCGCCTGCCCTTTCTCCTTCCCTTGATTCAGTACTTCCTGTGCTCTGAGACACAATCATAACATCTAACCACCCACTTACACGAACATGCATTCTTTCGCCCATACTGTACTCACACGAGCATGCATGCACACATTTGCTAATCAAGGGAGCCCTGATGTCTATTCTACTGAGGCAATACGAAAGACCACAATCTCTCCTGATAACACGTCCCAGGCATTCTAACTATCTGTGTCAGAACACACACACAACACACACACAAAACACACACACACACAAAACACACACGCCGTGTTGCTTCTTTGGCTACATCTTTCAGTCCAGTCCAAACCGGTTTCTGTTTATCACTGGAACAGTAGCAGCTCCTGTGAAACAGCAGCCAAAACTTTTCTCATGTGACCTCTCACCGTTTGTGTGTGTGTGTGTGTTTTTGTGTGTGTGTAGAGGTGGTCGCATGTGTTTGTTTCAAGAGCACAAAGGACCCTGCCAAACACAAGAGGGGAAAGATGATTACTTGTTGGTGGGAGTCAGGTGGCTGAGCGGTTAGGGAATCGGACTGGTAATCTGAAGGTTGCCAGTTCGATTCCCAACCGTGAAAAATGACGTTGTGTCCTTGGGCAAGGCACTTCACCCTACTTGCCTCGGGGGAATGTCCCTGTACTTAGTGTAAGTCGCTCTGGATAAGAGCGTCTGCTAAACGACTAAATGAAAATGTCAAATGTAAATGACTTAACATGTGCACACATACCTGATCATGTTAGGGTGATAAATTTATACACAGCAATGTCTGTCTGTGGGTGTAAAAATGTAGCATATACACCTTTCTCATTTAAGGTATGGGTCACGTGTCATTTCAGATTCTGACCGTTAGTTCTTGGGTAGTTAGTCAAAAGGCCTATGAAGTAGTACTCTGTGACAGACTGGTTCTTGGAGACACATTTATGCGTATGATCAACTTTCCTGTGAGTGAATACACAGTAACTGTCAATGAAACTAATGCTTTTTTCTTTTCTATATACAGTACTGTGTGTCAACTGTGTCATTTATTGTTTGAATTACGTATTTGCTAAAGTGGTCATGTTTAATATTGATATATACATATTGATGCCTGTTTGTACAGTATAATGAACAGTTGCACGAGAACATTTTGTACAATTGGGTGACATAAGCATGGTAGGAGGGTAATGTCAAGGATGTATGCTGATCGAAAAAGAGATTGTTTTGATCAAATCATCTGAAAGGGTCAGTAATGGCTTCCAGGATTGTTCCAGATTACGGGAGGAATTAGGTCAGTAGTTCCTATGAACTATGTCCACCATCTGTGTGTGTGTGTGTGTGTGTGTGCGCACGCCATGGATGAGACAATGACTCCTTGTCTAGACTGGCCTTTAGACAACCACATGTACAGAGCGTTGAGAGAAATAGGAGAGAGAGGAAAGAGGGGCGAATGAAAGAGGAAGAAAGCAGCAGCTGTCGCTGGCAGGTCTGCAGAAGACTGAAGCCCACAAATACTACAGACAGAATCGGCTGGAGAATCTCCTCAAGGCCTCAACAATACAATCTCCAATACACTGTGCTTGTGTAACCTTTGGTTGATTGAGCTTTACACAAGGGGAAAACACGACGTCTAGAAAAAAAGCGTCTTTATTTGTTATAAAAAGCAATATCATGGCAGCATTCAGATCCAAATAATGACTTGATACACAGGAAACACAACATTGGAAAACTAGTGCAAAAAACAATAAATAGAAAAATATATTGCACTCATTATCTTTGACAAGTTTGGAAGAATAACTCAACGTTTTACTAACAAGCTTGGTTCGATTTCTTTTCTAATCTGTAAACTTTAGAACTTTTGTATCCTCTCCCACTCGGCCTCACCAGAGAGCAAAGCTGTTCTCCGTATCACTTCCCACTTCGCCTTAAAAAAGAAATCTGGTCTCGAGTGCACGCCTCCAAGCCGTCTCAGATACCCCCGAGATTCAGTACGTCAGTGTGCGAGGCTCATTCGCCCTGTGTCTAGACTGTGCTTTTCTCGAACAGAACCGCTCTGGTCCTTGTCTGGTCGGACGCGGGGACGCGGGGCAGACAGGCTCGCTAGCGAGAGAGAGGCGACGTGGGATGTGGGACTTGTTCGTTCTCCTCTAGTGCTCTCCTCCCCGCCTCCGTTTAGTGCATCTCAAGATAGCCCCGCCCCCCCCCCAGCCCACCCCTCCCCCCCTTCGGAAATACACACCTTTATCCATTTGAGGCTATGGTAACCACGGTGATGTAGGTAAGAAGAGATCCGACCTCATACTTGAGCTCAACGCGTGTCGCTGAGACGGGCCCTCGTTCCGTTTGTCTGGCTTCTACTTAAGGAGTTCAATGGTGAAAAAACCAGCAGATGCGTTCTTAGCATAAAGGCTTGTGGGGTTGTATATGCGCGTGTGTGTGTCTGTGTGGAAACAGGGAGAAAGGAATGTGCAAAACCGACTTGGAGGCAGCAAGCTACTGTCCGACAGTGCTCTTGGTTCCCACCTGTACATCTTTGTTCTACGGGAACGTCACGCCATCGTGGTAGCAGAGTCCAGAGAGGGACGCGATCTCCTAACCAGAGGACGACCACCCGCGTACCTTCTCCGGTACCCCGCCTAGGGCGCCTCGCTCGATCCTCCCCCCGGGGGGGGGGGGGGGGGGGCTGGACACGCTGGTGCCGGGTTCCGACTCGGGTTCGATATGCTGCCGAAGCTGATGGCGAGGTGGCTGAATCGTGCCCAGCAGGTGTGGGGAGGAGCGGGGGGGAGGGGGTGGTTACGTGGGGCGGACCTGCACGCGGTCAGATGGGGCCGCTCGTCTGGGGAGCTGGTCAGCGTGAGGGGCAGGTGTCGGCTCTCCCCACCCCCTGGGTGCCACACGCCGGGTCTGGGTACGGGTCAATCTGACGGACAGAGGGCACCAAGTCAAAACGATTGGACGGCTAGTTGGTGGCGTTTCGATGTCTGTCTGCGTGCGTGTAGGAGTGTATGTGTGTGTGACTGGACGTGCTCGTGTATACACGTGCGTGCGTTTGTGCGGCGTTTGTGCGTGCGTGCGTGTGGCGTACCTCTGAGTACAGTGGTGGGGGCTGGTATCGAAACTCAGTGATGTAAGCCAGATGGGGTCCCTGGTCTTCTGCGCTGCCTTGGGGCCCGTCGGAGTCCTGGAGGCAGCCTCGTCTGTGGGCCTCAGACACAGCCAGGTCACTGTAACTCGGAGGAGCTGAGGAGAGGAGCGCAGACAGCATACACTCAGGAGACGGAACCGGGGGGTTTTATCGGCGTCTGCGTGCGTAGTTGTGTCGGAGGTATGAAGTGTCCTCATGGCGGTTGGAGGTAGGTGATTCCCCGCGGCCCTGTGCAAGTGTCAGCGTGTGGACTTGTCCATGTGTGAGTTCACGTGAACAGGCAGGATTAGGATTGTGTGCTCGTGAGTGGATGTTCGCATTGGGAGGGCTTGGGATGGTATGTGTGTGTGTACTCTGGTGTGCCTGCGTGTGTGTGTGTGTGTGGTCGTACCCTCAGGTCTCTCGGGGAGGCCCAGCCAGCTGGAGTCACTGCACTGGCTGCTGATGCTGGACGTGCGACTGGAGAAGCCGTGGAGGGGGATGGTTCCGATGACCAGCGGCAACGACAGAGAGAGGTTCAGCCCCCCAGGGACGTCCACATACACCTGCCAGGGCGAGGGGGATGGGTGTGGGGGAGGGGTTAACCCAGCAGATCAGAAATCATCCACATCATGGTGGGCTGGATGTATAGGGGCTACCCACTGGATGACAACACACTACCCCCCCTCACCGAGACCCATCGATCGTGACTCACCACCAGGGCGTATTCTACCCGGATGATGGGGCAGTCTATGATGGACGGGGACACTGGGGGGATCTTCAGCAGCTTGCCCTCCCAGCTCTGGCTCTTGCCCTGGGGCAGGGGGTCTCCACGCAGGTTGGAGACCAGTTGCTGGATCTGCTTGCCCTTCCCCTTGGCAAAGAAGGTCTGCGTCTGGTAGAGAGCTGCCTTGGGCACCACGACGCGAGAGGAGCAGTTCTCCACCTCGGCAAAGATCTGGATGGACTCCCCTGGTAGAGAGAGGAGAGGGTCGTCGGTCAGATGGGAGACTGGAAGTGGGTCGGATAGGCTCTTTTGCCGGAGCAGCTGGGGGGTCAGTGGTGCCGCGTGCGTGAGAGATTCTGGCTCGTTCGAACCTGGAGTGTAGCCCTTCCTCTCGATCTTGGCACTGAGAGAGATTGGACCTGAGGCACAGAACCAGCAACAGAGGGTCTTTTCCTTAGTACCAGCCTGAGGAGCCTGTACACACACACACAAAGAAAGAGCGCCATGAATTACCATCGTCACCCCTATTCGTTTCCCAAAACGGCCAGACTAGAGCCGTGTTCAGACCCCCCAGGGGCGATAGCTCCCGTCCTCAAGCGTGCGTACTCCCGGCCGTCTCCTCCTTACCAGCAGCAGTGGCGTGTTGATGTCGATGTGTTCAAACACAGTGAACTCTTTCTTCACCTTCACAGGTAGCAGCCAGGCCCTATGCAGCTCTGCTCGCACCCAGTACCTCACACTCCCATGTTTCCCCTCGAAAGAGGTGGCAAGGGGCCTTGAGGAGAGGAGGAGGAGGAGGAGGAGGAGGAGGAGGAGGGAGGAGGAGGAGGAGGAGGAGGAGGAGGAGGGGAGGAGGAGGAGGAGGAGGAGGAGGAGGGAGGAGGAGGAGGAGGGAGGAGGGGGGAGGCGGAAGTAGGAGGAGGAGGAGGAGGAGGAGGAGGAGGGGAGGGAGGAGGAGGAGGAGGAGGAGGGGGAGGAGGAGGAGGAGGAGGAGGAGGAGGGAGGAGGAGGAGGATGAGGAGGAGGAGTAGGAGTAGGGAGGAGGAGGAGGAGGAGGAGGAGGAGGAGGAGGAGGAGGAGGAGGGAGGAGGGAGGAAAAAATACAATATTTCCAGGTTGATAATATGTTCATTTGTACAGTATATCTTTGGTCTGTGTGGGAAAATGGGGTTATATTTTATGCGTGTGTGTGTGTGTGTGTGCCCCATTACTTACATCTGTGGTAAGTGGAAGCTAAAGGCAAACTCGTGTATGCCTGTATGGAGAACAGTAAGGCTTTCCTCTGGACTGTCCTCATCTGAAAGAAAGAACAACAAGATTCCAAATACACAGTACCATAACTGGCACATGCATACACAGATCTTCCCAGATTTGACACAAACCAGAATGCTCATTTCGACTAAAGCGAAAGTCCCTACGCAATGTTATGGCAGTTTGGAAGGAACACCAGATGTCATTTGAGCTTTGAACAGATACACTTCACAAGCAGGAAACGACACACACACACACAACACTGAATAGTTTTGTATCAAGGTATTTATTTATTTCCTGAAAAGTTAGCAGTGTGTCAACATACAAACCATACAATGTTCCAACCACATTCAGAAGTGAACTATTTTACAGTGTTAAGAAACATTTCATTCCAAAATATTAGCACATTGTAACAAACGTGTTGAGCTTGATTTGATGTGGAAACCTCCCACACACAAGGACACAGACACCGTAACACATGCACACTATTACAGTGTTATATATTTTTTTTTTCTTTCATATTTTCTTGCATGCTGATTCGGCAGATGGTGAATCGTTAGAGACCCACCCAGAGACCGAAAACATGACCTTCATTCACTTCCTTATGTTTACATTATCCTGCTTAAGGCTGCTTTTAGTTCAGTTTCCTGCCACATCAGCAATCTGACTATTTCTCCTTGGCTTCTTTTTGAGTGTGTGTGTCTGTGTGTGTTTGTTCTGCACACACACATGCTCTCCTCAGCAGCACGGCTGTCATTAACAGTCCGTGAGAGTGTGCTGAATGCTGTATGTATGTAAGTTACTGGTAGCACAGAGAGAGAGAGAGAGCGAGAGAGAGAGAGAGCGAGCAAGGGAGTGAGAGAGAGCGAGAGAGCGAGAGAGAGAGAGAGAGAGAGAGAGAGAGAGAGAGAGAGAGAGAGAGAGAGAGAGAGAGAGAGAGAGAGAGAGAGAGAGAGAGGGGGAGAGGGAGTGGGAGAGCAGGAGCAGACCGGTATGAACCAGAACAAGCAGCTTCCCTCAGCCGGATACTCCAGCGCATGCATTATAACTCAGCCTCCCATTGGAGGAAACTTCACACATAAATTTCAGCTCAAACTGCTATTGGTTGAAATACGGCACGGCACTTCCTTCCTCCTTATCTATACCCATGTGTTATGGGAGGATGGAGGATAAGTAGAGCTACACACAGAACCACCGCCTTAGGGTACAGAGTTAAGGGTAAAGTTTTACACTCATGACAGGAGAAATGCTGGTAAATAAAGACAGACAATAAGAGCAGGTTCATTCAATTTCATTTATTCATCAGCGTCCATTTTATTGTACAGACGAACCAGACAACCACTGAACATCATTCAACATGTTCTAATTGTACAGGCAAGATTAAAGATTTGGCTTGACACAATCTCAAGCCTTGTTCCAGCATTTCAACGATGACTGAAAAGTCATGTTCTAGAATAAGACCAACATCGGGAGAGTCCTGATGCTGGTCATCCAGAAATACTCTTGTTTGACTCTATACAAGAACACAGAGGTATCTGGCTAATTGATCTTCGCATGGGTCTACAGTTGTACATGAAAAAAAGGATTTCCCTATCTAAGGCAGGACTGCCTTTTCCTGAGTGATGGTAACCATCTTCTTCAGTCGGTCTTGGGGATGTCCTACTGTTGCAGATGGACGCGTCAGACTCAGAAAATGGTTCTTATGTTCCTATCTTTCAATTTCGTGTCTGTCTCGCCAAAATAGCTGGTATTAATATTAATGAGCTGGACTCCAATGAAATGATATTGGTGATTGAGCTGTGTTAGTCTGTCTTTGTTTGAGATACTAATCACTATGTGGTCATTGCAGTCACATCGTGACAATAAGCCTCAATATGTTAACATCTTGATGTAACATATCGCTTAAGTACCATAACTTACATTAGGACATAACAAATTATTAATGTCGTTGAGTTCGAGTTCAGCCAGCAAGGGTTGCTTCGAAGGATGCTGTACCTCAGTCACTTCCTCAGAAAGCATGATGTCATTGCAGACACATAGGAGAGTTTGGACCAATCAGTGACGAGAGAGGCTTGTCTCCCCACTACCCCCCTTCTCTAAACCAGTCTCTGAACAGGTTTGAACCGCTTCTAACAAAGGGAGTAGCCTTAACTTCAGAATATCTTGACAGCCTATTTTTAACTGGCAGAAACCGTTAAAACGATCAATGTTATTAGAAATGGGTGTTCTTTTAATTTCACTAGACTTTTGTTGTTGACTGTAACTTCAAATGTGAGTTTTGTTCATACATTTAGGAGTCATTACCTAAAGTGGAAGGAAAGGATGCTCTGACAACTTCAACTGCTTAAGTGTTGGACCACTCAATCAAGACGTAAAGTCACCATTTAAATAGACGAAATGAGTTAGGCCATATGACATTAATTATATTACACATTGTGTTCAGTGAATGCGAAGGATTATACCTAGACCGCTCGCATCAGCACCACTGTAGGTGCTCTTGGGGTTCACATTAGAGTTTGTCAGTTGGTGATTTCAGTTTGTTTTGTGTGCAATTACTGTACGTGTGATGCGAATACACCATTTAGTAAAAGGCAGTCCTCAACAAGTAAAATAATCAGCCCTAACCTACTGCAACAGAAAGACAACTTTCCCCGAAATATATATCCTATTTCTGTGAGAATACGACAATGTTGTTGTCCCTTACCTCTCTCCTCTCCTAATAAGATGTCGTAATGGTTTAAGTATTCCACTTCTTCGGTGTAATTCTGAGTATAGGCAGTGTTGGCTCCTGCATTCCGAGACTCAGTCCACCGAACCTTTGCTACTCCTCTCGCATTGATGCTCAACGTTTTAACGCGTACCTCTCCGGTGACATCCACGATTACCCTCCCTGAGACCGAGTCGCCACCGGAGAAAACGGGCAGGTTGCTTTCATTCAAACAGTCGAAGCAGACCGCTACGGTCTTTACCTTGCCCAGCACCATGTTTTTAAAAAAAACGTCTATGAATAGGAAGGAAATCAGCCTTCGACTTGCACAGCCATAAGCACCTTTCTCATAGCCAGGCTGCAAACAGGCTATGTCAGTGGCTTTTTAGTTGACAAAACATAGAAGTATCTTGTGCCAGTCACCGTGGATGTAGATGGCATGTTCATCTAGGCTATGCTTCCGCAGTCTCCGGAATACAGTCTGAAAATGAAAACGGGACTCCAGCGCTTTCTTATAGGAGCTTGTGCGCAAAAACAACCTTACTGGGCATGTGCGCGCAGTAACCAACCACCCTCCGCAGGTTGTAAAACACAAAGTTCCCACATGAAACCTTTAGTGTATCATATCCAACATCTTATCTAGCGAACAAATCATATAATACGTATTTATTATATACTATATTAGTATAGTATATCATATAAAGTATATAATTAAATATAGTATAAGCATGTGATGTGACAACTATGTAAATTCGAGTGGACGAGGCCTACATCTAGATACACCACAATAAAAACTAATCGAGCTCAGAACTCATTCATTTCAACAAGAAAAACGCTAAAAAGATCAGTAATTGAACTGCAAAGTAAACAGTGAAGGATCAAGTCAGTAGTTACTGTTGTTATATTTGTTGTATAGCATAGCCTAGGCTATTCTTTGTTAACCATTTGTATCAAGTTTGTACGGCCAACAGGGACGCTTGAAAATGTAGGACATTTGTTCTATGAACCCAATGTACGTAGGTTTCTGGTCACTTTTGAAAGGTTGTGGCTGAAATTGTGTTATGAGAACTGACATGCTATGCGCAGCCATAAATGACAGTTTATTTCGGATTCTTTACTCTAGTAGGCAGCAGGATCAAGAAATCAAGAAATTAACGTGGATTAGGCTTCAGTATATTTTAGTCATTTAGCAGACGCTCTTATCCAGAGCATAGTATATAGTATATATAAAACAACGTTATTCATACTCTCAAAAAACGTCTGGCCTTTAATTGCAAACATTAAACAAAGACACACAAATGTCTGTGCATGTGTAGTAGTACGGTCTACTGCTTTCATTTGATGTAATGTTTTCTTCCAGTGTCTAGCCAATAGGTTATAATCCCTCATAGATAGACCTACTCAGAGCAGGGTTCAAATTACGGCCGTGCTTGGGGGGGCGGGGGGGCTTAACCCCCCTAATTAAGATTTGGACCACACCAAAAGAGGTAAAAACAACAGGTCGTGGACCCGGGGGGGGGCGGGGGGGGGGCGTCGATACATTTATATATCGTTATTACCTGTAAATCGTAAATATTACTTTACGCCTTTGAGAAAAAGTTGACCCCCGATTGTCATGTTTAATTCGCACTCTGACTCAGAGAATTACATCAGTAAAACTTGTGATAGGGAAGTGTTCTTGCAGTTCCTCAATGTGCTCTGAGTATCAATCACTTTTATTCTCACTTCATACCAGACAAGACAATGGAGAGACAGCAAAAGTAAGTACAACATGCTTTACTTAAAAGGAATCTCAATTATCATTATTTGTAAAGTATTTATTCCAGTTGCCACCTGGATTATATTGTTTCTACTTAGGGTTCCTCCTCGGTCTGCCTTCCAGAAGCTTCTGCTTCTGCTGGTGCTACTGGGTAACTCATACGGTTGCTCTGGCCTGAGCTGGTCTCTGAGAAAATTACCCTGTAAAATCTCAATCAACCAATCACAAGTCTTCGACTGCTCAAACAGAAAGATATCCAATATACCCACAGGAATTGGCTGGAACGCCACGGACCTCACGCTCTCCGGAAACCTCATCGAGAAGATCTCCGCCGCCTCCTTTTGGAACCTGCAGAATCTCGAATTTCTAGATCTAGGATTCAACAGACCCAAATCTCCCAAGCAACCACTGAAGATAAATAAAGACACATTCTCAGGGATGAGGAAGCTGAGAGAACTGCATCTTAATGGCAACAGCCTTCACACTGTGCCAAGGGGCCTCCCTTCTGGACTGCAGTTCCTAAACCTAAACTCCAACTTCATCACCAAGGTGAAACCAGGAGACTTCAAAGATACCCCAAACATTACGGTCCTCCATTTGGCTGCAAACTGTTACTTAGGGAGTTGTGGTAAAAAGTCCCTGAAAATTCAAGACAAATCCTTGGTTCATTTAAGGTATCTGATGAACCTGACGCTGTCCTTCAACCGACTGAAGGCGATTCCTCGGTTCCTCCCGCTCTCCCTCCTCTCACTTAAACTCAAGCTGAATACTATTGACCGCATTCACGCCGGCAACCTGAGGAACCTGGTGAACCTGAAATTACTGGATCTGTCAGGTAACTGCCCTGTCTGCGCTAACACGCCTTTCTTCTGCCAGCCGTGCAAAACACCCAACGGAGAACTGCAGATCCACCCGAATTCCTTTGCTCCTCTTACTCACCTGGAAGAGCTGAGGCTGTCGGGGAACTCTCTCCGAAGCGTACAGCCTTCCTGGTTTCGGAACCTAACCAATTTACAGTACCTCTACCTCGCGTTCAACTTTCTCATTGGTGACATAGCCACGGGGGACTTCCTCGCCATGTTACCACGAGTGGAGGTGATGGACCTGTCGTACAACACGGACGAATCGTATTCCCACAATTTAAACCTATCAAAGAGCTTTTCCAAACTGACCTCTCTGAAGACGTTACACTTGGAGAGCTACGTTTTTTTCCATCTCTCTGAAAACGATTTGGAGCCCCTCTACAGTTTAACCAATTTGTCCGTGTTAAATTTTGCCACCAACTTCCTCCTAAGGGCGAACCTCACTCTCTTCAACAAGTTTCACAATTTAACCGTTGTAGACTTGTCGGAAAATCGACTGTCCTTCCAGTCACAGAGTGCCGATGCTTTGTCTGCGTGTGAGTCTGGCTGTAAATCGAACTCTTGGACAGTCAGACGCCGGTTTCACCCTTACATTCACAAAGACCAACTCTACCGCCGGTTCCCTCCCAGCATTAAACCAGAGTGCTCTGCATATGGGCCCGTGCTGGACTTAAGCAGAAACAACATCATAAGCATCGACCCAGAAGCATTACAGGGACTAGAAAACACAGCCTGTCTCAACCTCTCCTTTAACTTTATCGGGGACATGTTCAATGGTAGTCAGTTCCTACATTTCCCAAGACTAAAGTACTTGGACATCTCCTATAACAAGCTGTACATGCGCTACAGGGATGCCTTTAGGGAACTTCCAGAGCTGAAAGTGCTGGATCTGACTGGTAATGCCCACTACTTTCTGATGAGTGGTCTTAACCACAGCCTGAATTTCCTGGACCTCCTGCCCTCTCTGAAAACCCTGAACCTGAGCTGGAACGAGATCAGCACCCTCACAGACAAGCAAATGTCCAGTAGGTCTCTTCAGGAGCTCAACTTCAGAGCCAACCGATTACACATCATGTGGAAAAGGAAGGGCTATTACAATCTGTTTCAAAACTTAACCAACCTGACCACCTTGGATTTGTCCCTCAACAAGCTTTCCCATATCCCTAAAAAGGTGTATGACTACCTACCCAAGACTCTTAGACGGCTTAGTCTGAGTGGGAACCGGATGAAGACCTTCAGGTGGAACATGCTCCAACAACAACCGTACTTAGAAGAACTGGACTTGAGTTTGAACCATCTTGAGTTTGTCGCGGAGAACCTGTCAAACTCGTCTTTGAGGCGGCTGGATTTGAGCCACAACCGGATTTCACAGCTGGCCCCTGGTTTCCTTAAACGAGCCGCGAGCCTCTGGGATCTTGATCTGAGCAGCAACAAGCTCCAGCTCATCAACCAGACTACATTCGAGTGGGATAGTGAGAACTACCTCGGCCGGCTGTCCCTGTACAACAACCCCTGGCGCTGCACCTGCGACCTGCTATACTTCCACCTGTGGATGAGGGAGAACGACGTGGAGCTCCCCCTACTGGCCACCAGTGTGACCTGCCACTTGCCCCAAGACATGAGGGGCAAGTCTGTGTTGACGTACGACATACAGGCCTGTGTTAGCGACGACAAAGCAATGGCCGTCTTCATCGTCACGTCTTTTCACATCGTTCTGCTTCTGTTTGCGTCCGTCGCGGCGCGCCTGTTCTACTGGGACCTGGCCTACGTGCTCGAGTACGCTCTGGCCAAGCTCAAGAATCGGCGGCCGCCGCCGCCGGGCTACGCCTACGACGCCTTCGTCATGTACGACACCAAAGACCCGCTGGCGTCCGACTGGGTCCTCAACCGCCTGAGGGTGGAGCTGGAGGAGCGAGGCGAGCGAGTCCGCCCCCTCTGCCTGGAGGAGCGAGACTGGCAGCCGGGCGCGCCCGTCCTGGAGAACCTGTCGGCCAGCGTGCGGAGGAGCAGGAAGACGGTGTTGGTGATCACCGAGGGCTTCCTCTTGCACGGCGTCGTCCGCATGGCCGCCCTGCTGGTGCAGCAGCGCCTGGTGGAGGAGGGCGTGGACGCCCTGGTGCTGGTGCTGCTGCAGCCCGGCGTGCTGCGGCGCTCCCGGATCCTCCACCTCCGCAGGCGTCTGTGCCGGCGCAGCGTCCTGGAGTGGCCCAGGCCGGCGCACCCGGCGGCCCAGCGCTGGTTCTGGCACCGGCTGCGGAGGGTCATTCACCAGGACCGCAGGGCCACTCACGCTCAGCTGCACGGGACGTACTTCACAGGGCAGTGATGTCACAAAGGCGAGAGGGCTGGAGATTGGTCAGACTGTGATTGCACCCACTATGGGGGTTCCCCACCACTGTCGTTAGAACAATATAACTAACAGGCCTTAATAATAAATCAATCAATAAAAACATTTCATTGGTTTGGTATTTATACTCTGTGTGGGTCTACCATTACAGACATTCCTTCATTTGCAAGCATTATTACAATCAAATTCATAGAATTATTTCAATGATTCATATTACAATAAAAACATAGCACAGCAACATAGCACAGAATGATAAACTGAAATGATTGCACCCTTGATGTTACTGTGCGATTATGTCCTGTGGTTTCAGAACCTGTACTTCCCATGTAGTTCTGGGTGATTATTGAGACTTAAAACATTTTCATATCACCTTTAAGATACCGAAATATCTAAATCAAAGTATCCGTGTGAAACTGAAAGAGGAAGTAAACCATATTATCCCAACAGCAATTTCCAGTAAAACCATGACTTACCGACATCTCAGCCATGCAACAGACATGTGATATATATACATGTAAACTTGCCACATCACACAAATGCACTTACAGTTTCAGATTCATGCGAGTCACGTTGAAAGGACGGAACATGCATTCTCACTGCAGGATCAAACTTGGCTTTAAACAGTGACATCAGAATCAGTGATATATTGTGACCATATGGATCCCATATCGAGTTGGGTATATGTGACGAATATAGGCTATAATGTTTGATATGAGATTAAATAGGAGTCAGGTGGCTGAGCGGTGAGGGAGTCGGGCTAGTAATCTGAAGGTCGCCAGTTCGATTCCCCGGCAATGCCAAATGACGTTGTGTCCTTGGGCAAGGCACTTCACCCTACTTGCCTCGTCCCTGTACTTACTATAAGTTGCTCTGGATAAGAGCGTCTGCTAAATGACTAAATGTAAATGTAAATAAAAAAATAAGATTATCTGGCGCCACCTGTTGGTCTAACTGAAATACATAAACATTGCAGCCACAAGAGGCATTCAAGTCCAGTTGAAATGCATTGACTGCTCATTAAAATATTGAAGCAAGCCCATCCCTGTTTCCTCTAAAGTAGGTTTTGATTGAGAACAGCTGTAAAAAGCTCAATGCATTAAAAACTGTCAGACAACTTGCAGAGATTCAGGCAACATACACGGTGCATACAGTACATGCTCTTTCTTATACAGGACATGAATACATATGTAGCAAGCAAACATCATTAACATTCGATACTGAGACTCATGGTCACAGTTTAGTCCATAGATATAGGCCCTGGGGATTCTGGGAAGACTCCTTGGAGGCTGGGAGGGCCCCTGCAGTCTGGAAGGGCCTCTGTGAGTCAGGTGTTGATCCATCCAGAAGCGAGCACTTAAAATCCACCAAAGATTTGACTCGTTTCATGTCAAATTCAGTTGTGAGTAAAGCAAAAATATTCCTGTGTGTGTGTGGGTGTGTACTTACTTTGAGGAAAAGCTACTTTCAAGTAAACTACGATTGACTGTTACCAGTCATATTTTAACATTAAAATCACTTAAAAAATAAAAAATAATACATTTGTACAATTTTTACAGTTGAAGGGTATTTATAAGCAACAGGTGTGCTAAATATGCTGTCTTTTTGAAATATAAAATAGAATTTCCCTTGTATGTATTTGTGCAAGTGTGTGTGGGACTAGCCAGGGTTGGTTCTCTTGCGTTTGTTAGGGCTCTGTCCAGGTTCAGCCTTGATTTCTCGATACTGCACCTGTCCAACAAACACCAAGCATTACAGTCAGGCAGGCAGTCAACCAGACACAAGGATAGACAGACAGACAGGAGGACATATAGATAGATAGACAGGCAGACACAGACAGACAGGAGGACAGCCATACAGGAGGACAGACAGACAACCAGACAAAGAGACAGACAGACACACAGACTAGTAAAAGCCAGACAGAAAACGAGAAACGCCAAACACAGTTCCTCGGCCCACCCACCACTTGAACATCCGAGGGCACTCTGGACAGGAAGTCCAGCAGCTCATTGTTGTCGATCATGTACGGGTCGCGCAGTTTCTTGGTGAACTTATTCACACCTGAGGAAGAGCTCACAGATTCAAATCCAACCACACACAGATAGTGTGCATTACCCCAATAACAGGCCAGTTGTTCTCAATGACATTGCAGACACACGCAGGTGAGAACTTACCCCAGGTGAGTACCAAGTATCGTAGCGGGACGAGGTAGAGGAGAAACGTAGCCACGCACAGAGCAGAGATGGCTAACCAACTCAGGAAAGGCACTGTCCAGTTACACACACTGAAGACAGGAAAGAACACGTGTGATATTAGGAGACAGGTACTGTAAGAAAAAGTAACACACACACACACACACGCACACCAACACTCACTTCTTAATCCTCTCTCCGTAGGAAGCCACTTCATCCAGACCGCTCTGCACAGTGATACACACATCCTGGATGGCATACAGCTTACCCATGAAGCCTTTGCGCTCAAAGTCCTACCATAACAACACACACACACACACACACACAGACATAAGAGTCAGATGTGGATTGTAAACTTGAACTGTGTCAAAGTTCCCAATTCCGTTGTTTTAAGTCTCCACCATCACCTCCGTCTCCCAAGACTTCCACTCAAGACATTTTACATTACATTTAGTCATTTAGCAGACGCTCTTATCCAGAGCGACTTACAGTAAGTACAGGGACATTCCCCCGAGGCAAGTAGGGTGAAGTGCCGTGCCCAAGGACACAACGTCATTTGGCACTGCCGGGAATCAAACTGGCAACCTTCAGATTACTAGCCCCATTCCCTAACCGCTCAGCCACCTGACTCCCCAAGACTGCTGGTTACCTTGTCATCCTTCTCCTCCTCATCTTCCTCCCATTCAAACATGGCGTCTGCGGCCTGAGAGAGAGGAGACAAACGTCAACACGGCTCTCCAGGAACCCTTCCAACGGTCCTCCTCCCTACCTCCTCTTCCCCTACACTCCAGTCCCAGCCTAGGTAGGTAGTCGGCCCAATCCACCACACTTTTCTCACAGCATCAGATGCTATACCTTCCAAGGTTGGTCAGTGTAGTGGGCCCCTTCTTAAGATGTGGAGTCCAGTCTGTGTGTTTCCAATCGACATGGAAAAACACTTCTCTTGCATTTAAGCGACATCGCCAAATGTAGGTCTGTTCGTATCACGACCTGAGCTAGAGATGATCTTTCACGCTTTTATATCAACCCGGGCCATCCATCTTTATATCCCCGGGAAGTCACTTAGGTCTTCTGACCAGGGATTACTGGTTGTCCCTTGAGCTAGACCCAAAACAAAAAGGTGATTGTGCTTTATAGTACTATGGCTCCTATACTATGGAACACTGTTCCTATAAAGATACGTTCAGCAGAAAAAACAGCTGAGATGAACTTCTCCAAATTGCCATTTGTCTCGCCCGGTGACGTCTAGCATTTGTAATTGTGTGTGTCTCTGTTGTTGTTTATGCTTTTGTTGTTTGATTCCTTAGCCGTTTTTAGGATATTTTTAACCATTTTACTTTTCCGAAGCACCTTGTGACCTGGCTCTGCGTATGGTGCTATATTAAATAAAGTCACGTACTTACCGACTTACTCTGCCCCCTCTGACCTGGTCTGTGTCTGGTATCGTCCCCCCCCTCCCACCCCTCTCTTATTTCCACCCTGCGCCAGACAGACCAGCCGTCGTTTGTGTCTAATCGTGTCACCCAACCCCCCCCACCCCCCCCCCCCCCCAACTAAACCTCAGCCTGTAGCCCCCCCCTCAACCACCCATCCCCCCTCCCCCCCCCCCCAACTAAACCTCAGCCTGTAGCCCCCCCTAAACCCCCATCCCCCCTCCCTACCCCCCCCCCCCCCCCCCAGACAGCACAGCCCTGCCCGGTCTCACCATGTCTTCAGTCCCCCTGCTGGTGGTGAAGCAGTAGTTCCAGGCCAGTGTCAACAGCAGGGCCAGCGGGAGCATGTACAGCTCAAAGTTCCACACCACCACCACAAACAGCTGAGGGACAGAGTTGGTGTGTGTGTGTGTGGGGGGGGGGGGGGGGGTGTAAGTGAGACTCCTACAGGGACAATTCAGGTGTGTGTGTGTTTGGGTCCTACCAGGAAGGCGCAAATACTCCTCTGTGAAGACTCCCACTCGAAGCAGCTGTTGACGTACGTCCCCGCGTTGATGAGCACCATGGCGCAGCGCTTCACGCGGTTGAAGTTCTGCTGGAACAACTGCGGGACGAGACGCAGACAGTCTTACCGCCGTCCCCGTCCCCTAGTGCTCCCGCTGGCCCCAGACGACACGCGCTAACACTTACATGTTTGGAGAGCTTCGATTCTTCCTCGATGTACTTCTGCTCAGCAGGAAACAACGTCCTCAAACCGGCCTTTACCTGGGGTAGAACACACACACACACACACACGGTCAGACAGGCACTGGAACATCCCTCCGAAGAGTATGGAGCTAACTACTGAGGGCACGTGAAGCCATTTCCTGGATGTTCGAGTGGCAGAAGTGGAGGACTAACAGAGCTGTATATGACTTCAGCCTCCAGGTAGATGACACCCTTGGTCGGTCCGGTCAGTTTCTTGTTCTTGAGAACGTAGCCCTTCTGTTCCCCGTCCTGGAACTGGAGAGAGCGGGATGAACACAGCTGCCTTTGTTACAGTCACACACACGCACGCGGGGACACACAAAAACACACACGATTACCTGTAATAAGGGGATGGCCACTTTGCCCAGGAAGTCTGCGCTTCTGTCCCGGTCTTCGTCAAACACGGTGACCTCGAGGACCGAGTGGATGTCTTTCACATTGCTGATGGAGAGATGGAGGGAGGAAGAGGAAAGAGAGAAACCGACCAATGACAACATCACGTCAATAAAAACGAATGAACCATTTGAAAGGATGGGGTGTGGCGTGAACCAGAGGGAAGTGAAATAAAGGAACGGATGGAGAGACGGGCGGGGTGTCGAGGAGAGGGCCGGGGAGGAAGACACTCACAAGGTGAAGACTTTGTTCCACTCGGGGTTGAGGCTCTTGTAGACGGTGTGTGTCTGCAGCCTGTCGTTGTTCAGCTCGAGGACACAGAAGGGGTCGCTCTTCCCTGGCGGGGAGACGAGGGCGGGCTCGGTGACTGAGAGGGAGGACGGGCGTGCGGGGGAACGGCAAGGGGAGAGAGAGAGAGACAAAGAGACAGAGAGAGACAAAGAGACAGAGAGAGAGACAAAGAGAGAGAGACAGAGAGACAGAGAGACAGAGAGAGCGAGAGAGCGAGAGAGCGAGAGGACAGGAGGGATTCTCCTTACCTGTGACATCCGCAGCCATCAGTCCCTCAGCTTTCATCACCTTGACCTGTACTATCCCCACATCTCTCAGGTTGGAGAAGGAGCGCAGCACTCCCTGGGGGAGGGAGACAGAGAGAGAGAGAGAGAGAGAGAGAGAGAGAGAGACAGAGAGAGAGAGAGAGAGAGAGAGGGGGAGAGAAAGAGAGAAATAAAGTAGTCAAAGACCAAGGGATGCGTATGAGCACTGTTTAAACCGCAGGCAGGTTTCAAACGGTTTGGTCTGACTGCACGCGTGTCCCTCACGTATCGCATGGCGATCAGCTGGCGTTCCTGGGGGTCGTCCAGGGGCGTGAAGGACAGGTCCGCTATGGAGACGTGGGAGGAGGCCGTCAGAGTGACCAGGAGCACCACCACCCCTCGACACTCCTCCAACTCCAACTCTAGACGATGGGTCTGCTCCTTCACCAGGGTGGAAAGGTCCAGCTTGCAGCTAAAACAGACCCCGCCCACACACACACACGCACACACAGTTGGATATGTGTACAACACATACAACCTGAAACGTACATAGTGTGTGTGAGAGAGAGAGAGAGAGAGAGAGAGAGAGAGAGAGAGAGAGAGAGAGAGAGGGAAAGAGAGGGAAGGGGAGAGAGAGGGAGATAGAGAGATAGAAGGAGAGTGAGGGACAGTGAGGGTGAAAGAGGGGAAAGAGAGAACGAGGAAGAGAGAGGTAGAGAGGAGAGAGAGAGAGAGAGAGAGAGAGAGAGAGAGAGAGAGAGAGAGAGAGAGAGCGTGAGTGAGTGAGTGAGTGAGTGAGTGAGTGAGTGAGCGAGAAAGAAAGACAGACAGAGAGAGAGAGAGAGAGAGAGGGGGAGAGCGAGTGAGAGAGCGAGAAAGACAGACAGAGAGAGAGAGAGAGGCTGACCGTCCGATGAAGTCGTCCCTCCTCCCGGTGTCCTTGTCCCAGACGGAGATGTCCAGCACTCCTCCTGTCTCCTCATACATGTGGAGGTCAAACTGCTCCCTCCACTGGGGGCTCAGGGTCTTCGGCACGGTCTGCACACACACACACACACACACACAGAGAGACACACACACACAAATAATGAACCATCTTTCAAATCCTTGACAACACGACTAACATACATTCTAAATCAAAATATGCCAGGAC
This sequence comes from Thaleichthys pacificus, assembly GCA_023658055.1. Lineage (NCBI taxonomy): Eukaryota > Metazoa > Chordata > Actinopteri > Osmeriformes > Osmeridae > Thaleichthys > Thaleichthys pacificus. The sequence goes on from CM042865.1 coordinate 8,366,196, forward strand.
ATCTAATTGTGGCTTGCCCTGTCTATTATTAGTCCGGCGTGTCTGTCGGTACCTTGCTCTTGTACTTCTGGGGCCCCAGACGAAACTTGGCGTAGGGGTCGCTGAGGCCGTTAGGGTCCATGGGGACTAGGTCACGACCCTCGATGAGCGAGATGCTGACGATGCCCCGCCACAGCTGGGCCTTCCGATGGACCTCTGACAGCCGCTGGGTCTCCTGACGCTGTCGGGGGGGGGGAGGGAGGAACACTTACATGGGCGTACGCTCTCCAGGGGACGAAGGCATGAGCCAAGTGGGAGCGTCGTGCCGTAACGCAGCCAGCAGGGAGCAGTAGAGAGCAGCGGTCACGGATCATTCCGTTTCATCTCCACTAGCCTGCGGGGGCCTGCGACATGAACTCGCGGCAGGCAGAGCGTTCGTCGCTGTCGATTATGGCAGCTGGTCGAGCTGACTAGGTCACGGGGGAGGGGGGAGGAGGTGGGGGTGGGGGGGGGTGACACCGAGCCCCACGACAACAGACAACAAGCAGTCGGCGGCACAAACGAGCACGTCACAGGCGTACAAGGCCAGGCTGAGGTACGACACGCCGTGGCATTACGCAGGGGACACAGGATGCACGAAAGGGTGCAGACCCATACACCAACAGGAGCACACTTTGGGGGGGCGGGGCTTGGGGAGTGTGTGTGTGTGTGTGTGTGGAAAGGCTGATGGGGACGCCGTCAGTGACCTTTACCTTGTTCGAGCGTTTCCAGGATCTCCTGAGCAGCATGGTCTAAAAGAAATGACGGCAGACGTTATTTCACCTGGCGGATGACTGCACTCAGTACGGGTGCGCTGTGTGGGATGTTTACATTTGGAAGGGGGGGGGGGGGGGGGGGGGGTTAAGCAGGCAGCCTTGGGCATTGTCACCTCCGTGTTTACTGATGTCTACACCTGCCCGTCACCTGTCCCCCGGACCGCTCCGTTTGTCTACTGGAAGGGGCTACAGGTTCCTGCTCTTACTGCGAGCATAGACCCTTAAATCACTGCCTGAGGGCTAGCCATAATGGGAGGCCTAAAAATGGAAGGATAATTAAATGAATGATGGGGCTGTAATAAGAGTCGGTAAATAAAACGCCGCTGTCCAACGCTGTTGAAATATTCATTCAGCCACGTCTGAGTGGATGTTTGAGATTGGACTGTAACTGTCAGGCTCCGAAGCTACTTCGCAACCCCCCCACCCCCCCCCCCCCCCCATGCATTATAGAACCTGGATGAATTGTACATTCGGCATTTCTCCACCACTCAGTGCAGGCCAGAGCAGAACAGACTGTTCCCCCCTTGTCCAGCTCTCCCCAGCCCAGGTACAGAAAGTAGCAGCATACAGCTAACTGGGTAGCTATCTCCAGAGAATGACGGATGAAAGGTTGAAAGACGAAAAGCGCTGCATGGGCAGGTTTGCAGAGAGCCATAACTGTACATCACAGGCCCGGGAGGCAGGGAGGGAATGAAATGTAGTTCTTATCAAGTTTTTAAAGTGTTTTTACGTTGAGAGATTGTACATAGAGCAAGGATCCGCCTTCCTTAGAGGGACACCCTTGTCACAATCACTGCGGGGGCGTGTGATGGAGGTGTGATGGGGTGAGAGAGAGATGGGATGGGATGGGTGAAGCATTTTGAAAGCTGCGGGGGGGAGGAGGTGGGGGGGGGGGGGGGGCAATCTACCACGGCAGGACCGGTGTGAAGAACACTGGATTCGCAGGGCCACAGAAGGAATAGGCATCTATGGCTAGCTACTGCACCACAACGCTACCACCGCTACCACACTCACTTTGTTCACATAAGGCTTCCAGCGATGGGTCTTACTGTCTTTTTTCTGTAGGACATTCGCAGCAGAGGGACTCGGCTCAAACACACTGCTGCCAGGTCGTCGCGCGAGTAGCAACACACGTTGACAGAACTGCACTCGCAATACATTCGTGATGTGTGCGTCTGTGTGGTCGAAAGACGTGCAAATGTATGTGTGTGTGTGTGCCAGCGCACGTGTATTTGTGGTGTGTGTGTGCGTGCGTGTACGTGTGTGTGTGTACGCCTTACCGTGGCATCTTTCTGCTCCTCTAGGGGGCCGTCTTTAGGGGTGAGGGTGACGTCCAGCTCCAGAGTGCCCAGGTCCTGGTCAGGGTGATGAGGATCCGTCAGAGTCAGGATCACTGGCTGGGTCCTGAACAACAGCGAGACAGAATCCTCTCAGGGTCCAAAGAAGACAGGAAGCTCGTCTGGTCCAATCAGCACAGGACTCCCGAGTCATCGAGGGGGGCCGGTGTTCGCTAGCCTACCTGTGGTGTTCCAGTGACTCCATGTAGAGGTACGCTGAGCCGATGAAGTCATCTTGGAGGCCAAAGTCGTAGTCAAACACCTGCAGGAGGTCGAGAGGTACACAACCCGTATTAGTGCGAGTGTGCATACAGTGTGTGTCTGTGTGCGAGTGTGTGCTTCTATCTCCAGGCCATCAGGGCTCCTGAACAGATAACTACCCCCCCCCCCCCCCACCCACCTCCCTTCTGAAACAGACTGTTATTACCCCCCCCCTCCTTCCTGCACATCACGACTTTACAGTCTGAGTACTGTACTGCCCAGCATACACTTTCTTGCACTTATCTTATCTTTTATTGTTATTATTGTCCGCTACCATCTATTTGATTATTCAAAACGGCACTGTTGTAGGTAGCTCAGCGGCACAAAGCTTTTCATTGTACATTGTGTACTTGTGTATCCTGTACATATGACAATAAACTTGAATTGGATCGTGTGCGTGAGCATGCACGCATGCGAGCGTGTGTACACTATGTCTGTGTGTCTATGCGTAAGAGCACACATGCAATGCGGATGTATGCGGCGCATGTGTCTGCTACCTTGACGTATAGAGACTCGTGCAGGATTCTCCACCAACAGAGTGGTGCTTTCCTCCCACACCGGGTTGAGGTTCTTGTGGATGATTCGGCTGCGGAACACCTCTTTGCCACACAACTTAAACTTCACATACGGATCACTGGTCCCTGGAAGGAATAAGAGTTAACAGATGATGTCGTTTTTTTTATGTTGCTATTCTCAGTAAAGTGGAGTTGATTTACCCTGTGTGTTGCAGCAGAGGGGAAGGACAGAGATGGACAGAGAGACAGACAGAGAAGCAGACCGACAGAGACAGAGAGAGTCGGAGGGCGAGGCAGACAGAAAAGGAAAGAGAGAGACAAACAAATAGAGAGAAAAAGCGACAGAGAGGTGCAGACATAGACAGACGGAAAAAGAAAGACAGGAGCTAAGAGAGAGAGAGATGGAGAAAAGAGAGAGCGAGAGACAGACAGACAGACAGACAGAGCTGAGAGAGAGAGAGAGAGAGAGAGAGAGAGAGAAGAGAGAGAGAGAGAGAGAGAGAGAAAGAGAGAGAGAACGAGACAGACAGACAGACAGGCAGGCGGAGAGACAGACAGAGCTGAGAGAGAGAGAGCTGAGAGAGAGAGAGAGAGAGAGAGAGAGAGAGAGAGAGAGAGAGAGAGAGAGAGAGAGAGAACGAGACAGACAGACAGGCGGAGAGACAGACAGAGCTGAGAGAGAGATGGAGAAAGAGAGAGCGAGACAGACAGACCGAGAGACAGAGCTGAGAGAGAGAGAGAGAGAGAGAGAGAGAGAGAGAGAGAGAGAGAGAACGAGACAGACAGACAGGCAGAGAGACAGACAGAGCTGAGAGAGAGCGGCAGAGAGGGAGAGAGACGCCCACACCTCCTCGGTCTCTGATGGCCAGGTTGTTCCCCCTCTTCAGGTCGATGTCCAGCTTGTACATGGTAGAGGTGGGGAGGGCTCGCTGGGAGTTAACCCCCGAGGTGCCATGGGCACCCATGCCCTGGAGGCACAGGACAAAACGTTACCTACCCACACACACACACACACACACACACACACACACGCAGCACCTCTGTCCTGCCCACACTGGCCCCGTCTTGCAGCTCCACTGTGAGAAACGGTCAGTCGAGGAAGCAAAAACACCGCCCTGACAAAACCACCAGACGTGCATACTCACATGAACATGACATAGCACTCCTCGCTTCACAATCCAAACACACTCGTGCTGTTCTCACAAAGACACAGACGTAACATGTTTTCATGTCCATAAGCACTGATAAACCTCCAAGCTCCTTTCTGTTGTGGCTGAGCTGTGCACTGACAGGATATTCGACCCTGCAGTTTCCTCAGATTGTGACGTTTGAGCAACCGACAGCCGAAATCCTTGCATCAACTCCCTGTGCATAACTCGCTCTTCCAGTAAGTGAGTGCGAACCAGAGTGTACTCCTTCCTGGCAGAGGCTCTACGCTATCACAACATTTGATGTAACGGGGCGTTGCGTTACCTTGGCATACGGAAGCTCTTACCCGTCATCTTCATTCACGACCTGTCTCTACCCCACTGCAGCGCGGTCCACGTCAGGCTAACACGCTCCACATTTCAATTACTATAAAGCCATCGCCTCCTCCTCTGTCTCTATCTCTCTCTCTCTCTCTCTCTCTCTCAACAAACACGAGCACATGCTAAGGAGTTACACGCTGCACAACTCAGCCGTCAAGGGAGAATTCATCAGGACCAGTGTCTGGCATCCAACTCCCCTGGTGTGCGGATCTCCAATAGTAGCTTGCCAACTGGCCCAGTCAATAAAACCGGCCCCTGCCAACAATCCATCCCCTCTCATGTGTAATCACTCCTGTTACGGAGGCTGAGGTGGAAACGGAACGGGGGAGGGGTCAACTAGGGTTTCTACTGGCTGCCACGTTTGCCAAGACTTGCTAGACGCTGTCAGAGACCACGGCTAGGATCGGGATCGAAAGCTGCGTTGATACTGTGTTGATACTGCGCCGTCGATGCAATCGGTCTTTCCCATGGTCCCGGCCATGTGCTTTCTGATTGGCCTGAGCAGGTGAGGTAAAGATGATTGACAGGGGTCACTCTACAACCAGAGGCTGAGTCACAGGGCTGGCTGTGCGTGGAAGCAGGCTACCGGTGTTTAGATAACACTGCTTAGCGGACTTACTGTCCTGGGGGAGGGCTAAATAAAGCAGCACAGCATGCAGAACCTCAGGTCAGGAGCAATCCTATCAGTGAGGCCGTTACACACAGAGATAGGGCTATTTTGATGTTTGTGTATGTGTGTGTGTGTGTGTGTGTGTGTGTCAAGACGAGTTATATGCACTGATCTGCCTCCTTCTCATTTGGAACCAGGTCATGTTGGTGACATGGAAGTTTGGGTAAAGGTTGTGCTTTGTTCTAACATGCATGATGCCTATTCCTGTGTGGGAGACCCTGGTGATCCAAAGACGTGCATGTCACTTTGATATCCCTGCCACCAAGGCCCTTCTACTGTCACCCTGTAGAGGTATGTCCTGACAGAATGACTCATCCTCTGCATCTCTCTCTCTCCCTCCCTCTTTCTCTCCCTCTCTCTCTCTCTCTCTCTCCCTCTCCCTCTCTCTCCCTCTCCCTCACACACAAACAACTCATCTTACATCTCCATTCTGCAGCATCATATTAAACCCATTACTCCTACATGTGTACCGAGCATCAATCATCCCTTCCCGCTCATACACCAGAACACCATCAACACCATAATCATCAGAGAGTGAAGGGTTGGACCAGCGTGTGACTGCATGCACATCTAACAGTAAGAGGGTGATGCTGCACGCCTACACCCCCACCCCCCTCGCCGCCCTCCCTCTCAACAGCTCCCCCCCCCCACACACACACACACACACAAACACCCTGTCAGGAATAATGAGTGTGAGAACCAGCACCAGAGGCTTGTTCGATGGAGATAATCAATTCCGACACAAAACAAACACTGGTGCGGGGATCAGGAACAACACTTTCCCTAACCAAGATCTCAGACTCCGTTTTAGTAGCTTAGGCTAACGAAAACAGTTTCTTTTGTTCGGAGTTATACCACAACATCGCAAACTCGATCTAGATTCTAAATGGTGAGAACCACTGGTCATCTAGGACATTCTGAACCTCGTAGATTCTATAAATATCCAGGACAAGCGAAGGACGAGTAGTCCTCACAATCTCCACGTGACGTCAACATCTCGACTCTGAAGACTGGTAGAGGGAGGTGGGGGAGCCCAAGAGGCCTGGGGGACGGGGGGGGGGTCAGGGGTCAGGGGTCAGGGCTCACCGATAGCAGTCGTCCGCACGTCGCCGCCAGGGGAGACGACTCATTCGGAGCCGCGGAGCTGAGTAACCCTCGAAACGCCAGCCGGGTCTCCGCGGCCAACCCCTCCGTCATCAAGAGAGAGCGGGGGGGAGGCGGCGGGAGAGAGACAGAACGGACGGAGGAGAGAGAGGCAGAGCGGCAGTCGGAAGGCACCAGGAGACCGAGACATAGGGAGAGGCAGGCAGAAGGAGCGGGAGGGGGGATAGAAGGACAGGTAAACAGCCTGAGGAGCTTAGAGGAGTGTGGAGTGGCTAAACCGAGAGAGGGAGGAGCCGGACAGGTGAAGGAGGGATGCGATTGGCCGCCGCTGTAATCTCTCCAGTGGACACCTCGTTATTGACGGTTGCAAAGGCCTAAACAACCATGGAACTCTAACCACAGGAAGTTCAGTTTTCCGTGTTTGGAATTTCCACTGCGTTGTGGAAATGACGCGTGCGATCAGTTCTTCTCCTATTACAGACTCTCGGCTTTTACACTAACTCTGTCGCCCATGTTGTGACAACGTTTGCAGAGTCTATGCAAATGTACCCCCTGAATGGGAAAATTGTTCACAGACGACTCGAGCCTTTGCTTTTGCAAAGGCTCGAGTCACACAACTTTGCATGTTGTGTGAAAAGTTGCGAGTTCAGTAAAATTATGTGAAACCTAGGTCCTGCTTTTTGGAACTTTGTAAACTTGGTCTGTGGATACAGTAAGCACGGTCTGTGGATACAGTAAGCACCACAACCACCCAAACTGACACATATGCACACACACACACACACACACACAACAGAGATAGTCATTATCACAGGAAGTGCTGATTATAACAGTGACCGTTTATGTGCTGCCTAAGCATGCACCAAGTATGCATACAAACTCACACACATGTCCGATCTGTGCAATCTGCCTCCTCATCCACTTCACTAGAATATGATTCTCATTGGTAGACTTGAATACTTCACAGTACAGACTTTGATCAAAACAGTCCTGTTACATCTTTAGCATCAGGGAACTGAGGATTGAGGCTGGTTGTACATTAGTCCCAATGGACCTTACTTCCACACAGATCACTTTTGATGAGTTTGTGATACTGTCATATTTCCAATAACCCATCACCTTCCTGAACCAGAGTGCTTGAACAATAATTAAACCTGCCCCCAACAGATCAATAGTAGTAAAAGGTGTCTCCTGAAAGCTGGGGAGTTATATATGACTAACTCCTCACAGTGATACGCAGCTTAAAAGTTAGAAACTTTCCCATATTGCAGCTGGAGCAAATTGACTGGAGTTAACTCATCAAGGCCGTAGCCATGGAGTCAACATTGGGGGGGACGAATATTTTTTAATGATAATTTCAGACAGCGTGCGTGGTTGCCTGTCGTAGCGTAGCACATTTATATTTTTATATCAATATATTGGGGGGGGGATTTTTGACCAGATTTGAATATTGGGAGGGATGTGTCCCCCCCGATATGTATTATGATTACAGCCTTGAGCCTCATACTGTAACAGTTGGCTTGACCCAGACACATTTTTTGGTGGCATTTCTGTTTTGGGGGGGAGACATGAAATGTAGGGAGAAAGAGAGGGGATGACATGCGGTAAAGGACCTGGGCCAGATTCGAACCCAGTCTGCCGCAGTGAGGTCTCAGCCTGGTCCGGACATTAGTCCGGTGAGCCACGGGGCGAGGCTTGCCCTAGAACTCTGGCTAGACTTTGGCCTAGACACTTTTGGTATGCCCTAGACATGCTGATTCTTCTGAGTATGTAACCCACCTTCAAATATGGGACATTCATGAGAGTTTGTTGGTTTTATAAGCAATGCATGTGGATGGAACAAGAAAGACTGCAAAAAACAACAAACTGGAATAACAACAAATACATATAAGGGGTCTACTCTACAAGCACATACATCCATAGACACCACTAACAGACGTCATGAAGTCGATTTGACTACGTTCTGGTGATTCAGAAGGGGTTTCAAAACAATAGAAATGGTGGCGTGCCCTTTAAAGAGAATCCCAACCACACACAAGTCACATGAGAGTCTAACTGGCACACACAAACATGTTTGTTGGAAAACAAGGTGCGATTGGCTAGGGAATAAGGGGGGAAGACTCGTAAACACAACATGACCCTCCCTAAAGAAGCTGGGTACAGTGCAGTGAAAAGCGTGACACCGGAGAAGGAACAGCGGAATCCCTTGTTCCAAACAGTGGCGTAATTGAACTGTGCAGGTTGGAGCAGGCAGGTGGGCCCCTTTGAGTTCTCATGCCAGACTCGAATGCCAGACTTTCAGTTTGCCCAGTTTTGCAGTAAAACGAGCATCGCTCTCTCCGATCTCTCTTAGATTGACATCGCACAGTACCGCTGTAGAATCGTTGCCATATCAAATCCACATGATCCACGTCTGTGCATTTATAGGCCTACATAATCCATTTACAAAATCAGTGCAGGCACAAGCTTGTTTTAAAACTTTTGCGGAAAACTCCTAAAGATAACTGTGTGGCTGTTCTCACAAAGATTTTCCCAAAAAATGGAGACCTAGAGCTGAGCAAAATGCCTCATTCGTTACAGGAAATGAGGAGTTGAGTGTCTCCCTACGACCACATAGGGATTCTCCGTGCATCGATTAAGAGTGAACTTTCAACCTGACCTCAACAGGTTGAGTAACGTCCTCGGGTACGCTATTACATCAGGATTCTTAACTCTAGACCAGGGTCCATTTCAGCGCTCTTCGGACAATGTGACCAGGATTTAATATCCTGTTTCATGTTGACATATCTAAAACAAATTATTTTATCATCTATGCTAGAAAAGATGTACCTCGACGCACCTAGATCAAAGCACCTGGTGCACCTGGTCGTAAATGACTGATTTATCTGCAACAGTAGGAAAAGAGACATTCTGATAAATAAATAAAAATGCATCTGTTGTGCTGAAATGCCTCCCTCGTTTCAGTCCATTTTCGCGACTTATTACATCGACACGTTTTGTGAAATGCAGCCGATGAGTGCAGTATTTTAAGATCCTTACCTGCAGCTGATCATCTTCTTCCAGTGCTACAGCCTGGTTCCTGGCGGCCGGTTCATCACTCAGCCGCTCCAAACACGCCGAACCAAGAGAGGAGCTCTTGTGGTGGGACTGTACCAGATAAGCCACCGTGGGCGTCTTACTCTCCATGCTGCTGATGGGTGTCTGTGCGTCGGACTGCATTCTTTCGGCGCCTGCTTGACTAATGTTGCGGCTGTAGCCGGAGCTGGGGTTCACTTTGCCGCAGAGGGGCGACTCCTCTCCGTCAAGACCCACAGGCGCGGAGCAGAGCAGGTCGGGTTGAGACAAGGAGATCGCTCTGTCCAAAACGTGTTGTCTCTTTTTCTTTCTCTTAAACATCCACATCCCCCTCTCCTTTTTCTCTCCTGTCTCTCTTGAGCCAAGATTAAGGCTGAGATTAAGCTTGGTTTTAGCTTGAAATTGTTTAAACAATTTGTTTTGGTGGGACGAGCTTTCATCCTCGTTCCATTCACCTCTCTCCATCGTCCGATTTGCCTCAATAAAGAAGATAAAACACGGTGCGCTGATGCGATCGAGTGAAGAGTCAAACCTATTACACTGAAGTATCCTGTCAAACCGCACTTGAGAGTAGTTCTGCAATTGATCTTCTGTAGCTACCCCACTACTGTTTAGTCAGCAAGGTTTTGTTACGCGGAAGCATAGTGGATGACGTGCTATACAAAGACAGATGTTCCATAACAAGCCCATTCAGCTTAGTCTTATTCGAAATCATGAGATTCATACGTTTACTCTATAACACCAAAGGCTCCTACTAAATGCCAGACTTCGGGCATGCGCGGAATTCCAATACCCGCCTCCACCAGCCTCAGGACCGTAAAACTTTTACAAGCTTTAAAAATGCACCCGTGATGTTGTACCACGACATGGAGCTAGGTGATTTCACAATCAATGAAGAACATCCAGCCTGTGATGTAAAAGTGTCACAACATTGGTTTTTATTATTGATGAGCATTGTGAGTCACGGTCTGTAACCTCATCTGTGTGAACAGCATGCTGACAATATTTTAATTAACAGACAAAATAACCTCGCATCCATGTACACTACTCATACACGTGCCATGCTAATGTCTGGTAGCTGGCCAATACCATATGAGATTCCATCACTGGTTTGTCTGCAACAAATTGTAAGATTATTGATTGTGGTGCAACGCTTCATAAACCAATAGTCGACCTCAGAGGCAGTCTTTGAACGTTAAAGAGACAATGCCTGTAGAACTTAATTGTCATCACTTTGGCTTCTATTCTGCTGGTCAAAAAAAATGACACCATTTTTGCTGACACAAACACACTTTTTTTTCTGTCTCTCTCACACACAACCATGTTCATCACACACACAGGCTAACACCATGGAATAAACAGACAAAAAGAGAATAAATTAACTATACAATAAATAAACAAGCTCACTGTGGGACATAGTAGGTCAAATAGTGCATAGGAAGTACTCAAATCTACATGAATGACAAACCACTTTCCCTTCAGTAAATCTAACAACAACTGATGTGTAAGGTAACAAAGTGCAATCTACAAAGATACTACAAAGCTTGGCTATACTTGGCTAAAGACTGGATCCAACAGAAAAGCTTGTTGAGAAAAAAAAAAAAAAAAAAAACATAACCGTTGAACCTGGTCTGTGCTGGATTTATCCTGTGGGGTTTTTTCTACCGGAAACAGGTGACATGCACATTATTTATTTGTTCGTAGGAAACCAAGCCTGTTATCCCAGGACATCGGAGAGTGTCAACTCGCCGACATCCTGGTGGAGATGAATTGATACATGGCAGGTCGTGTTGAATGGGCCCTGTGAAGCTCCGCCCACGTAAACAGTGGCTGGGCGTCAGGCTGAGGAAGTGGAGGCTCACAGGTCTTGCTCGTGCATCTGCTGCTGCATCTTCTGTAGCATCTGCTGCATCCTTCTCAACTGCAGGGAGGAGGGAGGGAGAGAGGATGAGAGAGAGAGAGAGAGAGAGAGAGAGAGAGAGAGAGAATGAGAGAGAGAGAATGAGAATGAGAGAGAGAGAGAGAATGAGAGAGAGAGAGAGAGAGAGTGGCACACCCACAGAAACCACTAAGCTGTACAGTAGCAGCTTGGGGCTGGAACAGTATTTCTCATACCTCTTCATCCTTCATCTTGATCAGCTTCTCTGTCTCCACGTCCGGAGTAGACAGGGGCAGGATGGGGATCGGGCTCTCAACACGGTTAACAGCATTCATCTTACTGCAACACACACACACACACACACACGACAGGAGTGAGCCCAAAAGACACACACACTTAAGACCGGGTCTGCCCTGAACACAAATATTTACACACACAATACAGGAGTGAGCACTAAACACCCACACACAAAAAAGAGTGAGCCTTCTACATACAAACACACACAGTGATCAAGCGTTTAGGAGTGGGGATAGAGACAGGTTTAGCAAGGCGGTGAGAGAGGCTAAACGACTGTAGTAGTCAAAAGAGAGACTAACTCTGTTTCTGTCTGGAGAGGGCTCAGGTAGATCACCAGCCCAGAGCCCCCCACTCCACTAACGACTCCCGCCTGGCCAACGGTCTGAACGAGTTCTACTGCAGATTTAAAAGACAATTGGACTGTCCTGAACGATACCTTCCCTCCCAAGGTGCCCGAGGGCCTGCATACCTCAGGGACCCTGAGGCGAGCAAGGAAGATTGTGGCCGACTCCTCCCACCCTGGACACCCTCTGTTGCATCTACTCCCCTCTGGAAGAAGGCTGCGGTCCATCAGGACCAAAACCTCACGCCATAAGAACAGTTGTTGGCCTCTTCAACAAGGCCAAGGACTCCCACTGACATTTAACTATTATCTATTTTAAGTCCGACACCTATTGCACTACGCACAAGCCACCCCGATCTCTTTTGCACTATGCTGCCCATTCATATTCTTATATATATATATATATTTTATATTAAAAAAATTAAACACATTTTGATTGTTTAATTCTTAGAATTTGTTAGACTATTGTACTTTTAATTTAAGATCCGTATATGTTTAATGTTTGCACTTTCCTGCCACAGTAAATTCAGTGTTTGTGTAAACCTACATGACGAATAAACCAAATTCTGATTCTGATCCCTAAACACAGACGTACACACACACTGCATCTACCTGGTCATGATCTGGATGCACTGGGCTCTGTAGTTTTCATAGTGACAGTCGCAGGTGATGTCCTTCAGGTCATGCATGTGCGTTCTGATTAGCATGGTCCTCAGCTTGACAAAGTCACAGTGGGACTGGTTCTCCACTAGACAGACACACACACACACACACACACGGTAGCGTCAACATTAGGATTCATCCCAAACAGAATACTGGAAACTGATATTTGAGAGATCCCTGGAACCCTCTTAGAGCAGTGTGGAGCAGAACTGGGGGGGGGGGGGTCCTACCCTCCACAATGCCCCATGGGTAGAGCCTTCCTCTCACTCTCTGACCTCTGGCCTCCACCACAGTATTGCTGCCGATCACGGCAAAAGGAGTGCTCTCCTAAAACACACACAAGTCGTTTTTTGGAGGGAGGATAGGGGAGTGATGCGACTTGGAGGTTTGTGTGACGCACGGCTGTAGGAGGCACGCACCTTCAGCTCTCTGTCTCTCTGCTTGAAGTCCTCCTCTTCATCGGAGTCACAGTCGGGGAACTGGTAGACCTTGATCCCCAGCTTGTCTATCTCCTCTCTCAGCTGAACGGACAAGGAGGGAGGAGGGAGGGGGGGGGGGAAGTGGAAGGTGAGGAAGACACCTGGAGGCAGTTTACAGTCAATCTGGACGCTACGGGATCCACGGAGAACCCCCCCCCCCCCCCCGACCGCGGGTTCGTCTCCACTACCCGTCGTCCCTGGCCTTACCCGGTCTTTCAGCTTTCGGATCTCGGTGGGCGTGAGGCAGTCCGCTTTGGAGATGAGCGGGACCACGTTGACCTTGTCCTGCAGTGCCTTCATGAACTCCACGTCGACAGGACGCAGCCTGCAGACGGTCGCCAGCTCAGCGTGAGGGCGGGGTGCGTTTGAAGTGTGTGTGTGAGCGTGCCTGCGTGAGAGCTCGTCTTACCCATGTCCAAAGGGGGGTATAAAGTAGAGACAACAGTGGACCCGGCTATCCTGGATGTTCTTCCTGTTCAGTCCGCTCTCGTCTCTGAAGTACTGCTCAAACTGCTGATCGATGTAGTCTGTGATGGGTCTCCAGCTGGCAACATATAACCCATCGGTCGTGAAAAACCATGAAAGTATCATCGAGTTTTCTGCATTGACGGGCAATTCCACAGTCACATACCACTCAGTATTGTTGACGGCATCTCCGAAGCCAGGTGTGTCTACAATAGTTAGCTTCAGCTTGACGCCCTTCTCCTCGATATCAACGGTGTACTTGGTGATCTCCACTGTCTGGCTGATGCGCTCTAGAGCAAGACACATGCACACAGAAAACCCTGGTGAGAGCGTATCGCTAACCGGTAGCGAATTTGCGTATTAGCATCCTCCATCTAGACTCTTTTTATTACCTGAAGCAACACTGCCTCACGTTAAAAGGGATACAACTGTGACTTCTGACAGTTATTGTTGCCTCACCCTCAGCATTGAGCAGTTTCCTGTCCTTGTGCAAGTCGGTTAGAAACAGGCTGTTCACCAGAGTGGATTTACCCAGGCCGGACTCCCCTGAAGAACAATCGTAAACACATCATCATTTTCACACTACTCACAATTCAGAATACGTCCTGGTCATAAATAGTGTGTTTTTATTGCCTCCCCTCCACAGCTCGGCCCTCTCACCTGCAACCATGAGGGTGAAGTCAAACCCTTTCTTCACAGACTTCCTGTGCACCTGGTTGGGGAGGGTTGCGAAGCCAACATACTCTTTCTCCTAGAGTACCCAGAGACACAGAAGCAAGTCACACACAGATTAAATCGGTGCAAGGTCTCACAGACACACAGCTTCCCTCAGTATCGCACAGCTCCGGAAGGCAACATGGCTGCCGTGTTAGTAGGGCATTCCCATAATTCCCTTCATGTTTTATTGAGGCAGCGGGGTATTCTGGGAGAGGGAGCTTGCCCTGAGGATGTCCACAGACCAACCAGTAATACACTGTAGCAGGCTGGCAGATCTTCTCATGGGGGGAGGGGAGACCTACTGCATTTAACATACTGTCGCATACAAGCTCATGGTCCACAGAGCATCCCTTCCAAGTACTAAAGTCTCTCGTTATTCATGTGTGTGTGCGTGTGTGTATGTGTGTTACTTGGTCCACCTCATTGGTTGGCATTTCTTCCAGTTGAGTGCTCTCTACTGAGATCTTGTGACCAATACCAACACAAGGAGCATCCAATGTGCCTGTGAGTTTAAACAGTTTACAGTGTAAACAGTTTTGCAGGATATGAACACAGATCAATGCGCATGTGCCTTTGTGTGTGTTTGGGGGGGTCGTTTTGTGTGGGGGAGTGTGTCATAATCATCCGTGAGTAGGCCTGCTTCAAGAAGGCACAGAGACCAGAAGAAATACTCCTTAAAATCTCCCAAACAGAGCTGAGATGGACTGGAGTTGCTATGGAGACAGCTAGGAGGATTGGGTTTGACAAATTTGTTGTTCAGACATTACGCCCACTTGCGCCATTAATTAATGGGGAACTGTCTATATGAACCTCTTTCCATAGACCAGTAAAGCTATGCTGGATAGTGGCTGTAGGCGAGCCCTCAGAGATGGTTGAAGAATGGGTGGAGAAAGGACAAGTTCCGAGGCATAAATTCGTCTCATAAATTATGAGACGAATAACTGTACATCCTCCTCGCACACCTTTCAGTGTATTGCAGGGGTGTTACCTGGGCCAACAAGCGCCTATGCCTGTGATCCGCGCGCAGCTTGAACATACAACTACTGGACGCGCGCACACCAGGCGACACATTAGCAACTCGGTAACTCGCAGTTGGATGAGAAGAAATAAAAACAGGCAAGAACACCATCCTAATTTGGGTCACATACCGCGATAGGCAGATTCGAAAATGTTGCTAAATGTGAATCTCGTTCATTTTCCTCCAAACGAAGCCCAGCTTGTTTATAAACCACGTCTGTTCATACACAGATCATATGGACATAAATCACACCGACAAATTAGGTTACGTTGACTGAATTCTCAAATTATCTCTCTCTTTCTTTTTTTTCATTGAACTTTTTTCATAAATGCTTACCTCTATATCATCTCCTGAGTAGTATCCGCGATGGAATGATCCAGTGCGTCCATGGACATGGAAGGTACACATTAGTGGCAGGTGAAAGATGAAGCCACCAAGACGGGTGCAAGAGAGAACAGTAGAATGAAGGGAAAATAATTGATTGATAATTGATTAAGTATGCTGCAAACATGCCTTACCTGATTTAAGCGTTCGGCTCTTGTACCTCGTGCTGGTCGTCATCTTGGCCGCCGGAAAACAGCTGGATTCGTTCACGTACTTGCGCGCTCTAGTTGAATGTGTCGTACACGAGCAATTTCACCTAATTAATAAATTATTGCCGTGTAAACTAGAATGCATTGTAAGATATGGCCAAATGAAATGCCACGCTAACGATCTAATGTTTTTATATAATGCAGAAAAATATCAAAATAACAGCAGATTCTGAAAATGTTGTGGAGTTGGAGTGTCGTCCCTGATACCCCCACAAGGTGGCAGCCTTATGTCACTTTAAAACAGGCGGGTTGTTTTGGACCCTATAGGGTGTTTCAACCGTATAGGTTGGACATGGCACCTCGAGAAGGAATGTCTGCCTTGGCATTCTCTGTCCTATATGTTGGGTTTGCGTGTCTACACTGTGCAGCATCAACGAAGGGCTGCTATACCATAGGAAACCTGCTGACAAGAAGGTATTTTATCTAAACCATGTCAGTCAATGTTCAGTCTGTCTTTGCCCCTTCCCGCTCCCCAGGGAGCCACAGCAGGTTTATCTAAAACATCAAAGCCGTCACAGTCCTCCGTTAGGCCCCACTAAGCAGTGTGGTCCTGCAATGGTGATGGTGACTGGTGCTGGCACACATTCCCCCACACATCTAAATATAGAGAGCCTGCTGGGAAATTAGTCTGCGTTTTGGAGGAAAATGTGTAAATTATAATAACAGTTTATTAGGAACTCTGTTAGCAAACTGCTGAGTCTCTAAACCCTTTGACGCCTCGTGTGGCTGCATGGTTTTTGCTGTGCCTTGGTTATTGGCAAACGTTTCCTTGTGTATACGTATGTAAAAGATAAATACCTCTACAGTCATGGAGGAACATAAAAAAACAAGGCTCACAGACAACATTTTCTCGACCAAACAATGGAGCCATCGCTTCGCAGACATCAGCAGGGAAACGGGTCGGTCGTTTATCAGCCGTGTCCTGTGTGGCACTCATGTAGGAGCTCTGTGACGTCCATTGTAAAGACCCTACCCAGAGAGGAACACAGTGGCATGAAGGGACAATTACATGACATTGAAGAGCAACCAATAAAAGGAGAGAGCTACCAGATGACTGAGACAAAAAGGAAGAGTGAGTGAGAGGAAGATAGAGAGAGGGAACAAGAGCAAGAAAGAGTGAGTGGGGGGGGGGGGGGAGGGAGGGCACGAAGAGAGAGAGAGAGAGAGAGAGAGAGAGAGAGAGAGAGAGAGAGAGAGAGAGAGAGAGAGAGAGAGAGAGAGAGAGTGAGCAGGGCCCACATCCTGCAGGGCTGACACATACCTGCGGAGGGGAAGGGATGGTAAGGGAACAATGATGGGAACACAGGACTCAGGCACAAGCAGGGTGGCCATGACCGACTCGTTTCCTCTACTTTCACACCAGCGTATAAGTACAGGTTCTGACAATGAGTTCCCAGCTGCAATCCCCCCCCACCCCCCACCCCCCACACACACAGTGGCCACCTAAACATTGTTGACCACACTCCCCCAGGCCACAGCGACACTGTTTTCTCATGTCTCCATCATGACTTTAGCCTCGTGGATATCCAGTGTTCGGCTGGATATCCAGCTGGACAACGTTCTCGACTCACACGGAGGTGTCTGGGATCAACAGCTTCTTTTCTACCTCTCGATTTCACCTGCTGACTCTTATCTTATCCAACCTAAACCTCTGCTTCACCCCTAAGGGGGGGGTCCGGAACATTCTTTCAGTCACACCAATACATTTCCACAGCAATGCAACAATCATAATTGTTACAGAGTTAACGATATCACATAACCATTACACTGAACGTTTATACCGACGTGATCAATCCAGGTCGAGTCCTACATGATTTCCTTTCATATTCTTACAAGGCCAGCAGTTATTGTTCTCTCAGATCTGCTAATGACCAGGAGGTGGATGTGACCTCAGTGTAATGAAAGAATCATGGACATGAGCCAGAAGCAACAATGCTGGAGCACATGGCTCAGTTTGCTTTTACTGTCGGCGCATGCCATTGACGAGCTACTAGCACGCTTCTGCTTGTCCAGTAGTACACAGCAGCAAACAACTGGAGATGACTCTTCTGAACTACGAGATATTTCACATTCCCTGAGACACAGAGTACAATCCAATTGGACTCATTTGACGAAATGTCTTGTTTGGATGTCACGGTTTATTTCACAGTATGGAGTAAGCGTGTGTGGACGAGTGTGTACGAGTGAGGGTCTGCTGGACACACTGTGACCTGAGTGTGAATTTAAGTGTGGCCTGCCTGTTGATCCCCACACGCAGAGGTGTCACACCGGGTCACATGATGACTTCAGGCAGGAAATGAGAGAAGGCCACTGGTTGGAAGTCCACACCCACACAATGGCCCATCACATGGACTCCTATGTTGCTCCCTATAGAGAACACTAAATCACAGAAGGAACACCGTATTGTTCTGAACAAGATGTTTCTCCTTTTCCCCTCCGCGAAGAAACAATTGAGGGAGAAGACAGGGGTGGGCAAAGCCGGAAACCGTTATTTTTTCGAGCTCGGACTGATAGAAAAGAGGGAATTAGTGGCGTGTCGTTCTTCTCACGACATTCAGCAAAGTAGGAACCTTTTGCGTCTTGTTTTCAGAATGGGAGTGTACAGTATGTAGTGTGTGATGTTTTATCTTGCTAAATTACAGAGAGAAAGAGACAGGCAGAGAAGTAAGAGGGCGAGAGAAAGACAGTCTTGAAGTCACTCTGTTATCTCCCTGATTGCTCTTAATGACAACAGGAAATAGTGTCGTTCCAAGGAGGAAATGGGCTGACGTAGAGATAAGGCAGAAATGGTCCCGGAAATCAAAACAAGCGCATGTAAAAACAACACGAGGAGACCAGAAGAGTTATTTGACATTCAAGACTTTGATCAAGACTCACCAAGAGAGCTGACTCACTCTCACGTGTCCATTCAGACCAGAATAAGAAAGACTAATCCACTCTAGGATTTAGGATGACGAGATAAAGTTCGGATTTGAGTTAGGAACGGGCATGTACAATGTCCACCACTGTCCAGAACTGTACCACCCGACTTTGCTTTGGCAGTTGGGCAAGGTCATCTTATCAAGATGAGTCACAACACTTGTCCAGCTGATACCATCAACAGCGAAAAACAGCCTGGGAAAAAACCCCACCTATAAATACACAACAATGTAAACAATGTGTCCCGTCTGTCTCCAGTAGGATCAACCCTGAGGAGAAAGCCAGGGTGACCCCAGCTGGCTTCACCACCATCACAAACACAGAGCGGCCCTGGCCGAGTCTCAATCCTCAACTGTGGCCTCCTCTCCCCTGTCGTACCCTCGGCCTACAGTACACACTCTCTGCGCTTCCACAAGCAGGACCCACAGCAGCTGAGGAGGTGTGGAGGAGTCACAGGGAGAGGACCGAGGAGAGAGGCCAGGGGGGCACACATTTGGGCAGCAAGGTTGGGGCAAGTTAATAGGATTAGTGAGACATCAGAAGATCCAATCAGTTAAGGCCCCTCGAATTACCCTAAAGTGAGGGGTGACACATCACATCTCCTACCACATGACTCATCATGTCCAGCTGTGGCCGGAACCCCCTCACCCTGACTGACTCCAGCAGGCCGGTTATCACGCACAGCATGATGACACATGAGGACATCAAACCATATTCTCTAGTATTCTACCCACATAATAGACAACAGGAATATATCATGTTGTCTCCCCCAGCTCTGACAATCTTTGCGACGTCGATATGTTTACTGCGGGGTCACCTGTGGCCAGAGGTTGTGCTGACTCAGAGAAAAGAAGCTTCAGGAAGGCATCGAACACAAGAAGCGAGTGGCAGCACCATACAGTAGCTGGTGTTTCAGTGTGAGAATAATAAAGAGTTGACGTGGAGAAGAAATGCGTTGGGGAGGGGGAGGGGGTTCACAGAGAACAATGGCCAGGACAGGGAAATTATAAGAGACAGGACATCCTAGCAATTCTCCTTCCTTTCAGTCCCCCCCCCCCCACCACCACCACCACCACCACCCCCACCACCACCCCCCACCACCACCCCCCACCCCAACCACCACCTCGCTTCACTCCTTTCAATTAGGACTGAGCCACCCCTGACCGAACACACTAGAGAATCGAGGCAAAAGGACCAAAAGCAATCACAGGAAAGCTGATTTCACACAAACAGTGTTTGGGCGTCGAGGTCAAGTTAGGCGAAGACCACGGTTAGATTCAGAGATGCACATCAACATTCAAAGCTCAGAATTGACGCTTTCATCATCCGAATCCTAAATCAGAAAGGGTTTCAATCGCCAAGAACGTTTTGCACAGACAAGGAATTGATCATCTCTATCGCTTCACAAGATTTCCCCCCTCTCCCCTCCCTGGCCGGCAAGTTCACAGCCTTTAAAATTACATGAGTGGAGCTTCCAACCCATAAACCACCCTCCAGCATAGATGCCAGTCCGCAGGGCTTACAAGCACCTGCCACTTAAACGCTACGTGTGTATGTGCCTGTGGACACGCGCTCAGTCACACATACCATGGCTGAAGAGGAAACACCTGGTCAAGACCCACCTCCCCATCCCCACCTCACACAAAGCAGAGTTGAAATCTATTGACTATTGTCTCGGTGGTGTTTAGGGTCTTGGTTTAAGCGATCCAACACACTCTGTCCGATAAACAAACTTTCCGAAGGGATGATGGTTGATTGTTTTCATTAAGAAATGTGCTATTCGCAGCATGTTGACAGCCGAAACTTCTATAAAATACATGTTGTTACATGTCATTGAATATAACCCATCGAATAACAATCATAGCGAAAGTGAAAGGCAAAAAAAATTGCAAAAGATAATCAAATACGGGATGTCCCCCCCCCAATATATAGCTATTATGATTCCGGCCCACCCTGGTCTCTCTCTTCTCTGGTCTTGAGAAACTGTTTTTTCCACGTCATGTCTCCGTCACCATTAACGTCAAAGCCTCTGCCTGTTTAGCAAACAGAATTTATGAGCCATTATCAGAGCATCCCAGATTTCCCTCCGCCCTGTTTATGTTTGCTGGACATGGCTGCGTCGAAACAAGCCGGTGTGAGGGGTGGAACCCCCCCGCTGGGTACCTTCCAGCCGTTCAACCCAACGGCCCTCTAAGGAGATGGGGTCTACTGGTGGAAGAGGGATTTACTGCTTGAGACTTTCACAGGAATGCTCCCACGTGGTAATTGAGGAATTAGGTGTGGCCCAAATTATTATCAGCATGCATCACTTTTCGTTCGAGTAAACACTGTTGAGTGGCCCTCAACGTGCACACACAGACGCACGCACGCACACGCCATTTCCCTCCCTTTGGAGTACCCATCCAGCAGTTTGGTTTCACATTCGCCAAAGGGATGATTACTTTTGAAACTTAAACTGGCCAACTGTAAATAACCCACCCATACTTGTAAAGAAGAATATGGTGGTTGTTTATTATACATCTCTTTCTTTCTTCCTCTCACATACAGTTTAGAAGTACACACAAGGCTGCAGCATGCAATATTCTACAAAGTCTACGTGGAAAAAAACATGTCTTATCTTAGTCCTGTTAGTTTGTCTATTCAAAAATGGAATAAATGGGACAGAGTTAAAGGGACATTTCAACAACACAACCTGAACACAATAGTATTTCAACGCATTCACTATCCGTTGCACTGCAGTTTATCCTGTGTGTGCATGTGTTTATGAGTGTGTTTGTGTGTGTTTGAGAGGTTTCTTATTGGCCATATAGTAACTTCCTAAAACCGGCTGATGGATTGCTGTAAATTGCTTAATTATTGGGAGGTATCGAACCTTTTCGACTCTAGAGTGAAACAGAGAAAACACCGTTATTTATCTACATTCCTTAAATCTTCCTTATATCCTCCACGATAGAACTCTTTGTAGCTACCACTGTGCCAAATATCTCTTTCTTACAGTTTATTCTAGGTCACTTGTCAATTAATTCCTTCTTATTACCGCAAAAAAAACTAGTCAGTGATTTAATCACTGCTGCTACTCATGGCTGCCAATGTGCCGCTCTCTGCCTCTCCTCCAACTCCTCATTGGCTGAGCCAGAGACGCGCCTGGCGCTTATTGGTTCATAGTTTCAGCTTTGTTTTGACATGTGTGTGCAACTGTGGAGTCAGTCTAGTGCTCTCTGGTCTGATAAACGTGAAGTCTGATACCCAGTCGTAGACAGTCGATTCGGTTCGTCGGCACAGTAAGTTGTGTCCGGGCGGAGACATTTGTACCTTTTTTTATTAGACAATTCTAGATCTCCCAACTATACATTTGAACGTAATATTGTAGAAGGTATAGCCGTACTGATATTCTTACTAACAAAAATTCTTAATCTGAAGAAGTTGACATCAAATCTAAGCCATGCTTTCGGCGTGTCTGGAGTTTCTGGGCCTGGGGTTTTGCGTCGCTGGATCATTACTGGGGATGGTCTCATGTGGTCTTCCCATGTGGAAGGTGACTGCGTTCATTGAGTCAAACATTCTCGTTGCTCAGACCATCTGGGACGGTCTCTGGATGTCTTGCGTGGTGCAAAGCACAGGACAGATGCAGTGCAAGACGCACGATTCCGTTCTTGCCCTCACCCAAGACCTGCAGACGGCGCGCGCCCTCACCGTGATCTCGGCCGTGTTAGGGGCTGCCGGGCTGACAGTAACGATTGCAGGTGCCCAGTGTACCAACTGCCTCACAACCGAATCGGTAAAAGCCAAGGTTGTTAACGCCGGTGGTGTGATCTACATCATCAGTGGGTTATTTGCCCTGGCTCCTCTCTGCTGGATGGCCAACCGAATCATAGTCGACTTTTACGACCCTGCGGTGCCACCGTCCATGAAAAGAGAGATTGGAGCCTCAATCTACATCGGCTGGGCTGCAACGGCCCTGCTCCTGCTCGGGGGGACCTTGCTGTGTTGCTCCTGTCCTGAGAATGTGGGGGGTTCCTACTCCATCAAATATGCTCCCACTAAAAGCATCACTTCCAACGGTGAATTTGATAAAAAACATTATGTGTAGGCCGATGAAGTGGACTTGTGCGCAAAAATCGGACCAAATCTCTCCGATGTGAACCAGAAAGTAATGGGTCACATTGGTATTTGTGGACATACCGAATCAACTCAAGTGTTGCCTCAACTGTGATTTTTGCATGATTTAGATTCTTCTGAATGATGTTCATTTTCCCACAGTTATTATAGACATTTTGTTTATGCCTAATGTATAATGTTGTGACTGTCGGACGCATATGGGCCATTGTCTTGCCCAAGTGGTATGACATGGTATGTGAACTATCTGAATGCCGTATTGTTCTTTCCAGTGTCTGGTTATTAATAGTCACGTCCGGAGAGATGTATTTTTTAGTCTGTTTCCACATAGATGCTTCCTTTGTAGCGTAGCCTACTGAGACCAATGTGATTTCCTATTGTAATCCAAGGGACTCATTTACATATGAATACATTTGCTCTGCAGTTTTTGTGTATCAAATGATTGTTTTCTTCCACAATGTATTGTTATATATCCGTTTTTTGTAATAAACAATATTGTACAAGCGTTTTGATACTTTTTCAAGTTGTAAGTGGAACTTGATTTGTCCCCACATGATGGGACAATAGGTTGTACAGCAGTAAGACACCAAATAATGCATGCCTAACAAAGGCCCACAATCACCCCAAAGGAAAATAAAAACACAGAAAAAGCATCTTCTGAGTGCGTGTCTGTTTCCTGACTAATCCTGTCTCTGACATGACTATGCAAGTAGAGCATGCAAGGCCAATTCAACAGCACACATACAATCCACAGTATCGTGACCAGGATCTGCAGGAACACCAGGAAACTTGGCCTGGTTGGAGGATTTGGCCCAGTGGAACACCCAAACAAACTGGATCGTGTGAGAGCGCCACACATCAACAGGACGGAAGCCAGACTCCCTGATGAACCCATACACAGTGTGTGTACTGTGGAAATCACAAACACCATGACCTCTGCCCCAGTAACCCAGTCTTGTACAGGGACGGGGAACACATTAGGGCTACTCCCTGATCATCATCTCTGGAGAGGATACCGACAGCACCCAAACTGGAGGAAGAGATGTGATGAGGAGAGATCCTGATCGTGTTAACGTACACTTCCTAGATGCATAGGTTGTGCACCCTGTACAGAGCAGCCTAGTTTAACGTCTAATGAGAAACAAAGAGTTCAATGTGAGTACAAAATGTCATATGCGAGCTGGTAGCCGAATCTTGACCATTTTTTGTATGACTGCCTGGGCCATAAAATATTCATTGTTTAGCATCACGCCCGGACTGTGCTTCGGGCCTTTTTTCATCCCATTAGTGAACACACAACTACAAGACAATAACCTGCTTGTGCAGTACAGTACTCATCTCATTTACAATGACAATACAACTCACAGATTAGATCATTTGATTTTATTTTCCTTTTGCTTCATAACTTTGTAAAATATGTACATGAGCAGTTTTATTGAGGCACAGACCAGGACTGTGTAGATCACGTCCTACAGTGCGCGGCACAGAGAGCATACAGTCTTAAACAATCAAACAGATCAAGCTGACAGTGATTACGACTCCTGCGCTAAACATTTCTTCGGATCAAACCCGCAAACTTTAGGATCATTACCTGGTAGGCCTACACCATTCTGATGCAATCAAAAGTGGACCAGAAATGTTCCTAGACGGTGCCGTTTGGCTTCCACTTGCCTACGACGTGGCAATAGATGGGCAGAGTCACATCACAGCAATGCTACATCCACTTAAACGCAGTCTGGTCGTGTACACATCTACGTAGATCCTGAACCAGTGTCCATCCGTCAAGTGTGGTCTGCGCTCTGGTGATGTTCGAGGGGGAAAAAGGCAGCTGAGATACATCGCTGCTCCCTTCTTGTAAGAATGGGTATTACAGCACACGCAAAAAAAAAACAACAGATGGCGCGAGAGACGGCTTCCAAGTCCTCGTGCTTGATGTTTCCCCCAGATTCTCTGAGCAAAAGTCAGCTGTCGTCCTAATAATCTAAGGAATCCGGGTCGCGGGCACAGCAAAAGATGAACGTTTCTAAGGCAGGTTAGTCTTATCACATAAATAAATGTTCTTGAGAGGGGCGTTTTCTCACGGTTACTCTTCAAACGGGGGATGAGGGAGAGCAGCAGGTCTGAAACTCAAAAGGCGTACTGGCTGTTGAACACAGCAGTTCCAACTGTAAAAGCCCTTTGGTGTGGATGGACTGGAAGATAGCCTGTACAGTATCTCTTGATTTAGACCTTGTCAATATCTGGACGATGAAGGATTAGGACCCATGGTAAGATTGCCTGATCCTAGATCAATACGAAGGGCTACTTCCAACCAGAGCACAGCCTGAATGCTACTGCTTGTATTCCTTGAGTAGCTGTCCGGCGATGACCAGCCTCTGGATCTCACTGGTGCCCTCGTAGATTTCTGTGATGCGTGCGTCCCGGTAGTGTCTTTCTGCTGGCATGTCCGTCACATAACCCATTCCTCCCAAAACTTGGATGGCCTTTTTTTTGGGATTCCACATAAAAGTTGATGGAAAGAAAAAGTAAAGAAATGTCGGAGAGATGCATTCAACAGATATATGGCAATAAACCAGGCATAACTAACAAAAAATACTGGATAGACTCAGTAGAGTGGGGTATGTTTTCGGTCTAAAACATCCAATCCTTTTGGCCGAGCCAGAGGATGGCCGTGTCTTACCTGGTGAGCACAGAAGGTGGCAGCCTCAGACGCTGCCAGTTTGGCCATGGCTGCTTCCTGTGGGACAGGAAACAGGAAGCACGGTGAGGAAGAATCGGGAGTGCTGGAGCTCTCTCGAAAACAACCAGGGGCCAAGATTGTCAACAACAAAACGGAATGTTTCAGCTCCGAGTTGCTCGCCAGGGGGAAAACAAGGGATGAGAGAGGAAGGAAAAGAGAGGGAGGGAGGGAGGGAGGAGGGGGGCTGTGTACCTTCGAGTAGGGCATCTTGGCATCTCGTAGCAGCGCCGATTTCCAAGTGAGCAGGCGAGCGCTCTCCAACGCCACGGCCATGTCGGCCAGTTTAAACTGCGGAACGCAAACACACACGTGTGCCTCGGTAAACACGAGCAGCCAATCACCAGCGAATCCTTCTCCCGGACCTTAAAACTGTCTGGTGACCTGCCCCGCCTACCTGTATGGCCTGCATCTTGCCGATGGGGGCGCCGAACGCGATGCGTTTGTGGGAGTAGTCCGCGGCGCAGTCTAGGGAAGCCTGTGCAATACCAAGGGCCTGGGAGGCTATACCGATACGCCCACTGTCCAGGGTTTGCTACAGGGGAACAGACATAAAACACCTCTCTCAATAGAAGCTTCGCTGTGCGTGACTCTTACTATTCCAAATGCAGGAAACAAAGTCAGTTGTGTGCATATCACACCCACACGGTGCAGTGCAGAGCACTGGACACAGCCACAAGAAGAGCCAGTCAGGTTGGAGTGTTTTATAGGTGTAGGGGGGGTTGTTTGTGAGGTATGTGCTTCTGAGGTATAATGGCACGGCTCCAACCCACCATGGCGATCTTGAACCCTGCCCCTCGGGGGCCCAGCATGTTTCCCAGTGGTATCCTGCAGTCCTCCAGGATGATGTTGGCGGTGGACGACGCCCTGATGCCCAGCTTGTCCTCCTTCTTGCCCAGGGACAGGCCCGGGTGAGGCATGGGGACCAGGAAAGCACTGATGCCCTGCAGAGAGCGGAAGCCAAGGGGGGAGGATGGAGGGGGAGGGGCAACGGCAGGGGGAAGGATAGACGATACGTGTAACCGTGGCCAATCACATCCAGGCCTCACGTGGGGCCAATCGCATCGCCTCCCGAGGGCACGTGGGGCCAATCGCATCGCCTCCCGAGGGCACGTGGGCCTTCCTGACCTTGTGTTTGAGTTTCTTGTCGGTCGTAGCGAAGACGACCGTGGCGGAGGCGTCCCAGCTGTTGGTGATCCAGGCCTTCGTCCCGTTCAGCACCCACTCGTCCCCGTCCTGCTGGGCCAGCGTCGACGCCGCCCCCGCGTCACTGCCGTTACCTGGGACAGAACGAGGTAGCGGGTGAATGCGTGAAAAGGAGAGCGGAGGAAAGAACTAGTGTTGAGGTGGGAAAGAAGTTAAGTGGATAACCTCCTGTCGGGATTTATTAACTGTGTACGTTTGTGTGTGTGTGTGTATATGTGTGTGAATGTGTGTGTACCTGGTTCACTGAGGGAGAAGCAGCCAACCTTCTCTCCTGTGGTGAAGGGAGTAATCCACTGACGTTTCTGCTCCTCCGTTCCATTCTTCAACACTGGGCCAATGTAGAGAGACTGGAAGGCAAACGGTTCAAATGCTTGAGGGGATACAGTGAGAGGGAGGGACTCACGATATCGAACAAGGCTGTGGGATCATTTGGGAATTCAGCCAGGTGGGCAAACACGTACGTTGTTGACAGAAACCACCACTCCTGTACTGGCACATCCTCGACTGATCTCCTCCACGGCCAGACTGTAGGCCAGGTAGTCCATCCCAGCTCCCCCGAGTTCCTCTGGTACCTCGACAGCCATCACACCCATCTCCCCCAACTCCCGTATCTCCATGCCAAAACACAAGGGAACAAGGTTCTATGTGACTAGCATTGCACACAGCAGGATCTTGAATTGACGTATCTGAGTTGTTTTGCGTTTGGCAGAGGGGTGCGTGTACCTGTTTGGCAGGGTACCTGTGTTCCTTGTCTAGTTGAGCGGCAATAGGAGCTAGTTCTCGGTCTGCGTAATCTCTACACGTCTGCCTGAGCATCTGGTGCATCTCAGGTAGCTCGGCAAGCTGTGTTAGTCCACGACAGCCACTTAGACACAGCCCCAGGGCTGGGGAAGAGACGGAAGATGAATAAAAGCTTGACTCATCTGTCATAACATTATTGTTGAATCACAATCTTTGGTGTTTTTGTTTTCTGTTATTTGTCACTGTCGACATTATCGGCGCAGGCCCATTAACTACACCCTTAACCTTCGCAAAGGTTACGTAAAAATATGGTGGCCACCTAAAAAAAAAGAAGATCCGAATTGCTATGGTTGGAAAAGTGTCAAACGGGAGGACAACTTGCAGAATTGGGTGAAAGGTCGCCCTGCGTATGCGCGCTCACAACCTTTCTCCTAGTGCATGCACGCGCTCGCACTGTTAACCACCGCTTCAAATATCAATGCATGTCAAATGTAACTACTAACCCTTTCAAAATAAACTAAATGTACAGAGATAACATGTATTAAGCCCTGGAATGAGATGCTAACTGTAAATGTGGCGAGATAGCGAACAATCGTTATCTAACCTGACAATTAGCTAGCTGCTAGCAATGCTAGTCCTTACTTAACCCCGTTCAAAACAACAAGCTAGCACTCGTTAGCGACATTACCATTGCAATTACACGAACGCATTCGTTCAATCATGCTGGCATTAAAAGCAACCTAATTAACTACCCATCTGCTTGTTTGATAACTAGCTTAGCCAATCTTCCTGCTAGCAAGCCCTTTCAGTTGTTTTACTTTGTCAGCTGTATGACCTTTGCATTAATAAGAAGTTTGAAGTAAACGTCTTATTCGAGAATGGATGTATCTCATGTTAATCAATAGTTAAAGCGCTAATACTAACCTTTCTTTGCTTTGAAAAGTGCTGCCATTATTACTCTTCAGCTTGCTTGTGCAACTATGGCTTATGTTATGTGTGTGGTGGAATCAGAAGCGTAAATGTGACGTATTCGATACGTCCTCAACGCCAAAATGTTGACTGTTGACATGTGACTGTTGTATAGTAAATGAATAACGTTCATATTTAAATTAAATTTAAACTACACAGAGGCATCGCATGGAGGTGAAATTAATCCTGGAATTGTTTTTGTGACTTGACTTTGCCAGCGTGTGGGAGAATGGGAGGAATAATATAGAGAGTGAAAGACATAACTAGCAGAGCCAGAGAAATAGTCAATAGCAGGAAGTAGTAAAAAACAAAACAATTGTGGAATAGCAATCAAAGCCCCAAATAAAGGTTGTCCAACCAGGGAGGTTCAAGTTTTTCCAAACATGTTTATTTTTGGCATCATAAAAAGTCATTTAGGTTGTCCGGTACGATGCTATCATTCTATTCCTTTGGGTTGGAGGGATGAGGGTTGAGGTTAGGGTCATTTAAGGGAGGAGGAGAGGGTAAGGAAAAATAAAAAGCGCCGGATGGGCGGTTGAGAGCTGGTTGCAACTACACCAGGCGTCCAGCAGGGGTCCCTCACTTGCTGGCGGCGGTGAAGTTGAAGCATCCTCTCTGGTGGAACTGCATATCCCTGACACGACGCATGGACTGGATCTGGGGCTGGAAGGCGCAGAACTCGTTGTAGTGTCTGTAATCACCACACTCGAACAGGTACTGGTAGCCTCTGTAGCCGGGGTACTGGTAACCCACCCACCTGGAGAGAGAACAGAGAAAATCAGCAATGATGAGTGACTTGGTATAATATGATGTTTTTTTCAACGCATACCTGTCTTAATGTCAATAATGTCTAGCCTTTCCTACATTAAAATTCCGTGCGATTTTGAACACCCGTGAGCGAACTCAGACATTCTCAACTAAAAATACACATTTGATGTTTTATGAGCCACAGACATCGCACAGTCATCCGCCTGCCTTATGACTCTAATGCCACACTACTTACACCACACACTGCAGTCAATGACTAGCCCTGGGGTTCCTCCAACGACATGTCTCTATTGACTTCCTGTTCTCCAAAGTGCCATAACTTGGCATGGGCATATGATAGGAAGGATAGGTTGCCATTTGAGATTTGCTCTCAACTGAATGAATGTATTTGAGTCATACTGTCACAGTATTACACTCTGTAGCCCATCCAGAGAAACCCATCACCTACATTCTGAGACGGATTGGGTAAACCACGGAATGTTCTACGCTGTTGAGGAACACCCTCGGGGAAAAGCTATGTGTGTAGTAATGTGTACTTACACTCCGCCAGGCACCCTCACGCTGCCCACTCTGTCGGTGAAACCATGCGCCCAGAGGGTGGGCACGTCATCCTCCTGGATCTCCATCTTGTTGCCCTTGAAGTCGCACAGCTCAAACAGGCAGATCTTGTGCTCCATGCTGTCCTGTATGGCAGACAGAGAGAAAGAGGGTTCGTGGGACTACATTTTTTTTTTGCTTCATATTTGCACGTGAATCTTAGCCATATTCGGTATCCGATATTCAAAGTCTATTTATGTCATATCTGTTTCTCCTTGTTAAAATATTGCTTCTTTTTTTTGTTGCCCCCCCGCTAAAATCGTTGCCCGGTATCATCTGATTGGCTCACCATGCGGATGGGCCTGAGGGACATGAGGCAGTCGCTGCGGTAAGAGTTGCTCCAGGTATCCCAGCGAGGATACTCGCCCTTCTCCAGGATGAACATCTCCCCACGGAAGTTAGTCTGCTCAAAGGCAACAAAGCTGGAGAGGGGGGGTCGCCAGGGGCAGGGGGGGGACAGGGGTGAGAGGAGGGGAGAGAGGGATTAGAGGAGGGGTCGACCTGTGGATGACGTGAGCGTGAAGGAAGGTGGAAAGAGGAGGGATGATTGCCTTGGAGTTCAGTGAACATGCTTGTGTGCGCGGTTAATCTCAAAAAAAATTTTTTTGGGGGGGGGGGGCGAAACATGAGACCTGTAGGTCCTGAGGGTTTGTTTGTCCACTTACGGGCCGCTCTCCACGATGATACTGCGCACTCTATCCATGCCGCGGTCACACACATTCATACACTCGTTCTGGACCTCCATCATTCTTCCCTGGAAGTTCTCCTGGTCGAACAGCATGATCTGCACCAGAGTCAACCACAACATGTTAGTCCAATCGGAATCCAGGTGAAGGAAAGCTTTAGGACTGATAAGGAATGGCGAATCGTCGTGGTACTGTCAAATGGCCTAATGATGCTGTGACTCACTCTGAAGGAACCCATGCCAGGGTCTCCGGTCTTGGTGGCCTTGCTGGTGGCAGCGGGGGCACCCTTGTCCTTGGCATCAGTGCCCTGGTTGGAGGCGGACTTGGCAGTCTGAGACATGATGTTAGAGTCTGGGAGAAGAGAGTAAAGGAGAAGAGGAGAAATGGGGTGAGCAGGGTGAGGGGGATGAAAGGAAAGGTTGACATACAGAGGGACAGGCGAGTAGGTAGGAAGGGGAAAGAGAGAAGGAAAACGAGATAGGAACAATTTTCACAAACATTCAAAGTGTAGGGTCAGTACTTTCTGTGGGCACTGTGATGTCTAGGAAGAAATTCCCCCCCCAAAAGTACCAGAGTTTCGGAATAAGGTTGGTGTTTCTACTGGGTGAATCTGGTTCACGAGTGGGCCCTAGTCTTTAACTTTACAGAAAATTACCATCTAGCCTGGGCACTGAGGGCCTCATGAAGGCCCTCAGGCCTGGGCCTCTGCCAGGGGCTCTCACCAGCCTTAGGGTGACTCGTCCGGGCCAAGCGGAGAGAGTGGAGCCCTACCGCCGGCTGGGCCCCCTGTACTGCAGTGGAACGGCTGGTGTCTGAGTGTGCGTGGGTATGTGTGTGTCCTTACCTGCGTGAGTTTAGCTTGCAGTGCCGTGTGTGGGAGGCTGGCTCGTGCTGGTCCCCTCAGCGCCGCGGCCCAGCTTTTATACCCTGGCAAAGGCCGAACGTAGGGGCTCACGGCACAATAGGAAGCGCCTCGTCATCACAGTTGGTCAGTGCCAAAGCGGTCGGGTCATCGCATCGCCGAGAATCCCCCCCCCCCCAACTCCCCTGGCCCCACCGGCCTGCCTGTAAGCACTTTACTGTCAAAGGAAAGCCCTGACGGAGGCACTTTCCCCCTGTGTTGGTGTGGTTGGGCCTGTAAGCTATAGCTGCGTGTAGATGTGGAATGCATAGACCTAGAGGGCGCAAAGAGTTAATCCCCCTCATCTACCTCTCACTCATACAGATGCTCTGTTCACAAGTACTGTCTTTACAACTCCAAAAGAGACATTTCAATCACAAGTTAAAACTGGCTATAGTTAAAGCAATTGTCATATTCAGAATTATTGATTTAGATGCATAATAGGTGGATTTTAGGGGGTGGGTATAGCTTGGTGGCTAAAACATTTGGTTGCCTCACAAGGTCGAAGGTTCATACCCTCCCTGGGTAGTACGTCGCTTTGGATAAAGGTGTCTGTTGAATACATTCCTTATTCTAATTTCTCATTCGACTGAGTGTCTTTTCGCATATTCTTGAAAGAGTCAACTGAAAACTTACTTACAAACCTACAAAGCGAGACCAGTGAAACTCTAATTCACCAATGTGGTCAGGAAATGACACGCGGGATGAAGGATAATCGGTATTTAATTTAGCATGAGATAACATGAGAATACCTTTCCCACAACTCCCCTCTACGCTTGCATTTCTCAGTGTTGCAGTCAGAAGCCATGACCACACCAGACAACAGAAAGGATTGTTAGACGTTATTGGTAAATAAAGTGTCAATTAGAAGGTCAGGTCAAACTTTGAACTGAATAATGACTTGCATTGTTTGATCAGGTTAGTCCAGTGTACCACACACTGAATATAGCTCAGTGGTATAGTGTTTGACTGTAGATTAAGAGGTGACAGGTTCAAATCCCCCCCAGTGTGAGGCTTTGGATAAAAGTGTGCTTAATGAACACACATTATCCAGCTGGACAGTCAGACTGACCAAAAGACAGCTACCCATCTCTGTTTACCACTGGTTGACTAGGCAACCACTCAACTGTTAAAACAAACGAGAGCCTCTGTGTTGAGAGTTGAGCTGATGCTTGTAGCTAAAGCTACAATCGCTCTAACATCCTCTTGGAATACTGTATTTGATTGTCTACTTATGTACTGCTGAACAAACACCAATATAAGTTGGGTAAAGAAGGACGTATATCCGTGATATTTGATATCTATTCATATCATTAAAAATATGATCATAAATTTCCCTATGAAAACGGGTGGGGGGTTGTTTATAAGAGAATAGCAACAGATGAGCCCAAACTATTAGTATTCCTGCTGGAGCTTCTGGCAATTGAGTTCCTCTGGCTGAACTTTCCACATTTCAGTCCTCTGGCTGTTAGAGGGAGAATAGTGGCTTATTTCTTGGCTGTGTTCCTTCCTCCCTTCTGCCAAGAGCTCCACATTCCCCCCTCTGTTGAGCAGCACCGAAGTATGCCTAACAATATCACATATTTATCACCAGTGACAGAGACAGTGTCTTTGCTGCTCAAAAACGAATTCAGCTTTAACCTCCGTTATCTATTTCCATCTATAGTACTGTATGGTTAGGGTTAGGGTGAGGTTGCCTCCACGGTTGTAAAAAATCCGTTGAATGTACAGTAAATATATCTGAAGTGAATGCTTAACACCAGACCCATTGCAAAACTATACAACAATAGTATTCTTAAGAGTTTGAGTGTGAGCAAACACGGGTGACAGGGGGGAGGCCAGGTATGCGTGTGCCGGTGGTAAAGTGCGGGGCGGAGGAAGACGTCGAGAAGGAGACAAGAAGGAATAAGAGGGAGGGCGAGAGATGGAGCGAGAAAGCGGTTTCGAGGGAAACAGACGCTATGTGAGAGAGACGAACACAGCCAAGGCCAGGGGCAACAAGTGAGACAAAACCAAAAAGCAGACATGGCTTTGAGAGCCCCCCCCTGACCCCCCCCCCCCACCCAGCCCTCTCGTCTCGTCCCTTGCCTTTCTCACTAAGAGTCCTTAACGTGTGCGCCCCCCTCGCCTTTCTCCAGGTCCGTGTCCCTTGCCCTGGGCGATACTGTGGCGTCTGCACTTCTACCCCTCTATAGATTAACCCTGCTTTTGTCGGGGGGGACAAAGAGAAGCCCCTCCCCCGCTGCTGAGCCGGGGCTTTCAGCGTGGCCCTTTGCCAGGGGAGGCTTTAAAAGGGTGGGGGCGCGTGCCTCCTCTCATTCCCACACCAGGACATCCCAAGGGCATCAAAGCGAGGTGAGTCCCCTGTCCCTCTCTCCCCGAACCCGGGCATCCAGGGCACGGCAGCTAGCATAGCAGGCCCACACGCACTCTAGCCCCTAAGCCCACCACACAGAGGACCACACAGGCCCGGAGGCCGACACGGCAGACAGATATGGTGGGCAGAGAGGAGGCCGTGGGGGACAGACTACGACAGGAGGAAAACAAATGACACGAGTTAGACGGGTGGCGAAAAAGAGAGGACGGCAACAGAAGCCTGGAAGAGGCCCGTGGCTTCTTCAACTTGATTCGTTTTTTTTGCCCAGGAACTATTAATATCTGCCGATGCCTTTAATCTGGCATTCATGCATTCAGGCTGATTCTACTATTCAAGGCATTACACAGAAGCAGCTAGTGCTTTTCAACCTGCTCAGCGACCCTGCAGATGCCCAGGCCTTTTCATGGCGTGCTTTGTAGCAGAATAGCCCTTTTCAAGTAGCCCATGTAACAGAGTGGTGCTACACATGAATGCATGCTAACACAGAGGAATCCTGCTGAGATAAACTGACAGTTAAAAGCTATTCTGGGATTTTCCAAAAAAAACATGTTGCTCTATTTTCCACAGTTATTTTCCACACTTCAGTTTTTTTTGCGAGATGTCACCGAGAAATGTTGTGGACGCAACTTATTTGCTGTCGGCAAACTTCATAGTCAAGCTTTGTTTTGGGATAGGGAGATGTTTGTTCAAAAGAGAATTCTAGGGGGGTTTTGAGCGCAGTGTGTGTGTGTGTACGGGAGCCCATTTTACTGGCATCACAGTGAACAATCCAAATGTCACCTTCTGCTCTCAGAATCGTTTATATTCTCTCTCATTCCAGACAAGATGACTCACCACTGCACCAAGTTCTCCGGACACTGGAAGGTGAGTGTGTTGAATGACAGGCTGGACCGATGCATCATCTCAAGCCCCAGGCCTGTGTGTCATTGTCCGGGACATTCTTCAGCTGAGTGGCTCCATCAGAAACAAACCTCTGCATGGCAACCCGAGCTCAGAACACAATGGATCACCAGGACCCATTCTGTCATAACAGTAGTGTCTAGTCTCAACACAATGTTTGCTGCAGCGTAGATACTCCGAGAAGATTCATTCCTGTTGAAATTTGAACAAACAAGATTACTTTTCTGAAACATTCCCCCGAGCTAACCCTAGACTGTTTCTACTGTTGGCCAAAATACCTTTTATTAGTCACAAACTCATCCAATCACAGTTACGGGGGAGTTTATTTTTCCCAACAAACCACCTTGCTGAGTCCCACAGTCAATACAACCGCAGCTTAATAGTCGAACATTGCTTCATCCTTGCATTTATTCCCCGTTAACAAAATTCATCTTTAAACCACCTGACTGCAGACATTTAGAGTGTTCCCGAAGACAAGGCCGCTGTGTGTTCGTCGGTCCCGTCTCTTAACTCGAGGGAATTCTGAAGAATGCCGTTTCTCTGTTTTCTGGTCAGATCATCGTCTACGACGAGGAGTGCTTCCAGGGCCGTCGCCATGAGTTCACCTCCGAGTGCTGCAACGTGATGGAGTTTGGCTTCGAGAGCGTGCGCTCTCTCAGGGTGGAGAGTGGAGCGTGAGTCCGCACAACCAAACAACGGACACGAGCTGCTGTCCACATACGAACACATCGGAAAACATACATCACATCCCGTCCGAAAGAAGAAATACACACAGTTGTACAGAAAGTGTGGTTTATTATTGTGTTGTATCAGGATAGGGAAACTGACTGTGTTCCTCTGTGTTCCTTTAGCTGGGTTGGTTATGAGCATGCCTCTTACCAGGGCCAGCAGTTTGTGCTGGAGAGAGGAGAGTACCCTCAGTGTGATGCTTATGGTGGCAGCAACGCCTATCACATTGAGAGGATGACCTCTTTCAGACCCATTGCCTGTGCCGTAAGTACCACCTTCAATTCCGATCATACTCGGGCTCCCTGCCCCTTCATCTTAGTAGGCCCTTCATCCTTGTAGGTCTCTCTCTGTGTTCAACCAGTCTGGTCTGGTGAAAGTGAACCTGCTCGACTAACAGGTGTCATCCGCTCTCGACTTCTCTCCCCTCCCAGAACCACAGGGAGTGTCGCATGACCATCTACGAGCGTGAGAACTTCATGGCCCGTAAGGGGGAGCTGAGCGACGACTACCCCTCCCTCCAGGCCATGGGCTGGTGCAACAACGAAGTGGGCTCCCTCAGGGTCCAGTCTGGAGCGTGAGTGTCGACAAAACCACATCTCTCCTTCTCACCCTTTACTCCTGTTTATGTCTACCACCTCCCACCTCTCCCCCCCCCCCTCGATGTCTCCTGTGGGCTACCTCGGAATCTCACACTCACTCCATCACCTGTCCGTCCTGATTCATTCTTGGAATACTAGGAACTGTGCAGCCCCACAGGTTATAACCTCCGTCTCTTTCCTTGATAGATTCGTGTGCTACCAGTATCCTGGCTACCGTGGATACCAGTACATCATGGAGTGCGACCGCCACTGCGGCGAGTACAAACACTTCAGGGAGTTTGGTTCCCACTCCCAGACCCCTCAGATCCAGTCCATCCGCCGCATTCAGCAGTAACCCCTCCTTCCTGCCCTCTTACCCCTGTGACCCCTTACTCCCGATCCCCACTACCCAGTGCTGAATAAACTGTATTTCTTAAACCTTACTGACCTCCTCCATTCATCTGCTTCTGTGACAGTACAAATACATGTTGAATACTTGGAATATGACCAGCAATCACATAGATAAAGACTGTGAGACTGATCGAAAGAGATACTTAAATCAAGTATTACCAACACTTACCAGGAGAAGGCACTATGTTTCCATTTGAAACAAGCCATTAGGGAATGTGTTTAGGAAGATCACTGACAAACTATCACGAATAAGTAGATACAACCTACATAGTGCCTCGTATTGTGGACTGATTATAATAACCGCGTTAGTCAGACACTTGCATATGGTTGCAGAGCAGCCACTTACTTGCCTGTTTTACCGAGTACTTGCAATGACTAGATGCTTTTCATGTATTACGTTGTCAAATTTACAGTGTCTGAGGGTCCAACAAACGTGTAATTGGGTAACAAAATGGTAATCCGTGGATACAGTAGGTGATTTGTAAACAATCACGTCGAATCCATCGAGCTCCATTACATGTTTTAAAGCCTACTCAGTCGCAGTCGCACTGGAGGAAGTTGGTGCTAAGCTAGTTAGCTTCTAGCTCTCTAGAGAACATTGAAGACAGCTTTGCAAACACAAGACACAGCAAACCAATTGGAGTTGATCACATACTCTTGTCCGGACCAAATGGGATTTAAAAAACATGTTTCTTTGAGGGACAACGTCTAATAATTAGAACAACGTAAATACTCTTGTCAGATCGACTTCTGGCACTTTATCAAACGCGGACTTCTAATATTAATGATGTCGATGGCTAGCTATCCATGCGTTTGCTAGCACTAGCTCCAAGTTAGGTGGGACCGTGTCAGAAGAACGAAACTCCACAGAAGCAACACTGACTGGTCCTATTGCTAGCTTGCTACTTTCTTTGAGGAAGACTTGCTCTACCTCTGACAGCTGGTTAAGCAAGGACACCTTTCTAGTGCTGGCTAAATGGTTTTGCTTTCCTTTGACTTGTCAGTTCACTGACACTGAGCTCGCGGACGTCGTTCACTTAGCAACCACGACTGACTACAACAAGTACAGTACCAATCTACAGTAAGGCTGACGGTGATCGGTGCTGACGCCCGGACTGATAATAAAGAAACAAACGTAGCAAGACAGCCTCCCCAGCCAATTTCCTTCTTCGACATCGAACGCCCCCTCCCCCGCCTCGTCCACCATCATCAGGCATCATCACAGCAAGCTAGCGGTAGCGGAGTCTACATGCGAGCGAGGGTCCCTAACGCTAGGGGGAACGAAACAATAATGGATAATTGTATGAGGTTGCATGGGTCATTTTTTAAATGACGTGGATTTCGTAGGATTACATTCGTTAACTTGAAGAATTGCTGGTCTGGTTTCAAGCCTGAGCTTTACGATTTAAAGCAAGCGCTCGTTGCAAGAAGAGCGTGTCAGGCTTTGCTAATTTTAGCTGGCTAACTAGCTAACCTTACTGATTTGATTAGCCAACCAACCGGCTAGAGAGCCAAGGCGGCCACAAAGAACGCCATATCTAGTTAGCTAATATCGGTGGCTAGCTAGCAAGTATCTGCAGTCATAACAATCTCGTTACTCAGCCATACAGCTAGCTTAGCTGGTTAGCCTAGCTAGCAAACGTTTCAGGAAGCCAATAACGGAGGCTGCCAAACACATCGGCGCTGTGAAGAACCCAATGGAAGATTTTTTGTTTTTATTTTATCGTATTTTATGTTAACAGAGCTGTTGCTAAATAACGACCCAGCAACTGACAAACCCGTTGTCGTCTTTTGGCAACTGGAGAGTTTGCTTTTGTTTATTTTTGCTCGCTGGTCGCTGTCACCATTTTAACAGGATGTATTTATTGGGTGCCAGTTCAACATATTCATTGCAGCTCATCTTTTTTGTGGACGCATAGCTGGTACTAAGTATTTTAGCCTGTTTTATATCCTGTCGGGGCTAGATGAATATACCGTGTTGAGAAGCTCGCTGCACATGTCGTGCTGGACACAAGGGATTTTTAATGCTTGCCACAAAATCAACAAAATAATCTAAGACAGTGGGGGTATTGACAGGTGTCAATTTGCTTGATACGTTTATCGTCTGGAATATTTGAAGCCCTGCACTGAAAAGTAGGGGGCCTTAAAAGATCTCCCCATCAATACTTACTTTGCCATATCTGTATTTGATGTTCGTTATTTGGCGTTCATGAAACCACCATATTTTTTGCACTGGACGGATCTGTGTTCACGGTAAACTAGAAGAGGCATCATCAAGGGATACATCTCTCATCCGAATTTATCCTGTATGTCACAATGATCGTTGTTTGAGAGACCTAAAGTGCTAACCCAGTCAGAAAAATAAACGCTTCAGTCGATGGTCGTCCCTGTCATCCGTTTAGCTACCCTGTCATCCTCACTGGACATTGGCTGATATCAGTGGACATTTACTTTTAATTTTTTTGCCAACACAATAACCAGTTAGTTTTGAATCGATTTGATCGTCCCGGGGTTGAAGATGGCGGACCTCGAAGCAGTTCTCGCCGATGTCAGCTATTTGATGGCGATGGAGAAGAGCAAATCTACTCCAGCGGCCCGGGCGAGTAAGAAAATCATCCTCCCTGAGCCCAGGTAATGTGTACCGTAAACGCGCTTGCTATGTTTGGGCGTTTGCCTGTCAAATGATGTGTGTGTATGGACATACAGGGAGATGGGAACTACCAATGTGCCTATGTAACTTGATAATGTAGCCTGACTTGTCAATAGGAGTTAAACCTATTCAACGCTATTTAAAGGTCCTCGAGAATAACAATATATCACCTGAATGATATACATCGTGTTAAGGGATCAGTACTTGTCTATATAGGCGTAGGCCTAGAATTGACTTAATATGGTGTAGGCCAGAGTGATGAGGTATTTTGCCAAATACCTTTATCTGCTGAGAAGATTTTGAGTTCAAGTCTATTCTCAGCCAAATCAATGAGCTAAATGTATTGCTTGACTGAAAGAATAGAGCCTTGTTAGTTACTGTCATGATTACTGACTGAGCCCATCCCTATAATTGAGACAATGGTATAATGGCCCTGGATAAAGTGTGGCTCCACTAGCATGGATTGCTCCTGATGCAGCCTCCATAGCAACCCCATCTGCCAGTTATCAAGACAGTTGGCTTGTGATTTTGTTACAAAACAAAACCTAAGACCACCTCTCACCATGATGTGCGTAACACCAGTATAAACACACCCTGCATTAAACCCCAGTAACAGACAGGTTTGCATTTCCGATTACAGCTGTCCCTTGCCCTGGCATTTCCCCAGACATTTGAATAGTTTTGTGAAGTAGTTTGCAGTAGTATACGGGCTAAAAGTGGATGCGGTTGGGTGTAGGCCAGGTGATCAAGATGGCGGCTGTGTCACAGTGCAATGACTTGACGTTAGGTTTTTCACCACCACAGTGGGAAGATAAATTGTGAAACAAGAGCATGAGTTTTACATGCCCCAGACATCAGTAAACAACCTATTACCTTTTCACCTGCCGGCTGTAACAACGCTGACCTATTTAGTCAGACATGGACTTCACAGTTTCAAGGATCATGTTTAGCCCTCTATGCCTCTGGCCTTTTGAATATATAGACTGTTTAGGCTATGCATCCTTTACACAATCAGGGTAATGGCCCATCCTAATTCATTTTGTTGTCTTGATATGGGTTTAGGATCAATTCCATCCACCATCTCATATTTAATTGTTAACGAACAGGAAGTTCCATAGGGGCCAGGAAGCCTACATTAGTGTTCCTGTAGCCAGAGAGCCTATGTTTCTGTCATCATACTACTGACACCTAATGTGGAACACAGCTACCAGTGCAGCTTGCCCTGTCCTCAAGAACCCCTTGATGTGGTGTGGTTCTGACACTGTTCATTGTATTTGTCACCCAGTTGAACTGCAGCTACCTTGTAGGTCGCATTGTTTTTTTCAGACAGACGTGTAACTTCCTCTTCCCCTCGCATGCTCTCTGGCTGAATGCGAAACCGAGAAACGGGTTGGTTTCCCTTTTACGACGAGCGAGATCACTGCCCCCGCGTTTACAAATGATTGTCCAAATCAGGGGTTGGGAAATAATTGGCTGCATGTTGTCGTCGTCGTCCCCCCTCCCCCCCGGGGGCCTAACCCAGCGCTGTCGCCATGCCTCCTTACCTGCGGCATGTGTCGCATGTCGTGTCCGCGTGCGTCTCTCTGTTTACGTAGTGGGCTTGCATTACGATCGAGATTGGATTGCGAATCCGCGAGATGTTTGTTTGTGAAGGCTGAGGAGATAACCGGTCGACTTCCATTGTAAAGCTTGTTGTGCCGATAGTGGGGGTTTGTCTAAACATTTGCGAGGAACGGAGTAAGCCCCTATGATTGCACTGTGTCGGTGTGTGTGTGTGTGTGTTTGCCGTGGGTTATCAGCTGGCAGTAATAAAGCAGATTGAGAGAAAGCAAGCTGTCAGTGAGGTTTCTATTGTCAAGGTTGTCTGAACGTAACATTTCGCTTGTTCAACTCTTGTAGCCACCCTCAGAAACACTTTTATAGATTTGACCCATCTGATCCCTGTCTGGCTTCACATGGCACTATGGATTTGTTTAATTTGATATGGATTTAATAGAAGATTGCCAGGAGAATCTGTGTGATCTCCTGAAATTGGCTTCTGAAATAATCCTAGAGAGGGGAGGGGGAGGGGGGGGATTGAGGCGAAGAGTACAGGGAGGAGTGAGGCTGTAAAAGCCAACACTGTGGACTTGTTACATGTCCTAAAACAGGCAGTTTAAAACGGTTAGGCCAGTACTCGAAGGGTATGTAGGTCAATTCGAGAGCTGCGCTGGTGTGTGCATGTAATGATTCACGATCATAAAAAGCGCGTCGTCTGTGTGTGTCGTGAAGAGGGGTTTTTCAGCACGCCAATTTGAGGCCGTGGCGTTGTTGGACTTTGGAGTAGTTTGTGTTTGTGCGCATTTCATCGTCGAGATAGCGCGCCGCCGCTACATTCCCGTCGAGCCGACGCTATGGCTGCTGGCAGAGAGGTGAGATTTTGACAGGAGCACTGTAAGCAATAGAGCCTCAAGTGATGAGGGGTGGGGGACTAAGAGATCAACAGGAGATGAGCGTTGCCTTAGAGGGACAGGGGGGGGGGGGGGGGGGGGGGGGGGAGTGACAATACCCAGAGAGGTTGTTTGGGTGCAATTAGCGATAGGACGAAGATCCAGATCGAGATGTTTTTAGGCCTATACGCGGAGCGGGTGTTTTCCCGGGAACATTGAAGAGAGTTTGGACGACGGTGTCGTTTAAAAGGATCGAGTCTCTCCTCCCGCATCTCAAACTCGAAGCATAACCACCATGTGTTCAGTAGGATAGAGCTAAACAGCGTGATGTGTCTGGTCTAGTCAGCCTACGTACTCCAATAAGTAGCCTTGTCCTCGAGAAGCAGGCCTCCGGCACTGTTCGACTGCATCTTCCCCACCTCCTGTTTTGCCGACTGACATCTAAGCAACGGAAGGGGAGGAGCCTGGCAGAGCAGAAGGGACTGATTGGTGGATCGGGGAAATGGGCGTGTGGAGTCGTTAGGGTTAAGGGCGTGGCCTGGGAATGGTTTGCAGGACGGGCTACCTGCAGTGTGATCGTGGCCCAACTTCTCTTCGTCTTTCCGTATATATTTTTTAGCCCCGTTCCACGACTGGAACTGAGGTCAAAGAGTAGTTGTAGGTATTCACGGGACAATCCTTTGTGTCGCTCTTCGTTGCGTTAATGCAGTTGTTCAGCGTGCAGCCTAGTTGAGCAGGAGGATGGGGGAGGGGGGGGGGAAGTGGTAGGGAGGCCGATGACCAAGTAACATCTGTGTGGTGATGCACGTCCGCGGGCCTCCAGAATGAGGAATTGCAGCACCACTTCCTGATTCGTGGACCGAGCTTCTATTAAAAGGTGTTCCCCCCCCCCCCCCCCCCCACATGCTGTTGCCATAGTTGGTAGCTAATTATGAAGCTGCGATCTCCTACTTGGTCTGTAAATAGTCCGTGGATTTAGAAATCTCTGAGTCCGAGCTAGCCTGCTAACCGAAAGCCCAAATAAAAGGCGGTGAGAACTGTCGGGCAGTCATTAGTTTGAAGTTGGCTGGATCTGATTGGTTCCCTATCCATCAGGAGCCATTCCCAACTCGGTTGAAGTAGCTAAATCTATAAACCTCCTGAGTTTACAAGTCGGCTGAAACGGCATTCTGGTTTTTTTTTCGCGCGCCTCTCAACAGTGCTGAAGTCATCGCACAACCCCATTGATTTTAAGTATCATTGGCGCGAAAGGACAGTTAAGAGGTGGAATCCTCATCAAGGTGTCGTAGAACCAGAAGCCTAGATAAACAGTGTCATTGTCCGAGTGGCCAGCTGGTTTCATTAGCGCATCGGCTCACAATGAATCCAGCAAACGATAGGACAACTCCAATAGCCTCTGAGTAAACATGATGTCAGTCAGGTCTGGATTTTCTTTTTCGTGGGTGGGGGGGGGGGCAGCAGCTACAAGCGGGCCAGGACCAATGGCTAACTAACCGTGTGGCGTGCCTGGGGCTTAGCACCAGGGGATCGCGATGGTCCCCCAGGGGCCCCAGGAGGAAGCAGGCTGCAGCAGTGACGTGGCCGGGGTGTCCCCCCTGTACGCGTCCGTGGGGCTCTGTTGCTTCGTTAATAGGCCCCGTGGAGGAGGCGCTAATGGATTCATTCTCCCCAGCCCTGCTCTCATTAACACCCTCTCCCAGGGCAGCATGCTCTTCTGCTCGCAGACTCGCATTTGGCCTCCCAGGGGCCCTCCCCGTCATCTCGGTTTCCCAGCCCAACCCCGCTGAGGGGACAGGTGGCGGGGAGAGTCCCAAAGCAGGGCCAGGATCGGAGGCCCGAGGTGGACGGGGGCATGGGATGAGAGGCTGGCTGTCTTTTGGATAAGGGGATGGGCTCGGAGAGGTGGACTGGAGACCTAGGGGGCGTCATCCCTGTACTGTGTAATCAAAACATGAGCACAATAGCACTGTTTTTCTTCTTCCCGGTGCTCAACTTTCACCTTGAGTTTCGGCGAGCCCGCGGGCAGCCCTGCCGATTTCAATGTCTGGGTTTGTTTAGAGGTCGTCCGTGGCTGCGCCCTCTTTTCGATATGCCCCCCGTGTAATGTTCTCCTCTCTGCCCCCCCCCTCCCCCCCCCCCTGTGTTCCAGCATTCGCAGCGTGATGCAGAAGTACCTCGAGGAGAGGGATGAGCTGACGTTCGACAAAATCTTCAACCAGAAGATCGGTGAGTTATCGGCGCGGAGGACCGCGGCGACCGCGGGTGCTCCTTTACACACACGCACGCACACACACACGCACAATACAAAAGTGCTCTCCCACAGCGATTCTACATCCACACGATACCTACTAAACATGGGAAGTTGCATTTCACAGCTCCTTCAATGACGGGCAGGCCCCGCCCCACATAACGCATGGGGCTTTTGTTGTCGTTAAGGACGCCTACTGCCAAGCAGAGAGGCCTTTCCCGGTCCAAACAGTTGTTCTTGACGGGGACTGGGAAAAGAGGTCAAGCTTGTTTCAGTGCTACAACCAGACCAGGCCTCGCCCAAAAAAACGAGTAGCTGCGGTGAAGCAATGCTAGGGGTGGATGAGAGCATGGAGACAACGGCTACAACTGTGAGCAATATCTCCTAGCTTGATCAGCAGCAGCACATCAACGCTTTCCTCCCACATCTTGCGTGATTAACAACATTTACCGGAAAAAGCTAAATGCTTGATGGTGCTCGCGTGAGAGTGCATCTCCCTGCTGGTATTCGAGGACTGGCCGATGCATTGGGCAGCAGTGCCTCATTTGGGGAGGACGAGAAAGGGAATTTTAGGCGCTCTTTCCAACAATGTACCTTCCTGCCGTCAGGTATGAATATTGAGAGGCCTGCCACAGTACTTGCCGCCGCGTGGCTCTAAATCACTGACGGAACACGCCGGGTTCTTGTGAGCTTCCCTTTTAACCGCGCAGGCAGGACTTGCCAGCAGGCCGACCAGACCAGTGCGACACATCTCCGCCAATCCGAACCCTGCCCCGAACCCTCTTCGTTCGGAAAGCCCCTCGCCCAGACCTCTCTGCGCTCCAGACCTCCGGAGGCGATTGCCTCGCTTCACACGGTTTGAGCTGGCACCTCGTGTGGGTGTTGTGGCCGATTGGCTAAT
The DNA here is from genome assembly GCA_023658055.1 of Thaleichthys pacificus. Classification (NCBI taxonomy): domain Eukaryota; kingdom Metazoa; phylum Chordata; class Actinopteri; order Osmeriformes; family Osmeridae; genus Thaleichthys; species Thaleichthys pacificus. The sequence continues at coordinate 8,410,798 of CM042865.1, forward strand.
CCCTTTTTTTTTTTTTTTTTTTTGCTGCGCCAGCATAAGCCGCTGCTTGTGAAATCCCGTTTCCGTGGTCGGGAGAGGGGGGGGGGGGGTGTCGCGGTCGACCCGCCCCGTGATCCTCACCTGGATTCATCCAGCTGCTTGTGCCCATCTTGAACACGAGTCCCCTGTAGTGCTGTGTGTGTGTGTGTGTGTGTGTGCACGCTCCCATTCCGAGCTGGCTCCAGTCGCGCTGGTGTACCAGAGGGAGTACAGCAGCCCTGTAGGCTTCCAGAAGCTTTACTTACTGTTCTAGGTCTCTGCCTCCTATGAGAATAGACTGCAGTAATTCTCTCTCTCTCTCTCTCTCTCTCTCTCTCTCTCTCTCTCTCTCTCTCTCTCTCTCTCTCTCTCGCCCTCTTTCTTGGTGCCTCTGTCCCTCTCTGAGATGGGAAGGCGTTGTGGTTCCCGTGGGTGTGCTTGTGTGTGCGTGCAGTGGGACACCTTGTAATATCCGGCCAAGCCGCTCTGAAACACCCAACACCACGCTGCTGCAGCCCTGTGTGTGTGTGTGTCTGTTCTCGCCCATTCCGGTCTTTATTCCGGTCTCCTGCACCCCAGGGGTTCTGCTGCCGCACACCTGAACAGGGACTGTCTGGGCCCAGCAGACCAGCACCTTCTCCCCCTCCTCTCTTTCGGTTCGACCTCCCCTCTTTCTATCCTTTCCTCCCGTTCGATCTCTTCTCCCCTCCCTCATCGTCTCCTCCCTCCCTCCTCGTCTCCTCCCTCATTTCCTCCAGCCTTCGCTCGTCCGCCAGCGGTTCAGCGGGACGCCCCTCTCACGCCCCGCCTGCTTGTTCTCGAAAAAGGAAGAAGGATATAGAGTTCCAGGTGAATCACGCTCCCCCCCCCTCCCCCAGTTCCCCCGCTTACCCCGGGAGGAAGCGCCGCGGACGGCCCGGACGAGAGAGAGAGAGAGAGAGAGGAGAGAGAGCGCCCCGCTACCCGAAGCCCTTTTTTTTCCGAGCCCAGCTCACACAGCGGGGCCCGCAATTTGAATGACAAATGCGCGGCTTTGCATGCGGTGGGGGGGGGGGGGGGGGAGGAGGAGAGAGAGAGAGAGGGAGGGAGAGGGAGGGAGAGAGAGAGAGAGAGAGGGCACGGGGCCGAGCTTGCGAGTTCCACCGCCCCACCGTTTCCCACGAAACAGCCCTCCGCTCGGCACAGGCCCTTGTTCCCGACAACCACATTGCGGCCTACCTAATTATAAGTGGTCGGGACTCTCTGGCTCAGAGGCCTTGGAGGTGCATGCCGCGCTGGAGAGAGACCAGCTGCATTCACAGCGAGCAGGCACGCCGGCCGTGCTCTGAGCCCACGGGGAGATTGAGCGTCGGCGTGACGTGTGTCCGAGCAGGTGGACGCTGGGGTCGGCGTTGCGGAGCGTGGGCTAGGTGGTCGGGGGGGGATTGCTCCAGTTTGTTCTTTTCCCGGGAGGGCGAAGGGAGGTCTGGCGACGGGTTTGTCTGCACACCTGCCGCTTTCGTTTTTCGCTCTCTCTTTCGTTCTCTCCCTCTTTTGTTCTCTCTCTCTCTCTCGTTCTCTAGCTCTCTTTCTCTTTCATTCTCTCTCTCTCTCGTTCTCTAGCTCTCTCTCTCTCTTTCGTTCTCTCTCTCTTTCATTCTCCGTCTCGTTCTCCAGCTCGATCTTTTCCCTCTCCTGTTTCTCTTTCATACCATCTCCCGTTTCTCGCTCTTTCACTCCCTCTTTCTCCTGTTTACTCTCTCTCTCTCTCTCGTTTATTCTCTCTCTGCGGGTCTGTGATCCTGGCATCACCCGCTCCCCCCGGTCTGGTCTTGCTGTGTTCCTGTGATGTGTTGATGCTGCACTGCAGTACAGAGATCTCCCACCCTCTGTCTTTCCCCTAGCAGGTGACGTCAGAGTGTGTGTGTGTGTGTGTGTGTGTGTGGCGGGGAGGTGCTAGGGAAAGGTTGAGAGTGTCGAAGAGACTGGTTGTTCCTCTTCAGCCGCTCGACTGCTTTGGCTTGTCACAAGCACGGGGACACACACACACACGTACGCACGCGCGTCAACCAGGTCTGACCGATGGGCGAATGAGCCAGTTCACTCGCGTTCTTTTCCGGGTACAGAGACACCGACTTGCCCGAGTGGGGGGGCGGGATTTGCGCCTTTCTCAAGCCCTTTTATTGGTTCCCAATAGAGCGAGCTCCACTCCGCGTGTGGACCAGAGGAGCGAGGGGCCTAGATGTTGACTCGGTGGGATGTAGCGTAGGGGCCGGGTGTTTGTTGTGCTGTGGTTGGATGCATGTGCTGTGGTTGGATGCATTGTGCTGTGGTTGGATGCATGTGCTGTGGTTGGATGCATTGTGCTGTGGTTGGATGCATGTGCTGTGGTTGGATGCATGTGCTGTGGTTGGATGCATGTGCTGTGGTTGGATGCATTGTGCTGTGGTTGGATGCATGTGCTGTGGTTGGATGCATGTGCTGTGGTTGGATGCATGTGCTGTGGTTGGATGCATTGTGCTGTGGTTGGATGCATGTGCTGTGGTTGTGTTGTAGTGGGACTTGTTGACGATCCGACATCATGTTCAGGTTAGGGGAAGCAGTAAAGAAATCCAAGAGATGAAGGGAAAAAGAGTAAAAGATGAAATAAGTGCTTGTAGCTCTCTCTCTCTCTGTCTCTGTGCGTGTGTCTCTCTCTCTCTGTGTCTCTCTCTGTCTCTCTCTCTCTGTCTCTCTCTGTGTCTCTCTTGCATCAACCCCACCTTCCTCCCTTCTCTCCCCCCCCCCTCCCCAGTCCCTTGTTTTCTCTCGGGCCTGGGTCTCACTCCTACCCTCTTCCCTCCCTCTCTGTCTCCGTCTCTCTCACCAGCACCCCGCCCCCCCCCCCACTCTCTCTCCATCTGTCAGACTTCTGGAATGGATGATCGAGAGTTGTGCGTTGCCTGGCAACTGCCGTTGCCATGGGGACCCCCGCCAGAAACTCGCGTGTTTGCTCGACGACGGGGAGAAATGAAATTGATTTAAAGGAGGAATAAAAAAATATTTTAAAAAAAAAGAAAAGAAGGAAGGGGAGAAAACGAAAAGAAAACAAGGTGTTGGGGATGGCGGAGAGTGAGGAAATGGAGACCTCTCCTCCTCACCGACGCCTCCCCTCTCCTGTGTGTTCAACCCGTGCGGGGGGGGGTGGCGGCGGCTGTGGGAGGGGAGGTGAGGTGAGGTGAGGGAGGGGAGCGAGGCCCGGGGTTCCTGAGAGCGGCGTGCAGCTGCCGTCGACGAGGAGCACAGATGGGCGAGAGGAGGAGGAGGAGGAGAGGAGGAGCGGGGCGACGGCGCGGCCGGCGTCCCGGGGAGGTGAGCCCGGCCCCTGCGGGGCACGGAGGGATCATTAACGCCCCTCATCAAGAAAGCGCAGCTGCTCGGGACCATGTGCGAGAACGCTCCTTCGCTTCCTGTCACGCATCTCTCTCTCGCACACACACACACAGCCCCATACAGGAGCCTAGATATGCGTGTGCACGTGTTTGTGTAAATGGCCCAGGCCCCCAGGCAGTGACACCCACACTGAGGGGGTGTTGTTGCTAGTCTCATCAGCGGCTGGGCTCCTGCCATGCCCCGGGTACGTGATTGGGGCTGGGTGGGCTGGTGGAGGGGTGGGCTGGCTGGCTGGCTGGCTGGCTGGCTGGCAGGCAGGTTGGCTGGCTGGCTGGCTGGCTGGCTGGTTGGCTGGCTGATTGATTGGACAACCTCCACTCTGACAAACAGTTCTTAATTGCTGAGGGACTGGGCGGATTAGTTGGGACAGTCGATGGCGTTAATTCCCAGCCTTCTTCTCTCACTCTCTCACACACACACCGACACACACACACACACCGACACACACCCGTAGTCCCTAAAGGAGAGGTAGATGGCCACTCTGATGATGTTGTTACCAGTGGCACGCGATGGCGCCACATGCAAACGCGTGTGTGCGTTTCCATGGCGCCGGGCTGTTTTCTCTCCTCTTGAAATGATGATGATCCCCCCATCCCCCCCCCAACCCTTTCCCTACCCCCATCTATCTTCCGCCCTACGCAGTTTTGGCATTAGGCCTGTGTGTGTTTATAAACGCTGCACTAGGCCAAGCAATATGTTTCCCAGACAAGAGTTGGAGCCTGTGTGTGTGTGTGCTTGTGGGAGTCTCCTTGCCACTGTATCTCGGAGCGGCGTGTGTGCGTGCGAGGCAGCAGGTTTGCCGTGCGAGGACTTTTGGCTGAGTGTGTGTGTGTGCGAGTTTTCCACATGGACCTAATCTCCATGACCTTGTGTTCGACATGTCGGAGAGGCCTGGCTAAACCTGCCTCTGGGAAGCATGGTGAGGGAGCTGGGTGAGTGAATCAGGGTGTCTGGGTGAGTGAATCAGGGAGTCTATGTGAGTGAATCGGGGAGTCTGTGTGAGTGAATCAGGGTGTCTGTGTGAGTGAATCAGGGTGTTTGTGTGAGTGAATCGGTTTGTGTGAGTGAATCGGTGTCTATGTGCGTGAATCAGGGTGTCTGTGTGAGTGAATCAGGGAGTCTGTGAATCAGGGGAGTCTGGGTGAGGGAGTCAGGGTGAGGCAGAGAGTGGTTATGGCTACAACCACAAGATGTAGTAAGGCGGATGGATGCCGTGGCAGAGATGCGAGTTTCGAGCTGATCAAAGCGCATCGGGCACTGATAACAAGGCGACGGATCCTCAGGTGTTAGTGCGCAATGCAGTGGAGCATGCGAGACGGCAAAATAGTTTTATACACACACACACACACCACACACACACGCCGCAAGCTTGGGCTCTCTTCCTTAAGCAAAGGTCAGTTCATGTATTATGTATCACACAGAGCTGCCGTCCTGCTATCTAATACAGACCATCAATCAGAGCTCCCCCCCTCACACACACACACACACACACACACACACACACACACACACACACACACACACACGGTCTCCAGGTGAGGCGGGGCCACAGAGCAGAACACAGCCCTCTGAGGACATGCCTCCACACAGCTGAGCACGCGTTGTGTGTGTGTGTGTGTGTGTGTGTGTGTGTGTGTGTGTGTGTGTGTGTGTGGTGTGTGGCCGGCCAGCCGGAACCCCGACGACAAGCGCCACCCCCCTGGGGCCGACGCGACGAGCGTTCGCTTCCGTGTTCCTTCCCCCGTGGCGACTCCAGCGCTCGGCCGCTCGCGGGCTGTTCCGTCCGGGCGGGGAACGCGAGGCCGTTCCGCCGGCTCGACAACAACACAGGCTTGGCCCGTGTTGTTGTTGGTTCCCATCCAAACGCCCTTTGAGTTTGGAGGGAATGTTGAGAAGCCCCGCCCCCTGCGTGCGCGTGTCAGAGCAGATTGGGAGCGGTTAGAGGACGGCCACTCTTGTTATGAGTGGCAGCGCACACTTCCTGAACAGGGACAGAGACATGCAGAGTATATGAGAGAGAGAGTGAGAGTGACAGAGAGAGAGACAGACAGACAGAGAGACAGAGAGAGAGACAGACAGAGAGAGAGACAGACAGAGAGAGAGACAGACAGAGAGAGAGACAGACAGAGAGAGAGACAGAGAGAGAGAGACAGAGAGAGAGACAGAGAGAGAGACAGAGAGAGACAGAGAGAGAGACAGAGAGAGAGAGAGACAGACAGAGAGAGAGACAGAGAGAGAGACAGAGACAGAGAGAGAGACAGAGAGACAGAGACAGAGAGAGACAGAGAGAGACAGAGAGAGACAGAGAGAGACAGAGAGAGAGACAGAGAGAGAGACAGAGAGAGAGACAGAGAGAGAGACAGAGAGAGAGACAGAGAGAGAGACAGAGAGAGAGAGAATACGGTATAGTAGATGAGGAACAGAAAACGAGAGAGGCTCTGAGGGGCGAGTAAGAGAGGAACCGGGGGGTGAAAGGGAGAGCGAGGGAGAACACGGTCGGAACCCTGAGTTCCGTGTGTCGGGGACGGCCGGAGGGGCCGAGGCAGGCGGCATGGAGGTGTCTGCAGAAGAGGAGAGAGGAGGAGGAGGAAGGAGGAGGGAGGAGGGGAGGAGGAGAAGAAGGGGGAGGAGGAGGGAGGAGGAGGCGAAAGGCAGAAGGCCGTTTGGGCTCATTAGAATGTAGCCATGTTTGCACCTTGTCAGCTGCGAGGCTGCAGGGTGAGGCTGCACAGTTAGGGTGAGGTTTGGGGTTTGGCTGTGTTATCTCGTCCTTGCCAAGAGAGGGGGGGGTGGGGGAGGGGGGGAACGAGTGACGGCTGTCAAAAGAGAGCTGTGTGTGTGTGTGTGGTGTGTGCGTGTGTGTGCGTGCTTGCGCGAGGCCCAGTGAGCAGCCCTGCATGTTGACTCCTCTAGACCGCCGCGGTGTTGAAACAGGCCTGGCTATATTTAGCCAGTTCAGGTGATCTCGCTGCTGAGACAAAGCATAGAGAGGCCTTAGTCTGAGAGGCCTATTTCTGATCTTGCAGGGCGTATTTGATTTAGCGTGTGTGTGTGTGGGGGAGGGGGGGAGGAGGAGGGGGGGGGGGGGGGGGGGTGTGAGGCCATTTGTTGAATTAGCTGGGGAGGGCTGAAGTGTTTTGTGATTAAGGTTAATCCTTGACTCCAGTGATGTAAGATCTCTCTCTTCTCTCTTCTCTCTCTCTCTCTCTCCCGCCCTGTCTAATCCAGGCTACTGTGTGTGTGTGGGTGCGGGTGCATGTGCAAACACACTCCCACCGTAAACATCAAGACACTCACAGACACACTAACCCAAGTGTTCAAGTGCCATGCATGTGTCCCACGTGGGTATAGTGATGGGGTGTGTGTGTGTGTGACTGACAGGAAGTGAGAACAGGGTGAAAATGGCCTGGAGGGGAAATGGTCGACAGGCTCTGAACGAGAGATAAAGGAAAGAGGGAAGGAGAGTAGGAATGATATTCTTGTTGTACACGCGTGTGTGTGTTTGAGTGAGCGAACCCGTGGCTGTCTGTTGAAATGGTGCCTATTCTAACTGCCCTTAATAGATCAAGGGACTCTGGTGAGAAGAGACGATCTCTAGTTGGCCGCAAAGACGAGTCTTCTCTTCACCTCCCTCAGACCGTCTTTCTCTTTCCATGCCGCCTCTTCCTGTCCCCCCCCCCCCTCCTCCTCCCTCTTGCTTGTCTTTCTTACCGTCCCTCTCTCTTTGTTTCTCTCTCCGTCTTTGTTTTCTACCTCTCCCTTTCTATCATCCTCTCTGTTTCTCTCTCATCTCTCAGTTAACCACATCAGGCTCAATAATCCAGTGTGTGTGCGTGCCCGCCCCTGTGTTTTCCACAGGGTGTGTGTTCACCGGGCGTGCGTGTGTGCGTGACGTTTCATTGTATTGCCGGCGCGCGTGTCCGTGATGTCGATTTGTCCGTCCCCCCCGCTTTAAATAGCCCCCTCCCCCCCCCCCCGACTCCTTCCTGTCTTCGGGGGTGGGGCCTTGTCGTGTGCAGGGGTTGGGGTCGTCGTTGCGATGAACCGGGGTTGCCATGGAGACGGGGGGGGGGGATAGCGCGTCTCTGGCTCTCGTCTTTCTCGGCGGTCCCCCTCGCGTCCCTGACCTCCGCCTCCTTCAGAACGTCCCCTTGTGGTCGGCCCCGGGCCTGGACGCACATCTCTCTCTGCCTGCCCCCCCCCCCCCCCGTCCTTCAGTCACTCGGCTGAAGTGTGTGTGTGCCCGCGCGGGGTGCGATCTCGTTAGTCTTCTATTTCGGCCATGCTAAAGCTGGATGCTAATCAGCTAAAGGCACAGGGAGAGCCGGACACAGGAGGATAGACAGGATCCTGTCTATCCCCCCCCCCCTCCCCCGCGTTCCTTCTGCATAGCGCTGGGGGAGGGGGGGGGGGCAGCTAGCTGTGCCATTCGCACGAGAGAAAAAAACATCAAGCACCAGATACGCCGCGTGGACGCAACGCTCTGTGTTGAAACGGCATCGCGATGAAGATCAAGCCGCTTGGTGTCGACGCGCGCGCGCACACACCTCGCAGCCACCGAGGCAATTACCATGGCAACACTAGGGCTCTGTGCTCAGATGGGTTTCTGTAGATAGTGTTTCTGAGTGTGAGATTTATTGCATGCTTTCTCTCTCTCTCTCCGTGTGTGTGTGTGCGTGCGAGAGCACACGTGTGCACTTGCGGCCCGCCCACGCGCAGCTTTGCGATGGGGAGTTAAGGTTTGTTAGCGTACGTGTGTGTGTGTCCGTGGTCATAAAATGGTGCTATTTCCTCCTTCTGTGGCCTAGTTTGGCTCGACTTGACGGGGCCCGCAGGCTAGGTCAGAGTGGACCTGACTGGGCGACAAGTCGAATAGCGCCGGTCACTGCTGCTCCCTCCGTCCATCTGTCTGCGTCTCCGAGACTGGATTCGCAGAAGAAGTCCTCAATCCGTTTATTAAGGCTAATCCATTCGACGGGATTTGGGCCTCGGTGGTTTGCGTGGCGGTTTGCGCGCGCGTTTGCGGTCGTCGACCCGCGCGACCTTTTTGTGGGAATGCGGCCCGGCCGCTGCTGTGGTCACCGAGCTCCCACGCTAGCTGCCATGACGACCGCCAGTATGACCGGGAGAGAGTCCACACACGCACGCACACACGCACACCTGAGTGAAATGGGGCGCCCCGACCCTGTAGGTAAGAGGGTAGGAGCGCGTACCATTCAGGCCATTTCCCCCCCCTGTCTCCCTGCTCTCCTGTCTCCCTGCTCTCCCTGCTCTCCTGTCTCCCTGCTCTCCTGTCTCCCTGCTCTCCCGTCTCCCTGCTCTCCCGTCTCCCTGCTCTCCCGTCTCCCTGCTCTCCCGTCTCCCTGCTCTCCCGTCTCCCTGCTCTCCCGTCTCCCTGCTCTCCCGTCTCCCTGCTCTCCCGTCTCCCTGCTCTCCCGTCTCCCTGCTCTCCCGTCTCCCTGCTCTCCCGTCTCCCTGCAACTGTCCTAAGAATCGATAAACAGCGTATTGATTGTATTGTATTTTTATTTCTGCCCCACACAGCTCTGGAGAGACAGTGCAGTGTGTGTGTGTGTGTGGAGGCTCACTGTGTGTTCCTCTGTGTGTCCCCCCCCAGGCTTCCTGCTGTTTAAGGACTTCTGTATGACCGAGATAGACGAGGCCGTGCCTCAGCTTAAGTTCTACGAAGAGGTGAGGAGCACACCGTCACTGTGTGTGTGTCTGTGTGTGGGGGTGGGTGTGTGTGTGGGTGGGTGTGTGGGTGTGGGTGTGGGTGGGTGGGTATACTGGATTACAGTGCATGTGATGTTTGAGATTTGGGTTAATCCTGATTTAGGACTCTGAGAAACGTGTGATTGCGTCTTCTGAATGTGTGTGTGTGTGTGTGTGCGTTCCAGATTAGGGACTATGAGAAGCTGGACTCGGAGGAGGAGAGGTTGTGTCGCAGCCGACAGATCTACGACGGTTACATCATGAAGGAGCTGCTGTCCTGTTCACATGTGAGAACACACACGCGCACATACACACACGCGCGCGCACACACACATACACACACGCGCGCGCACACACACATACACACACGCGCGCACACACACATACACACCAGGGCCGCAGCACCTACCCCAAGGGCTCGTCTCCTCGTGTCATCGCCGTCGTCACGGTGACAGGTCCCCCCCCCCGTGTCAGTGACAGGGGGGGGGACCCCCCGTGTCAGTGACAGGGTCTGTACGCCGGGGCGCGCGTCGGTCCACGCCCGGCGCCCGTGTCTGGGCTTGTCACAACATCCTCCAATCACTCACACTCCAAACACCGGTTCTTGACCCGGGCTAAATCGAGAATAGCATGATGCTTCGCGACGACGGGGGGGACGGGGGGGACGGGGGCTGGGACCAAACCGCAGGGGGGCTTCCGTCCCGCGCTCCCAAGACGCTCGGTGATTGGTCAGAGACCCCCCCCCCCCCCCCGGATGGCCGCACGGTCCTGTCCAATCGCGGCGGTGCTAGGTGACCACGCCCCAGCCCTCGGGACCCCCCCACCTCCACCACCCACCCTCCCTTTTCCCCTCCGCAAAGCATTTTGAAAAGGCACAAATGTCATAGTCTCACACACACACACACACACACAGAACAAGAACGTTTAGTTGATCTTGTTTATTTTTACGGGGACAGTGCACATGAATCAATGTTTCAGTCAAAGCGCCGGTTTTAGCCAGCCGGCTCATTTTCAACCGCAGTCCCTGGGCAGCGTATTGAAAACAGTTACAATACAAACAATCATTAAACAATGATCACACGCCGGGCAACGTAGGACAAGCAAGACATAGCATACAGACAGAGCAACGTAGAACAAAAGCAACAAGACACGGTTGGTTGCCGAGCTCGGCGGCGGAGCGTTTGACTGCAGGTCAAGAGGTCGCGAGTTCAGATCCCCCGCCACGCCCCCGCACCCCCCCATGTCCCTTCAGATAAAAGCACGAGCTGAGTGAATGCATTATGCATCAGGGACGGCATCGGTCCGAAGCTGGGCTGAGGACAGGTGAGTGGGGGGGGGTCAGGAGCGCAGCGGAGGGCGGCCTGAACACACACACACACAGTGGACCGGGGGGGGGATTGGTTCACACGCGTCTATGTAGTCGCACTAGGGGTGAGTCCGAAGGCTATGTTTGTTTGGGCCTTGGTGTCTGGCGCCCCTCACATCACCTCTCACCTCTCTCTCTCCCTCTCTCTCTCTGTCTCTCTCTCTGTCTCTCTCTCTGTCTCTCTCTCTGTCTCTCTCTGTCTCTCTGTCTCTCTCCCTCTCTCTCTCTCTCTCTCTCTCTCTCTCTCTCTCTCTCTCTCTCTCTCTCTCTCCTTCTCCCTGCCAGCCCTTCTCTAAGAAGGCAGTGGACCATGTGCAGACCCACTTGGCCAAGAAGCAAGTGCCGCCCACTCTCTTCCAGGTAAACATGCCCATTTCATGGTCACGACACACACACACGACACACACACACTCACGACACACACACTGAAACACGTTTGCTGAAACGCACACAGGCACGTACAGTCTTTCTACCATTGTAACTCGGTGTGTGTGTGTGTGTGTGTGTGTGTGTGTTTGCGTGCAGCCGTACATAGTGGAGATCTGCGACAGCCTGAGAGGGGCTATCTTCCAGAAGTTCATAGAGAGGTGAGGCGGTGCAGGTGGTTCAGGGCTTTTTCTGTGGTCTAGTTCATTGTTTTTCTTGCCTTTAGACTTAACCCCCCCCCTCACCCCCCTTCCCCCTCTCCATCTGTCTCTCTCTCTCCCGGCCCCCGCCACAGTGACAAATTCACCCGTTTCTGCCAGTGGAAGAATGTGGAGCTGAACATTCATGTGAGTAGGGGGATGCTGCTGGGCTTTAACATCTGGTCACAGGGCTGAACTCTGAGAACTCAGAGTGGGTTGAAGCTGACTGTGTGTCTCTCTCTCTCTCTCTCTCCCTCTGCCCTGTTCTCTCCCTCCTCATCTCTCTCTCTCCCTCTTCCCTGTTCTCTCCCTCCTCATCTCTCTCTCTTTCCCTCCATCTCTCTCTCCCTCTTCCCTGTTCTCTCCCTCCTCATCTCTCTCTCTTTCCCTCCATCTCTCTCTCCTCGCTACATCCCTCTCCCTCTCTACATTCCTCCCCCATCCCTCTCCCCTCGTCGTCCAGTTGACCATGAACGACTTCAGCGTGCACCGGATCATCGGCAGGGGGGGCTTCGGCGAGGTGTACGGCTGCAGGAAGGCCGACACCGGCAAGATGTGAGTGGGCGACGGAACGCCGGAGGAACACAGGACTCCCGCTTCGAACCCCGTGAGATACAGGAGCACATCGATTACTGTCTGACCCCCTCTCTCGCGTGCGTGTGTGTGTGTGGGGGGTTAGGTACGCCATGAAGTGCTTGGATAAGAAGAGGATTAAGATGAAGCAGGGCGAGACGCTGGCGCTGAATGAGAGGATCATGCTGTCGCTGGTCAGCACAGGGGTGAGTGTGCACCGGCGCTGTGGCACTGGGACTGCCCGGGGGTCACCCCTCTGCGTGAGGGCCCCTCTCCCTCACTGGCCCTGGTGGCCGATGTGATGAGGGGGTATTCGATATTTACTCTCTCTCCCTCTCTCTCTTTCTCTCTCTCCCTCTCTGTTCTTCTGTCTCCCTCTCTCTCCCTCCCTCTCTCTCCCTCTATATCTCCCTCTATATCTCCCTCTCTCTCCCTCTCTCCCTCTATCTCCCTCTCTCTTTCTCTCTCTCCCTCTCTGTTCTTCTGTCTCCCTCTCTCTCTCTCCCTCTCTCTCTCCCTCTATATCTCCCTCTATATCTCCCTCTCTATCTCTCTCTCTCTCTCTCTCCAGGACTGCCCGTTCATCGTGTGTATGACGTATGCCTTCCACACCCCCGACAAACTCTGCTTCATCCTGGACCTGATGAACGGTACAGAACCCCCCCCCAATCCCTCCTTCCTTCCCATGGTCCTCTCTCCCGAGGCAGGATATGCCAGCCAATCAGATCCTCCCCCACGGTTCCATATATGGGCGGCCCCCATCGCCACGTCGATTTATTTATCTACTTGGAATACGTTTACACGAACCCTACAGCCAGTAGGATTGAAGAAAACGCTCGCACTCGTACCCCGGCATTAGTGGCACGCACACACACACACACACAGTTGTGGAAATAGTTCAGGGGTTATAATCATTACACAACCGGGGGGGGGGGGGGGGGGGGAGTCAAAAAACAGGCAGCCAACAGATGTTTGTAATTCAATCAGCCGGCTACTACATCACGGGCAGGACAGGCGCGGTATTCGAGGCAGGCTGATCACATCAGGGCTCCTGGGAGCGAGGTCGGCCCCCGCAGGCCGCCGTGCTGCACAGGGCCGCCACGCGGCGTCGATGACTGCATGACGATGGGGGCAGTGAGCTGAGCTGCTGATTGCCATTCCCATCGGTTCTCACTTCCCAGCAAATCCTCGGATGTCTCCCACACACAACACACACGCGCGCACACACACACACACACACACACACAGGGTTTAGTTATCTCTCCATCTCCCCTCTCACCTGTCTGTCATGAGGACAGGAGGCCGATCTGTTTTGATTACTATTATGATTCCTTCTCATCATCGCTGATGGTCTGTTGTGCTCTGGCTGCCGGGGGGGGGGGGGGGGGGGGCCAGGGGGGGGGCAGGATATTAAACATGTCTTAAATGACAGGGCAGACACACGGGTTAGTATTGATCCTCGTTCACCGTCGCCCAAGGTTATGGATGGATATCAGGCCGCTCGGCGATCTCATGGCTCTGCTGCTGACTCATCCGCGTGTGTGTGTGTGTGTGCATGTGAATGTGCCTGGGTGCTTGTGTGTGTGTGTGTGTGTGGGTGTGAACATGCATGGGTGTGCACGTGTCTGTGCGTGTGTGTGGTGTGTGTGTGTGTGTCTGTCTGTGTGGTGTGTGTGTGCGTGTGTGTGTCTGTGCGTGTGTGTGTGCGTGTGCAGGAGGCGACCTGCACTACCACCTCTCCCAGCACGGCGTGTTCAGCGAGAAGGAGATGCGCTTCTACGCGGCCGAGATCATCCTGGGGCTGGAGCACATGCACAACCGCTTCGTGGTGTACAGGGACCTGAAGGTGACAGCCCAACACACACACACACACACACACACTCCTGTCCTGGTGGTCTCACCCATCTGGATTGTACTGCTCTGCTCTGATGAGTGAAATGAGATAGAGAGAGAGAGAGAGTCTGCTTAGAATGGAGAGGCAGTGATAAGCGGACAGTAAGCGAGTTCCAGCGACAGACATGTTGGAGGACGCGGGGGGGGGAGCTTTGCCAAATAGCGGAAGATAAGCAGGCCGAGACACTTCCTGTGCGCCGTGTGATGCTTGTGCTTTTCTCTCTCTCTCTCTCTCTCTCTCTCTCTCTCTCTCTCTCTCTCTCTCTCTCTCTCTCTCTCTCTCTCTCTCCCCTCGTGCGCGCGGGTCGAGAAAAGCGAAGCGCGACGAGTGGCTGTGGTTTGAAAACGCCGTTTCCGATGCTCATCTGGTGTGTCTCTCGCTCTCTGCCTTTCGCTCGCTCTGTCTCTCTCTCTCTCTCTGTCTCTCTCTGTCTCTCTCCTCCTCAGCCCGCCAACATCTTATTGGACGAGCACGGTCACGTGCGCATCTCTGACCTGGGTCTGGCCTGCGACTTCTCCAAGAAGAACCGCACGCCAGCGTGTAAGTAGGGCGCGCGCCCCCCCCCCCCCCCGCGCGAAGAGCCGTATCCGTGTGTGGCGCGCGCTAACGCGCCGCTCTGCTGTGTCACCCCCTAGCGGTACCCACGGTTACATGGCTCCGGAGGTGCTGCAGAAGGGGACGGCGTACGACAGCAGCGCCGACTGGTTCTCCCTGGGCTGCATGCTGTTCAAACTGCTACGAGGGTACGGCCTGCCTCGCACCCACACACACACGCACCCACACAGACACACAACCACGCCCACAAACGCGCGCACACTCACGCCCTACACAGATCGACATCACTCTCTCTCTCTCGCTCTCTCTCGCTCTCTCTCTCTCTCTCGGCCTCTCTCTCTCTCTCTCTCGGCCTCGCTCTCTTTCCCCCGTCTGCCTTTCCTCTCCCTTTACCTCTGTTTGATGTGCGTGCGAGCGTGCGTGCGCGCGCGCGTGTGTTTGATCTGGAGTGTGTAAATGCCAGAGGTCTGGGCCCAGTAGGTCAGATATCTGAAAAGGGAGGTGTGTGCGCGTGTGCGTGTGTGTGTGTTGCTAGGTATGGCGTGAAGTGGAGCGAGAGGGGGGGAGGGGGGAGGAAGAGGTGGCTGGCTTGGAGGCTGATGTGTTCCTCCATTGATGTGTGTGTGTGTGTGTGTGTTTGAACACTTCAAAGACCAGAAGAGGGCCGTGGGGTGTGTGTGTGTGTGTGCGTGTGTGTGGTGGGGTCAGGACAGTCAGCACAGCCTGTTCAGTTGAATTTCCCCCCTTTCCTCTCCCCTCCCCTCCTACCCCATGAGGTATGGGTTCACTCTGGCCTCAGAGAGACCTCTCTCCGTCTCCTCTCCTCCTTTTATTCCTTTTCCATCACGGCCTCTCACGTTGGCTTCCCCTCTTCACATTGCCTTCCCTTTTCGTCCTTCCTGTTGTGGTAGTAACAACCTCTTTCGCTCTCTCTCCGTCTCTCTCTTTTGGGGGTGGGGGATTCTGTCTCTCTCTCTCTCCTCTCTCTCCTGTCTCTCTTTCATCTCTCTTTCCTCTCTCTCCTCTCTCTCTCTTTCTCTCTCCTCTCTCTCTCTCCTCTCTTTCTCTCTCTCTCTCTCCTCCCTCTCTCTCTCTCCTCTCTCCTCCCTCTCTCTCTCTCTCTCTCTCTCTCTCTCCCTCTCTCCTGTCTCTCTCTCTCCTCTCTCTCTCCTCTCTCCTCTCTCTCTCCTGTCTCTCTCTCTCTCCCTCTCTCCAGGCACAGTCCCTTCAGACAGCACAAGACCAAAGACAAACACGAAATCGACCGAATGACCCTCACCATGGTAAGGCCCTCCTCCGCGCCTGAGGTAAACGCTCCCCGCACAAGCCGTCACACGCGCGCGCGTCGCTAGGATGCCGTATGTACCCCGCCAAGCGCCGACGCCACGTCACAAGTCGCTGTGTACACGGGCAAGACACGGCATGTGGGCATGGGCCGCGTTGACACTGTGGTGCGTCTCCAAACGCATCATAACGCAAGAGTATGTGTTATGGATATTATGGGCTGGTTCTCCTCTCCCATGTGTACTCTTGTCGCACGCAAACACGTTCTCCTCCCTGGTCCACGCCTGACTGTTGACAAACGATTCCTACCGTGTCTGTGTTCCAGGATCTGTCTGTCTGGCTCTCTCTCTTTACTGTGTGTCTGTCTCTCTCTCTTTACTGTCTTTCTGTCTCTCTCTTTACTGTCTGTCTGTCTCTCTCTCTTTACTGTCTGTCTCTCTCTCTCTTTACTGTCTGTCTGTCTGTCTGTCTCTCTCTCTTTACTGTCTATCTCTCTCTCTCTTTACTGTCTGTCTGTCTGTCTGTCTCTCTCTCTTTACTGTCTATCTCTCTCTCTCTTTACTGTCTGTCTGTCTCTCTTTACTGTCTGTCTCTCTTTACTGTCTGTCTCTCTCTCTTTACTGTCTGTCTCTCTCTTTACTGTCTGTCTGTCTCTCTCTCTTTACTGTCTATCTCTCTCTTTACTGTCTGTCTTTCTCTCTCTTTACTGTCTGTCTGTCTCTCTTTACTGTCTGTCTCTCTTTACTGTCTGTCTCTCTCTCTCTCTCTACTGTCTGTCTCTCTCTCTTTACTGTCTGTCTCTCTCTTTACTGTCTGTCTCTCTCTTTACTGTCTGTCTGTCTCTCTCTCTTTACTGTCTATCTCTCTCTTTACTGTCTGTCTTTCTCTCTCTTTACTGTCTGTCTGTCTCTCTTTACTGTCTGTCTGTCTCTCTTTACTGTCTGTCTGTCTCTCTTTACTGTCTGTCTGTCTCTCTTACTGTCTGTCTCTCTCTCTTTACTGTCTGTCTGTCTCTCTTTACTGTCTGTCTGTCTCTCTTTACTGTCTGTCTGTCTCTCTCTTTACTGTCTGTCTCTCTCTCTCTTTACTGTGTGTGCATGTGTGTGTGCTGCCCGGGGCTGTACCTCGCCATGGTTGAGAGATCTGGACAAACATGGAGGACAGAGGGCATTTGCATCCTTGCTTTGCATTTCTCTTTCTGCTTGCTACCATGGGCATCGCATTGCAATCCTCACCACCCTGTGCATGTCTGTCTCTTTCACACACACACACACACACACAAGCATGCCCTCTGTATGGGCGGGTGGAGGGTGATCTTTCATATATAGGACCCTAATCCAGCTTAGATTTTTTTAATCCAGCCACTTACTCTTGTTTATCCCCTGTAATCCCTGTGTGTGTCTCTGTGCCGGTTAAATCCAGACCCTGATCACAGATTGTCATTGGCTCTGTCTGTCCCTCTGTTAGTGAACCGTTAGGGATTGTTTTTAATGCTTGAACATTGTCGATACGTGTGTGTGTGCGTGTGTCACGCTGGGTGTGTGTGTGTGTGTGGGTGGAGAGGGGGCGGAGTCCTCGCTTTCCTTTGGCGTCTCAAACTCCCCGCTAAGCCTGACTTGTATCGGCACATGATTGTCGAGACCGCATGAGATAGAGTTTCAGCTACTCGCTGGTAATAGGGGGGATTAGCACTGTGAGAGGACGTCTGAAGCGATTTAGTCTGACGCGGCCTCTACCTTCATCTTTCCATGTCCCCCCCCCCCTCGCTCTCTCCCTCTCTCTCTTCATCTCTCCCCCCCCCCCCCCCCTCCCTCCTCCTCTCCCTGTAGAATGTGGAGCTACCGGACTCCTTCTCCGTGGAGCTGAAAGGTCTACTGGAGGGCCTGCTGCAGAGAGATGTCGCCAAGAGGCTGGGCTGTCTGGGACGAGGGTACACACACACACACACACACACACGCGCTCACACACACACACGCTCTACACCTGATGCTCTCATTAGATTCCCCAGCTGGGCCAACGACTGGGGTTCAAAGGAGTTCAACCTCCCTGATAGTAGGGGTGTACACAGGGGTGTCAACCAGGAAACGGGGGTGTACACAGGGGTGTCAACCAGGAAACGGGGGTGTACACAGGGGTGTCAACCAGGAAACGGGGGTGTACACAGGGGTGTCAACCAGGAAACGGGGGTGTACACAGGGGTGTCAACCAGGAAACGGGGGTGTACACAGGGGTGTCAACCAGGAAACGGGGGTGTACACAGGGGTGTCAACCAGGAAACGGGGGTGTACACAGGGGTGTCAACCAGGAAACGGGGGTGTACACAGGGGTGTCAACCAGGAAACGGGGGTGTACACAGGGGTGTCAATTAGGAAACGGGGGTGTACACAGGGGTGTCAACCAGGAAACGGGGGTGTACACAGGGGTGTCAATTAGGAAACGGGGGTGTACACAGGGGTGTCAACCAGGAAACGGGGGTGTACACAGGGGTGTCAACCAGGAAACGGGGGTGTACACAGGGGTGTCAATTAGGAAACGGGAGCCTCGGGGCTGATGAGGGTTGGATAGGATCAGATTAAGATGGTTGCTGGTAAACAAAACCTGTGAATGGGGTGACTGTGCTTTTTAAGTGTTTTTTATTTATTTATCGGAGACGTCGTGGTAACTACTGCCATCTGGTGTATGCGATGAGAAGTGTTTAGAACTGACCCTCCTCCTCTTTCCTGTGTCTCTCTGCGTGCGTGCAAACACACACACACACACGCGCACACACACAGGGCACCAGAGGTGAAGGAGCATCTATTCTTCAAAGGCATCGATTGGCAACAGGTGTACCTCCAGAAGGTAAGCTCTGGTGTGGGTATGTGGGTGGGGTCTCCAGAGTCCGGGGTGGGCGGGTGGGTGGGGGAGGGGGGGTGACTGGGGGGTGGGTTGTTGTCATAGTAATGCCCAGTGGTAATTATGGGGTGCCTGTTCATGGCCGAGTTCCCTCGGCTCAGTCCGCCCCGAGGCCTCCCAGGTGCCGTGGTATCACCGCACGGCACGCTTGGTTGCCGTGGTTACGCCTTTGCTTGAGGACGGCTGTGCCGAGGAACTCCTTGTCGTCGTTATTCCAGTCGCTCCGTCTGAAACGCGTCTGTCTTCTCCTCTCCCGCTTTCGTGTTTCCTCCCCCCTCCTCCTCCCCTCTCCTCCCCTCTCCTCCCCTCTCCTCCCCCCTCCTCCTCCCCTCTCCTCCCTCCCCCCTCCCCTCTCCTCCCTCCCCCCTCCTCCTCCTCCCCCCTCCCCTCCTCCTCCCCTCTCTCCCCCCCCTCCTCTGGCCTCCTCTCCTCCTCCCCCAGTACTCTCCTCCCCTCATTCCTCCCAGAGGAGAGGTGAACGCCGCCGACGCCTTCGACATCGGCTCCTTCGACGAGGAGGACACCAAGGGGATCAAGGTAGAGCAAGCCCGCTCACCACACGCACACACACACACACACACA
This sequence comes from Thaleichthys pacificus, assembly GCA_023658055.1. Taxonomy (NCBI): domain Eukaryota; kingdom Metazoa; phylum Chordata; class Actinopteri; order Osmeriformes; family Osmeridae; genus Thaleichthys; species Thaleichthys pacificus. The sequence continues at coordinate 8,429,714 of CM042865.1, forward strand.
CACACACACACACACACACAGGAGGGTATGCAGTGGATATCCCATCAGTATTTAATAATGATGGTGTGAAGGGTGAGCCAGCAGACTAGACACCAACCAGCCTGAACAGAGCTAGACTGCTTTGCTATAATGGTAAATGTCATTGAAAAGGCTGTCAAGCAGTCTTGAGTTTGATCACCACCTCTCACCTTTCCCCTCTGTTCTCTCTCTCTCCCTCTCTCTCTCTCTCTCTCTCTCTCTCTCTCTCTCTCTCTCTCTCTCTCTCTCTCTCTCTCTCTCTCCCTCTCCCTCCCTCCCTCCCTCTCTCTCTCTCTCTCTCTCTCTCTCTCTCTCTCTCTGTCTCTCTCTCTCCCTCTGTCTCTCCCTCTCTCTCTCTCTCCCCCTCCTCTCTCCAGCTGCTGGACAGTGATCAGGAGCTGTATAAGAACTTCCCCCTGGTCATCTCGGAGCGCTGGCAGCAGGAGGTGGCAGAGACCGTCTACGAGGCCGTCAACTCGGACACGGACAAGAACGAGGCCCGCAAGAGGGCCAAGAATAAACAGCTGGGCCACGAGGAGGGTGAGACACACACACACTATGACTCTCTCAACACACACTATGACTCTCTCAACACACACACTATGACTCTCAACACACACACACACACACCATGACTTACACACACACACACACACACACAGTGGCTTACACACACACACACACCATGGCTTACACACACACACACAGACTCTCTTAACACACACACGCCATGACTTCCACACACACACACACACGCAGGCTCTGAGCGCGGTCCCCCCTGTGTCCCCCCCAGACTACGCCCTGGGGAAGGACTGCATCATGCACGGCTACATGCTGAAGCTGGGGAACCCCTTCCTCACCCAGTGGCAGCGGCGCTACTTCTACTTGTTCCCCAACCGGGTGGAGTGGAGGGGAGAGGGCGAGTCTCGGGTGAGCCTCACACACACACACTCACACTCACACACACGTGTCTACCTCTGTCTGTGTCCATGTCGGTGTGTGTGTTGTCCGTCGCTCTCGGTCGAGTCTTGTCGCTGACCGTGAAGTCCGTGTTGTCTGTCCTCATGTGGCTCCTCTCTAAAGGACAAATGGCTAAAAACCTTAAGGCGGCACATGCTCACGGTGAGTAGAGGAGCGAGGGTACAGTCGTTAGTACAGTCGCGCTATCCAGTCATTAGTCCCACCCACCCTGTCTCTCACACGCCCCGGCCAACCAGGTGCTCCAGACACAGCAGACCCCCCCCCCCCTCCTCCACCCTACCAGGAGAGTAGAGCTGACCCAGCAGATTAGAAACCGCCCCCCCGGGGGAAACCGAGGGAGTCTCTTTCACTTCTGCGTTCCCGCCGAGAGGCTTTCCCGGCTCCTCCCCCCGCCGGGCGCTCTGTCCCCGCCCACAGCGCTCCGTAACTGGCTCCCCCCCCGGCCCCGCTTCTCAGTTCGCTCCCTCCCCCGAGCTGCCGTGTTTCTGGGTTGTTTTATTGACTGGTGGTGTGGCGGCGTCCGTCTCCCCCCCCCCCGCAGCAAAACCTGCTGACCATGGAGCAGATCGTCACGGTGGAGGAGACGCAGATCAAGGACAAGAAGTGCATCCTGCTGCGCATCAAGGGGGGGAAGCAGTTTGTGCTGCAGTGCGAGGTAGGTCACCGCCTCTCCCTGCCTGCCTTCCTCTCTCCCTGCCTCATCTACGAACTCCCCGCTCGACTCGTGACCTCCTGACAATGTCAACCCTGCGGAAGAAGTTTGGTTAACAAGGGCGTGTGTGTGGTGTGTGCGTGTGTGTGTGCGCAGAGCGACCCGGAGTTCGTGCAGTGGAAGAAGGAGCTGACGGAGGCCTTCACCGAGGCCCAGAAGCTGCTGCGCCGGGCGCCCAAAGTCATCGGCAAGGGCCGGGCGGCCGTGGTGGAGCTCTCCAAACCCCCCCTCACACACCGCAACAGCAACGGCCTGTGAACACACACACAACGCGCGCACACACACACACACACACACCCCTTCGACACAAACACACGCCCTACACGCACACACACACGTTTATATATATGATATATATACACACACGCACGCACACTGCTTCCTCTGCCTCCCCCCTTCCCCCCCCCTCCCATCAGCCACAAGCCCCCCCCCCCGTCACCCATACATTTGCTCGCACACACATGCACAATAAAGCTTCACATGATAGTGGGTGTGTGTGTGTGTGAGAGCCTTGAGCTCTTCTCCACCGTCGTCTCTGTCATCTAAACACACGTGGTCCGTAGCGGCGAAGGGGGGGGGAGCGGAGCGCGGGCACCCCCGAACCCTGCGGGTCAAACCCCACGCCCGGGGGAGGGAGGGAGACGAAGAGGAGCGGCCCCGAGCACGTCGACAGAGGAGCCCTCTGCATGCACCCAGCGGGAGGACAAGTCCTCCTCCCTCTCCTCCCGCACTCTGACCGGTACGCACGTGACATTTCGCCGCTATCACACCGACCCACTCGCAGCAGAACGTGTCTTCGGCGGAGGGGGTGGGGGGGATCGGGGGGGGTGAAGTTGACCTGTGGTGGCTTTTTATCCTCGGTCAGCTACCCCTCCCCCCCCCCCCTTCTCATCCCTCTTTCCTGGAGCCCACGGGGTCTCCTTGCTCCTCCTCCCCCCCCCCCCCCCCCCCCCAGACTGGATCACAGCAGGGGGGGGGAGAGAGAGAGACTTCGACCAATGGCAGCGCTCAGGAAGTGGACTATAGCCAATGGCGTCTCGCGGGGAGATCCATGGCATTGCTCTCTGGTGCGACAGTAGACTGGTGAAGGAGAGGACCCGGGGGGACGGGAGCGGAGGCTTGGCCAGGGCGCTCGTCTCCACCCTTACATCTGCTGAGGATTGGGCAAGAAAAAGAGGATTGTGTATGTGTTTGTCCGTAGCCGTCTGGTTCTCTGTGTGTGCGCGCACGTGTGTGTGTGTGTGTGTGTGTTTCAGTGAGGTGAAGGCCGCCGGGAGGAGAGGAGGCCTCAGCAGGGAATGTGTTTCTGTGTCTAAAGCAGGAGTGTGAGGTGGGGAGAGCAAAAAAAAAAACTGAAATTGCTCGACGGTTTTCGGAAAACCCTTTTTTTCGAAAAGACACTTTGCAGCCCCTCGACTTCCATGTACGCCCTCCCTCTGTTCCTCCGTTCATCATTTAAGTGCATAAAGTGCCAACGTCAATATTTACTTGAGTCACCTGAGAAACCTAGGACCCGTTCGGGGGGGGAGGGGGGGGGGGGAGAGAGAAAAAAAGCCGCCGTCGCCCCCGGATACCGCGGAGCCGGGCTGTACATTCAGACATGCAACTGTCCCCGGAACGCAGGAAAAGCGTAAGGACGGGCCTTCACAACGTCCCGTCACCATGGATACCGATTTTCGATTTGCATCGAACACGGCTGGGAAACCATGGCAAATGGGGGGCAGCCGCGAGGACCTCGTATCCATGGGGATTGGTAACCGTGGGCAACCGAGGAACAAACGCGTATGGGAGATTAAGACTTGGTGGAGCGATGGAATGAGGAGAGGAGTTGAGAGAGGAGTGGGGGATGGGGATGGGGGGGGGGGGGGCGTAACTGACTCTGGGTACTGTGGGTTTGAGTGTATATAAACAACCCTATCTCTGTGCATCTCAAGTATATTACTCTGTTTGCATTATTGGGGACTTCCTGTTTGCCTGTCCGTGAATCTGTCCTTCTGTCTCTAGGCTGAGGGGAGGGAGGGGGTACTGGTGGTGCTGGTGGCGGGGCGGGGCGGGGGTTGATTTGGGGGGGGGAGGGGGGTTTTGACAGCTTTCAATCAGTTGCGGCGTGCGTCCCTCAGAGTTGGAGGGGAGCGCTCCAGAACATTTCGGAGGTGCGCGCAAGAGAAGGGACAAAAGGCGTCAGGGCGGGCCTTGTAAGGTTGTGTGTGCGTACCGTCAGTGTCAGTCTTGCTGCAATCAAGAAATTCGATGATTTACACATGAGCACACACACACACACACAGGTTTCCAGACAGCACAGGGGGGGTTTGTCGGGGGGGGGGGGGGTGGGTGGAAGCTCCAGCCTAAATCAGAGACGTTAAGCCCGTTAGCTTTTTTTGTTAGCGATGAGAATCTTCTCCTGAACGATTCAGATTGCGGACGCTCACGTTTGGAAAGTGAACGAGCACAGAGCAGATACTTGGCGTCGAAGCGGCGCGACGGACAGCCGTGGTGTCCAATGCGATGAGGCCCGCTCGGAGGAAGGGGGCGGGATCGGCTGATGACTTCAGGGTTTTTTGGATTTTCATGCAGTAAAATGTGTCTTTGTCCCGTCGTCGAGTTGATGCATTTCTAGAAATGTGACTTGCATGTCTGACAGGGATGGTCTTATTTTAGGGTTTCATTCTTAGTAGCCTTTACCAGCCGGGGGAAGAAGTTGTCTTAGAGAGAAACGCTGTCACCTTTGAAGGTGTCTTATAATTTTGAATTTTAAAAACCAAAATGGTTGTTTTTCTTTGTTTTTTTTCGTTGTAATTTTCATTGAAACGATGTCGTTGCACCTTTTTATTAGCCCAATGTGTTACTTACTAGTTGTTAAATGTGCCAAAAAAAACCTGTTGCTGAGTCATATGCTGTTCTGAACCAATGACATCCCTGTTCTCAGAACTTGGACCCCTATAGCTCAGCAACAGCCTCCTGCCACAATGGCTGCAACCCACGACACGCACCACACACACACACACACACACACACCCCTGCACAGTCAACCTAAACAGGAGAGAATGGTTTTGGGGGGGGGGGGGTGTATTTCAAGGGGTACAAAAAAAGAAATAATGAAAATGAAAAAAAAAACTGACCAAATTTGCAGCGGGGCACGAGTTGTGTGTTGGCTGCAAGTACTCGAGGGCCTTTGCACCCCAGGAACATCACCCGGCTCTGTGCTTGCTAACGATGGTAGATTTATTCCACAGTGTCTGTATGTTGTGTGTGGGTGTGTGTGTGTGCGCACGCACGCATGTCTGCGTGCAGCATAATCGCTTTGTCTGTTTATTAAGTGATGTTTTTGTCATACACACGTTCTCTGCACACAACACTTGCTTGACACGAGACAATGAAAAAGGATGGCATATAGGAAAAAACAAACTAACAAAAAGTATATATAAATATATGTGTATATGAAATGACAAATGCTCTAGGTTTATTTAAATGATTTTAATGTAGAAACAAAAAGAATTAATTGTTTGGGGGAGGTTCTGGGTCTCGATGTGTGTAAAACTGTTTGTGGTGAAGATTTCAGCTCAGATCTTGCACATGAAGACTTTAGATATTGTACCTGCGAGTTACAGATGATTATTTTTGTTTGAATACCAGATTTTTTGCTCTCTTTCATATTTATTGTGTGTTTGGGGAACTAGCGCCCCCTGTCTACGAGCTCACCCTCCCCGAGATCTCGCTGTAGAAATCCTCTGGTCCACACCCATCAGAAATACTCTTTTTTCATGTGCCACATACAAACGCAAATACTACTGGCTTTGGGTTATCACCAATAAGGTTATGATGATGATGAATATTATTGATAATATTATTCAATGATTATTGTTATTAAATTTATTTTTATTTCAATGATTTTATTTTTGTTTTCAGGACAGGTAGGAACGTAAGTGTTGGACTGCTTATAAAAACAGTTCAGAAATAAAAATCATTTTTTCGTGTTGCTTTGTGTGACGCGTCTGTTATTGGCCCTGTTCGCCCTCTGTTCTGAGTTAAGGGTTTTCTCGGAGAGGTGGAAGTCTTCGGAGAACGCACAAGCAACATTTCGGAAACCCTTAACGAGCGAAATCATTTCACTGCATGATCAAGTGAGATAACGAGTCTCCCTGGGTTCGAATCCAGCAGGATGTGATGAGGACAGAGTAGGATACAACCATTTCCAATCAAACTCCAGCCGTGACCACGTTTCTCCCCATGCGGCGGCAGCACTCGGATGAGAATGTGGACCTGTTCACGCTAATGAAATAAATGTTCCCGTTTCCTCCTATGAGATCATCACTGATTGGATCTGCTTTGTTTTGACCTGCGAAACCGTGACGTTAGACCCATGTTTACGTCAAAGAGAAGGAGGTAGAAGATTGTTCCTTCCTGCTGGGCCTAGGTTTGGGGGTTGGGGTACAACACATCCAGTGCTATAAACCATCCAGCAGGACTCCCCTCCCTGTCTCGCAGCTGCAGCTGTCAATCAAGGCAGAGTGACATCTGATTGGTGGCTCAGAAAGCCAGTCCCACAGGAGAGCCTTTTCCAACTGTTGTCATGGACTGGTGTGTGTACGACCAAACGTGCCACAGGCATTCCCCCCCCTCCCCCTCGACGCAACCGCACACAACATTTCTCCTGTCGCTCAAGTCTTAACGACCTCTGAAAAACGACTTTCGCGAGCGTAATCATTCACTGACTTGGAGATTTTCTTCCTATCTCTTCCATTTCCTCTGACCCCCATCTCTATCTCCCTGCAGTCTCCCTCGGTGGTTTGCAAGTAGCCAGTTCTCCAAACAGGGTAGTATGCCTTGCCACCTCCCCCTGTTGCAGGATATTTATAGAGGAATCGTCTGTCAAACCAGCTGCCTTGCTTATCTCTGTCTCTGTGTGTGTTTGTGTGCGTGTGTGTGTGTGTGTTGGAGAGAGCGAGGTGGCTGTCTATGTCACTCTATTTTCTGACTGCCCTCGCTGCGTGCCTCACTCAGACTGTTTCTCCCCGGCGTGTGTGTGTGTCAGAGTGACGGTGTAGCTTAGCTTTGAAGGGTTGGAATTAAAACGGTCACTTGGGATTGTCTACCTTCCTTTGGCGGCCAGTCTAAGGTAGGCTATGGTGGTCTTGTGTGGATGGGTGCGATTTCGGAGCGGAAAGAGAGAAAGTTAGTTCTCATGACTTTATTTATAGCCGCACGACCCGCTGGCTGGGAAAGTCAGGTCAGGGCAGCCAGTAGCGTCCAGGCCTGGACACAGTAGCTACGAGTGGGATTTGACATTAGCCGCAAGTCACACACGGTCCCAAACAGAAGAGAGACAAAGGGTGGGCTTGGGTTGTGTCCAATTTGTGAAGACAACTGGCTCAGGACCAGTGATGTGGTTTTGTCTGTGTCAGGATCAGGGCTGCTTTTGTCGAAAAGACAGAACAATATGGTCGCTCTGGATAAGAGCGTCTGCTAAAGGACTAAATGTCTCTCTGGTAGAGCTGATTGTGATCACCATCATCACCATCATCATCCCGGAGAGATGACCTGTTATTCAGCAGTATGTCAGGCCCACATTCTCGGATCCTGACTCACAGCTTGACCAGCTAGGAGGCTGTTTACCCTAGCGACCCCGCGCTTCCTCCGTGCGTTTCGTCTGTGTGTGCGAGCCACCGACGTTAGCGACACCTCAACCTGGCATGGAACCTTTCCCCACTGCCCCTCCGACCCCCCCCCCCCCCCCCCCCCCCCCGCCGGCCTCGAGGAGGTCCGCTGTCCGCAGAGGGGAGAGCCTGAGGCGGGATGAAACACGAGAGCGGGTTGGGGGGCGCTGGAGACCCTGGTGGTGTGACATGCACGTCTTGTCATGGGACCGGTGGTCAGGGCGATGGCGTTGGGCGCGTGTTTATTTATGTACGCGCGTTAAGCAGGGAGAGAGATGTTGAGCTGTGATCACAGCGTCCAGGGTTTGTGTCTGATGCCTCACCTCTGTTATGGGATGATGATGATGATGATGATGATGATGATGATAAGGACACAACCGGCTGTTCTGGTGTTGACTGTCACGTCAAAGGAGACAGGTCCACGCATGTGCTGACCTTCTAACACTCACCTTACTCAAGGTAGCAGAACGAAAAGTCTGCAGGCTTAGCCACCATCATACACTGGACTTCTTCAACTCTCTAATATACGGGTATGGTGGAAACGTACATGCAGAGTCTCTAGCGGCGTGGCGTATATTCCTAAATACAATCCTCGAACACGACACAGGGTTCTTAGTTGAGCTGGAAAAAGGCTAGAGGAAGGGGTTTGACGGCTGCTTCGATTCTAGTGTTTACATTACATTTAGTCATTTAGCAGACGCTCTCATCCAGAGCGACTTACAGTAAGTACAGGGACATTCCCCCCCCCCCCCCGAGGCAAGTAGGGTGAAGTGCCTTGCCCAAGGACACAACATCATTTGACACGGCCAGGAATCGAACTGGCAACCTTCAGATTACTAGCCCGATTCCCTAACCGCTCAGCCACCTGACTCCCTAGTGCCCGTCTGACTTGTTGTCGTACCGGTGCAGGTAAGTTTCGGAGGGTTCTGACTGTGGTCTGTGGTCCGGTCGCGGTTTTGTTTCGGAGAAGCACTAAATGGCCTCTTGGGCTGCGTTAGCCAGGAAAAGGTTTTACTTGCGTGTGTGTCTGGGAAATGGGGGTTGATGGAGAACGGGCTGTTTCAAATGAGGCTCGTGGGAACCACTATGATGCCGTTGTCCCGGCTAAACTTGTTATGAACGAACCTGATTATTTGTCTACAGTATCATGCCGTTTGGGACTTCAGGGTTGCCAACCTTTGAGAAATTGAGGTTACAATTCGTGGTGGTTTCTCGTGTGTGTGTGTGTGTGGTTGTGTGTTTGTGTGTGTATTTACGGCGTGCGAGAGATCCGATACTCGTGAAGGATTGCATCCACTGTGTCTTGCAAAATCCCTTTAATTGACAGCGTAGACCTGAGCGGGGCTGTAACGGGATCCGGTCGGGGACATCTGCTCCGTCTGAGCTCGTCATAAACAAAACAAACTCACCACGAGATTCAGGACGTCCATCTGTGCCGTCCTCCTCATGCCTGTTTTTCACTTCCTTTCCCCTCCCTCTCTTTCTCTGCTCGTCTTTGTTTCTCTCTGTCCTTCTCCATCCTCCAGGTTTCACCGTGTTTCTGTCTTGCCCTCCACGCGCCCCCCCCCCCCCCTCACGCTCTGACATCACACCTGGCCGACCTCTGCTCACCACTCATCCCAACACCCTCCTCCCCCTAGCAACAGTCACCCATGGCGCTGTCTTCACGCTTAAAGCTCTGGGAGCAGAAGGGAGGTGCAGAGATTGTCGCATGCCGCATGACGTTGTGTGTTTTCTAGAAGGTTCCGGGTCGGGGGGAGGCGGGGGGGGGGGGGGGGGTCTTCGTGCTCCTGCCTGTTCTAGAATGGTTGGAAGTTGGAATTGTCGTGTTCCCGGAAGGATCGCTCTGCATGTGTCACTGATTGGGTGTTAGTGAGAACAGTCCTGATCAATGTGTACAGTGTGTGTCCAGAATGTTTACTTGTGAATGGAAGTGTTCACCAAGTCCTGCATGCTGTGGTCAACTGTCTACAATACACTATGTACTATACTTCCCATGCTGTACATACCATCGTGTCCTGTTGTTGTTTTTCGTACACTGTCTGTGACCACTCAAATCTCCAGAGAGACTGTGGGCTGTAGTTACCCAGTGGTACTGGTGGGGGAATGTGCTGACAGGAGAGTCTCATCATTTTAATGGGAGAGAGAGGAAAGGGAGACAGAGAGCGAGGAGAGAGGAAAAACAGAGAGAGAGAGGGAGGGAGAGAGAGAGAGAGAGAGAGATGGCAGGTTAGCAGAACGGTTCGACTGACCTTTATCATTCTCTCCTCCTAATAAGAGCAGATGATCTCCCTGGGCTAACTCTCCTCCCCCTGACCCCGGGCTCTCTACTGACCAATCAGCTCTCCCCCCCCCCCTTTTTTTTAAAACTTTTATTGTCCAATCAGAACTTTTTTTTATTATGATGATGTTGATACCAGGCATTTGCTTATAGAGAAACACTAAACATTAGGATATCTCACGAATGAGCACAAGAAATTGATTGTGTCTGTCTGTGGGTGAGTTTGTGTGTGTTAGTGTATGCCCGAGATAGACTACGGCCTTGAAATTGCATGTTGACAAGGCTGCAAAGACCTTGCACAGCCACACATGACATTTTCCATGTACGTGGTACCCATCATTCAAAAGGAATTACAGGTTAAATCCAGTACTTTCTCCTGACCCTGAACATCCATTCAACCTGACAAATATACCCAATCTGCTCTTATCAATAGCAAACTCGCACGAGAACACGCTAACTAGTATCCAGTGACGAGTTCCATAGATTAGCGAGAGTTCTACGGGTTAGCGCATGACAAAAGGACCCAGGAAATCCCCTTGTCCTCCACACACATCATTCTCTCCATCCCTCCGTCCGTCTACAGATCAAGGAGGAGAAGAAGCCGGTGGCGGCCGCCGTATCCCCCCCGCCCGTCACGGCCGTGCCGGGGGGCTTCCTCAGGCAGCTGGTCAGAGAGACCGAGAAGGAGACCAAACAGAAGGAACCGGAAGCCAAAGAAGAGAAGGCAGTAAGAAAGATGGAGAGGGGACGGAGAGAGGGAGGCGGAGAGGGGGGGGGAGAATGTGAGAGAGGAGGTGAAGAGGGAGGGAGGGAGAGAGAATGTGAGAGGGAGGTGAAAAGGGAGGGAGAGAGAGAATGTGAGAGGGAGGTGAAGAGGGAGGGAGAGAGAGAATGTGAGAGAGGAGGTGAAGAGGGAGGGAGAGAGGAGGTGAAGAGGAAGGGATTGTACATTATGCTGGTTTATCCCATGTGGGGAAAAGAGTTCAGTTAGATCACATTTTAAATGATTACATGAGAGCTCAGTACGTTTTCATTGTATTGATCTTTTTCAACACAACTGGACGTTCACTGATTTTGTTACTATTCGCATTTTTGTATACAACTCGAAAACGTATATGTACGTAGGTTTGTACTTTCGCTTTTTGCGGGGATCTCAAACGGCCGGCACGCGGGCCACTTCCGGTCCACGGAATAGAATAATTGTTACTAGTAGTTTTCACATATTTATTATTTTATTATTATATTAGAATTTTATATAATATTTTCGGCATAATGTAGCAGGCCGTAGGAAGGGGGGCCGGAAGTGGCCCGCGGGCCGGCAGTTTGAGATGGCTGACATAGTCTGTCAGTGGGTTTCACTGCTCAGTCATTTTTGCTTGTTTCATTTCCTGGTGTGTATTTTCTCATCTGCAGCCCAGTAAGTTGAGTGACGATCTAGTCCAGCAGTTCCTCCTCCCAGACCAGACTCCACCAATCCTGGAGGCGGAAATGTCTCTCCGAGCCGAAAAAGCAGTCAACGGCGAGCGGGGTCGCCACCCCGCCCAATCGGAGCTCAAGACCTCATCGCCGAGGCGAAACCTTTCACCGGAGGTCAAGAGCCCGTCGCCGGTCAAGGAAGTGAAACGGGAAGTGACATCAGAGCACGTACAGGAAGAGAGGGAAGAGAAGGTGTCGAAGGCGACGAGGACCCCCGAGGGGGGGCGGGAGAGAGAGCAGAAGGAAGTGAGAAAGGAGAGAGAAGAGGAAGTGAGAGAGGAGAGACAGGAACCTGAGGGGAGACCGGCAGAGACCACCATGACGGAACATGAGAAGATAGAGGTGAGCGTGTCACGCAGTGCCGTGTGGGCATGCTAGCAGCACACCTGCTGTTACACACACATTCTCTGACGCTCTCTCTTTCTGTCTCACACAGATGATTGTAATGATAGAATATAGATTCTTTAAACATCTTTCCCTTGTCCCCTCCTGACCCTTGATCTGTCTCCCAGGTGAGAGATGTATGGTACGAAGTTGGAACAGTGTGGTATATCCACAAGGATGGTTTTAACCTTGGTAAGACACACACAAACACACAGATAAACACACACTCACACACACACGCATAGTGATCGCTTCGATGTGAGATTTCTAGTTTGGTGTGTCCACTGTGGGTGTTTTGAGGAGCCTGTTTGTGTGGGATGGGGGTTAGGGTTCCATGTTATGAATAGGCTGACTGCTGCTTCCTGGTCCTCACCAGTAGAAGCCCCGGTTATCCTGTCACACTGATGTCTACTGGTCTGCCCACATGTGGAAAGCAGCACCTCTCCCTCTCTCTCTCTCTCTCCCTCTCTCTCTCTCTCTCTCTCTCTCTCTCTCTCTCCCTCTCTCTCTCTCTCTCTCTCTCTCTCTCTCTCTCTCTCTCTCTCTCTCTCCCTCTCTCTCTCTCTCTCTCTCTCTCTCCCTCTCTCTCTCTCTCCCTCTCTCTCTCTCTCTCTCTCTCTCCCTCTCTCTCTCTCTCTCTCTCCCTCTCTCTCTCTCTCTCTCTCTCTCTCTCTCTCTCCCTCTCTCTCTCTCTCTCTCTCTCTCTCTCTCTCTCTCTCTCTCTCTCTCTCTCTCTCTCTTACACACACTGTGTTTGAATCAATTTCTCACTTTTTCCAATTTTCTTTCCCTTACTCTCTCTCTTCCCTCCTACTCCCTCTCATTCTCTTACCCCCCCCCCTCTCTCTCTGTCTCCATGTCAACCCTTTCCCCTCTCCCCCCCATGTGTGGTAATCTCCTTTTCCTCCAGCCTCTGTCCAGACCCTCTCAGCAGTAATCCCATCAAACCTTCATATGCCCACACAACCCCTGACCCGAGCCCCGCACCCCTTACCAGGGGATCAGGGAATCATTATTATATGTGTCATACTACCCAAACACACGCACACAAACACACACAAACACACACACTCACATGGCTCCACACAGAGTCCAGAACAGGATCATAGAATCCCAGATGTATATAAGAGATTATTCTCCTAGCATATAAACCCCTACAAATCCCTTTTCGCCGTGCAGAACATCTGTTTATACAGTAGAGAGTCTGTACCTACACAAGCCACATAACAATACACTCTACAGCAGCATCTAGGAACATGAGCAGGCTGAATTCAAATGTCATTATGGTGGAATATGATGCAGGATGTGACCACTGAGAGATGATGCTATTGGTGGATTGAATTTGAGCTGCTCTCCTATTGGTGTGTCTTGTGTTGCAGCCACTCAGCTGAAACCAGACGAGGGCACTCCTGATCTCCCAGCAGGCCGAGTGAGAGTCAGGCTGCAGACAGACGGAACGCTGCATGACGTCTCTGAGTATGATATCGAGAAGGTACTTCCTTCCCTGTACTTTCTGACATTCTACACCAAACACCGGAGAGTGTTTTTTTTTTCACTTTCCGTCTTTCTCTGAGGATTTCTAACAGTCTCCCTCTCTCTCTCCATCTCTCTCTCTCTTTCTCTCTTTCTCACCCTCATCTCTTTCTCTGTGTCACTCTCTCACCCTCATCCCTCTCTCTCTCTATCCTCTCTCTGTCTGTGTCTCTCTGTCTCTCTCACCCTCCTCTCTCTCTCTATCCTCTCTCCCTGTGTGTGTGTGTCTCTCTGTGTCTCTCGCTCCCCCCCAGTGTAACCCCGCTGAGCTGGATCTGTGTGAGGACCTCAGTGAGCTCCAGAGTGTGAACGAGTGCGGGCTGCTGCACACCCTAACCAGCCGAGCCAAAGCCAGGCTGCCTCTCACCCACGCAGGGCCCAACCTGTTAAACCTGTGGCCGCCTCAGCACCCCAACAGCAAGGTCAACACACACACACACACACACACACACACACAGAGACACACACACACACAGACACACACACGTGGGATGGGTACAGCTCAGAGGCAGAGTATTTGACACAAACCCCCAGGTTCAGACTCGGACGTTGCTTTGGATAAGAGCGCTCGCCAAACGAATACACGACGCGACCCACAAATACACACACCCAGACACGCACGTAAACAACACGATTGTCAGCAAACCACGCCCATAATGTACGCTTACCCGTAAACAGCTACCCCCCTCACCCCCATCCCTCCACCCACCACCAACGTCCCACCCTCTGTCTCTCCCCCCACCAGACCCCCAAGTCTCGGAGGGGGAGTCGGTGTGGGACGCCCCCCCGGCCCTGGCCGCTCTGGTGAAGCGTGTGTACGTCTCCATGGTGGGCAGGAGGAAGGACCAGAGTGTGTGCGCGGTGGACGCAGCGGCACGGGGAAGACCACGGCGTGCCAGGCGTTCACACACGGCCTCCTCAAACAGGCTGGCACGGCCGGGACCAACATCAGCGGTCCGTATCAGTGTATCAGTAGGAGCGTGGGAGGGGAGGAGGACCTTATTTACATGACATCACATTCTTATCTGTATTCTTAACCCTCCATGTGTGTGTGTCTGTGTGTGTGTGTGTGTGTCTGTGTGTGTGTTACTGTGTCACAGTGGAGAGAGTGCAGGCCATGTTCACGGTGTTGAGGTCTTTCGGGTGCGTGAGCTCGCAGCACAGTGATGCCTCCTCTCGATTCGCCATGGTGTTCTCCCTGGACTTCAACCACGCCGGGCTGGCTGCCGCGGGACACCTGCAGGTACACACACACCAACGCACACACACACGCATCCACCCGTACATGCACAACACTACTGCTGCACCTGCTACACATACAAAAGAATCATCTCTTTGTCCTCTTCCTCTGCGTTCCTCCCTCTCTCCTCCAGACCATGATGTTGGAGAAATGGAGAGTGTGTCAGAAGCCAGAAGGAGAGAGCAACTTCCTGGTTTTCTCTCAGATGCTGGCTGGACTTAATACGGAGATGAGGTACTCTTCTTAACCCAGGCAGCGCACGACACTAGAGCCGTGGAGAGACGGACGGGAAGGCTGTGACCAGGAGGGCTGTTTTGACCTCTGTGAACCGGAAGTGTGAAACTATACTTGACATCATATCCTGTTTCCTCCTGACAGGACAGAGTTGCAGCTGCACCAGTTACCTGAGTTTAACTCCTTTGGGATTGTCACGCCAACCAAGGTAATCAGGACATGAAGACTATATGGAGTTTCTCTGCTCTGATGTTCCATGTGTTGTTTTGGAGCTTTCCTACGAAAATAATATGCATTCTCTCCGCCGCATTCCGCCCCTTCTCCCTTCTTTCCCCTCTCTTCTCTCCCTTCATCAGGTGGAGGAAAAGCAGCGTGCCTTTGTGGCCTTCACAAAGCTGCTGGCTGCCATGGAAACGCTTGGCTTCACCGGGGACGAGCAGAGAGCGATTTGGCATGTTCTGGCTGGAATATATCACCTCGGGGTCGCGGGGGCGTGTAAAGGTGACACTTTTGTTCCTTCTTCTGGTGCTTCTTGCTTTTTCCCCTCCCAACCAGCGGCTCCGAAAATCCTCCCTGCTCCCTCTATCTCTGTTTCTCTCTCTCTCTCTCTAGTTCTCTCCCTCTCTATCTTTCTCTGTTGCTCTGTCTTGCTCTTTCTGTTACTCTCTCTCCCTCTGTTTGTCTCTGTGTCTGTCTCTGTCTCTCTCTCTCTCTCTCTCCTCTCTCTCTCTCTCTCTCTCTCTCGCTGACGACTCACCCCCCCTCACTCTTTCCCCCCCCCGCCCTCCATCCCTTCCCCCAGTGGGCAGGAGGCAGTTTGTGAGCTTCGACAGCGCCCAGACGGCCAGCTGCGTGCTGGGCTGCGAGGGGGAGGAGCTCCAGACGGCCGTGTTCAAGCACCACCTGAGGCAGCTGCTGCAGAGAGCCACGGGCGGGGGCCGCGAGAGGCACGCCCAGGCCGAGTCAGAGGACGGTGAGACGCACGCACACACACACGCGTCTACACACAAACACACACAGGCACACTCGCGCACGTGTACACACACGTATATACCCACGTGAAGGTATAGGTTGAGGTTCACTCGAGTGAATGTTCCCCCCACAGGTCCTCGACTGAGCGCCTCTCAGTGTGTCGAGGGGATGGCCGCCGGGCTCTACGAGGAACTCTTCACTGCTGTCGTGTCGCTCATCAACAGGTAAACGCGCCTGCTACCCACACACCTACACGCGCAGTCATTTCTACAGTCAAACAAAAACTTGAACCATTTCTGTGAACCGTCCTGAACTCACATACGCTCCCACAGACAGTTGCTCGATAACACACACACAAACATGCGCAGGCTCACACACACACACAGTCTAACGTGTGTGTGTGTGTGTGTCGCAGGGCTCTGAGTTCCCAGCACCTGACCCTGGCCTCCGTGATGGTGGTGGACACTCCCGGCCTCCGCAACCCCCGTCACACCCGAGAGGAGCGGGCGGCGGGCTGGGCCGAACTCTGCCACAACTACCTCCAGGAGAGGCTGCTGGAGCACTACCACACACACACCTTCACACACACTCTGGAGCGATACACACAGGTAGGACACCACACACAGAGCACTACCACACACACACCTTCACACACACTCTGGAGCGATACACACAGGTAGGACACCACACACAGAGCACTACCACACACACACCTTCACACACACTCTGGAGCGATACACACAGGTAGGACACCACACACAGAGCACTACCACACACACACCTTCACACACACTCTGGAGCGATACACACAGGTAGGACACCACACACAGAGCACTACCACACACACACCTTCACACACACTCTGGAGCGATACACTCAGGTAGGACACCACACACAGAGCACTACCACACACACACCTTCACACACACTCTGGAGCGATACACTCAGGTAGGACACCACACACAGAGCACTACCACACACACCTGCACACACACTCTGGAGCAATACACTCAGGTAGGACACCACACACAGAGCACTACCACACACACACCTTCACACACACTCTGGAGCGATACACTCAGGTAGGACACCACACACAGAGCACTACCACACACACACCTTCACACACACTCTGGAGCGATACACACATGTAGGACACCACACACAGAGCACTACCACACACACACCTTCACACACACTCTGGAGCGATACACTCAGGTAGGACACCACACACAGAGCACTACCACACACACACCTGCACACACACTCTGGAGCGATACACACAGGTAGGACACCACACAGAGCACTACCACACACACACACTCTGGAGCGATACACTCAGGTAGGACACCACACACAGAGCACTACCACACACACACCTTCACACACACTCTGGAGCGATACACTCAGGTAGGACACCACACAGAGCACTACCACACACACACCTTCACACACACTCTGGAGCGATACACTCAGGTAGGACACCACACACAGAGCACTACCACACACACACCTTCACACACACTCTGGAGCGATACACTCAGGTAGGACACCACACACAGAGCACTACCACACACACACCTTCACACACACTCTGGAGCGATACACTCAGGTAGGACACCACACACAGAGCACTACCACCACACACCACCTTCACACACACTCTGGAGCGATACACTCAGGTAGGACACCACACACAGAGCACTACCACACACACACCTTCACACACACTCTGGAGCGATACACTCAGGTAGGACACCACACACAGAGCCCAGGCAGGGTCCGTAAATAAGATGATAAGATAAACTGAGTCACATTGAGGTTGAGGAGGCTGTGTGATTGGTTGTCGGCTACTTGTTGTCTGACTAGTTGTGCGTGGTGGGTGTTGTGGTGTGTTGTGGTGTGTGTTGTGGTGTGTTCTCCAGGAGAGAGTACCTGTGACTTTGAGTGTCCAGAGAGCAGCCCTGCCGAGGTGGTGTCCTCCATCGACCAACCTGCTCTACAGGTACACCAAACCAAAGCCTCTTCTCCCTCCCTGCCTCCCTCCACACCCCCTGGACTCCCCTTCTCTCCTCAGACACCATCATCTGACATGCAAACAGACAGTTGGACCCAATTTTCTATGTCCATTATGTAGTTAACGGGAGCTGACGGGAGATACGTGTGCTATCTTGTGTTGTTATCTGTGTGTGTGGTGTGTACGTGTGTGCCCGCGTGTGTGTATACATATGTGTGTGTGTGTGTGTGCATGTGCCTGTGTGTGTGTTAGGTGCGGGCAGCAGATGGAGACCCCAGAGGGTTGCTGTGGGTCCTGGATGAGGAGATGGTGACCCAGGCTCCAGTGAGAACACCGTACTGGAGAGGGTCTGCCGGTACTACAGCGACACTGGTGAGAGAGTGGGTGACGGTAGTACGCGGGTGTGGACTACAGGATGGGTTTCACACTGGATTTGTGTTCGTTTTTAAGAATATGAGTATTTTTCAGTCATGTGTGTAGTTCACGAAGAGTGTTACCTAGGTTAAGCTAGCTGAAGCTAATCCTCCTCTTCCTCCTCCTCCTCTCTTTCCTCCTCCTATCCTCTTGATCCTCCTCCTCCTCCTCCTCCTCCCTCCTCCCCTCCTCCTCCTCCTCTCCTCCTCCCTCCTCCCCTCCTCTCCTCTCCTCCCTCCTCCTCCCCTCCTCCTCCTCCTCCTCCTCCTCCTCTCCTCTCCACCTCCCCTCCTCCTCCTCCTCCTCCTCAGTGCGGCAGTGTGAGCAGCCTCTCCAGTGCGAGGTGAGCCACTTGATGGGTTCTGACCCGGTCCGCTACGACCTCACAGGATGGTTCGGCCTGATCCAGAGCAACCCGTCCGCCCTCAACGCCATCTCACTGCTGCAGAACTCCTCCGTGTACGTCCCTGCGTGTGTGTGCGTGTGTATGTGTGCGCACGTGCGTGTGTGTGTGAATGTCACCGGTGCCTCTCTCTGACCCAGCGCCCCCTCTCTTTCCTGCCCCTCAGGGCGGTGGTGAAGGCTCTGTTTGCCCCCAGGGCCTCTGTGCCCCCCCTGTGTCGGGGTCTGGGGGGCGTGGAGGGGGGGAGTCAGCGCTCCCTGCAGAGGAGCGGCACCATCAGGAAGACCTTCAGCGGAGGAATGGCAGCCATACGCAGACACTCCCACTGCATAGCAGTCAAGCTGCAGGCCGTAAGTCTGTCCAAGTGGCTGAACGGTTAGGGAATCGGGCTAGTAATCTGAAGGTTCGATTCCTGACCGTGTCAAATGACGTTGTGTCCTATGGGCAAGGCACTTCACCCTACTTGCCTCGGAGGAATGTCCCTGTACTGTACTTACTGTAAGTCGCTACCTCTCTCGCCCGTGTACAGGACGCTCTGCTGAACCTGATCCGCAGAGCCAGTCCTGTCTTCCTGCAGTGTGTGCAAGCCAAGATGGAGGGCGGAGCGTTCGACATCCCTGCTCTCAGGGTCCAGCTGCACTCCACGCAGATCCTGCCTGCCTTGCAGCTCTACCGCACAGGTGCTTTAGCGCTAGCCCTTAGCATTGGCATTAGCCCACCGTCTCCACAGAACACCACACGGGTTAGCGTCAGCTTAGCTTTTGACCTCGTTGGAAGAACTGTTTGTGACACAAGTTGGCTTTCTGCCACAGCCAGTCAAAGCGGTAGTGCAGTGGAAACATGTACAGGGATATGAAAGAGAATTAGGCTACAGCTAGCGACTCTTCTCTCCTCCAGGCTACCCAGAACACATGACTCTGAGTGACTTCCGCTGCCGATTCCAGGCTCTCTCACCACCCGTCATGAAACGTTACGGATCAGTGTTCATCACCCCGGACGAGAGGAAGGTAGGACACACACACACACACACACAGGAGAGCAGGTAGCTACCATGTGGTCGGATTGTGTTCGATTGTGTCTCTAATTGTTGTGTTACTCCCAGGCTGTGGAGGAACTGATGGTAGAGTTGGATGTAGACAAGAAGAGTCTAGTTCTGGGAGCCAGCAGGGTGAGGACTACTATATACATACCATCCCTGTACTATCTCCATACTATCTCTGCAATATCTCCATACTATCTCTGCAATATCTCCATACTATCTCCACACAATCTCCATACTATCTCTGCACTGTTACCATGGTACCTCCACCGCCTGCGGTCTTCACCCTCCCTCCCTCCGTCTCCCAGGTGTTTATGAAACGTGGCGTGCTTCACTACCTGGAGCAGCTGAGAGACCAGCTGGTCAGCGGTTGGCTGATTCACCTGCAGGCTGCCTGCATGGGTCACCAGGCCAGACAGAGGTACCGCAAACTCAAGGTGAGCCACAGCCCCTGACCCCTGACCTCTGACCCCTGACCCCTGCCCTTCTGCCAGGGACATGTGGATTTCCATAGGATATGTTAGTGGCCTGAGTGTGTTCGCTTACAGGTGTGTGTGTGTCCTTGTCATCTCCAGGTGCAGCAGATGGCACTGCGCTGTGTGCAGAGGAACATCCGCGCCCTGAGAGGCGTGGCCAAGTGGAGCTGGTGGCGACTCTTCTGCAGAGTGCGCCCCCTACTGGATGTCAACATGGACGATGAGAGGCTCAGGGCCAAGGAGGTACACACACGCTCACACACATACACACTCACACACACACAAACACACTTACACGTACGCACACAGGCGCACGCCTTCCATTAGCATCAGTAAAGGATATTAGATTAGGCATCAGGAGGAGATGATGTCACTGGGAGAAGGAGGATGGCAGGAGGAGGATGATGTCGGGGGGAGAAGGATGATGTCAGAAGGATGAGGAGGATGTCCAGGGGAGGAGGATGATGTCAGGGTGAGGAGGATGACGTCAGAGGGAAGAGGAGGACGTCAGAGGGAAGAGGAGGATGTCCAGGGGAGGAGGATGATGTCAGAGGGAAGAGGATGACGTCAGAGGGAAGAGGATGACGTCAGAGGGATGATGTCACGATCCTGTCCTGTCCGTTTGTCCTCAGGATGAGATATCCGCTCTGAGGCGCCGGCTGGAGAAGTCGGAGAAGGAGAGGAACGACCTGAGGCAGACTGCCGACGTCCTGGAGACCAAGGTGTGTGTGCGGCCCGCTAACCTCTATCACAGCTCCGCCACGCAGCCAGGGACGGTCCCCCCGCTAAGCGTTTTCCGCGTGTGGCCGTTTAGGTGACGGCGGTGTCGTCGGAGCTGAGCGACGAGCGTTTCCGCGGCGAGGCCGCCTGCCAGGCGCTGGACGTGGAGAGGGCGGAGAGGCTGCGCCTCACCAAGGAGAACAAGGAGCTCCAGGTATCTGCCTCTCCCTCTGCTTATCCCTCTGCACTCTGCCTCTCCCTCTGCCTCTGCCTCGCCGAGCTCTCTCGGAGAGACCTGTCGGAAAGGCCTCGCGACTCACGCGTTCTCCCGTCTCCTCCCCCCCCCCCCCCCGCTCCTCAGGCTCGCCTGGACCAGTGTAAGGTCACCGTGGAGACGTTGGAGAAGCAGGTGGAGGAGGAGAAGCAGAAGGTCCAGAGCAGAGGGAGCCAGGCGGGGGCGGGGACAGGTGAAGCACCCCTCGTCTTTTCCCAGACATAACAAGGGACTCCAGCTCGTTTGTGTTTCTTCTTCTGGGCTTTCGCTTCCTTTTTATCCCTGTCCTTGTGCTCGTCCTCCTCCCTGCCCCCTCTGTCCTCGCCCCTGCCCCCTCCGTCCTCCTCCTTGCCCCCTCCGTCCTCGCCCCTGCCCCCTCCGTCCTCCTCCCTGCCCCCTCCGTCCTCCTCCCTGCCCCCTCCGTCCTCCTCCCTGCCCCCTCCGTCCTCGCCCCTGCCCCCTCCGTCCTCCTCCCTGCCCCCTCCGTCCTCCTCCCTGCCCCCTCCGTCCTCCTCCCTGCCCCCTCCGTCCTCCTCCCTGCCCCCTCCGTCCTCCTCCCTGCCCCCTCCGTCCTCCTCCCTGCCCCCTCTGTCCTCCTCCCTGTCCCTCTGTCCTCCTCCCTGCCCCCTCTGTCCTCCTCCCTGCCCCCTCCGTCCTCCTCCCTGCCCCCTCTGTCCTCGCCCCTGCCCCCTCTGTCCTCCTCCCTGCCCCCTCCGTCCTCCTCCCTGCCCCCTCTGTCCTCGCCCCTGCCCCCTCTGTCCTCCTCCCTGCCCCCTCTGTCCTCGCCCCTGCCCCCTCTGTCCTCCTCCCTGTCCCCCTCTGCAGGTGGCGAGATGGCCCTGCAGCTGGAGTGCTGCCAGACGGAGGTGGAGTTTGTGCGCCGGCGTCTGAAACAGACCGAGGAGAGGCTGGAGTCAGAGAGGCAGGCGCGCCAGCAGCTTGACACCAAGGTCTCACACACACACACACACACACACACACACACACACACACACACGGACACACACTCAGAAAGACACACACACTCACTCAGAAAGACACACACACACACTCACTCACTCAGAAAGACACACACACTCACTCACTCAGAAAGACACACACACACACGGACACACACTCAGAAAGACATACACACACACGCACACACACACGGACACACACAGACACACACTCAGAAAGACACACACACTCACTCAGAAAGACACACACACACACACACTCACTCAGAAAGACACACACACACACACACGGACACACACTCAGAAAGACACACACAGAGACCAAATCACCAAGACACACAGAAAGTGCAAATGCACAGAAAGACACACAGACGCACAAAAGGACTATGACAGTGACTCATCTCTCTCTTTGTGTGTGTGTGTGTGTAGGTGGCCTCTCTGCAGGTCCAGCTGGAGCAGTCCAAGAAGAGCGTGACGGAGCTGAGGCGTCAGTGTCGGCGCGTGACCTCCGACCTCCAGGACGCCCGCGTTCTCACCGACAGCCTGCAGAGCCGCGCTCACGAGCTCGACCGCAAACAGAGGAGGTGTGTGTGTGTCGACGGCACGAACCTGACCCTGAAGAGAAATGTGCTGATTGGCCAGAGCCGGTTGTCGGTTCATAATCATCTGTTCAAGGTTTCATTGGAAAAGCTTTTGTGTGTGTGTGCGTGTGTGTGTGTAGGTTTGACAGTGAACTGACTCAGGCTCTGGAAGAAGCAGACAATGAGAGAGGCCAGAAGGACAAGGCCATCCAGGAAAACACGGCTTTGGGAGCGCAGTTTTTCACCATGCGCCGGGCTATCCAGGTACGGCCGTTGGTGCACGAGTGTGTGTCCAATTTCACTGGTAAACGTCCTACCTGTGTGTTTGTATGCCATCGTGTGTGTGTTTTTTTTTAACAAGTTAATTTCCCCTCTTTCTCTCTCTTTCTCTCTCTTTCTCTCTCTTTCTCTCTCTTTCTCTCTCTCTCTCTCTCCCTCTCTCTCTCTCTGTGTGTGTGTGTGTGAGCAGGACAGCCAGGCGGAGGTGGGCCGCCTCCAGCAGCAGAAGGAGGAGCTGTGCGCCCAGATCCGGGACCTCAGCCTGCCCGTGGACCTGGCCTCCGACTCGCTGCCCGACCTGAAGAAGCAGCTCCGCCTCCTGGAGGGCCAGACCACCCAGAGAGGGGAGGAGGTCGCCCAGCTCAACGCCAAGATCCAGCAGCAGCAGCAGGTCCACACACACACACACACAGAGAGAGAGACCCACGGGGCTGTCGATATCTGCTCCCAGAACAGTCGTCGGACACGCACGCGCGCACACACACTCCCTCTCTCTCCACCAACCCCTCCTTTCCTCTTCCTCCTAACTCTGGCCCCTTCCCTCTCCGTCTATTCATCCCCTCCTCCTCCTCCTCCCCCTCCTCCTCCTCCTCCCCCTAATCCCCCCCTCCTCCTCCCCCTCCTCCCCCTCCTCCCCTCCTCCACCCCCTCCCACAGATGCACCTGCGCTTCGAGATGGAGATGGAGCGGATGAAGCAGATTCACCTGAAGGAGCTGGAGGACAAGGAGGAGGAGCTGGAGGACGTGCACAAGTCCTCCCAGAGAAGGGTGAGTGCCCCCCTGACCCCCTGACCCCCTCCCCCTGACCACGCCCCCTCACCTCTCTCACCCGCCCCTCCCTCCTCTCCCCCCCGCGCGTGCGACAGCTCAGGCAGCTGGAGATGCAGCTGGAGCAGGAGTACGAGGAGAAGCAGATGGTGGTCCACGAGAAGCACGACCTGGAGGGCCTCATCGCCACGCTGTGCGACCAAGTAGGCTGAGAGACACACGCCCGCACGCACACACACACACACACGCACGCAATCTGGACTGAGCCACAAGCAGACAGCTGGAACAAACACACTCAATCTCATGGGGCTTAAAGTACTGTTGAAGCACAGTGGTGGAATTGACTTTCCCCTGGGCTGCCGCACTTGTGTGTGTGTGTGTGCGTGGGTGAGTGCGTGGGTGTGCGATTGCCTCCATCCAATCAGAAGGCGCGTATAGATTTTTTTCCGCTGTAATGCTCCAGGTGATGGAACACGAGGCGTCGCTTCTACAAACGAGCGACAGAGCCGAGTCGTCCAATCGACTGCGGGGCTGTCACAGGCACAACACAGCCTCGCTCCGTGCCCGCGCCGACAGATGTCCAATCTCTGTCGTGTCCCTTTTAACACGCATCAAAACCAGCCGTGGCCGGACAAGTATCCCGCCGTGACCCGCGACAAACACACGACAACCTAACAGCCCGTGGAGATCGAAGCCACAGCTCATGTCAGAGCTATTTCACCTGGATTCATGTCAACAAATGAACATATTCCTAGACACCGAGGAGGGGGAGGGGTTATAAGTGTGGGTGAAGGGGTATTTGGGTGCGGGTTTTTCCGGGGGTTTTCCGGCATGAGGTGTTAATCCCTTTGGTGTGTTCTGGAAGGTGGGTCACAGGGACTTTGACGTGGAGAAGAGGCTGAGGAGAGACCTGAAGAGGACCCACGCCCTGCTGGTGGACGCCCAGCTGCTGCTGTCCACCATGGACAGCCCCGGACACAGCCAGCCCGGAGGCAGCAAGGAGCAGGTCGAACGGCTGCACTGCCAGGTATGTGCAAACACACATACAGACATATCCACACTCACACACGCATGCAGACACACGCCAACCAGAACACACCAATCAAAACACCGGCGGCTCTCTCACACATAGCAGACACCTGACTGCTATGTGAGCGCCATGCGCCCCGCGCGGTCCTGAGTGGTGCTAACAGGGCGCGTGTCGTCTCTCCGTCTCCCGTGTGCCAGCTGGAGGAGAGCGAGGCGCGGCGAGCCGAGGCCGAGAGCCTCCAGAAGACCCTGGCCCAGGAACTGGAGAACGCTCAGATCGAACTCGAAAACATCTGCAAGCACAAGAGCCTGGCGAGTGTTTCCCCTCGTAGTCCCCCTCCTCCTCTGGCCTTTCAACCCCTGTTCTGCCTCTTCCCTCTCTGCTTAACAACTGTCTGTGTGTGTGTGTGTCTGTGTGTGTGTGTGTGTTCAACCTCTCTCCTGGCTCGGCAGGTGGACGAGCAGGTGGCCCAGCTCCTGCACGAGAAGACGGACCTGCTGAAGAGGCTGGAGGAGGACCAGGAAGACCTCAACGAGCTCATGAAGAAACACAAAGCTCTCATCGCACAGGTGGGCTCGCTCGCTCGCACCGCCGCACGTCAACGCCGCGTTTCCTGGTTCCACGAGTGACCCATCATGCTCTCTCTCCCTCTCTCTCTCCCTCTCTCAGTCCTCCAGTGACATCTCTCAGATTCGGGAGTTGCAGGCCGAACTGGAAGACGTGAAGAAACAGAGACACACCATCCAGGAAGAGGTAAGAGCTGTCAGCTGACAGGAAGCGGTAAGAGCTGTCAGCTGACAGGAAGAGGTAAGGGCTGTCAGCTGACAGGAAGAGGTAAGAGTTGTCAGCTGAAAGGAGGGCAGCGCTGCCCCTCGGTGGTGGGAGTAGGAACAGCTCATCAGTCGGCAGTACACCTCTTCTCTCTCTCCTCCCCTCTCCTCTCCCTCCATCGCCCCTCCCCTCTCCCTCCATCCCTCCAACGCCCCTCCCCTCTCCCTCCATCCCTCCAACGCCCCTCCCCTCTCCCTCCATCCCTCCAACGCCCCTCCCCTCTCCAGCTCCAGCAGAACGTGGCGAGGCTGCAGTACCTGGAGTCGTCCACAGTGGGGCGCAGCATAGTCAGTAAACAGGAGGCGCGCGTCTGCGACCTGGAGAACAAGCTGGAGTTCCAGAGAGGACAGGTCAAGAGGTTTGAGGTGAGGACAGCGCGGACCGCGTGTCAGACTCGTTCCACGTCAATCCTCCCGTCCGTTATCAAACGCCACAAAAAATGTGTGTGTGTGTGTGTCCAGATGCTGGTGCTGCGTCTCAGGGACAGCGTGGTGCGTCTGGGGGAGGAGCTGGAGCAGAGCGCCCAGACGGAGGCACGGGAGAGGGACAACTCCCAGTACTACCAGCAGCGCCTGCAGGACATGAGGCTGGAGATGGAGGAGCTCTCTCTGAGGGAGCAGGACAGCGGCCGCAGGCGCATGGAGCTGGTAACACACACACACACACACGTGTAGACACAAGACATGTACACACACACACCAAGTAGATATGGATCACCCAACCACATGTACACACACACACACGTGTAGACACAGACACCCAGCCACATGTACACACACACACACACACACATGTAGACACAGACACCCAGACACATGTACACACACACACCAAGTAGACATGGATCACCTAACCACATGTACACACACACGTATAGACACAGACCCCTAGCCACATGTACACACACGTTGTGACGATTCGCTAGCTCAGTCACCAAATACGTTCCCCGGGTGCAGGACACGCTTCGGTTGTATTTTTGGTTCAGGGAAGCCAGAAAACTAGTAGGCACACTGCCGTACCAGGATATCAAAAAGGTCAAATAAACACGAAACAAAATGATAACATCAATCGGCGAAACCGCAGGCGGACCCTCAACCGCCGTCATCACGAGTGTTCTGGCTCCACTCTGTGCTTCCTCCCTCCTTCACCTAATCGGGACCTTTTAAAGAGAGCACAATCAAGTTCATGCATTTCACCTGGTTATTCAATCATCTGATTGAGGTGTCCTTGGGCCTAGCTCCCAGGAGAGGGTTAGGGTTAGGCCCAGTATTCCACCTGACCCCTCGCAACATACATACATGGATCACCCAACCACATGTACACACACACACACGTGTAGACACAGACACCCAGCCACATGTACACACACACGAACGAACATACATGGATCCCCCAACCACATGTACACACACACACACGAACGAACATACATGGATCCCCCAACCACATGTACACACACACACACGAATGAACATACATGGATCCCCCAACCACATGTACATACACACACGAACATACATACATGGATCCCCCAACCACATGTACACACACCAGAGGCGTTGTTAGACATAAAACTCTACTAGGGCACAGCCCCCTATTCATAACCCTTACTTTTCTTCCAAGCGTGCGGCGCACATTACACTACTCAGCTATAGAAACTCCCCTTGCTTAACCCACCTTACAACAGCTCAGGGACGCAAGTTTGATATCAGCTTTGGCAGGGACATCAATAGTTAATGCGAGCGCACGCATTTCTTTCACTATCATTTGAGCGCAAATACCGTTTTTTGGAGCTTCATGTATATACTAGGGCACGTGTCCCAGTGAAGAGGGTCTAACGACGCCCCTGACACACACGTGCACACACATATACACACACACACACACGTGAACACACACGTGAACACACGCACAAACAGCTACAGGCACACATACGCAAGTACACACCTGCACATTGACACTCAGGAGGGGATCAGTCGTCGCTACGAGCACGACCTCTGAGATGAAGCGAAGAACACTCCGGAACACGAACATTAGACACGGTGTCACCGCATGCTCTCAGAATACACAAATAGGCCCAGCAGACACAAACATGAAACACAGGAAACACCGACAGATGCCCTTTTCGCTGCCGCATAACAGCGAAGCCGATAAGCGGAGAAATCACAACCTTTCCATAAGCGACACGTGGACGCGCGCCCGCAGGCCGGACGTGCACGCCCGCGCTCACACGCGGTCCCCTCTCCTCCGTTCATGCTTCTCTCGGTCTGACTTTGATTAATCCTCATTGTCTCTTCAAGGTTACAACACACACACACACACGCCATCCCACTTCCCTTGTCTCTATGACAACCACCCCTGCCCTCCCTTCTCCCACCGCCCTCCCTCTTCCTCCCCCTCCCCCCCCCCCTCTTCCCCCCCCCTTTCCCCCCCCTCCCTCCCTCCTCCCCCCTGCCCCCCCCCCCACCCTCCCCGACTCACAACCTCACAGCCAATAACTTGAGAAGCCCGGAAGGGTGTGCCAGTGTTTGTTTGTGGGTGTGTTTGTTTGTGTGTGTATGTATGATGGTGTTTGTATGATGGCGTGTGCGCGTGTGTGTCATTTCATGAAAGAGTCTGCTCATATGATAAAAGAGAGGGAGAGACAGAGAGGGAAAAGATGAATGAATAAATCTCTCCCCTCTCCGTGTCAGCGTAGATATATAATCGTTTTCCTCCGGATCACCCTGGCCGACGCAAACAGTGCAGAAAGGCAAGGTCATGTGTATGCATGGGTGTGACGGTGGCCGAGCGATACATGATTGATGAAGCAATATGGATCGGAATGGAGACGATTACTTGGAGGAAAAAGATACTCCTTTAGGTCGTTATGGATACGGGGGAATGATGAACTGTACATTTGGCCCCGTGGTCGGGTTTCTCTTGCCGTCCTCCTCTCGCTCATTCTTTCGCTCTGTCTTTCCTTTTCTCTCCCTCTATGCCTCTGTCTCTCTTTCTTCCTCTTTCTTCATTTCTTCTCTATGCGTCTCTCTCTCTTTCTTTCTCACGTCTTGTTCCGTCTCTCTTGTTGTGCAGGAGATGCAGGTGGAGGAGTTGACTGCAGTCAGGCAGACATTACAAGCCGATCTGGAGACATCCATCCGTCGCATCGTGGATCTACAGGCCGCCCTGGAGGAGGTGGAGTCTAGTGACGAGAGCGACAGTGAGAGGTACGAGAGGGTTCAGGGTTCACGGAACTGCCTCGGGGGGGGGTGGGGGGGCAGCCTGACATTGCAACTGACCTGACCTTTGACCTCTCCCCCCTGAATCCAGTGTTCAAACCGCAGTGGAATCGCTGGGTAAAAAGAAAGACCTGTAAGGACTGCAACCTGTGTGTGGATGCCTCGATGCGTCTCTGTGTGTGTGGACTGCTCCATTGCCTGTATTGGCTTGGTGTCTTTCACCTCAATCGGATGCAAAGACACAACAGAATACGAGCTCGCCGCTAGCTTAGCCACGTCCTAGCGTATCTGAAAATGGATCCTGATTTGTTGTGTTACTTCGACTGTCTTCAGGACATCCTTGAGCCCTGATTGTTGGATTGTTGCGGTGTGGTCTCAATGGATCTCGAGATCCTGTTTATGGTTGGGTGTGTGCATGACTACTAACTCTGCATAGGCATCTAGGACAGGTTAGGCAGTTGGGTTAGAAACCAGGCTTATGGGTTAACTCCCCTATGTTTCATGGAGTCATCTAACACACACACACACACACTCACATAGCCACCGATGCACGGGGACACACAGCCTCGCGTCAAAGACCAGAAGCTTTTCCCTGTTCCGGAGTCCTCTTTGAAAGTTGAGCGACTGTGATATTCTAGCCTGCTGCATAATGCATGACATTTACAGCGCAGAAGTCATCCCTGTCTCCCCCCCGCTCGTCTCCCCCCCCGCCTCGCTCTCCCCCCCCCCCCCCCCTCTCCTCTTAGTGTCAGCTCTTCATTTTTTAAACCTTTTATCTGTGTCATGTCCCATCCATCCAGTTTCGGATCGTTCATCTTTGTTTGGCACATTGTCATTGTCATGTCATGAGCGAATGTACTGGATTCTTCAGCCGTGACCGATACTGTCGTGTGTGTGTTTGTTTGGCCCCCTCCCTGCAGTGACAGTGTGTCCAGCGTGGGCTCCCTGGGCACCGAGGATGTCGGGGAGGGCATCCGTCATTGGCTGGGCGTCCCGAGAGGGGCGGGAAGGGGGGGCTCCCCCTACGGCAGCAGTACCATTAGCAGCCACGGGGGGCGCCAGTCCGTCACAGACACCATGAGCACCTACAGCTTCCGGTAAGGGGGGTTTCCGTCATCGACATCCCCCTCCGTGGTCCACGTCCAATCCACTTTTGACGGTCGTCCCCATTCGTTCCGCTTAAAAAGCCATCTCTTGTGTCTCTCTCCTCCTCCTCCTCCTCCTCCCATGTCTAGGTCCTGCGTGGACCCCGATGAGGACGGCTCCGATGCCGGGGAGGGTGGGGCCGGGGGGGCCTCGGGGCTGGGTCGCGCCTCGTCGTCCTCGGCTCTCTCCGAGCTGCTGGAGGGGCTTCGTAAGCGCCGGGCCGGGGCTGACGCGGGGGAGGGGGGCGGCAGCACCATCTCCCTGCCCATCTATCAGACCACCGGGGCCTCCACTCTCCGGCGCCGCGCCTCAGCTCTCTCTCTGGGTCCCGAGGACCTCCAGGAGCCCAGGCCAGGCCCCGGGATCCTCAAACCGCCCTCCCCGCTCCTGCCCCGCGCCGCCAGCATGCGCTCCCTAGGCGAGTCCCAGGCTTCCGCCACGGCCTCCGCCTCCGGGGCCAAACCCTCCCGCTTCAGCTCCTCTGACTCCACCTCTTCCCTCCCCTGCCTCCCCCGCCTCTCCTCCCTCTCCTCCGCCCTGACCTCGCTCCAACGCCCCCCGAGCCTCGCCATCCCCGAGGAAGACATGGAGGACCCCGTCCGCTCCCTGACCGCGCCCGTCCAGCGCTCGCCCCAGCCCAGACGTCGGATGCTGGGGAGCGTCGTCGGCGAGGGCGGCGACGAAGGCTCCCTGGGCTCGGAACCCTTGGTGTTCCAGAACCGCCGGCTCGCGGCGGATAGTAACCGCGACGACGCCGGGTTAGACATCCTGCCAGCTCTCCGGAGGGCCCAGTCCGCGAGCAGCCTGGCCGGCTCCCTCAGGGGGGGCAGGAGGGCTCTCAGCGTGCATTTCGGAGAGCTGCCCCCCTCCTCCCGCAGCAGGAAAGGCTCCGACTCCAGCAGCTCGGGGGGGTCCGACGACAGCTCCCAGGGAGGGGGGCCGAGGCGTAGGAACGGGAGGCCACAGGGGGAGAGGCTGGAGGCAGAGGGCAGCGAGGGGGACGTGGCCTCGGTCATGAAGAAATACCTGAGAAAGACCGAGACGGACTGAGGTCAGAGGTGAAGCGCGCCCACATGCTCACACGCGCCCTCACTCCGCCTAGCCATTCGAACCGCTAACTTAACGACACATCTTGATATGCTTTTCCTCTGATACAATCTCGCTTCCGTCTCATTTCCTCTAACGCCATTTCTCGCCCTCAGACTGCATTAACAGACCTGAGGATACAACTCCAGACCTAGGATCCACACTGAGGAAATTCTTACTCAAGCCAACAAAGTGTACTAGCATAACACACACTGAGCCAAGCCACTGAAGATTGATCTACTCGCGCACTAAAATGCCTAATAGCGTAAGAGCACTGTTTGTATATGAATAAAACAATCATTTAAACCAGCGTGCGAGTCGTACTTTGGGATTCATTCATCCCCATTAACATTTTCCTGACAGTGCGCACACAGCAGGACGTATAGAAGGGGGGGGGTCAAAGGTCAGGACAGACACCCAGCCTGCAGCAAAGGCATCCTCCATGTCCTCTGGTCTCCCATCTGTTCCCCAGCAGCACCCTGAACCAGAGCTCACCTGGCCCTGCAGCCCTCTACGGCCAGCGGAGGACGAAGGAGGGAACACATCCTGTGTGCCTCCAGCATTACGTTTACCTGGTCTTGTGCCCAGTCTAGCCCAAGTTTATTCTTTTTCCTTGAATAGAAAGGCAAATACGTTTAACAGGAGGCTATGGTATTGAGGCCGAACTCGAGAACAGAGGGTTTAAGTCAAAAGGGATATACATGAATTACAAATGTTTTTTTATTTCTTTATTGAAAGCACAAGTGAGATTAAGTCACAGAACCAGGTTAATAGCAGCTTGAACCGTCCCACGGTTGAACAGACGGATCAGGAGGGCCTTGAGAAGGCAGGCCACGGGGGGGGGGGGGCGATCGATGGCGGCTCAAGCCTTCTTCTTGCCTCGGCCCTTCCCCTGGAACAGAGCAGGACGTCAGAACGAGGCAGCCATGACATGGGAGGCAAGAGTCACTTGAGGATTTAAAAAACTCAGGGGAACGCATTTGAAAACAAAGAGGTCAGTACCTTTTTGGGAGGGTTGTTCTCGCCATCTGACGCGGACCTAGATCAGGGGGGAGAGGTCACTGAGGCCATCGAGCCGAGTCATGTCGACATACAACTCAAGGAGGTACGTTGTTAAACTCCCCCAAGTCTTCCAACGGGGAAGTAGAATGCATCGGGTTCAGCCCCTCTTCCCTCCCATACGTTTACTCACCCATCCGCTTCTTGCTTCTTTCTCTGGATGGGTGGGAGAGGGGGGGCGGGAGATATCAATGTTAAGTAACGATAAAGTAGGGTCCGTCAATTCTCAGTCAAATCAAAACCCTACATGCCCCCCTAAAACCTACACCCCCCTCCTTCCTGGTGTAGTGAGGAAGGAGGCCTACCTTTCCAGCAGTGACGCCGTTCTTAGCCGCTGGTTTCTTAACTGGCTTCTCCGGTGAAGACTCGATTTCTTCCTCCTCTTCCTCCAACTCTTCGGCCATGTCTTCATCACTGTCTGAGATGTCCTCTTCCACTGCGTCAGAACAAGGGCAACCGAGCAAGCTTTTTACTTTGGCTGACTTTGGTCAGAGTTGTTTTAAAAGGATGCACGAAACGACCATTTCATTGCAGCGTTCACAGGCTATTGTGTGACTCACGTGCCACGTGTTCTCCGCAAATGTAAACTGGTCCTGTGCCGCTTTTCAACCTGAATGTTACCGGTGGGTGCAGATCTAAACCGGACAGATTTACCTAGGACGGTAACGTGGATCATATTTAAACTTCAATAAGCGCTTCTTTATCTACTGGAATAGTTAGTGCTAAACATCTTTTTTTATCATTACCGTGGGCATGCCGTTGGCGTGTAAAGTTGCCATGGGAACACCTTTCCCGTTCTCTGGTTCACCCGTAATCACCTCAACGATGTTGAACTCCTCCTTAGCGCCTGCACCGAGGCACATCTAGGACAGAGGTTGGTTAATTGCTACAAGTAGAAGCCGTGAGCCACACTCAATGATGCACTATGCACTTCATACCTACTTACAGTTCTGAGTGCCAGTTGGTGTTGGTGGTTACTGTCATCCGTCTTGAACGTTCCAGCTTTATTTGAACTGCTTAGCTCGCAACCTACATCGTGTGATTAAAGCAAATGCAAATCATGGCGACACGCGGGAATTACGTTGAAGTGGGTTTTAGTGTAGCGAAACTTACCCCATAGTGTTGATACAGGTTTTTCTGTTTTATTCATGTCTACTTTATTTTTACAGCACCTGAAATAAAAGAATGAGCAGCCAGCCACCTATTTATAATGATCCTAGTCCAGGTCGCTAAATGTTATATGAAAGTGAAGGAGGCAAAGTGCCTTCTAATGCAATACAAGTAGACTAGCAAAAACTATTACATTAATTACATACCGAAGAGTGGGATTGTTCCAGTT
The DNA here is from genome assembly GCA_023658055.1 of Thaleichthys pacificus. Lineage (NCBI taxonomy): Eukaryota > Metazoa > Chordata > Actinopteri > Osmeriformes > Osmeridae > Thaleichthys > Thaleichthys pacificus. Next base: position 8,462,841 of record CM042865.1, read on the forward strand.
AGCCCAGAACAGTCAAAGTGAAAAGGAATCATGCACAAGTGATTGACAGGTTTATGAGGCCGCTGCCCAGTTGGAAGCAGCTGTCTCCAATTAAACTGATTTAACTGACTCGGATTGGCTCACTCAAGTGGGCGGAGAAATCAATTTCTTGAATTATGAATATTTAGTATATCAGTGATGGTAACACCCACAAGCTCTACCGGTGATGAATAGTGGGTATAATAAAAACTCTAGAGAAAGGAAACACTGCTCCCTGGACCTTTCTTACCGGGAAAGGTAAGACATTTAAGCTGCGCCAGTAATGATTGATAATCCCTCTGCCGGCCCCACCCCCGCCCCCCTCCATTCCCTAACTCCATAGCAGCTGCACATTAGATATTCCAGAGAAGTAGGCTACACAATTTACATCTCTGATTGCATTACTGGCACGTATTTTCACCTCAATATTCAGACAGATATGAAATGATTAAACAAGTCCGATTTTACGCAAGATTAAAATTTCCCAATAATTGTAAGATTATCAGATGATTGTGAATACGAAGGTTGTATATTTGACTGCTGTAATTACACATGATAAGATGAGTGATATGACTGAATACAAATGATACAAATGACGATTGAGATCATGGATTCGTTTTCATGTTGGATGAATATGAATTATGTTCCAGTGAAATTATAAATCTCTATAATGATATAGCGGAAGACAACAAAGAAATTGTACAATTAATGGTATAATAACCCAGGAAAGAGTGAGCTGGTACACAAAAAAGACATACCAGAAAGATGCAGCACGTGGACAAACACGGCCTGCGAGAAGATAAACAACAATAGACGCGATATGGAGATCGACATCACATCCTGTTCTCAAGGCCTTAGGGTGACTCACTCTGCCTCCTCTCCACAGAGTCAGGCACAGAGTGTGTGGGCTGGGACATTAGGTACAGAAATGGTAGAAGGCTGGGGAGCCACGGAAGGATGAAGAAAGACCAAGTGGAAGAAAGGGCAGCGCGGAGAAGAACACGAGAGGGGGGGGGGGGAGTAAATATGAGAGACTAAGGGTATGTTTCGTGTTATTGTCCATATACAGTTTCCATTTCTCTCATCCTCCTAGCGCCCTGTAGACAAGGATAGTGCCAGGAGTTCAATGAATCAATAGGACTGCTGGAATGACCTACACTGTACATTAGTGTGTTTATGCGTGTGTATGTGTGTGTATGTGTGCACATGCAGCCCGTAGCTGATATGTAGTCATCTGCTGAGGGTGACCTCACCACCTATGAAACAATATAAGCGAGGGAAAGACAAGCAGGGAGGGGCTGTTGATGAGCGGGCTCACTTATCCCTTCCACCATGTGGCTCGTAAGCACACGCTCACATAAACACGGAGAGAGGGAAGAGAAGGAGATGAGATATAGATTGGGGGGAGAGAGAGACAGAGCCAGACACAGAGAGAGAGACACTAAGACAGACAGAGAGAGAGAGAGAGAGAGAGAGACAGAGAGAGAGAGTGAGGGAGAGTGAGATAGAGATAGAGCATGGGAAAGAGAGAGAGAGAGAGAGAGAGCATGGGAAAGAGAGAGAGAGAGAGAGCATGGGAAAGAGAGAGAGAGAGAGCATGGGAAAGAGGGAGACAGACTGACAGAGGATGGGGCGGTGGAGGGGGAAAGCTGCGAATCTCAGATCCCCCAGAAAATAATGATCCTTCCTGGTCTCCTCCAGCACTCTAATCTCTCTGTGCTCTGTTATCAGGGATGGAGGCAGATGAGAGGCGGAGGGTGGAGCGCTCTGATCTCCCCTGCCGACTGCCCGAGGAGGGACTCACGATAGTCACTGATACCCAGCCTAAACCACGCGCACATACATCCCACAATAACCACCCATACTAGACAACCGGGTTCGGGGTAGAACTGAAGTGACCCTGGTCCCATTCTGCCTATCTGGGATGAAGACCATCCTCTGGTACCCCAAGCCATACTGGGTTTTGTGTGAGTCGGGGCAGGCTTGTAGGAACTCCGGGCTTGCTGCTGTTCTCCATCCTGAGCCTGACTGAAAGGAGCCCAGCGGGACTTCCCGTTAGGAGTGATTCAGCACCACGGACAGCGCCCCCCTGCTGCGACGCGGCGGAAAAACCCTGTCCGTGCGTGCGGGCAAGCGTGCGCGAGCCACGGGCCGGCATTCACGAAGACCATGGAGCCAAACGATCGTCACTACAACGATCTTCTCGACTGTATCTCGTACGCAAACCGGTCGAATTCCTTTTTTTTCTTCTCTCTCTCTTCCTCTCCCCTCGATCTGCTTGTCTCCGTCTCCGCAGGAGATGGTGGCAGTCTGCTGATTGAGGAGGACGGAGGCTGAGGGGAGCAGACAGCTGCTGGAGCTCCTAATGAGACGGCGTCTGTGTTGGTTTCCTCTGCAGTTGCATAAATCCGCCCTCAATCCCAAACACTGCCTGTCTGTCTGTTTTTGTGCCTGTCTGTCTGGCCGTGTGACTGCCTGTCTGTCCATCTGATTGCCTGTGTTGGCCTGCTGGCGTCTGTTTGCCTGCCTGCCTGCCTGCCTGCCTGCCTGCCTGCCTGCTTTGTTTTTCCGTCTGTCCCTCTTTTCCAGGTTGTCCCTTTGTTTCCGTTCTAGAGGCAGACACTCAGTAACCATCACAACCTGGCACTGGTGTGAGGTTGTGTGTGTGTGTGTGTGTGTGTGTGTGTGTGTGTGTGTGTGTGTGTGTGTGTGTCGGTGTGCGTGTGGGGGACATGCAGAAGACAAACTGCAATGCCATGGATTCAGGTAGTCTGTTTGCCAAGTGAATGCTATAGGTCATAAGTGTGTTGAGTGTTGACACACACACACACAGTGTCATCATAGTCGGCTGGTTGCTGTTTTAATTACTGGCAAATGCTACGACTGGAGTGTTTTGTTCTGACTAAAACAAGCTGAAAATTGATCGAATGAATTCAATGTTGATGGCGACCTGCTGTTACTGAGGAAAACATACCACAAAGTGTGTGCACATGTGTGTGTGTCTGCGTGCACACACTCTTGAGGGTTAGAAAGAGAAAAAAAACGTTTGTTGCGGAGGACTCTCATTTTGTCATCAAGGAAAGTGTCGAATCGAAAGCCCTGGATTAAGATTTAAATTGCATCAGTAGAATACTGCTACTTACATGGATTACCAAACTGTGATGAGATGGGTCTTAAAGTCTCCCCCATTCCTGGGCTCTCTCTTTCTCTTTGACTCCCTTACTTCCTCTTTATTTCTCTCTGAAGACGTACTGGACCAAAGATATCGCATCATTGTGCAATAACTGCAGTTGGGTTTGCTGTGCGTCCAAATGTGCGTGTCTATGAGAAACGGTGTGTTGGTGTGTGAACTAGCGAGAGAGGGAGGGGGGCGCCGAGGCACAGATACACAGGATGTACAGAGAGAGAGAGGGAGACAGAGCAGCCTAGGAAGGGGTAGGAGACGCACATTGCGGAGTTCAACCGAGGGAAGGCATGACATGCGGGCCGTGGAGAGAATACACTGATCCTCACCGCACGAGGAACATTGGAAAAACAAGCACCACGCGTCATTTCTCTTGACTGCAGCGTGAGCGAGTAGTCGCCCCCGTGCTGATTGTGGTAAAAAAAAAAACGTATCTTGGACCAACCTATTTTCCTTGTACATTTTTCTTAAGAAGGTATTTGGACCGGTTGTGTCGCCATGCGACCGGCTGCTCGCTCGGGCGGGTACCGAATCCTGAACACTTTATCGGCAGTGCTCTTTGCCGGAGTGCTGTGGACATGCGTCGCGGTAGAAGGGCAAGGTAATGATGCGTAAACTTTTGATTGTGTTTATAAACGTTTGTCTGTATTATTCCGTATGAGGGTTTATTCAAACTGTTTTGTCTTTTTCCTGGATCTCATCCAGTCGGAACGATTGGAACTTCAATTAGATGTATTTTTGTTTTTCAGTGTAAATATGCCTATTGACTCTTTGTTAACACGCGTGGGAGAGAGCTGCACAAAATTGACAGATAAAAGTCCGATTGGGAGAGAGAGAGAGCGGTCTTGTGCTTTCGAATGTAGGCTGTTTTTGAGAGCTTATCGGTATGCAGGGAGGTTGAACGATCGGATCGCATCAACAACATCCTACAAAGACGTGTGTGTGCGCGTGTAGGCCTAAGCTAGAGGATAAATCAGAGGATATCACCCTACACAAAGCTGGGATTGAAATAACCGCCAGCGATGTCAGCCGAGGCCGTTTCTGTGTAGTTGATGGGTCCCATCTAATTAGTCCGTGTAGGAAGAGTGCTGTGTTGGGGCAGTGCTAGTGATCTGTCACTCTCTCTCTCTTTTTATGTTTACCACCAAGTCACAGCGTCAGACTTTGGTGTAAGAAAAGAAGAATTTGTGTGAGAATTTATGTACACATTTTCTTTGTGAATTTGTACGTAGCTCGCATAGAATGTGGTCAAAGGGGTGTTTGTTCAATTATAAATATTATGTTATATATGTTATTATATGATGTAAAAAATATTATGGTGATTTTACAGGCCTGAGCAAGTTTATATCTCTGTAATTATATTTTTCTTTCTTTTCAAAACCATATTGGCAATTATTTTTTTCTCCAGATGCCCCCGCATCATTAGAACGGTGTGTTCCAGAGCCGAATCTTTGGATCAACACCACCCACTCACGAGGCTATCGAACTGTCAAATAAGCAACAGTCTGCTATGCCTTTCTGTCATTCTCCGTATCCACTCATTCACTCCCCCCTCTCTCTCTCTCTCTGTCTCTCTCTCTGTCACACACACACATACACACTGTCAGCCCTCTTGTGCATGGAAACACAGACCCATTTTTGATTAATCAAATCAAATCAAATGTATTTGTATAGCCCTTTTTACACGCAAGCATGTCACAGAGGGCTTCACATACGCCCCTAGAACTGCCCCTCAACCAACCCAAACCCTCAAGGATTAGGAGACGCACAAGGTCTACACAAACACACATTCGCAAACAGTGCCAGGTAGTGAGGATATCGAAATACACTATCGACTTGTATCTATTTCTTAGGATGCTCCGGTGGTTAATGAGAACTCACAGCAGAGACCTGGTGTCATTATCATGGAGCCACGCTCTCTGACTGTGTGTGCGAGTGTGTGTGAGAGTGTGTGTGTGTGCGTGTGTGTACGTGCGTTTAGGCCACCGTGTCTTTGGACATGAATTGGATAGATCTCATTACAGTCTGATTTCACAGTGACGGAGAGATACTCTGCGAGTGTTCGTCCCCTCGCGTGTGTGTTTGTGCGTGTGTGTGTGTGTGTCTGTATGCGTGTGTGTGTGTGTGTGTTTGTATATCCTTCATCTGATTTCTCTGGATGAGATAACCCTGTAGAAATGTAGTGTGACCATTTCAATTACAGAGCTCCTTCTGTGATGGCTGTTTGCTGTCTCTCCAGTGGCTCAATGGCTTACTGTTAACTATATACTGGGTTCATTTGGAATAGTCATAGCTGTTAAACAGTTTCTCCCCTCGTCTCCATCCTCCTCTCTCCTCTCATGGCGGGTTGTCTGTTCGGTACTGTGTGAAAGTCATTCAGCCGTAATTCGGCATTCCCTTCTGATCACATCACATCTCCACATTTCCTCAGATGTCATAGTGCCCTCTCTGTCTCTCTCTCTCTGTCTCTCTCTCTCTCTCTCTCAGACCTCCCCCTTTCTCTCTCTCTCTCTCTCTCTCTCTCCTCTCTCTCTCTCTCTCTCTCTCTCTCTCTCTCTCTCTCATTTTGCCTGTGGCCATGCCTGGACATAGTACAGAGAAAAAGAGAAAGAGAGGACAAGAATGAGAGAGAGAGAGAGAGAGAGAGAGAGAGAGAGAGAGAGAGAAGAGGGTGCTTCATTTGACCAACAGTGGTTGATTTGACTGAATGTGAAGCACCTACAGGCACTTAAACCAAAAGGCAGAAAGATACGGAGAAACGGCCAATCAAGAGGGGGGGACTCCAAACATGACTTGAAATTGAAGTCATGAAGTGCTCACCTCATACGGAGGCCTGGGCTTCGACGTCTCTCTTCATGAAAAGGCAAATCACGAGACGCAGAAGGCAGAGAGATATGAAAAGGTGGGAGGAGTTTTAAGGTCATCGCTATCGGGGGGGGGGGGGGGAGGGGGGGGGGGGGGGGTGTTAACTGGACTCCCAGCAGAACCGGTGGGCTTAGAGGGGGGATTTAACATTTCATTTCTGCTGCCTCTCGCCAACGTATGCTATTCTGATTGGTCACAACTGACACGGGAGAGCAGGGTTAATGAAGTACACTCATCTGAGGAGGGTGCTGTTTGGGAAGGCTTCGGGTACACGCGCAGGGACACGAGCCGCGCTGAAGTCTGACGGTTTCCTTTGCTTTTGTCACCAGTCAGGAATGCCAGTCTGCTTTAGATGTATGTTACATGTATGTGCCATCAGACTTCTCTTTCTTTCACATACATACACACACACATATATGTGCAGTAAAGTGTGCGTATAGGCTGTGAAATGATCTGCTGTCTGCCTCTTTCTGCCGAAAACCTCGTTGATTCAAAGATATTTCAGGGAGACAGAAAGAGAGAGAGAGAGAAGCATAGACAGAGAGAGAGAGATCGTTTTCTCTGCGTTTGCCCCCAGGGCTCTATGTAGGGTTTGCAGCCCTAGGGGGTGCTGGAAAAGAGGATGTCTGTCCGTCCGTTGGTCTGCCTGCCTGTCTGTTTGTCTGTCTGTCTGTCTTTCTTTCCGTTTGCTGCCCTCCGGTTTCCCAGCCTGCATGCGTGTCTACTGGTCATCCACTCAAACACATACGGTTTCAGCTTATCAGATCATAGAATTGTGTATACTTTGTGTGTGTGTGTGTGTGTATATGCGTGTGTGTGTATATGCGTGTGTGTGTGTGTGTATATGCGTGTGTGTGTGTGTGTATATGTGTGTGTGTGTGTATATGCGTGTGTGTGTGTGTGTATATGTGTGTGTGTGTGTATATGTGTGTGTGTGTGTATATGTGTGTGTGTGTGTGCGCGCGTGGCTGTGTTTGCTGTTACTCCTTGCCCTCCGAGCACAGGATTATCTTCTGCGGATGAATGTGGGATTGAACGGTTGCTGCTGACACTTCTCTACAATAGAAGCAATTAACTGCGGCTTAACTTTGGGGCTGTCTGTTCTGAGCACAACCTAAATCTGTGCGTGTGGGTGTGTGTGTGTGTGTGTGTGTGTCCCCGTGTGTTTATGTGTGCTGTCAGGGTTTTAGTTGGTAGTCTCTTTTCTCGCTGGCGCAGAGCTTTGAAGTGAGCCCGGCAGTTGGGTGTGTAGTGTTGGCATTGAGCAAGGTAGGCGAGCTACAATGGGACTTTGCACGGCCCACTGAGATACAACTGCACCCGGCTAGTCTGAAGGCCAGTGGCCAGTGGACAGACCCCCTCGGTGGCTCTGGGGCCTGTGCTGGGACAGTGGACTTGTGTCACGGACCTGGTTAAGGGGCATGTGGAGGTGTTGCCTTCAGGGCGCAGGACTAACGCAGTCTTGAGCGTTGAAGCCTGGTGGGCCACTCGATGGGCCACACGCGCTCTTGCAGTCGCTTGCTAGCTGTAGTCGATCCGGACCGTTTCCAGTTCGACGTTAATATACACTGTTAATATTTCATTTCCCTTTTGCTTCAAAGTCTCAGCTAAGCCGAAGCTCTCACGTTCCTCATCAGGCTTTGATATGGCAATCCCATTGAAGTGTCTGTTGACTCTGGTACGAAAAACCACGGCCTGTGAGCGTGCGATGATGAGCCCGTCTCTCAGAACGGCGCCGATAGCGTCGGCGGCGGTGAAGTTGACTAAACGCATTTGTCTCCCTCACACCTCGCGCTGGTTTTGTTTTCTTCCCGCGAGCGCGCGGGATGAGCGGCGATGAGTAATTGAGGTGACACTGTGGATTTAAGGGCGCTCAGTTCCGATGTTCGCCTCGCTGCTAGCTGACGGATGAACGGGTAACGTCGTTCTTCGTCGGCGTAATCAAGGTAGCGTCGCCGCGTTGCAACCGCCTCAGCTCGAGCTGTTGTCTTCGGCGTATCGCGTGTCATCGTTTTAGGTCGGGATGCGCCGTGATCGTTGTGTAACAGTCAAATCAATCACGATGGAATAATCCCTCTGGCTCTCTCAAGCTGGGCTCCATTTTTCAGCTATCGACTTCTCTGGCCTTTTGATGACTGAGTCAAACATGAACTGTCAGGGCTGTGAGGCGTTTAAAAGAATGAGAACAGCTCATTGATCTGTAGGGATGTAAGGTCTGTTTGATGTGGTAGACACAAACCTCTCTGTTTCCCGGACATGCGTGCGCCACTGAGGACAAGTGGATGTTTTTAAACCCCTTCAAAAGTGGCGGATCCATTGGGTCCTCTGCAAAGACCGGATTTGGGCCAAATATATTTCCTTCTCAGATCCCTCAAGCCTAGACGCTTCTGCTGTGCCATTTGGCATCTTCTTCATATCCATTAATAAAGGTTCGCTCAACTGTGCTTCTGAACCAGAACAACTCAGGGACTATGGCTAAAAGCCTCCTCCCCCTCTCCCTCTTCTCTACATCCCTTCCTCAATTCACAATTGATGTGTCCAGTGAAGGGAAACGCATATCTGTTCTTTTATTCATGGTATAAAATCTTAAAAAGCCCATCTACCTGGGACAGTACGAGGGAGAGAGAAGCGTGCATGAGAGAGATCCAAACAGCGGCCTTGGCTCGAAGAGCCGAATCCTTAAACCGTAAACCTGCCTCGAGGCATGGGGCAGTTCTTTACGTCAACAAACCGACACATTTTGGGCAAACAAACATAATCGATAAGATTGGAGGGCATCTGATTGAAACATCTCTGCTTTGTATATGTAACGGAGAAACCGACAAGGATGTTTTTGTCTCTGGGGAAATGGAGGCGTTGGTTTCCCTTGCCAAACTGCCGTCCGTATCACCCCATGCTACCTCCATCTCTCCCTCTGGTAACTGGAGGCAGACTGGGGTGTGAGTTGAGTTTTCAATGACCGTTGGCCTCACACACACACACACACACACTCACGGATACACTCGCGCGCACACACGCACACTTAATCGGCCCGGGGTTTTGTCTGCCAAGTACTCTATACACACACGTACGTACACACACACACACACACACACACACACACACACACACACACACACACACACACACACTAGTCCCTGACACCCACTGGGCTACTGTGCCAAAGAACAGGCTTCAGTGAATCCAAACTGGTTTTCTCTTGAGCACTCACTTTCGCTCCTTCCGTCGACGGCCTCGTCTCTTCCCGTCGTTCCACTCCTCCGCTCTCACACCCCTCCTCTCCTCCCTCGCTCTCCTCCCCCCCCCCCCCCGCTCCCGGCCAAGACACAGGCAGAGGACCCAGCTCTATCGCCTCGTCTCCAACATGCAAACACCGATGAGTCACGGCGGGGATGAGTTTATTTAGAACGAGCTTGTGCCGTAGTTTGATCTGCACTTCTTGTTATTGCCACTCAGTCATCCCCCGAGGGGCGATATCATCAACCTCTGTCATCCTTTATGAGTGTTTTCATCCCACGTCATCCTCTCCTCAGCGGGCCATTACAGGAGGCCGGAGAGGCTAGCCTGTAAGCGATATCCAGTATCTTGACATGCGTGTACGTGTATACATTTCAGTCTGCCTTAAGGAACAGTCACTGCTCATGTACGCTTTGCATTTCAGTGTTTCTTTTTGAATTTGCGACGGCCTTGCGTCCGACGCTCTGACGTTCTTGATCAAAGAGACGTTTCTATCCTAAAACGAGATGCTGTCGCGTCCATGAATCATGTGTGGCCCTCAAGAGAGTCGGACATCTTAATAACGAATGACTAAGGGACACCAAGGACCAGGGATGAAAGGAGAAGAGACGAAATGGAGAGACTACAGAGAAGGTATAAATATAGGGACGGAGGGAGGGAAAGGGCGAGAGACAGAGAGAGGGAGAGAGAGAGAGAGAGAGGGAGAGAGAGAGAGAGAGAGAGGGAGAGAGAGAGAAGAGAGAGAGAGAGATCGAGAGAGAGAGAGAGAGAGGGGGGGGTACATCTGCACCGACAGACTGCGCACACCTGTGTGAGTGAGAACTAGCAGGGGAAAGGCGGGAGGCGAGAGATGGAAGATGGAGGAAGGAGGGAGAGAGAGAGAGAGCACAGATGATGCCATCTGTTTCGACGGCGATGGTCATGCCTGGGTGGTACAGCACCTGCTTGACGCACACACACGCACACACACACACACACTGTCCAGCTGGGACTCATTACCTGGTACCCTGAGGAAGGGCTCGTAGTTAGAGAGAAGATCTAGATTCATCTCGAATCTAACATAAGGCTGGAGCAGCACGTTATCGGAACATCGTCTAGTGGTCTAATTGATGCACCACAACCATCCCCCGGAGACATGTAGGGGCATGTATGGTTGCCAGGGTTGTGAGAGTGTGTTAATGAGGTAGTGTGTGTCTGTGTGGACCTTGCTCTGTCAGATGATCTGCTTTGAGGTCATTGCTGATTGGTGAATTCGATATTTCTGCTCCACTCTGAGCTTTGGATCATTCCACCAGCTGACCCACAGCTTGATTCAAGCGCTGATTCAAAGATAGCATCGACCAGCGTGTGCGTGCGCGTGCGTGTTTGTGTTGGCTCGCGCAGGAAATCGTTAAGTCAGCTGTGTGTTCTCCCTAAGGGTCTGAAACCTCTGCCAGAGACACCCCGACTATGAGCTCACAAATGCTTTAGCCTATCAGATTTGAGCTAGCTCACCATTTATCCAATCAGGTAGGAGCGCAGAGTATTTTCTGCCTCATGTAACAGAGGGACCCCCTGAACCTCACACCGTACAACCTCAATCTCCGATTGACTTTGTTAGATCAGAGTGTGTATTTGTGTGGTTTTGTCTGTTGTGTGTGTGTGTGTGTGAATACAGTGTAAATGTGTGTGTTTCTGTCTGTATTTTAAGAATAAATCCTCATCTCCAGTTCCAGTCTCAAGGCTGTGTATTGTGTGTGTGCATGTATGTACTGTGTGTGTGTGTGTTTGCATATGTCATTGCAGTGGTCGCAATGAAGTTGTCTCCATGGTGAGTCGTCATGGCAGCGTAGGAACGTTTTCATCGTTACAGTCGGAGCTCTCCCAACAGAAGCAGCGAATCAGTGGTATGCCCGTGTATTCAACAGCCCGGCCAATCACATCCCACTCAAGCCCCAATTAAAATCCGACAAAGGTAGAAAAGCAGACATCTTCCTCGTGCGTTCTGTCCTCGGCCCCATGCTGTTGTTTTCGCCGCTAACTCACACGTCACTCACAGTCACTGCCTGTTCAGTGTCTCCAAACATGCCGGATGACCTTGGACCGGATTGACTTGCAACGGCAATGAATGCCCTCGCTCTCCTGTCTCCTGTCTCCATTTAATTCTATTGAGTTCTCCCTCTCCCCCTCAACTTCCTATGCTCCTTTTCACACACGCACGCAAACTTGCACACGCACACACACACACACTCAGTTGCCCTTCCTCTTTCTCCCCCCGCCTGCAGTGAGGTCTTTGGCACCCTTAATGAGTCAGCACATCGTCACCCACAGCACAGTGCTAAACGCTGCTAATGGGGCAATGTGATGAACACTGCGTCAGAAACATGGTAATGGGGTGCTCAGCTCTCTGAGGGTGTGTGTGTGTCTGTTTCTGTTTTCCCTCCCTGATGCTTTTGCAGTTTCTCTTCGGAGAAATAGACGACAAAGAACTCGAAGTCGTTATTATGGCGCGCACACAAACACGCACACACATGCCCCTGGGTGAAGTTGGCTCAGGGTTCAGTCAGGTCTTGTTGGTTTCATGCGACCCAATTGCCATAAATAAGTTCAATGGCACCAGTACAGGACTGAACAGATACTGCTACCGTGTGTGAGAACACACATTTTCTCTCTCTCACACACAGATACAGATTCACACTTCTAGAAGCACTGAGCACGTAGCCTACAGCTTGTTTGATACACTTATGTTGGTGTTCTTTGCCTACGGTCTTTGCATTGGATTTGTTCATTCACCTCACGGGCCTGTCTGCTTGTATGCATACCACACAACAAAATATTTCCTGGAAACAGACTGCCTATGTGTGTGTGCTTGTGTGTGTGTGTGTGTGTGCGTCTCGGTTTGTGCGGGTGTGTGATTCACCAACACCTGCGCGTTAACTGATTGTGAGGATATGAAAACTCAAATGAGTTTTCTGGCTGATGACGGGTTTGATAGTTTTCTGGCTGATGATGGTTTGATAGATGGAGCAGACAGTCTCTGTTGACAGCTAGACGCTATTTCCTTTGCTCCTCTCCTCCTCCGCCGGTAGTTTGACTCGGAAGGTGGTTTACGTGGATGCACGGCACCCCACAGCTGTCTGCTCCCCACTCTGCATGGTAAGATTAGAGCATTTACAGTCCGTGATGAGGCCACATCACGACGGCCATTATTATTGTTATCGACATGTGGAGGATGGAGCAAAGTGGAGGGAATATTGGGTTGCGTGCGTGTGTGTGTGTCGTCTATGCGAGTGTGTGCGTGTGTAGTCGGCTGTGAGTGTGTGCGATCGGCTTGCCGGTCGGTGCTTTTTAATGCTGAGCTGTCGGAGATGGCATTTTAGCATGCGTGGGAGAGCATTTTGCCTGTCTGTACTTCCCCCCCCCCCCCCTCTCTCTCTCTCTCTCTCTCTCTCCCTCATGCGTGACTGCCCCTCTCTCTTCTCCCAGAGAGAGTCCGTGCTCAGCTTGTCTAAGTGCGTGTGCGTGTGTATGCGTGTGTGTGTGTGTTATGTGGAGGGAGCAGGTGAACACCGCTGGCCTGAAGTCGGTCTTTCTAGATAACCCTACTCGAGCACTCCAGATAAAATTAAAAAAACACAGCTACACACGCAGCCTCGCACCGACACACTGATAATGACGGACGAACCGAGTTTGGGCGTCTGCGGGATTCTCAGACGTCTCTAAAAAGGTCACACTATCTGAAAGTACATTGCGGGCCTATCAGCCCTGTTCGGCCTTTTCCAAGAGAAGTCTCACTTTCTCTCTGTCCTTCCTCGCTAGGTGAAGTCGTCCCCACACCTCCCACCTCCTCCGCCTCTCCCGCAGCGCCAGAAGGGGACGGAGATGATGGCGGCCCCCCGGGGCGAGGCGCCGGCCGAGCGGTGGGAGGCCTGCTGGAGTCAGTGCTGGCTCAGAAGGATCGTCTCCTCTCCCAGACGGCGGGGGGGGCCCTCCCCTCCTCTCTGCCCCAGGACATGCTGCCTCTCCTGGGCAGAGGTCTAACGGTGGGCTCCCTCCCCGGAGGTCGTTCCCTGGAGGAACAAGGCGGGGGCCTGCTGAAGAAATTCAGACCCCCAGCCCCAGTCCAAGCAAGCGATGCACCCCTGCTTCTCCCCACATACACCCGCTCTCCAACACCCGACCAGCCGGAGCCTCAGTCCGGCACGTACACGCTGCAGGCCTCAGACGAGGTCACCGCCGTGGCCAAGACGACCGTGGACCCAGATATAGAGGGGGACTTGGAGACAGAGACTCTGTCCCCGGGTGAGCAGCATGACAGTGCCTGGCTAGGGCACGTTGTCCTTGTCAGGAATCCGGCTTGTTTACCTCTCTCCCCGTCAGCAGACACAGGCGTGCTGTTTTCCCCCGCACCCTGGATTAAGCTATGCAGATAAACTGTACAATGGATCACGTCTCAGACAGATTTTCTCATTTTTTCTGCTCTCTCCTTTTCTCCTCTCCCTCCCTTCTCTTCTCTCCTCTCCTTTCCTACCTTCTCTCTCCTCTCTCCTCTCCTCTCCTCTCCTTTCCTACCTTCTCTCCCTCCTCTCCCCTCCCCTCCCCTCCTTTCCTCTCCTCTCCCCTACCCTCCTCTCCCCTCCTCTCCTTTCCTTCCCCTCCCCTCCTTTCCCCTCCCCTTCCCTCCCCTCGGCTCCTCTCCCCTCCCTCTCCCTCCCCTCTCCTCCTCCTCTCCTCTCCCCTCCCCTCCCCTCCTCTCCTCTCCTCTCCTCTCCCCTCCCCTCCCTTCCTCTCCCCTCCCCTCCCCTCCCCTCCCCTCCTCTCCACAGCAGTGTCTGGGTGCATGGTAAACTTCTCGGATCCAGAGGGATACATAGACTCTTCAGATGACCCCCCACTTCCAGATGGAACCTTTCTGCATTGTACCTACACAGTCACTGTCTACACAGGCTATGGTGTGGAGCTGCAGGTATGCAGGCTCTCTCTCTCTCTCTCTCTCTCTCTCTCTCTCTCTCTCTCTCTCTCTCTCTCTCTCTCTCTCTCTCTCTCCCTCTCTCTCTCTCTCTCTCTCTCTCTCTCTTGCCCTCTCGCTCCCTCACTCTCTCATCCACTGCAAACAAACACAGACAGAAACACACATACTGCAGCATTGCTGCCACTGTTAGCAACAGCATTGTATTACAGTAAATAAGTGTGTTTTGGTTGGTACTGCGGGGTCTGTGGTGGTCCCAGGGCCAGCTCTGACCCCTAGTGGCACCCGACAGTACAACACGCTCAACCTGCTGCACTTCTCTGACGCCTGAGGTGCTCTGTGTAATACACAGACACACTGTTTTTACCTCTACTTCTCTCTGACATGCACTCCCTGTCTCTCTCTCTCCGCTCTCTCTCTCTCTCTCTCTCTCTCTCTCTCTCTCTCTCTCTCTCTCTCTCTCTCTCTGCAGGTGAAGAGTGTCAACCTATCAGAGGGGGAGCAGCTGTCAATCAGAGGGGTGGATGAGAGCGGATCCTTGCTAGTCTTAGCCAATCAGACGCTGTTAGTTGAAGGTCAAGTGATCCGCAGTCCCACCAATACCATCTCGGTGTACTACCGTTCGTCGCCAGAGGGGGGCATGGGCATGTTCCAGCTGCACTATCAAAGTGAGTCCACACAAACACACACACCACACAGACATCTACTTCAGGTTTTTTTCAATCCAAGCCTTCATTAAGTCTTGAGGGGCTTTTGATTATCTGTGTATACCTGCTCTTGTTAATTGCATAATCACTTAATCTTGTCATTGAATCCATTAGCGCTGTGATTGAATCTGTCCCGTGAATTAGCTGATTAGAGCTCAGATTAATTGGCCCTCATCTTGTTACCATGCAGGATGTGTTTGGGAGTCGATGGGCGGTTGTTTGTATGTGTGTGTGTGTGTGTTTGTGTGAGTCACCCATAATGGTTTACTGTCTGTGCTAGCTTAGATGTGACAGGACTAGACAAGTTGAGGCATGGTGGCTGCAAGCCCACCTGGTCCATTTCTCCCACCTGTCCAGTCCTCTTACATCAGCCGGCTAAACAGAACAGAACGGGAAAGAACAGAACAGAATTGGATTGGAGCCGACGATATACCGTGTACACTGTTGTTTTCCAGCGTTCACATGATTGACGTACGTTTTTTCCTCCCGAGTAACCTTTCGTCACTTCTCCGCTGCTAGTTTTCCGGCTGAGCTGTGCCCTGCCCAGAAGGCCTCACTTTGGGGAAGTGTCTGTGTTGAACCTGCTCCCGGGGGGCACGGCCCGCTTCCACTGCCACATGGGCTACCACCTACAAGGGCAGTCGGCCCTCACCTGCCTCAACGCCTCGCTGCCTGTCTGGAACGCCAAGGAGCCTAGCTGCAGGGGTGAGGACCCCCCCCCCCACACACACACACACACTCGAAAACACAAGGTCCTTCCTGGAGTTATTATAAGGAGGGAATGTCTGGCTGTGAGGGCCTGTGACGTCTGGTGTAGCTGGAGACTAGCTGTTGACCTCCTGCTCCTGGTGCGCCCGTACAGCGCTGTGCGGAGGGTCCGTCAAGAACGTCACGGTGGGGAGGGTCCTGTCTCCTTCCCCCCACCCGGGCCCCAACGCCACCCAGGACCGCTCCTGTTCCTGGTCCCTGGAGGCTCCAAAAGACCAGAGGCTCCACCTGCACCTGGAGAGGCTGGCTCTGGGGCCCACAGACAGGTAGGGAGCGGGGGGTTGTGCGTTTCTCTGTGTGGCTGTTGGGGGTGGGTCGACCAACCGTTTCTTCCTTTCCACCCCCAGGCTTGTGCTGTGGAGCGGTCTGGACGCGGGCTCCGTGGTGCTTTTTGATTCGGGGCGGGGCGGTCCAATTCCATTCGAGGGGGTGATCAGTGAGGGTCCAGCCGTCAGGGTGCAGTTCATCACTGACCAGCCCAACCACAATACAGGCTTCAACATCCGCTATGAGGGTGAGGCTCACATGCTAACTGAAACCTATTTTTTCACACACACACACACACACACACACACTCACACACACGTACAGGAGTGTGTCATCCCTTCCTTACAGTCATCCTTTACCCATATCCCTCTCTTCTCCCCCTGCAGCGTTTGAGCGAGGCCACTGTTATGAGCCGTACCTCCAGAACTGGGAACTTCAGCACCACCGACCCGGCCTATGGCGTCGGCAGTGTGGTGCAGTTCAGCTGTGACGCGGGTCACTCCCTGGAACAGGGGCCGCCCGTCATCGAGTGCATCAACGCCCGGGACCCTTACTGGAACGACACAGAACCGCTCTGCAAGGGTAGGAACAGGGGCGGCACCAGATACATTTTGAATGCAGGTGCTGAGGGGGTGCTATCATTGACAGGGGGAGCTATATATATATATATATAATATATATATATAAATACTATTAATAAATGAGCAAAACTTGGCCACCCGTGATGCTAATTTGAATGGAACAGCAGTTGTGCTAGCTGCCGCATCAGCAGACGGCTCCGTGTCAGACTCCGTACAATTAACATCCGATTCTCCGATCGGATTTTCCAGAAATTATATTTGGGGGTGCTATCGGGGTGCTTTGGTCTTTCTTGGGGGGGGCTGAAGCACCTGCTAGCCCCTCCCTAGCACTGCCCATGGGTAGGAACCCCATGTACTCCTTTAACAGAACAGGACATAGAACACGACAGCAGAACGCCCCGGGCCATGCATGGAGGAGAACTTCTCATGTCTTCTTTATTAAACGGTGACTGCGTCTGGAGCTATTCATTCTCTCTCTCTCTCTCTCTCTCTCTCTCTCTCTCTCTCTCTCTCTCTCTCTCTCTCTCTCCCTCCCTCCCTCTCTCTCTCTCTCTCTCTCTCTCTCTCCCTCCCTCCCCCCCCTCTCTCTCTCTCTCTCTCTCTCCCTCCCTCCCCCCTCTCTCCCTCTCTCTCTCTCTCTCTCTCTCTCTCTCCCTCCCTCCCTCTCTCTCTCTCTCTCTCTCTCTCTCTCTCTCTCCCCCTCTCTCTCCCTCTCTCCCTCCCTCTCTCTCTCCCCTCTCCCTCCAGCGCTGTGTGGTGGGGACCTGGCGGGCCCCGGGGGAGTGATCCTGTCCCCTAACTGGCCCGAGTGGTACGGCGAGGGGGAGGACTGCAGCTGGAGGATCCATGTGGGCGAGGACAAGCGCGTGCTGCTGGACGTGCAACTGTGAGAGAAACAGGCACCTCACACACAACAGGCATAGAAGATGCACCCAAGCAGAACTACTCCCACACACACACACACACACACATACTTGACAGGCAGGCACATCCATAGATAAATATACACACCTAAACAGGCGTGCACAAAGACAGTATTCGTGCCCTCAAATGTACACAGCGCTGTCTCCCAGCGCTCTGTCAGACACAGTGGGTCGCTGACTGCATTACTTAAAGCAGTGAGTCAGAGACCTTAAACGTATCTCTGATATCATAGCACTAATGGATGCTGACTACATGTTTATCCTCCCGCGCCCTCGTTTTTACTCTCTCTCTCTTACTCTCTCTCTCACCCGCCCCCCCTCTCGCTCACTCTCTGCCACTGTCTCTCTCTCTTTCTCTCTCCTTCTGTCTATCTCTCTCTCTCTCCCTTATTCCTCTCTCTTCCCCTCTCTCCTCAGGTTGAACATCAGTGACAGCGATATGCTGACCATTCTGGACGGCGACGAGGTCACCACTCGTATTCTGGGCCAGTATGTGGGAGGAGCCGGGCCCTTTAAGATGTCGTCCACGACCCCTGACCTCACCGTGACCTTTCACTCGGACCCCGCAGGCCTGGTCTTTGGCAAGGGGGAAGGCTTCATCATCAACTACATGGGTAAAGATAGAGATGGGGGGGGGAAGGAGGGCGTAAGTGACTAAGAGGGATAGAAGGTAGATGTGGAGACGGGGAAAGAAAATGGAGATTCCTCTTTTTCATTTGTTCCCCCTCTCCCTTTTTCGCGCCCTCTTTTTCCGACAACTTCATCTCCCCTTCCTCCCTCTCTCCTCGTCTTTCCCCCCGTCTCTCTCCATCTCTCTCCGTCTCTCTCCGTCTCTCTCCGTCTCTCTCCGTCTCTCTCCATCTCTCTCCATCTCTCTCCATCTCTCTCTATCTCTCTCCATCTCTCTCCGTCTCTCTCCATCTCTCTCCATCTCTCTCTATCTCTCTCCATCTCTCTCTATCTCTCTCTATCTCTCTCCATCTCTCTCTATCTCTCTCTATCTCTTTCTCGTTTCTATTACTTTGTTTCGTTTTTCCTCTTCTCTCTTCTCTGCCCCTATTCCATCACATCTCATTTGGTTCACTATTCCGCAAAGGCCCTCACGCACACACACACACACACGTACACACACACACGTGCACACATCCCCTAAGTAGTTCATTTCCTCCCTCGCTCCTTCTCATACACGCAGACACACATGCCGTATGTTCATTGTGAATTCCCAGAGAGGGAAGTCAGACAGACACCGGATGAACGACCTCACGCTGCAGCTTTTTCTTTCATCGTGTGTGTGTGTGTGTGTGTGTGTGTAGTGCGTGCGTGCGTGTGGAATAAATTACCTACTTACATTCAAAACCTACTCAGCTTCTATGCAGGTAGAGAAGCCAATCAATAGAGGATGAATAATTGATCCTAAAGCCTGACTTACAACCCCCTGTGGTCCTGTTACACTGCGGTGGCCTGGTGTACTGTATGTGATCAATCACACGCACACACGCACCACACACACTCCCGTCTCAATCCCAGTCTCTAAGTCCCAGCAGGAGGCAGAACATGGATTCATATATTGTCTTAGCTCGTGTAATTATCCTCGATATTGTATGATGGATTAGCTCCATTCATATGCAAGGCCAGTCTCCATCTGCCGCGCTGCAATCCCATTAAGACAGAGATTGGGCTTTAGAGGTCAGGCTGGGGGCGGTGTATTAGCGTGTGTCGTGGGTGTATGTTTGGGGGGGTGGGGGTGGGTGGGACGTGGGGGACAAGTTAGCAGAGAAGGTTTTTCTTTTTTAAGGGGGTAAACTCGATGTACAAAAACTACGAGAAGACGGGATCTAAAGATCCGATCCGCCCTCTCTCTCCATCGTCAGAGGTGTCCCGCAACGACTCGTGCCCCGACCTGCCCGAGATCCAGAACGGCTGGAAGACCACGTCGCACGCCGCCCTGGTGCGCGGGGCTCGCATCACCTACCAGTGCGACCCCGGGTACGACCTGGTGGGCAGGGAGACGCTGGCGTGTCAGCTCGACCTCTCCTGGAGCACGCAGCCCCCGTTCTGCGAGAAAAGTGAGCTATGCAATGGCGTACGGAGGTTAGGATTAGGGGGGGGGGGGATTTGAGTTGAATCTTCGGTCGAAATACACGACCAGCGAGGCATACCCATACCATGAATATGTTTTGTGTGTGCATGCTTGTACAGATGTTTTTATTTTTCGTTTTTTTTACATCTGCTTCCTGTCTCTCTTCCTGTCTCTCTTCCTGTCTCTCTTCCTGTCTCTCTGCAGTAATGTACTGCTCAGACCCCGGCCACGTGGAGCACTCTACCCGCTCCCTGTCCGACCCCAAACTCCTGGTGGGGACCACCATTCAGTACAGCTGCGTTCCCGGCTACGTCCTGCAGGGCGGCGCCACCCTCACCTGCTACGGCAGGGAGCCGGGAACCCCCGTGTGGACGTCCAAGCTGCCCCACTGTGCTTGTGAGTGTTCGCATTCCGTCGTGTTTCTCTAACGCCTGTGGGCGGAGGATCAAACATGAGGCCGTCTTTGCCTGTACGACGGTTATATTGATCCTATTCCGGGACGGCCTTGTTCTGATGGGAGGCCGTTGTTCGGAGGGGACTTGTTGTGGGACTGGATGGACTGTTGCGGCGCTCTCGTGGAGATGACAAGCAGGTTTTCTTCCTGTTTCACGCTGCTGTGTAGTCTGACTGAGATGAGTGGGCCAACTTGATGTATTTTGGCGAACAGGACTTCTTACACCGCTCCCATTGTGTTTGTGTGTGTGTGTGAATGTGTGTGTACGTGTGTGTTTGTGAGTTTGCGAGGGTGCTCCTTCCTTTGCCTCCTCATGGTTATGAATGTGTGTGTCTGTGCATCTGTATGCGCGTGCGAGCCCTCAAGTGGTTATTAATGTCTCGGTGCAGCGTTTGACATGCTAATGATATGCAAATGCGGCATGCCAATCAGCCCTCGGCCACCTGGAAATGGGGGGCGGAGATTACCCGTGAGTCACGGCACCTCAGCCTGAGCCTGTCAGGGCTGTCAGGGAGGCTCTGACTCAAACCTTATGATTCTCCTCCCTCCAGAAACGCCGACAAACTCATCAACAACAGGCCCTCTCTGCAAATATCACACACACTCTGACACACGCATCAAAGTCACCTCTTCGTACTTCAAAGGAATCTCAGCCAATCAAAGACGCTTCACCCCCCCCCCCCCATTCACACTTGCACAGAAACTACTTTTTTTTTTGTTGAAGACAGATGCTTAATTCTGACTCTCCCTCTCTCTCTCTCTCTCTCTCTCTCTCTCTCTCTCTCTCTCTCTCTATCTATCTCCCTCTCTCTCTCTCTCTCTCTCTCTATCTCTCGGTGTCTCTCAACCCCTCTCTCTCTCTCTGTTAATCTTTCTCCTTATGTCTCTCTCTCTCTCTCCAGCGGAGGACTCTGTCTCCTGTGAGAACCCCGGTCTCCCGGACAACGGGTACCAGATTCTGTCCAAGCGGCTGTACCTGCCCGGCGAGTCCCTCACCTTCGTCTGTTACAAAGGTTACGAGCTCATCGGCGAGGTCGCCATCAAGTGCATCACGGGAAACCCCTCCTACTGGAGCGGCCCACTGCCCCTCTGCAGCGGTGAGGCCCGTGCTACAGTCTCCCCTCTCCCCTGCATGGAATGGAATAGTCCTTTTCTGGCCTCTTAAGTGAACAGAATGTCCACACATGCATGCGACAAAATGGAGTCCTTGGTAACTGTTGTTAACTGTGACTCTGGTTTTATATTCTGCCTTTGAATGTGAAATGCACTGATTGACGCGGTGATGTCTTGCAGCCACCCATGACTGCTTTGGCAACCATGCTCTGGAAGGTGAGTGTGCGTGAAAGCGCTGGCTGACAGCTAAACGGCCCAGTTCCCCCCCCCAGTCTAGGATGCATGATGCCTGCATGGTTGTCCGGGTGACCTGTGGTCTGGTCTGTGTTGTACTGTCGGTCCACACTGGATTCGTGTCTGTCTGTGATCTGTCGTCGTATTCGCATGACTGTTGGTGTGGTCTCGATATCCTGTGTCGGTCAGATACCGATTTGAGTGTCAGTGTCCTCCTTACCATGTTTGTGTGAGGTACTTTCATAAGACTGATGTCAGCATGACTAAGACCTTCATGTCCAACTGTTACTCTTCCCCCTGTCTACCATCTCTGCATCCCCCTCCGCCCTCCTCTCCTCTCTCTCTCTCTCTCTCTCTCTCGCTCTCTCTCTCTCTCTCTCTCTCTGTCTCTGTCTCTCTCTCCTCTCTCTCTCTCTCTGTCTCTCTCTGTCTCTCTCTCTCTCTCCTAGTTGCGGAGGTGGAGGCGGGCTCACGGCTGGATGGGGGAAACATGGCGCTGGCCATCTTCATCTTGGTGCTCCTGCTCTCCGTGCTGCTGGGAGGGGCCTACGTCTATGTCACAAGGTAGCCCAGATGAAACGGGAGACACTGACCCGCTCACCGACTCCCAGTCACTTATGATTCGCTTCACGTTCCCACTCGATTCAGTTTCCCCCCTTACGAGATGCCTTTTCCGACCTATCGCTTTCTTTCCTCCTTCTGTCCACTAGGTGTCGCTATCACTCCAACCTGAGGTTGCCGCTCATTTACCCCCACCCCTACAGTCAGATCACCGTGGAGACTGAGTTTGACAATCCTCTCTACGAGACAGGAGGGGTGAGCGGAAGAGATGCATGCACACGCACACACACACACACACATGCACACACACACACTGACACCCAGTGTACACACTCAAGGCACAGAATACTACCAGCCCGAGACAGGTGCCACTAATGCCAAAACACACCATGGACTTACTATTACAATCGTTAGCTTCCAACGCTACCTCAAAGCTACACCACACTAGTGTACTCTGATTTGTAAAGTCGTGTAATACAATCCCCCTCTCTGTCTGTCTCCTTCTCTGCCCCACACACACACACACACACACACATCCCTCTGACACACACAGCAGGACACTCGGGAATATGAGGTGTCGATATGAGCGGCTCTCCCACGTCTACTGGCATCCTCAGACCCAGCCTGTCCCCGAACACGACTCCACTCTCCCCTCCTCGTCATCCCCTCCTCCATCCCGCCCGCGCCAGGAGGAAGTGATGTAAATAGAGACTGACTAAGCCCCGCCCCTTCGGCCGTGACACAGTGACCTTGTCCTGTCCTCCTGACCGCCTGGAGAATGCCCCGGAACAGAAGAGACGGCGAGGACGCGGAGGTGGAGGAGAAGAGAGCACGGGTGGAGGAAAACTGTCGAATCGAAACGAGAGGAAGGGAAAGGGGATGTGATGAGGTGGTCTAGGATCTAGCGGAGGAGGAGAAGGAGGAGGAGGAGGAAGAAAGGTCTAGAAAGGGTGGGTCAAGGAAATCCGGCCTGTGGGCTTTGGGAGAAAAAAAGACTTGTGACAGGTTGCGTCAAATTACCCCTGTTTGTGCCATTTAGTGAACAAATACAGATGAATAAAGGTTAAGGTGAGGTCAGGAGAGGACAGGGATGGAGATGGGTAGATATAATCAAATGTAACTTGCACAGGGAGACGACTACTATCCGATTGTTGGTATGAATGGGCACTCCCAATGAGAAATTGCTCTAAGACACAGATCTTACAGTCTGTCAAGTTCAAGTGTTTTTCCATCCAAACACAGCCCACGCTCTCCTAATCCCAAAACAGTAGAAATAGCAACTAACCTCGGAGCGAAAGCTATGCCTCAGTGACTTAATTCGACTCGGCGTACATCTGAAACGGAATGTGAGGAGTCTGGCTCGTCCTGTTTGTGCCCCTCATCCACCTGCCTGTAGGTTTTGTACTGGCCGTTTGTAGTGTTGGTTTTACTGTAGTTTTAAAGGGTACTCAAATCAATGGCTTGGCTTCTGCGCCCCTGGGCGCAGCACTTCCTGTTTCCCTGGATGGATTAGCGAATGAGGAATGTAAACAAGGTCGGAACCACACTCTGATTGGACGGGGGGCTGCAGGGCTGCAGACCTTGCTATCCTGATTTGAATATGTAGCCGTAGTAACTGACCTTTCCAGTGCAAGCGTGACCAACCTACCATAAAAACAGAGGAGACCAGATGATGTATTTATTTTAATGTATACAGTATGTGATGTTTCATGCAGATTGATTAATGTACATTTTCATTTTGAGAAAATAAAAAAAATCTGTGTTACTGATTTCCCTAAATAAATGGTAAAAACTAAAATAAAAAAAAGTATAATAGACTTTTAAAAACAACAAGGTTTGTGTCTGTCATGATTTGTCTTGCTGTAGAACACTAGCATAAGTAACTCAACAACTAACCCGTAAAGGCACAGGTGAGGGGCCTGTACGGTGACCCTGTTTAAAAACATGATGTGGCAGTTGAGGAGAACACTGTGCTGAAAACATGTTACATTGACATGCTAAACACCAGTACACACGTTTACACGGATCCCAACAACCATTTGTCTCGCGTTAGTCTCTTCTCCTTCAATAGAAACGAGTAGAAATAGAAGTCTGGAGGCTGTTATCTTTGCTTCTTTGCTTGAGAAAGGAATGCCAGAGGTCAACAAGATGAGAAGGGGGGATCCCGTTTAAGGAACTACGTTTTGGGTTTTGTAATAAGACCTTCATTGATGAGTCAGCAGGAACATGTGTCTGTGTTGTTGACTTGAGAGATAACATCACTGTATAAATGACCTGGAGATTTCCTTTTTAAACATCACATACAAGGAAGACTGTGGTGCGCTTGTGTGTGTCGTGTTCTAGTTTTCTAATTCTGTTCTGTACCCTAAAGCCTTTAGGATAATAGTTTAAACCTCCACGGCCACTGCTCACCGTGACTTCAAAACATAGTTCAGTACATTGTTCCAAAACAGAACTCCTTCTATGAGCGTCACGAGAGATCATGTGTGTCATTGTGTGTACACGTGTATGCCAAAAGACACACGGTAATAGACTTATCTGGACTTCACCCTACCTCTCGCCAACAGTGAAACAGGTGACTCATGTGAACTATTCTGATCAGGTGTGGTAGTCCCACATTGTCCTTTTACTAGAACATTCCGTGTTTTTTTAGCTTCAGAGAACAGAGCAGGTTTGGGTGCATGCCCCAGGACTGGGCTTATTCATTACACACACAACTGTTACAGGGTGTTTTGAAGGCTTAGGATCATTTGGCTAGAGCAGAAACACTTGTCTCCAAAATGTTGGAACTGCCTGGGTTAATTCTATACATAACAAGGAAATATTTCATCCTACTCTCTGTATCACAAACGTGATCTGATTCAGATCATGACTCAGAATGTACTTCCCTTTTCGAACGCCCTCCTCTGCGTCCACACACTTGTCTTTGTACTGTTTGCCTGCCTCAATCAGTATAGTTACCATTTCTACTTCCCCTTCCTGTTCTATAAGGTAGAGCAAACGTATAACTCTTTGCACATTAGAACTTATTTGTGTATATAATTGTATATATGTTTAACTTATACATGTACTGATGTAGCAATGTTTTACTTTGCATTTATTTCCATTAACCTTACTTCCTACCTTCTCTTTATCTTCTTCCTCCACCTTGTCTTTTTGTCTTGCTGTAGGTTTTGCATTCAGCAAACACTTTTTTTCTATTCCTGGCTGTATGTTCCGTCTTTTCTAAGCCTGATTAGAAGCTACAATTCTGTTGTTCAAATGTTAAAATGTAAGGTAAATATTTGTTTACAATAATAAGGAAGTAGTTAAATTGTGTCAAGCAGCATACCAAGAGTACTGTCAGAAGGACATGGGATGTTCGCATCAAACATCTTACTGCAGTATGTTGCGATACAATTTGCCAATGAAAAAATACAATTAGGAATAAAGTTAAATAATCTGTCTACTGTACATAAACATGCAGTGACTGACATTACAATACAGGCCATTACATGGACAGACAGCTACAGTATAGGAGTGGTTGTCAATTCCAGTGTATTGACAGGGGAACAACAACTTGAGGAACCAGAGAGACACGTTTACTCAAAGATCCTGCCAAGAAGTCTGGTGCTTTCAGAATGTCTCAAGATCCAGTAAGCGTATTTCTCTGTGCGTTCAGGCAGCTGAATATGAAGAGGAAGTGATGCGGGCGTCTCCACGTCAGTGGCTGCTGATCCTGCTGACGCTGTGTGGACTCTACACTCTGACCCAGTTCTTTCGCATGGTTCTACCCTGCAACTCCGAAAAGCCTGTCGTCTCGGTATATTTCTCTACAGTAGCAAAGATACTGGTCGTTCCCCTCTGTACAATTCCAACTACCTCAGTCAGAACACGTTTTACATGACAAGTACAACATGTTTCTACTTCACGACACACTGTATGACACCCTCCTACACACAGTGGAGGTCCACATTTGACAAAGGGAAGCGTGTTGAAAAGACAAGGCAAAGAGAGCAAGTGGAAATGGGTGATGTTTCATCTGCCAGGTGGTGGTCCATGGCCAGAGAGTAAGGGCCAACACCTCCCTGGTGTTTGTGGGCGGGGTGCCTCGCTCTGGGACCACCCTGATGAGGTAAGCGAGAAGAAGGGGAAGGAAGGCCAACATTCTGCTGCTCCCTCGACCCCTGTGTTCATTTCCATCCTTATTTATATGTGGGTCTTTGTTTTAGGGTGATGCTGGATGCCCACCCAGGGGTGCGATGCGGGGAAGAGACACGGGTGGTACCCAGAATGCTATCTCAGAGGAACACGTGGGCTCGTGAAGAGATGGGGATCAGCATGGAGGTCTTGGACCGAGCGGTCACTGCCTTCCTGCTGGGGGTCATAGCTGGACACGGAGAACCGGCACCACTACTTTGCAATAAAGACCCATTCAGTCTAAAGAGTACACTGTACCTTGCCAAAATCTTCCCCAAGTAGGCTATCCCAGACCCTTTTTTATTTATGTTTACCACTTTTAATTGTTGTAGACGCACGCACATCAGATCCAATACAAAAGACAGGCCAATGGCATGTGAGGGGAAAATACAACGTTAAAGAGTTCCTCAGAAGGTTCCAGAAAGGTTCATGCCAAAGCTCAATATCCTGGTTGCTCAAGAGATAACTTATCAACTTCTCTTCACGAGTGTCCCTTTGCCAGGGTGAAACAGTTAAGCCGCGAGGCACCCTTTTGTTCACACTATGCTGTATTCCAGGGACGTGCACAGGGGGTGGCTAAGGTTGCCCGGGAAACTGCCCGTTTGCCCTCCTCGAGTCAAAGTGCCTTTCCGAGGGAAAATAAATAAATACAAATTAATAGTGAATTTAAACAGCTGCAGAATTTCATGTAGACCTAGATTTTAAAAATCGCCACCCGCCATTTCATAAAGTAGCCTTATTCACTTACAATCAATTAGATTTTTGTTCCTTATTTTCCCGGGGGGGGGAAGGCCAGGGCAAATGCCCTTCAAATGCCTGTGCACGTCCCTGCTGTATTCAGATGAAATACATGAGTGGGACTCTGAATTTATTGAGTTCCTCAAACGCTCTCATACTCTCTCTCCGTCCCCCACCTCTCACACACACAGAGCGACATCCCTTCTCTTTGACGTCCGCCCTCCTTTCTCTCCCACTTTGTCTCCGTTTCCCCGCAGCTCTAAATTTCTACTGATGCTGAGAGACGGAAGAGCCTCCGTGCACTCCATGATCTCACGTCACGTGACCATCGGTGGCTTTGACCTCTCCAGTTACAGGGACTGTCTGGAAAAGTGGAGCCGCACCACAAACAGCATGCTGGCCCAGTGTACACAGGTTGGATGTCTGTGTGTGTGTCTATGCACCAATAAAGCCCCTGTATTCCTAACATATCTTTATTTTTGTTAACATGTTCAAGTATGTGTGTGTGTGTGTGTCTGTGTGTGTGTGTGTGTGTGTGTGTGTGTGTGTGTGTGTGTGTGTGTGTGTGTGTGTGTGTGTGTGTAGGTGGGTAGTGAGCGATGCATGGCTGTGAAGTATGAGCAGCTGGTACTACAGCCACGCACCACACTAAAGAAGGTTCTGGATTTCCTGGGCCAACAGTGGCACGAGGCAGTGCTTCACCACGAAGACACGATTGGACAACCAGGCGGACCCTCGCTGTCTCGGTGTGTGTTCGCCCGCATCACAACAGAATACAGAGGGAGCATAGGTGAAGATTGTGTCCAAACGCTGGATGCAATGTAAGAGCCGTGTGAAATGCTTTTCAGAACGGAACGCTCCACAGATCAGGTGATAAGGCCTGTCAACCTGGATGCCTTGTCCCGCTGGGTGGATTACATACCCCCTGATGTAAAGAGAGACATGGAGGCTATTGCACCAATGCTTCGAAAACTAGGCTATGACCCGATGGCCAACCCCCCTAACTACGGACATCCAGATCCCCAAGTCTTAAATAATACACAAAGGGTATGTGTAGACCAAATTCCATGCTATATTTGTCATCTTAATCTCACTTTAGAATTAGATTTGGAGTTTCTCCCGTATAAACACAGTGCCTTATTGATGTCCACTTGAATTAGGTACACCTAGGGGATTATAGGACTCCTGTACATCTAAAAGTAAAGTCCCTGGTGAGTATTACAGAAACATGCTTTTAGAGATTATGTTTTTTAGCCACAATTGCTCAAATATATTTTATAATCATATATATAAGTAAACTGGTTTTGTAGTTTAGTAAGCTCCCTACAGTAGCTGCACCTAAATGTGTATATCTAACCAATTTTCTCTTACAACAATGCACAGGCATCTTTCGATAAAGATGGGCGTTGAGGAACGGTGCATCAGTATGCCATATCAGTTTTGCCACAATGAAGGATACAATGGAAGTATATCAGTTTCAAGAAGGTGCTAGATTTATAGTCGAATCGACAGCGCATTGTGCGCAATAAGAAATGACTTCATATGAATAAGCTTTATGTTGCTAAAGAACGCCGACTCACATTTTTTCCCAAATATGTCTTCCTCCGCCAACTGAGCAACTGTATGGCACCGTTCTTGAACAACGATCTCAAAATAAGCAAAATAAAATGCTGAACCATATATTTTTATTATTTATTTATACCTTACTGCTGTCTTTGATGTTGAAATATGGGGGTCAAATTCTATTTCTATCGAAATCCGCAGTTTATAGTTCCACATGGGTGTAACAGCGGAGGGATATGAACCAGTGAGGTATATATACCACAGCCCTTTGTTTTCGAAAACAGACTCGTTCACTGAAGACAGAAGAAGCCTGCGACACCTTTGAAAGAGAAACCGGCGGAGAAAATTTACTTGTAAGTAGCTGAGGTAACATTGAATACCAACACAAGCCTGAAACAAATGTTATGGAGGTTGGAGCTTGTAATTTCGATAACGTAAATCTATATACTTAGCCTAGGCACTTCGAATTTGTGCTGCTAGGCGCGTAGCTAGGGAGTCTTGACGGATAGAACTGAGCTACAATAAATACCCGAATGAATTTCTTCATCTCGAGCTAATACTAAGTATATTTTATTTTCAGTAATTGTATTGGGACACATTGGTTAAACGGCAAACTAGCAGTTTAATTCGTTGGTTTGACTAAGGAAACAAATGGCTAACGTTAGCAGTAGTTATCGTAGCTTATTTAGCGACCTACGTTCGGTAATTTGCGAGTTTATTACAAACCAGCTCTACTGTACAGATTTTAAAGCTTAACGAAATGATTATTGGAAGTTACCCTTCGTTTTGTAACACCCCCCTCTAAATTATCATTCCAAATCAAAAGAACATTTGCCACATCTGCCATCTAGTAAACGCCAGTACTGGAATAGACAAAATGGCGAAACCCAGCTGACGACGTCAGCGGGTTTGTTCAAATTGGGAGGAGTTTAAGATAATGCCTGACATACCAGTCGTAGTTGGCGTTCACCTACAAATTAAGTGTGCGTTTTTGAGGTACATTTCCAAACAGTTTTTTGTTTTGTTTTTTAGTCAAGATGCAGATCTTTGTGAAGACCCTGACTGGCAAGACCATCACCTTGGAGGTTGAGCCAAGTGACACCATTGAGAACGTCAAGGCCAAGATCCAGGATAAGGAGGGCATCCCCCCAGACCAGCAGCGTCTGATCTTCGCTGGTAAGCAGCTGGAAGATGGCCGCACTCTCTCCGACTACAACATCCAGAAGGAATCCACCCTCCATCTTGTGCTCCGCCTGAGGGGAGGCATGCAGATCTTCGTGAAGACCCTGACTGGCAAGACCATCACCCTGGAGGTTGAGCCCAGTGACACCATTGAGAACGTCAAGGCCAAGATCCAGGATAAGGAGGGCATCCCCCCAGACCAGCAGCGTCTGATCTTCGCTGGTAAGCAGCTGGAAGATGGCCGCACTCTCTCCGACTACAACATCCAGAAGGAATCCACCCTCCATCTTGTGCTCCGCCTGAGGGGAGGCATGCAGATCTTCGTGAAGACCCTGACTGGCAAGACCATCACCCTGGAGGTTGAGCCCAGTGACACCATTGAGAACGTCAAGGCCAAGATCCAGGATAAGGAGGGCATCCCCCCAGACCAGCAGCGTCTGATCTTCGCAGGAAAGCAGCTGGAAGATGGCCGCACCCTCTCCGACTACAACATCCAGAAGGAGTCCACCCTCCATCTTGTGCTCCGCCTGAGGGGAGGCATGCAGATCTTCGTGAAGACCCTGACTGGCAAGACCATCACCCTGGAGGTTGAGCCCAGTGACACCATTGAGAACGTCAAGGCCAAGATCCAGGATAAGGAGGGCATCCCCCCAGACCAGCAGCGTCTGATCTTCGCAGGAAAGCAGCTGGAAGATGGCCGCACCCTCTCCGACTACAACATCCAGAAGGAGTCCACCCTCCATCTTGTGCTCCGCCTGAGGGGAGGCATGCAGATCTTCGTGAAGACCCTGACTGGCAAGACCATCACCCTGGAGGTTGAGCCCAGTGACACCATTGAGAACGTCAAGGCCAAGATCCAGGATAAGGAGGGCATCCCCCCAGACCAGCAGCGTCTGATCTTCGCTGGTAAGCAGCTGGAAGATGGCCGCACCCTCTCCGACTACAACATCCAGAAGGAATCCACCCTCCATCTTGTGCTCCGCCTGAGGGGAGGCATGCAGATCTTCGTGAAGACCCTGACTGGCAAGACCATCACCCTGGAGGTTGAGCCCAGTGACACCATTGAGAACGTCAAGGCCAAGATCCAGGATAAGGAGGGCATCCCCCCAGACCAGCAGCGTCTGATCTTCGCTGGTAAGCAGCTGGAAGATGGCCGCACCCTCTCCGACTACAACATCCAGAAGGAATCCACCCTCCATCTTGTGCTCCGCCTGAGGGGAGGCATGCAGATCTTCGTGAAGACCCTGACTGGCAAGACCATCACCCTGGAGGTTGAGCCCAGTGACACCATTGAGAACGTCAAGGCCAAGATCCAGGATAAGGAGGGCATCCCCCCAGACCAGCAGCGTCTGATCTTCGCTGGAAAGCAGCTGGAAGATGGCCGCACCCTCTCCGACTACAACATCCAGAAGGAGTCCACCCTTCACCTGGTGCTGCGCCTCCGTGGTGGCAACTAAGAAGCTCTGCTTTTAACGATGTCTCACCTTCCCGTCCCCTATACCCTTTCCCCATATTATTCCATTCCCAATTCCTTCCAACTTCCCCCAGCTTTCATTCCTTTAATATCAATAAAGTTGAAGCATTCCTGATAACTGTCTTTTTTCTTGTTGCTAGTTAAAAAAATGGGTAGGCTTGTCAAGATGCCAGCCTAGTAATGGTTTGTTTGTGAAACCTAGCCCTCTGTCTCTCAGTATAACGGCCTGCTCTATTGTTGGCAATGTATGAAATTGGGGCTCTTTAAATTACAGGGGCTGCCTCAATAAATGTAATCCATGAATACAGAACTGTCTAGTATAAATGTTAATGTCAATCATGGCTGTTTAAATATTGATTCATAGACTACTCATTGAATAACACCAAAATGAGTAATTTTCATATCAAGCTCACAAACGTTGTTTCATGACATTTTAATTGCACAACACTGGTTTAGTCTACGTTAACTTACAAAATGTAATACACAAACCACCACCAGGTTTAAATGAAACAATTCCAGCATCAATGCATGTGCACAGGGGAGGAAATATGGGTACATGGTCAAATCCATCAGCAGGTTATGAATGATTTGTAGTGCTATAGTAGGATTTATTTCATGATACTCAACTTCATATTCAAACAAGACACATTTGAGAAGTATAATCAGGTATCGGCAGACTAAACAGTTAAGATCAACAGCTTGTTAAAGTAACATTGAAGTGAAATATATTAAAATAAATAACATTGTGTTGACATCTCCTGGCTACCTTAATTAAACCTGTAATACAAAAAAATCTAACAATATATACACATCAGTGCATGATTGATGAAGACATGGAAACAAGTGTGAAGAAAATGGAAAATTATTATTTACAGTTCAGATCGTTTTAGATCATTCTTCACCGCTTTCAAAAAACGTGCATCATGCCATCGACAGTTATGCATTTTAGACCTCGTTTTACATCGCAACCTCTAAATAATCTTTCAAGTACAAAGTCTACCAGGTCCTCCATCTTGACTTACGACTCAGCTGTACTTCCTGGATAGCGAATCAGGTGACCTAATTTACCAAACCTGCCAGCAGGATCTTTCGACCAATGTAAATATTGTATGTAACACATTTCAAGGTCACTTTTTCGAAGTAGAACATGCAAACATAAATAAAGGTTACATTGGGTGAGACACACATTTGCCATTTTCGTTTAAGCAGTCAAAAATATATACAGTATGGCAGATAACGAAAATGGCACAAATGCAACCCAACAGTCAGATTTGAAATTGTCACCATAACACCATACATTCTCTGAAGCCTTGCCAGTGTGAAGCTGTCAGAAAAACAAACCGAAAGAAGCTTTTAAACAAGATGGCAGATGTACACAGAAGATGTAACAACAAAACCGTTTTTGTTTTTTTTACTTGACCTAATGAGTCACTTACTGGCCTTTGAGACAATATAGATAAGACAGTATATATCCCCCATTGATTGACTATTTTCAGAATTAGCTGTGAATCATTTCACAGCTAATTCTGAAAATAAGTGTAACTGTCCACATGAACCACATTATCCAGGTCGAAATATGAAGTATTACTTGCTAGCAGCTTCACGTACAGATCAAGGCAACTGTCCCTTCCACATTTCAAATCTACAACTAGTCAATCAAAACAAAACATGGGATCTAATACTAACAAACATTTACCTTTCCAACGTTTCTATATATTAATTGAACTGCAGAGTAGCTGATCATCTGGGAATAAAATGAGAAAATCCTCTCTCTCTCTCTATACATCACAACACGACTCCACCAGGATCCTTCATTAGACGCGACATCCTCGTCATTCCAGTCATGTCCCAAAAATTCTGGGTTGACGACCACAGTGGTTAGGACATGTATGGGAGATGTGTGCCCTTCACGACACAGTGCTCTGGCACGAGCTAAAACAGCGACATCGAAACTGGGAAGCGTATCTACTACCACATGATAGGTACTGTAACTGGGTTCTGAAGAGGAGCAGGAGGGGGAGATTCACGTTAGGTGTCATGCCAACAATTCGAGAAACACAGACGGTGTTCTACATTCAGAGGGCTCGGGTGAGAAAATCGACTTCCTGCGGGATTTGCAAAACGGGCGCGTAAAGGATCCAACTGGATGGGCATTTCTGCTTCTGCTTCTCCCGACCTTGACCGTCTCTCCATCCTCAGACGTCGTCGAAGATCTTGCTCCGAGATGACGACATGGACAGGTACCTGCCCCCTGCATGTCTGACAGAGCAGAGCACACCAGTACACAACATTACTATTTAGTAAAACACAACATCTCCTGTGTGTATATATATATATATTTCATGAAGGTTTTATCCGACGCAACTTATGAGATAGATTTGAACCTGTAATCTCTTTTTTTCTATATATTTGATCTTCTCTGGCTTTGTTGGACAAATGATAGTTACAGAGAGACAGGAAATGTATGGGATAGAGAAGGGAAGACATGCAGAAACTGCCCGAGCTGGAATCGAACCCGGGCCTCCGGGTAGGGCCTATGGTACGCACTCCACCCGGTGAGTCACCCCAACCTGCGATCTCTTGATTTGCAGTCAAGTGCTTGAACACTGCGCTATACTCATCCGGTGTGATGTAAGCTTTCTACAAATTGCGTTCATTTGGCGGACGCTTTCATCCAAAGTGCCGTGCAAATGGCGCACAGCAGAAGATCAAGGGTCAGAAGGGCACGGCTCGACCAGAGAAGAGGACGTCCTACCTGGTATCAGACTCCAGAGGGTCGTCTGCGAGCGTCTCCGCGTTGAAGTCCAAGGGCTCGGCATCCTGGAGAAGCTCTATGCAGTCTCTCTCGGGCCGGCCGCCCGTTCGAGTGTACTTCGCCTCTGCGAAACCAAACAGCGAGACGGCTCGAGTGACAATCAACAAACACCTGAAGGTCACGTTTGGTGATCAGCGGGTAGGATTACAGGATCTCCACTCACGCCTGTTGGTGTTGGCGCTGACGGTGTCGGAGTACGTGCTGGTTTCCTTCATTTCAGCATGGCTTGCTCCTATTCCGAGTTGCGTGGTCTTCCCTCTGGTTACCATAGCGCTCCTTCCACTCCTACGACACACACACACACACACCAAACGGTCACGCGCGATGTACTAGGGGATGGATTTGACCAGGCCATCACCTCGAGCTCTTAGTGATCGTGAAGTCTAAAGACGAAATCGAAAACAAGGAGCTCACTTTACGGCGATTCTCTCCATCTTCGATCCTTTGTCGCTTTCTTTTCTCTGTCAAGGACAAAGGACAGCCGTTACAAACATGGCTAGAAACAGTCAACTTCGTACGTTCACCTTTTGTATCAAAAGGGGCGGGGGTCAAACCTCTTCGGATCAGCTCCTTGCCCTCGTCGATGAGGTCAGGAGGTCAGTTCGTTGTCCCCCATGAACTGTTGGAATCCCAGGAGGTTCAGGCAGCGGGTCCCCAGGCTGGGCGGGACGCACCGACAACACATGTTGTCAGGAAACCCCCCAATGCACGCCGACACCACATCCTACCAAACATGCTCGCACCTATTCCGTCCCTGGACAAGTGACACCCCCCCCCACAAAGAAGCAGCACTCACCTGAAGTAGGTCGCAATACACAGGAGCAATATCAGCATGGGGTAGTAGATGTAGAAGCCGTTAGCGATGAAGGAGAGCACGCGCATGGAGCCCATGATCTGTGGACGACACAAACATGCCGTCATGCTGCGTGGACGAGCCCACGGAAACCGACCGACTTCTGTCGGCAAAGACTTGATGGGATTGGCTGAGGTGCCTGTGTGGGTTGACTTACGGAGGTGTAGGCCGTCTGCTCCTTCTTCTGGTGGGAGATGGCAGAGTCCATGTGGATCAGACCCAGGAAGTTCAGGCACAGGGGAGGGGTCAGGCGGCAGAAAAGCCTGCAGAACGACAACAGCGGCGACAGCCCACAACTGTTCAGATCGTACACCGACAACTCAACAATCCTGGTCTCTCTTCTCTACTGGACACTCCCCCGGCCTGGCCTGCACCTCCAACCTGGCTCCCAGCCGGCTACTCACATGCCACTGAACTGCAGGCTGTACGCGTCAGTCTGGTGGTGAGAGGCTAGGTAGTAGTAGTTGAACACTCGGATGCGGAACACGGTGGAATACACGCACGTGCACAAGAAGAATATGGTGACGAAGCACGCCATCTAGTGGACAGAAACGACACAGGCAAGTCAACAGGAGGCACGCGGGCATTGGCAATATGAGCGGCGGACTCGTGGGAACAGGACACCCATGTGGATCCTCGTGACAGGGGCTACACTCGTCGACGACGCGTCAGGGCCTCACCTCGATGTAAAGGTAGTTGTATTCTCTCTCGGCCAGCTGGATGAAGACGGCGAACAGGGAGAGGACGGGCCGGGTGCTGAAGAAGGTGCACTCGGACCACACCACGGCCACCGAGAACAGAGACAGCGTGACGGACAGCAGGCGGTGGAACCACTGCTTCAGCAAGCACTCCCAGTACCATTCTGAGGGGAACAGGGAGACACACGCAGACTCAGAGACCGCAAAGGGAGAGTACATGAAAAGATATACAGACGTGTAGATATGTGGGAGTCCTGAGCCGGGGGGGGGGACGACACTGGAGGAAGACGGCACCACACAGGACTGACCTACGGTCGGGGTGTACAGGTATCGGCCGAACCAGCCCGGGGGCTCGGAGGAGGGGAAGCTGTGGACGAACGCGTGGACCGAGCTGGTCTCGTTCTTGGCCACGTCCTCCAGGTGGACGGCCTGCTGCAGGAGGATCTGCCACTGGACGCGAGTCCGGTTGTGCCTCTGTACTGCGTAGATCACCTGACACCCCCCAACGCACACAGCATAAACACAAAGTGCAATTTTTCTATCGTCAGGGTCCCAGGTTTTTGCATTGGACATGGACCTAAGCGGTCATCGACATCCCACCTGTTTATGCAGCTTCACCAGGCTCTTCTCGCTGGGATAGGTGTTCTGTTTGTCATCAAAGTCCTCGTAGTCGTCCATGTTCCTGCCCATCTTCTCCTGGTAGTCCACGGGACACTGGCGCAGAACACACGCCCAGTTAGGTTCCACCGACTTGAGATCATTTCGAGCAAACGGAGGGAGTCCGTCTTCGACTCGTGGTTTTGTGTGCGGAACACTCGCTCACCTTCTTGAGGATGGTATCGATGCACTCCCTCAGTGGGTGGTTGTACTTGATGGCTTCACTGAGCTTCCTCACCTCCTACGGTGGAAATACAGCCGAGAAAGGAGCTGAGTCGTGAGGATGTTTGTCTGGGCGTATCGACCAATCGATACCATTTACTGTCATCGAACTGAATTCAGGGCCTCTCAGTCACATCTCCTCTATCTTAAAGAATACAGAGAGCCCGCTAGCGAGTCCAAAACTCCATCTCACCTCCATGACGTCCTCCAGGTTCTCCTCCGCGTCGGCCTTCTCCGTCATCAGCTTGGCCGCCTTGAAGTAGGTCTTGATGAGCAGGTGCCCCCGCCGCGACGCGTTCCAATAGGAGCGCGGGATCTCCACCAGGCCGTAGCCCAGCAACAGCACCAGCAGGAAGAGGCCCCAGGTGTTGGCCGCCGTGATGCCGATCGTCTGCAGCTCATACCTGACGGCAGGACCAGGGGATAGACAGACAGGGGCAGACAGATAGGGAGTCAGATGGCTGAGCGGTTAGGGAATTGGGCTAGTAATCCGAAGGTTGCTGGTTCGATTCCCCGGCTGTGCAAAATGATGTTGTGTCCTTGGGGAGAATGTCCCTGTAGGCTACTTACTGTAAGTCGCTCTGGATAAGAGCGTCTGCTAAATGCTAAATGACTAAATGTAAAACACAGGTTCAGCTCTCGTCGAAGCTATTCGCGGCGGTTAGAAGGGGATTTAAAAGGAGCGTGTCAAGTTCACAATCTGCCTCTTTACTCCTTCGAAAACCCCCTCTGGGGTCGCACGTGCGATGCCAAAAGCAGGCCGTTAGGTCGGCCGTGCTGCGTGAAGCGGCGCGCTCACCAGGAGAGACGCCACTCGGGGTGGATGGCCACGTAGATGAGCAGCGAGCCGAAGATGAGCAGGTAGGTCCCGTAGTAGATGGCGTTCTCTATCAGGGCCGTCTTGATCTTCCCGGCGATGGAGAAGCCTCCGGAACGGGCGTACGACTGCATGAAGGGCAGCAGCAGCCTGAACACACACACACACAGAGAATGAGCCACGGGGAAATGATTTCCATGACGTTGTCATCGAAACGTTTCACAGGGGAAAGGGGCTTGTTCATTGGATGGACTGACAGGATTGGAACAGCACCAAAGGTGGAGATGATGCAGCACTTACCAGGTAAGACACTGAGATGTCCAATACACCACCCTCCAAAATACTGGCATGATGCCATCGGGAATGTAGCTCCACGGTTTATAACACACCCTTGGAACGCTGATCGGAAAAAAAGCAAACAATATTTTACATGTTGGTGCAAAAGGTCTCCTAAAGAACTTCCCAATGGAAATGAAAAGTCTCTACAAAAGTGGCACCCGGAAACGCCAACCTTTTTGTGGGTGTAACGGTCGAGTTTCCTGTCGTTTGATTGGACAGCACAGGGTTCACCGAAGCAGCAGGGGTGTGGTCTTCGTGATCTATCTTGCACTGCTTATAGATGGTCTGTAAGAGCAAAATATGCGCACATGCACGCACACCATAGACAAAGGCAGCCATTAGGGAATATACATTCCATTACGAAGAAGTGCGTGTGTGTGAGTGTGTGTGTGTGTGTGTGTACACTCACAGTGCTGACGTCCAAAGGAAGGATGAAGACGATTAGAAAGCACAGATACCAGGCCAGCAGAGTGCCAAACAGCACCATGCGCTGCTGCTTCCGGAAGTCTCCATACCGATGCAGCAGGAACAAGGCCAGGAAAAACACCACCACGATCTCGATGCCTAGCGCTGCCCCACTCATCCTGCCCCTCCAGCCACACCGGTCACTGACGAACGAGAGAAAAGCTGGGAATCAATTCCAATTGCACATTATAGATATATTCTTCAACTGCCACGCCCACTCTCCTCCCCCCCCCCTCTGCCAATTACTTAGTAATGAGGTTAGTTTCACACAGCTTCCAAAGATATGTCTGACCCTATTCAACAAAATGTCTGTTGATCTGTCTCTCTTTTGTTGCCTTCCTCTGGGGCGTGATGATTATCCGAACATTCTGCTCTACTTCAACTAAGCAAAACAACCGAACAAGGTGTAAATAGATGTTGAATATTACTTCACACCATCCTCTCTATATACTATATATCAATGTAATGTTTGCTTTACTTAATTAATATAAGGTATATCAGTATTTGAATCTTAGCTAAGGGTTCATTAAGAATGTATGGATGCCTGTAAATTTGAAACAGGATTTTATCATAGCTCCAACTAGAGATATAGTATTTAAAGTAATCAATTGCTCTGCCTAATCAAAATATAATAGTGGGAATTGGCTACTAGTAGATTGAATATTGATCTGTCATAGCCTTGACGATTGAGTCGCAGGTGGCCCTAGACAGCTCAGCACAAACATTAAAATGTCTAGGCGTAACCATTGCTTACCAAAACATTCAGAGCATTATTACACGTAGACAGCTGTCTCGGTTACGTTAGCTGGATACCAAGTTAGCTTTGGCGGTTAATTAACAATGTATCAACTACAGCACTTAGTAACAACAGTAATACATGTATATAACGCATCATATAGCTATCAAGCTAAATGCACTACAGAATCAATAGTATGTTCAATGTTTGATAATAGGACAGCAGTGCTAGTGCTAGCTAGCTAGGCTTCAACAACACGTCGCTACGTAGCGTACTGCAATGTACAGCTAGCACTCTATAGCTACCTCGAGCTAACTTTAGCATTTTTGACAGGTCGTTTATTGAGTTAGCCAACTAGCAAGGATCACACACCACTGTTGGCAGTGGAAGTATCACAGTCGTATAAGTTGTCTTACCTACGTTCTTTTAAAACCGATAGAATCAAGCACTCCTCGACTTGCTAAATTGTATTTTTTCGCTTGTATGTTTGTAAAATACACCCAAAGAAAGCTGTCGTGGAAGGAAGTCGTCACATCCTGTTCCTGAGTATTTCCCTGAACGTGTGCTGTTGACTGTGACCAATGCACAAGGTAAATGCGTATCAAATCAGGGATATTAATAAACAAAGACATACAGAACATGTATCACCTGCCTCCTTCTACTTGTGATGTTTTTTTACTTCCAAATATAATTTGTCCTCCCTCTGTCATTATATCACATTAATAATACATCCAGGTTTTACAAAGTTGCCAGCGGGGAAATCAAGTCAGTAATGTGTATAATCAGTCAGTACAAAACATAATAATAAACCAGTAGTACAGTTTGTATTTTGAGCTTGGAATCAATTCACAGTCCACTGAACATTGGCTTGAACACAAACCTGACCCCTCCTTTGAACTTCATCGGTTTGTAAATAACATGACATGAGTTCATACTGCCAGTTCCCCTATCTCTTAAATAACAGTGTTAAATGAGTGCAATGGTTCAGTCAAGGGCAACCATATGAAAAGGGCTTCTTGACAATAATAGGGTCGCATGGTAAACCATGATGGAAAATATTGCATTGTTTATTTAATTTTGAGCTTGGAACCAATTCACAGTCCAGATACTGAACATTGGCTTGAACACAAACCTGACCCCACCTTTGAACTTCATCAGGTTGTAAATAACATGACATGAGTTCATACTGCCAGTTCCCCTATCTCTTAAATAACAGTGTTAAATGGTTCAGTCAAGGGCAACCATATGAAAAGGGCTTATTGACAATAATAGGGTCACATGGTAAACCATGATGGAAAACATTGCATTGTTTATTTACAGTTTTTCACAATTGTTAACACACAAAAAGCAAAACTTTGGCACAATTTTCACAACCTTAACTTCATGTACCAATTGCTCGACCCAATTTGGCACAACTTCACACTCCCTTATCTGCATTAGACTCTGACTTTCCTTGTTTACACACTGATGTCATTTACACATCACCTTGTTGGCAAAACACTACACACAATGTTCAGTTGTTGCACACACTTCTCAAGTAAAGTCTCAAAGCATCAACCTACAACACACAACTATTCAAATCTCTAAACACTCATGTCTGGTGAGCAATTTGCGATCAGGACTGCAGCATAAAAATTGCCTTGAGCCTCTGTTTTGTTTGGTGAACAATGGAGAACTTAGAACATATCAACAACCAGAGAAGGAGAGGGGTAAGAGTGAGAGGAGGAAGAGGAGGACAAGGAAGAGGACAAGGAAGAGGACAAGGAAGAGGAGGGAGAGGATGACAAGGAGGAGGAGGAGGAAGAGGAGGACGACAAGAAGAAGGAGGATGAGGAGGAGGAGGAAGAGGAGGACGACAAGAAGAAGGAGGAGGAGGAGGAAGAGGAGAAGAAGAAGGAGGAGGAGGAGAAAGAATAAGGAGAACGGTGATCTCTAATGAGATTCGGGCCACCGTGGTTGACCATGTGCTCAACCATGGTTTGAGCATGAGGGAGGCTGGCCAGAGGGTCCAACCAAATCTCAGCCGCTTCACAGTTGCTGCCATCATTAGAACCTTTAGAATGGAGAACAGGTATGAATTATATTTGCCTTGTGTACTGAAATATTGCATATCAATAGAATACAGTGTGCTCACTGTATTTGTATTTTGCAGGACTGAAAGAGAACCACACCGTGGAGGAAGAACATGCACTTTCACAGCCGAACAGGAGACTGACATTGTGAAAATGGTTTGTGAAAACAACACTATCACACTCCGACAGATACAAACCAGGATCCTGGCTGACCATGCCACATTCAAAAACATCCAGACCATCAGCCTCTCTACACTGGACCGTGTTCTCCGCAGGAATGCCATGCGGATGAAACAAGTGTACAGGGTCCTATTCGACCGGAACACAGACCACATCAAGGAGTTACGGCAAGAGTTTGTGCTTGTAAGTCCCATACATTCAGCACTGACACATGCATGTATTGTACCTGTAATCCAATAGTTCCTTTTCTACAGTGTCTCACTGTAGCCCACTGTATTGACCCATCTGTGTCCATACTATAACTTGCATTATCATGCTGTCTGTTCCAGCGGATCCAGGAGCATGACACAGCTAATGAGCTATATGAATACATATTCATTGATGAGGTTGGATTCAACCTGGTGAAGAGGA
The DNA here is from genome assembly GCA_023658055.1 of Thaleichthys pacificus. Classification (NCBI taxonomy): domain Eukaryota; kingdom Metazoa; phylum Chordata; class Actinopteri; order Osmeriformes; family Osmeridae; genus Thaleichthys; species Thaleichthys pacificus. The sequence continues at coordinate 8,504,182 of CM042865.1, forward strand.
GGCGCCAGGGCAGAAATTTCATTGGCCAGCGCGCCATTGTTGAGGTCCCCGGCCAGCGTGATGGGAACATCACTTTGTGTGCTGCAATGGGTTGAGCAAGCCCGTTGACAGTACTGTACTGTTCAGAAATAAACCTTTTTTTGCCGCATATGTGTGAGTTGAAAAGTTGAAATGGCTCATTCCCCAGAGTCATTCGTATGGTGTGTTCCATTTCTAGAATTGTGTTTTCAATTTTGCACTACTGTGTGCTGTGAATGCTTATTGTGGGTACTGTTATGAATGGTATGTGTGTGTTAATAATATATATATCATTATAATATATAATGAGAACACAAGTTGCATTTTGTGAACAGGTAAGAGATTTGATGGCAAAGAGTCATCTTGCAAAGGGAGTGTCAGGTTTAGCATTTTGTGTGTGAGGTTTTCAGTTTTGTGTGTGCAGTTTTGAGAAAGCCGTTATTGTTTTGAGAAACGTGTGTTAACAATTGTGAAAAACTGTAAATATGATGTTTTGTAATAGAGTTTTGCTTGGCTTTTGCATTGTGAGTGAAAGCAATGTAAAATTACTATATAAATATATTATATTGTACTTTTTTTTGTTGTCGACAGTTTTGACAATGTTGTGCACGTTAAGTCTTTACTCTGCAAGAATAAGTGGACTCCAGATTCATAATGTTTTAGAAATTTAGTTTCCCACATTATTTGACAATATGTGTTGTGAAGACAATAGTGGAAATAACAACCAATTGGGTGGCGATTTGTTGATCATTCTCCCACAGCTTATTGTGATTGGCTACACGAATGTGTTCACGTGCTATCAGTGTGGTCCTTGAAACTGCGGCTTTTAGAACGCTTGATAGCGTATTTAGACTGCAGTCAGCAAATTTAACGTAACTAAAGAAACGATACATATGCTCAGTCCAAAGAAAAAGTTTACAAAAGGATAACATGATTACATCAGCAGACTAAAGAAACGTGTCTACTAATTAGTCTAAATTTGAGTAATCGTACATGCTCCGTGCAAGCTATTCAAGGTAAGACTGTATTATTTTAGGTTGTTAATTGCAAATTGTTATACATTATAAACTACAATTAAATGTATAAACGAGGCGTAACTTATCGTGCCTTGTCAAACATTACTCATGGGGATCGATATCTTTTTCATTGATTCAACCAAAGTTTTATTTCAGTTTGCATCTTACAGATTTTAAGTGAGGTGTAACAAAACTTTATTGATGCAGTGTTATTCTATGTTTTCCTATTCTATATTCAGCCCTTATCCCCAAAAGACCATAATGCCAGTGGAGTTGGCGATATCGCTCTACCAGTCAAACGATGACTTCTGCTACAGGACTCCAAAACCTCTAAACCCCTGTCTGACCAGTTTGAACATGTGCCAAATAGTTGAACAACGTACACATCCAAATGAAGGGGAAGCTCTTCATAAAAGACGTGGAAAATCCAAAAAGAATGTGTCTTTTGCAGACCATAAAGGACTTGCTCTCACCAAGGTGAAGGTATTTTCAGAGCTCCATGACCCCATTGAGATCCCACTTAACATTCAGGAGCTGCTCAACTCTGCCCTAACATTAGCTAAGAAAAAAGACAAACTAGTATTAGACTTTACCCAGCCCTCTGCTGACTACTTATTTTTCCGCCAGCGTTTGGAAAGTGAGCGTGTCTGTCTAGAGCACTGCATGCTGAAGGAAAAAGCATTAGCAGGAACTGTGAAAGTCAAAAACTTGTCATTCGAAAAATCTGTGAAGGTAAGGGTGACCTTTGATACATGGAAAAGCTACACAGATGTGGAGTGCCTGTATATGAAGGACACCTACACATGTTCAGATCGTGACACTTTTTGCTTTGACATCTTGTTGCCTGATCATGTCAGGCCACATGAGCACATCGAGTTTGCCATCTGCTATGAGGCCAACAGTCACACCTACTGGGACAGCAACCAAGACCAGAACTACAGGATTATCTGGTCTTCCATGAAGAGAGATGATCTAAGGTGCCTTAGCCCGCAGACAAGTTCCTCTCAGTTGGGAATTCACTTTGATCGCTACGGAAGTCCTAGGTGCTCCCATGGAATTGTCCCTGAGTGGCCAAGTTATGCAGGGTATGAAATTATCGGCCCATACTACTAAATATGTGGTTTCATGAAACCATGTTCCAAGGAGTGACAATATGTTCTCTTCAAATGACAATGAACAACATCCTCAGGGTCCATGATAAAAACTAGACGTTTAAGACACAGTTTTACAAACCAGTGCAACATCATGTTAATCTGTGGTGAATGATTCCCCTCAGTGCAATGATACGTTTAGGAAAGCAATCAAATACAGGTCTTGAGGAGTATAGATGACACATTTTCTAATGAAATTACAGGTTACCATAGAACAGTGTACTATATATCGCTAGACATTTTTATTAAACTGTGAATAGAAGAGGTTGCAAATTCAAATTATTATTTGTTTTTGTGAATTAGTTCATTAACACATTTGTTACGTTTTAGATGTTTTGTCAGAAGTTTGCATTTGTAAACAGAATGCGTAATGTTTTAAGTCATGCTTGCACACGAGACAATCCACTTTAATGGTTAGTAATACTGTACACTTTGGACTTTGCCTGTATTTCCTTATCTGTCTGTCAAATGTTGGTTTTAAAGAGACTCCTTTTTTCACATGCAGTATTTTCATTGTATATATTATGAAGGATATGTTTGAAATACACTGAATTTAATATTTTAAGAGTCATTCTCTTTTTATCAATGTTAAATAAAGAATCTTAAATTATTTGGTATTGTTACTTTTTCACTCTGGAACTATTGTGATGTAAAAAGCAGAGGTTCTTGCTTATATTGCAGTCTAACATGCTTTCTTGCATGTTAGACTGAGCAAAGTTCTTCCTGTGATGACCTAGATTCTGAGGCCATGTAAACTATCAAGCTGTACATTAACTCATAATATTGTTTGAAGAAGATATCACACACACTAAACGACCACATAGAACTTTTCAACATTTACTTAGATGGCTATATTTTGTTGATACCACAATTCAATTATTCACAAATACTCATACATGTTTCACTGACCATTTATAGTAACCTGTTCAAACTTGAAAGAAAGTCTGACCAAGTTAATAAACCTGGTTTATCCTGTTAACTGTGTGATATTGTAACATTGTATTTAAAACCCTCCAATGGAAAACTGAGCCGTAATAGAGGAGTGGACCTACTTTGTGTTATTGGTAACATTACAAATAAGGGCCGATGATTCGTCAACATGTAGCCAGCTGGAGTTACAGAGAATATGGGCTAAATGAAATAGGACATGAATGATCTTTGTTGACTTTCCCCATGGTTTATTTCTAACATATATATCTGTAATGGAAATAAAAACTCTAGATGCCAGAGAAAGATGGGATTTCACTGAAATGTGTGGTTGATGACACGGTTAAAGAGATTAGTGGAAGAGCACCTCATAAACGTTGGTGGCAATCAGCCATAACATCAGAAGAGGAAAGAGTTTATTTTTTATTTTTTAGGTCTTCCACGTCCATAGGTGTCGCTACCATAGACATATACAGTATATATTCCTATGGTCGCTACTGCACATAACAGAACAAGTAAACGGAAATGACGACGGACTGTTTAGTAAACAGTTTTCAGCAAAGCATTATCAGTAGTTAATAAGCTAGTTTTATCAAACCTGTGAGGACGTCGGATTGAATTGAACAAAATCGCAATTAAACCAGCCTCAATTTATACTCAAACCAGTCCATTCAACCGACAAGAAGGTCCTACTAGCCATAGTCTTGCAGAGGTGGAGCTCATTGAATACCACGCGGGAAGAACGCGCGCACAGACACTTCCCCATACGTCACCTAGCTAGCAAACTACTGTAACGTTATCTCAAATGTTAGCTAGTTAGTAAACGCTTATAAAAAGAAACTACTACATACAGTTCAGTACAGAGTTTTCACATGTTAACAAGCTAGCTAGTTTACAGTACCCGCCTCTAAAATGGAAGAACACAAAGAGAATATCCATGATAAGGTTTGTAATGTAAAGTTGCCATCGAATCCTGACGAAGAGGAAGATAACAAGGTTAGCCTTAGTACTAGGCTTTCTACTGTCACACTCACAGAAAAGGTAGGTAACATGGGTTGATTTATGATTGCTAGCTACCAAATGCTCACAATTTGACTTGCTACTAATAGCTAGTTACTGCACTGTGTGTGTCTGGAGTGGACCATTCTTCTGCGAGCGCCAAAATAGCACATTTATTCTTGAGTTCTTCTCCTGGATACATCACCTCGAAGAGAATACCATGCAATTATATTATATTTACGTTGCCATCGCCACGTCATAGATTGTTTGACTTGGTCACTGATTGGCTATTTTATATTTCTTCCAGCAGGACAAATCTTGCGCTAAAGCATGCCTTTCAAGTGAATCTATCCCTAAAACAGCTTCCACCAGCGGCGAGTTCAGTGATCCAGTTTACAAAGAGATAGCTCTTGCAAATGGACAAATCAACCGCATGAACCAGGACGAGCTACGATCCAAACTGGCAGCGTTGAACCTTGATACAAGGTTGGTTTAAAAAAATAACGATACATAACGCTAAGCAAAGGAATCGTGCCTGTAGAATCCTCTGAATTCATTTTTCTGCTCTACTTTAGAGGTGTAAAAGATGTGCTGAGGAAGCGTTTGAAGAGCCACTATAAGAAGTTGAAGCTGATGCAGTCTGTTGCAGAGGGTGGATCCACGGACACATACTATGACTACATCTGCGTGGTTGACTTTGAGGCGACATGTGAAGAGAGCAACCCCTTTGAATTTACTCATGAGATCATCGAGTTCCCAATTGTTTTGATCAACACTCACACGCTTCAGATTGTGAGTGGGACCACAACATGTGCTCCGTTTCAAAGAGACACAGTTCTAGACAAAGTCAGGGACGGGGGTGGGACTCCTGTGTGATTTCTGTCCTTCTTCTTACAGACAGACTCATTTCAGGAATATGTCAAGCCAGAAGTCAACACACAGCTTTCAGACTTCTGTGTGAAATTGACAGGTATAACACAGGTAAGATCTAGCGTAAAAAAAAAGGCCTTTAGAAGAACATGCTTTTACATGTTTAGTATGATGCAACATGATCCTTGTTTATTAAAATGTTACTTGTTAATTAGACAAGGGTGGATGAAGCAGACAGAAGAACATGCTTTGACATGTTTAGTATGATGCAACATGATCCTTGTTTATTAAAATTGTACTTGTTCATCAGACAATGGTGGATGAGGCCGACACGTTCCCCGGTGTCTTGAAGAGAGTGGTGCAATGGCTTCAGGAGAGAGAGCTTGGCACCAAGTACAAGTACGCCATGCTGACAGATGGGTAAGACACAATCTTGGCTTGGTAAATCATTGGCATTGGCAACGAGGAATGGGCTACAGCTAGGTGCAGCTGCAAATGATCAAACTTGATGCCAACTTGGCTCATGAAGGTGGTGTTGGAGAACTCGATCGATGTTCTGATTTCGTTTGGATCTTAGGTCTTGGGACATGAGCAAGTTCCTCAACATCCAGTGTCGTTTGAGTGGGATAAGATATCCACAGTTTGCAAGGAAGTGGATAAACATCAGAAAGTCATACGGCAACTTCTATAAGGTTTGTTTCAGCTGATATCCAAATATCTCTCCAGATTTAAACAGGCGATTTACAAAAGCTTTCCCTTTTTTGATATATTTGTATTTTCGCCTACTGACGAACATCTGAAATATCGGTCTGCGAGGATTAAATGGAAAAAGACACTTCGACTGACCATTTCTCCCACAGGTCCCTCGCACCCACACCAAGCTGAGCATCATGCTGGAGAAACTAGGCCTGAAGTACGAGGGACGCCCTCACTCTGGCCTGGACGATTCCCGCAACATCGCCCGGATCGCTTTGCGCATGCTGCAGGACGGCTGTCAGCTGCGCGTGAACGAGCGTATACACGGAGGCCAGCTGCTGAATGTACCTAGCTCCGCCCCCGTGGAAGGAGCTCCGCCACCACACAACCCCCGCAGACGCGATTAGTCCCCACTCCTGAGTCCCCTGACCCGTCTCCCCCCCTCCCAAGACGTCCACACAGAGGCCTTGAAACGGACATCCTCTGCCTGTTTCACACCCCATGACTTGAAATCCCTTAACGCTGGCCCAACGTAAAGTAACTGTAGTCTTATTTTGTTTTGAAACCGGGATCTTGTAGTTTGCAAGATCTCCATTACCGCAACAAAAACTTTGCTGCTGCAGTCAGGTGTCAACTTCTGTTACTCAACGACAGCCCATAAACCTTAATCTTTTCCATCTTTGATTGTAAAACTTTTACTTCAATAGATTTTCCCCATGTTCGTCACTTTGTCAATGTGGGATTTTATTTTCCCTCCCCATTTAAATTTGAAATGAAACAGACATTTGTGTCATTGTATCGGTCAGTGCATCCGTCAGTGTAGCTAATGGTGTGATAAACGAGGAAGTGTCTGCTGTGTCTTAACATTGTCTTGTTGGATTTATCCAGCTGTTTTATTTGCACAAGCGTACACACAGAATGAGCTGGCTTAAATGATATATTTTGTGTACCTAACATGAATAAAGTCTTAAAAAAATGAAAAAATAATGCAATGTCTCCTGGTGAAATTGATAGAATATATATTTTCAGCTTGCTACTTTGCTAATAGTGTCATATTCCATCACGTGTGTAGTACGATACTTGGGTGGGAGTGGTTTTGCACCAATTTTTCGGAATCAAAACGGTCCTTTATTTTAGGAAACTAAATATGGTTTACTTTTTGTTTTGGTAAACCCAAGTTGATCAAACCTGCATTTCCATGTCTGCCCAATAGATGGAGACAGTCCTTTGATTTCACTGTAGAACCAGTGCTGTTGATCTCCCATCAGGTTTTGACAAGCTCTCTGGAGTTTACTGCCTACCCAGGGGCAGTGTGGGGAGGGCGGTGTGGGGAGGCCCAGTACCCAGTGCCCCTGTGGGCCCAACTTTGAACCCCCTTGTGGCCCCCCTAAAAGAAGAGTGAATCATTATAAACAACAAGACAAACCTTTGCCTGTTAATGCCTGCAATGCAGTGAAGAAAACCAAGACAACAATAATATTTTAATGAAGCTGGCCCCTCTAACAGTAGAACTGGTCCCCCACCCCTCCAGTTGAAATGGTAGAACCTAACAAGTCTGAGGGTTCATACCTTACATCACCCCCCCCCCCCCCCCCCAAGCCCTCCCTCATCAACACACATCTTCCAGGAAATATTTCTACACATCTGTGTGTGCTCTACATTTCCACCAGTCAATAACAATAATGCCTGGTGCTCTAATCGGTTTGCTTTGATGCAGCCATGCTTTTTGTCAACTCACGTAACATGGATTAGGTTTTAGATTTGGTTAAATGATGTAAAATAACCGGTATGCATACAAATACAGTAGCCAATTTTCATTCAAGCTTGCAAGTATCTATCTTAAAGATTTAACAGTAAATACATGTCAGTCTAAAATAATACTTTTGCCTCCTGGTTAATTTCACAACAAGAAGGTATGAAGGTGGGTTCAAAAATCTGACGCAGTGACTGGACGGGCGTTGCTGCTGTTCCACTCCCCCCTGCCATGAGCGCGCAACAGCAAGGACTGCAGATAGCATGAGAACACAAGTAGCTGAACAGCAGGCGGAGATAACGCATGCAGAATAGACCGAGAGGGCCATCCGTTGTTTAGAGGGTTGAATCTTTTTAACCGAATGGAAATTAACTGGATGTATCGATATAAGAAAACTCGACCGAACGGCACTTGGGTCGGACTGACAATGGATTCGTGAACCGCGGTAGCTAGGTGTATTTCTATTCGATAGTCCGTGGCGTAGAGAAAGATGATGCGTGAATACCTATTGCTGAAGTCCAGTCGCCTTGATACGATTGAAAAAGATGACGTTCTCTCTGCTCGAAATGACTCATTTGTTTTTTGGGGAATGTTGATCTAACGAAGACTAGATGAGCGCCTTTCTCGGTATTGAGGCACATTGAGCACCATGCTTCCAGTATAATTTATGAAAGCTCTCCATGAAAACAAGGAGGAGGGGGGGGCGGGCTGCAATACGATGGAGGACAAGGAGAACAACCTCAAAACGGCCAGGCTGTGGAGAGATGCAGCTCTCCGTTCAAGGAAGCTTCGAAGCAGCCTGCGTCAACTCACCCTTTGCTCCAAAAATAACCAAAAGATTATGCTACCTGAAAATATTAACGAGATCGAGGTACTCAACCTGGGCAACAACTCGCTGCAGGAGCTACCGGAGGGATTAGGGGCCACCCTTATCAACCTGCGTATCCTCATTCTCCGCAGGAACAAGTTTGCAGCAGTTCCCTGTGTCGTGTTTGAGCTTGGGCAGCTGGTGGAACTAGACATGAGCCACAACTGTCTTAAGAGCTTCTCCGAGGACATAGGCCTACTGAAGGGACTGAAAAAGCTCTGCATCAGTCACAATAAAATCCAGTACCTGCCATCCCAGATTGGAGCACTTCAGTGCTTAGAGGAGCTCGACATAAGCTTCAATGACCTACATGATTTCCCCCGGTCCTTCTCCCAGCTCCAAAAGCTGCGCACGTTAGATGCTGATCACAATAAGCTGAGCCAGTTCCCTCTAGAGATCCTTGCCCTCGGTGATCTGGAAGAGCTTGATTGTTCGGGGAATAAATTTGAGGATTTGCCCAGAGACATTCTAAAGCTTCAGCCCATCAAGATATTGTGGCTCAGCAGCCTTCACATCTCCATGTTACCTGACACCTTTTGTCACCTGCACAATCTTGAGAGTCTTATGCTGGATAGTAACAACCTCACAGTTCTGCCTTGTTCCTTCGGCACTCTGCAGAGACTAAAAATGGTCAATCTTTCCTCCAATGAGTTTGAGGAGTTTCCCCATGTTATTCTGAACATCGGGGGACTCGAAGAGCTCTATCTGAGCCGGAATAAACTGACTTTGATCCCAAAGGAGATAGGCCAACTGGTTAATCTGGTCAACCTGTGGCTGGACAACAACAAAATCACCTATCTGCCAGATTCTATTGTGGACTTGGAGAGAGTGGAAGAGCTTGTCTTACAGGGTAACCAAATAGCCATACTCCCCGACAACTTTGGGAAACTCTCCAAGGTGAACATTTGGAAGGTGAAGGATAACCCTCTCATCCAGCCCCCGTACGAGGTGTGCATGAAGGGAATCCCCTACATCGCTGCCTATCAAAAGGAACTTGCACACTCCCAGCTGGCTGTGAAGCCTCGGTTAAAACTCGTCCTGATGGGGATGCAAAACGCTGGCAAAACGCAGCTCAAGGAGAGCGTGGTCAGCCAGAGGCACCATCCTGCATGTGTCCAAGGCAACAAAGGGATTGAAGTGACGAAACTGGGTGGCCGACGTCGATCGCAGTCTCACTTTTCTAGTGTATGACTTGTCAGGGAAGCAAAACTATGACCTCATCAAACCATTTTTTCTCTCCCCCGGTGCCCTGTACGTGCTCGTGGTGAACTTGAAAACGTACACGCCCAACAACTTCTATGCCCATGTTGGGTACTTTCTCCACCTCCTTAGTGCCAAAGTGCCCCACGCTGTGGTGTGTACGGTGGGCACGCACACGGACCTGTGCGGCGACACGGAAGTGGAGGAGAAGAGCTTGGACATCCACAGACAGATAGCCGTGCAGGAGAAACGAGACACGCAGTGTCTGAAGAGTCTCGTCCAGCAGGTGGACCAGGCCCTGGAGCAGGGCTTCAACGTCCGCACCTCCAGCCCCCACATCGTCTTCTACAGCGTCTCGGACAAGAACCTGCGGCGGAAGAAGGCCCAGCTGCAGTACATGCTCAACCACAGGCTGCAGATCCTGTCGCCCGTCCTGTGCGTCAGCTGCACGGAGACCCAGAGGAACATCCAGAGGCTGAGGGAGAAGCTCATGTCGGTTGCCGACCAACGGGAGATCTTCCCCAACCTCCACCGCGTGCTGCCCAAGTCCTGGCAAATGTTGGAGGAGCTGCACTTTAAACCCCAGGAACTGTGGCTCTCGTGGTGGGACTCGGCCCGTCTGGGCCTCCAGGCGGGACTCACGGAGGACCGTCTCCAGTGTGCCCTGTCCTACCTGCACGAGAGTGGAAAACTACTCTACTTCGAGGACAGCCTGACGCTGAAAGAGTACGTGTTCCACAACCTTCCGCGCTTCATCGCCATCCTCAACGTGTTCTTTCAGAGGGACGAGGCCGTGCTGCTGGACAGGCTGCTCTCCGCCGGGGAACTGGGGGACAAGGGGAGGGTGGGTCACGTGATCGAGGAGGAGAAGGGCGAGAACCTCCGGGCCAGCCACCTGCAACACCACGTGGAGGGGTTCCTCAACCACGGCCTGCTGCCTTCCAACGTGATCCGGCTCCTCCTGAGGCCCCTCATCCAGACGCAGCAGGACCTCCACCTCATCATGGAGCTGCTGGAGAAGATGGGGGTCTGCTACTGTATCAACAAGCCCCGGAGCAAGCCTCTGAACGGAGCCACGGTGTGGTACAAGTTCCCCAGCTACGTCAGCAGCGAGGAGCCCCATGCGGAGGCCTGGGTGGGCGGGGGCTCCATGGTCGCCAGTCAGTTCTTCTCGGTGGAGCAGCTTCAGATCGAGTACAGCTTTCCTTTCCTCTTCCCTCCCGGACTATTTGCCCGCTACAGTGTGCAAATCAACCGCCACGTGGTCCAGAGGTCGGATGGTAGGCATCATATCTTTGCCTATCGTGGTAAAGTGCCTGTGGTGGTCAGCTACCGGCCGGCTCAGGGCAGTCTGCAGGCAGAGACCCTGTCCATAGCCAGCCACGCCTCCCTGCCAAATATCTGGACGGCCTGGCAAGCCATAACCCCCCTCGTGGAGGAACTGAATGTGCTTCTGCAGGAGTGGCCTGGCCTCCACTACTCGGTCCATGTGCTGTGTTCTAAGTGCCTCAAGAGAGGGTCGCCCAACCCACACACCTTTCCAGGTATATTCTCTTCTTTCTCCCTCTCTCCCTCTCTCCCTCTCTCTCTCTCTCTCTCTCACTCTCTCTCTCGCTCTCTTGCACATCATTAACAGGACGCTTTGAATCACGGTGACGTCATTCAAAGTTATCAGGGGGATAGCTAAGATGGATTTTTCTTAATACTCCTTCGCTGCTGGGTAATGTATAAAAGAGAATGATTTGTCCTAATATGTGACATGACATGTTCCTTACAGTAACTACTTTGGTGTATCAGACAGAATAGGTTTTTCTGTTCACAAGAAGACTGTTGTCGATGACTCATGAAATTCTGTCAGTGTGGAATGGAAGCTACACAAAGGCTACAGTGCCCTGGTGGTGTCATTAGCTGAGGAAAAGGGGGGTTAGTGGGCGGTTGGCCCCACCTCAGACACAGAAATTGCCCTCAGAGCTGTCTCTCAGCCTCCTGCCAAGATCACAGACAAGTTCTGACACGGGGATGGACAGGGATTACTATAGCAACGAACCATACCTTTATTTCTTGGAATGTGAATCACACTTCAAGAAGAGGTCGACAGGTCTTTGTATCTTACCAGCAATGACACGTTATCTTTTGAAATGGCCGGGTGTACAATAGGCGAGATTGAGGTAGAGATGGCTAATGACATCATTTTGTCTAATCAGTCTTCCTTTTGTTTCCTGAAACAATGGAACAGAAACAAAACAGATTCAGTCATTTTCACAAAGATGGATTTGAATATTGCACCAGCATACAGAATTCAGTGTAGAGGTGGCCCTGGAGGCAAGTGAGAGAGTGACAGCTGGTGTGGTTGTGGCGTATTTACTCCATTCCACACTCCTTATTATTTTTTTTCTCCTCTTAATTTCTTCTCCCTGTGTCTGCTCCCACATTCTCTTTACTTTAACGTTCCACTCTGTTCCTCTCCCCCCGCCCGTCCCTGGCCTGGCCTAGGAAGGGCTTTGGAAGTCTTTGTGGATTAGTTCATGTCTGCGACGTTGCTGGTTTGAATCATTAGACACGAGGCAGTGCTTTTTCAAAGCTCCTCTACAGCCGTGCCTGGGCTTCCGGAGCAACTGTCTGACCGGCCTAGGACACACACCAGTGGCTGCATTAATGCACTGGAGCTTAGACAGGCGTATAGACTCAGTGGATAATAGCAGCAGTCTCGATAGTCGTCTCTGGCAGAGAACTAGGAGTCGGCCCAATTCCGGCTACAGCAATACACGCACCCCTCCAATCTGAGTTGGCCATTTTTTCAGTGATAGTAAAATAAATATTGACCCAATTCTGGTTTAGCATGCTGTCGTATTTTTAACACTTGGTTTGATAACATTGAGTTCTAATGTGTTTCTGTAAGATAAGACTTTCGGCGGATTTCGCACTAGCTAGTCTTTGCGTGGACAGTTAAAAACCTGGATGTGCTACCTACTACAAGACAACGACTGAAAACAAAATGGATCCTTTAGTAACTGGATCATTGAACCCAATCCGGCCTCAGTCCACTTTGGTCTAGGCATTTCCTCCTTTTTGTCGGGATACAATATCAGGACCTTTGGCCACACAGGAAGATGAATGTTTATTTAGAAACATTTTAACTGTGACTCCAAGGCCTAACTCACTGAGCCCATGACTGTTTAACTGATTCAGCGTTGGGGAATGTGACCCACAGAATGGACTTGTCGGAATAGGAAGAGGGGTTAAGGTTATGTTGATTGAGTTGCCGATGTAATGTGTTGCAGAGACTGGGATTTCGGGAATGGATACTTAAGTAGTTAGCAGGTAACTATACTGCTGTTGGGTTGACTGGGTCAACTTGTCAAGCTACTCCACTGCAAGTTTACCTGAAGGACCTAATTTATATGTATTACAAATCGCAACACACTGCTAAACAACGTAGCAGTGTGATCATTTGTTATGTTTAGGAAATCGATCGTGAATACCTTTCCGACAAGAGCAGGTATTATCCTACATTTATGCAACACTAACTTTTCATCTGGCCTAATATGGACATGATATTTTTGGCTGCTGCTGCTTGTTGATGCAGTGTTGGGGCTCCTTTCTCTGAGACAGACTAAACAGGCGCTCTTTTCTTCTGTTGGGATCTAGAGAGGAGAGTTCCGTCGATCTTTTCCTCGTCCGTTTCCTGACATTTCGGAATCAAACAAAGACATTCTCCCCTTTCTCATGATTCTGGTTTGCTATCGCTGCCGATCTGGAAAGTTTCATGCATGCCCTCCCTCCTACATGAACCTCAACATCCTTAGCTTGCGAGGGAAATGTGTATGTGGGCTCAATAGTATGTGTGTGATTGTGTGCGTTTTGAATGGAGTAAGAGTGTTGAGAAACAAATGGACTTATTTTCCTTAACCCAGCACGCATTCCTTTGGGTGTGCTATGACTCACCATATGATAACGGGGCAGATAGTGAAACCCAAACTACTCTAAAAGGATATGTGGCTTTTTCCAAGACCTCAAAGTTTTCGTCAAACCAAGAGATTGTGACACCGCTAACCACTGCACTGTTTAGAAACAGATCCCATGAACCTTCCAACGCTCCCTCACTTGTGGAGCTCAGGGATGACGGGTCCTGTTCAGAAGTCATTCAGTACCGGTTCTGCAGTCAGCACTAATCGGGAGGAGACCCTGTGCCAGATGCAGAGCTCCTCGTCACCTAGTTGCTATTTATGTTGAGGGTTAATGGAATGGTGGATATTTCGGTCCCCGTACATACTTAAAGCTCGACACTTTCGCTTGGTCTTAACCTGGATATCCTGCGCACACCGACCATTATGTTCAGACCCGCTGGTTAATGTCGGTTCAATTTTGTCGAGTCACCAACCTGTTGGGTTCTTTTGAGTCCTTAGCAGGGTAATCCCTGTTGGACCGAATCGAAGGGGTTGATCTGAGGACATACACCAGGCGTTGGTGTCAAGGCACATGTCTCTCTCCCACTAGTCGAACCCACCGGGCGGATCAAAGGGGGCGCAGACGTGCTATCTACCGTCAGTCGACCCTGAGTGAAAGATGTGTGAGAAACCAGAGCCTGACGGCTGGCTGACAGCCTGGCTCCTGCCCTTCTCCTGTACCTCGAAATATCAGCCACTCAGCTGTTTGCCAGTTAGCCTGGTGCCTACTGTTAGTGGACGTACTGTACAATAAATCGGGCCCTAGTGGCTTATATTTCTCCATGACAACGTGTGAGCTTCTTAACATGCCCGATGTAATTCCAGTGCACCCGTATCATGCTAATGAGCATAGAGAGATTACCCTACATGACTACCTTAATCTGATGTCTCTCTACTTGCAGTACCCTGCGCAAACATACAGTATATCAAATCTAAAAAGCGGACCCTGTGGAGCTACTTTTAGATTTGTGGTAAACAGGTTCAAAGTGATGAATACCTTGCCAAGAACCGCCCCCGATTTATTACAGATCCCGTGGAGAACTTTCCCTCCTTGTGAATACTTATGCCCAGTCTGAGAAACTAGCACTGGGCGAACCCCTTTAATCCAGTTAGAAGATTTGCTCGGGTTAGGCCACCCCCAACTGTGGTCCTGCAGGTGACCTGCCAAGAAGTCAGCGAGCCTGTTAGGTAATAATCTCTGAAAGCACAAGACGTACATGTCACACGTACACAAAAGCACATGCTAACACACGCGTGTCCATGAATGTCCACTCTGAGAGGCAAAGAGAAACCAATGAATTCTAACCTCGTTTACATTTAGCTTACTACCCTCCCAAGCCTCCCTATTCTCACCCCAGGGCTTCAACAGAGGCAACGGTGACATTTACCTGTACCTGTCTAGGCGGTGAGTCTGCCCTTTTGTGCCACAAAAGTATGAAGTTCACCGGGGACATCTGTTTGGACATGTTTTCTCTCCGTTCAAGCTCATTTCTGTCCCGATAACTCTCTTGTTATTTGAGAAATGTTCTCTCACGGTATCTGGAGAGAAGTTGTTGAGTCATGTCCCCAGGCACCTGCTTGGTAGTTTGAAATGTATTACCCTTTCACGGTGCCATGCTGCCAAGCCAGGTTTATTGAGGAGGAGTTTCCGCCACATTGCAACTTTTTCTATGGGCATCCATCCAGGTTACTTCCATCCCCTAAAGGATCTTCTGGGAAGACTGCATTACTTACTGAAGGAAAGTGTATCGTTCTTAACCTGGGAGCTAAAGGAACCGGTTTGTCTAATGTAATGGATATTCTGTTGCCAATGCAGAGGTAGGCTTCATACCTTCAAGGCAAACATGATGTCGAAGAGTAAAACAAGCGGTCTGAAACGAGCTCAAACATCAATCATGTCACATGAATGATGTTGGGGGATGTTAGTACTCATTTGTGTTGTGGCTTACCTTTAGAAATTCTTGGAGGGTGGAGTCTTTGCTCAGGGTACGTGTTTTAATGGATGTGGGTCTTAATCATGATCATTATCATATTTGTGTGGCAGGGAACCTTGGCGTGGTTTAGTCCTAGCATTTGGACTAGCCTGGAAGTTAAAAGGAGAGGGTTCATATTGCCCTTCTGATGGCCTTCTGAAATTCTACCTGCCTGGAAAGTACTGATCGGTTGTACGTGGTGTGTGTGGGTGTGTGTACATGCAGGCAGAAAGTTCAGCCGCCTTGAACCCTTAACTCCAGGCTCTATATAGTTCAGTACGTATAGACGTAGATAAGTATAGAGAAGTCATCCTATTATTGTTTGTGCTGCGGGACTGCATGCATGCTGTCTCTTCGGATGCTGCTGAAACTGAATGCTCTTATGTTGTCAGCGAATCACTTTCAGCTCTTGTTCTGTGGCCTGTACTCAGATTCACATTTCACACACTACCAAAAGAGGCTCAAACGTGGCAAGACGAGCAACACGGGTCAGAACTGTGATCAGTAACTGTTGTTTACCTCGTCTGCATTGTTATTTGTCTTTTTCTACATGAAATCTGTCACAACAACAGTCTGGTAATCTCGGAGGGGACAATCCTGTTATGTCATCGTGTTCAGTAAGCCCCGCTGCGTTATCTTAGACATGTGACATGGACAGTGGCTAGGGGAAGAGAAGGGGCGGGGCCTTTCTCCTGTGGGGTTCCCGGAGCAATGATGTCATTAATCACCTGGAACACGAGAGTTCATCGCTTGACCCCACTGCAGAGATTCGGACTTCTGATGCAAAGCTTGCTGTGGAGAAGGGTTGTTTAAGTGATGTAGTTCCAAACGAATGCTTCACTTCTTACTCTTTTGGGTTGCAGCACGCAGATTTGGGGTTCGGCTCTGCCATAACAAACCAACTAAACGATAGTGACACTGTTATTCTAAAACGGTGTCTATTCCTATTCCAGACAGACGTTTCTGTCAGATGCACAACCCAGAAGCCTAACTACTGGAGTGTGGCTGTGGCAGCCCTTTCCACCCACTGATGGAATATCAATCTGCCGTGCTGAAAATGGGCTGTAACGATTTGCTGTGTGATTAAGGGCCACGAGGCTTGAAGGAGGTGGAAACCACTGCTGCTAAATGCTAGCCTAGCGACCACAGGAAGGCTGCTACTCGATACTTGGCTTGTTATAGCAGCTTCTGAATGCTTCTTCGTACCACGGCCGCCCTGACACAGTTGTAGCAATTTGTCAGTAGGCCGTATGGTACTTCAAGCAAGCCCTGTTAGAGGAGTATGCATCACCTACAGCCCTGTACCTTTTTATTTGTGTGTCCGTCACTCCATTCTCGGTTGTGTTTATTGTAGCATGCCTAAATGATCAAAACTATTTAGGTATTTCATTTTTTCTGTACCCTTTCCCTTTAGTGCAGACGTTATTAGCGGCATCAGGGTTGGAAAAACAGGGGGGTTTGTCTACTAGCTATTTCAGTCTATTGTCTGCAATAAAAGGGAAGTGGCTCTGGAAATGAAATTAGGGCAGTCCCTTAATGCTCCTGGTTGGCGCTTGTAGAGCTTCCTTCCGGTCAAAGCACACTCTCCTGACAGGCTCTCCAGCCTGGGAACCGAGGGTGGAGAATACGGACGCGTAGAAGGAATCAATCCTGATCACAGCACGCCAGAGCTCCCATGCCCTCTGGGAAGACACTTGAACCGCTTCGCTTCGATTTAGACGTGGCAAGTCAGAACACTGTCTGTGAAGCCAAGTATTGATGCATGGCTGCAGGGACGACCCGATTGGTGCTCCCCGCACCCTTGGCTCGGACAGAGTGAACTGCGTAGCGCCAGAGATGGGTGCTCAGAGGATGTAGTGTCATGTCAGGGGCGGTGGAGGAAGCACAGCTGTCGGGGGGAGAGAAGCGGTATTCGGCGCCTGGCGGACCGCCCATCGTGTTCCTCTCAGTCGTGCGTGTGCAAGGAACCGTAATCAATCCGACCCCAAGCTGCATGCTGTATGTGGAGTCGGCCCCGTGTTGTTGTGTTGGAGGACGGGAAGGGTGGAATTAGAGCGCCGCCTGTTTTAATGGCCATAACGGTTCATTAAAGCCCCATCTTCTGCATTCCCTTCATAAGCCGTTGCACAATGTTGCTGTGGGTTCCACCAGTCGGAGGCCTCTCTCTCCCCGTGTATTACTGACCTCTAAAGCTGGACAACTATTTTAGGAGGCCCTCTCTACTGTGGGAAGATGATCTCATCCGGTTGTTGTTGATGTCTGAAACGCTGTTTTTGTCATCAACATTTTCAACAGGTCTTATGATTCACACAATATGTGTAGTATTTTTTAACTGGCACGTTCCTCTGTAAATGTGAAAGCCACCAATGTCCCCAGTGACAGATTCAATCTTGTTGTGTTGCGAAAGAGGCGCTCCATTGAGAGTTTGGATATGTTACTACATTTTCGTGATATTGAAATGAAGACCTAACATGCTCTTCTGCTTTGGTGAGTGTCAGGCTAAACTTGTCCTGTAGGAGGGGATTCTGGTTTCAGCACCCCACTTCCCCAAATGTCAGCTCTCTGCAGGCAGGTTGTGTTCAACAGTGGGTCACCCTGGGTCACCCTGGGTCACTGAACAGAACAGCAAATTCCTCGTTTGATGTCTGACCATGCTGCAAGCCAGATGGAAGTGCAGTGTTATCCGAATGTGACCTACTGTAGATATTAGCATTGATCCCTAAGGATTGTCTCGTTAAATAGACATCTTGATGATCTGTGTGTTTGCGTATGGGTCGGGGGGAACGGGAAAGCCTGATTGGACAGCTTCAGAATATAGTGGGCATTGGGCTTCCCGGCTGAGCCACATGACGGCGCTGATCTTTTTATGCACCAGATGTTCACATCTGGATGTGTAGCATGACAACCACTCACACACACTTAGTTTCACTGACTGACAATGTTATTTCACCTTCCAACCTTTAGTCCAGACTATAAATGTGTTGTGTGTGCGAAAGCATTATAAACAGTCTGAAGCATTATCACTGACATTGTTTTGAGGGTCAACTTTCTTTCTTTCTTTTTTTTAGCTTGTGAGCACCAACACTTGATTTAGTGGTAAGATTTTACCCTTGTGCTGCCTTCGGGTCACATGACCCAAAGGTTCATAACGAGCCATCGTTGTGTTTACCCAATTTTACCCAATACAAAAACAAATACAAATAATTGTATTTTAACCTTTGCAATGTGGGGGGTCTGAGACAGCCCAATGGTTAAAAGGAAATGCTTCACTTTGTTTTTGTATGCGGTAAAGTTGTCGCAATACGACGGTGGGTCACAATGACTGATGGGTCAGAATGACCCGAAGATAACAAAAGGGTTAAAGTGAAGTTCTGTGCGGTAACTTGAAGCCTCAAAAGCACAGCCATCTTGAAAACTCAGGTGCTGTTGGCTCCCACCCCATTGGCCTCTCCAGGTTTGAGGACCCTAGAGGGCCCTTTCTCCCTGCAGAACTCACTGTAGACCCACTTGGACTGTTTGCAGGACCGCTCGGTCTCCACGGCTACCCCCCTGTGGAATGACCAGAATGGGTTATTTTGGGGCCATCTTCTCAGCCATGGAAATAGGCCACACATTCCTCAGGCTCCAGACTCGTGTCAAGAGCTGCTGTTCAAACAGGATTATTTTCATGTATGATGTTTTAGAGCCAGGTCAGTCACATTTTGTCTGTTTGTGTCTTTTCCTGTACGTCTCTGCCATAGTTGTGTATGTTTTTCAACCTCTTTTGTCGATATTCAACCTTATCACGCCCTTTTCTCAATACGTTTTTTTCTCTCCAGGGACTGATCTTTGTCTGTGCACTTTTTTTCCTCTAAATCCAACCCTTTTCTAGTTTCCTGACATCAAATGCGTTCTCCTATAGTGTCAAATATTTTAGACGAGAGCTGCAAGTGTGCTCCCATGAAGATCTAATGATCGCCTCCTAGTCAAAATGTGCAGCCGTTTACAAATCCTCATTAATGTAGCTGAACTGCCGCATGTCATCTCAGAAGACTCTTCTGTTCCACACCTTGTGTTTGCAGAAGTAGCCAGTGTTTGTATAACCACACACGTTGCCAGATCCTTCTGGGAACGGATTTATGATGCCATTGATGTTTCGACATTCTCCAACAACTGAGGCGTAACCTAGCCTAACCCCTTGCTAGCGTGCTAACTTGATCTTAGGTGGCTATCATGCTGACTCATAGCGTGGTGTGGCTGTCCTTGTCTAGACTCGGTTCTCTTCTCCATCACATGGCAGCCCCTGCAGGTCAGACCGCCGGGGGAGATCTCAGCACACAGCGCCGAATCAACCACATCTGATCACCCGACTGGCTGCTAAGCCGCGCGTGGTTCTGTCGCAAAGCAGAGCCAGAAGAAAAGACTGTACTGAGAGTGCGTCTGTCTGTCAGTGAGGGAGACAGAGTGCGCTTATCTCTGCCGGAGTGTGTTGATGGTGTGACCTTGTGTGACGTTGTTTGGACTGACTGCTAAACGCAACGCGGTGATAATCCTGTGACTGAGCCGCCGGCCTCTGGATCTAAGGGCAGCTGACGGTGGCCTCTGCCTCCCCCCCCCCCCCCCCCCCCCACACACACACACACACACTGTTCACTCCCTGCCTGGGTGAACTCTACTGCTGCCTGTACACTTCTACCCAAAGGCCTGCTCCCTCAGACTGCATTAAAGATGGCCAAGCTGGGCTCTCCTATCATAAACTTCATATGGTTACACAACACAAACCTGGAGACTTAAATCTCCTCCCTCCTGTGTATCCATCAGCTTCTCTGTCTGGATTGAGCTCCCCAGTTCCCTTGTGCAGAGCTGCAGATTCTTTGTCTGTGTTTCGACAACATTTGAGGGACATTCAGCTCCTGTGCACCTGAGGTGAATTTCCCAGACACATTTAAACCACATTACAGGCACTAAAAGTTGGAGAGAACCATGTTTCTGCATGGCTACCCAGGAAAACCTCATGGAATGTGCCGGTTAGAGACTACATCAACCTTCTCTCACACAAAGTTTTGGACGTGCTAACGTAATCACCCTCACCCATTGAGTGACCCATTGTCACTCATCTTTATTCCAGATATATTTATTTGGAATCCCCATTTAGGTAACTTATAAATAAGGGTGTGTTGCTATGCATGTTTTTTTGTGTGTGTGTGTCTATTAAAAACATTTCCCTATCTAGAGCAGAGGAATCACATCTGCCTGTGGCGTGGAATGTGCGTGTGTGTGCATGCTAATGACCAAGAGCGTGCTCGGTGCAGGATCAGCCACAGGCCTTCCAGTTGTAGGGCTTTTGTCTGAGGTGTTGCCCCTCCCTGCCCTACCCCCAGTGGAGGCTGTGCTGGAGGGCGGGGGGGGGGCACCACCACTATCCTCCTTTGTCCCCAGACTGCTAGAGAACGAGAGGGGGGGGGGTCTCCTCCTTTTAGATCCAGTTGATTATTCTGTTTGACCCCTCTCTCTCTCTGTCTCACTCACACACACACACACACACGTATATGTTAATCGGACTCCGCAGCTAGACCTGAGGCTGCGCGGTGTTGCGGGAGGGTAGAGGGATGAGGCAGGGATGATTCTCGGGTTGATTCTCTTTTGTTTTAGTCTGCTGCACGAGCGCAGCGCGTTGACAAATCTTCAGGTTTAATCTTCTGGAATAATGCTGCGGAGGGCTGGCCGTGAGAGAGTTGTCATCTCCGGGAGCGGTTCCGTGGGTTGGGCTGGATTAGACTACAAAATTGGTTCCCCCCCCACCCCCCTCAAAATCCCTTTCCTGTGACATAAGCCGATTTTGGTTTCGGCCAAATATCATCCTTTTGTCTCTTGCCCAACCCCCTTATTGTGTTTGGGAGTTGAGGGAGAATATGATTTTGTTATATGGTGTGTGCTGTATGTTTGGTTGGTGCTGTGTACTTCCATGTAGGGTCGTTGTGGTAGCGCTGACAGGGGTTGTGTTGATAGCTGTGCTCAGGAACTGGAGAAAGTGGAGTATCCGTTGTCTCCTGTCATTCCACCCTCATTAATATGGAGTGAGAGAGCGGTGGCAGAGGACAGCTAGCTGGCAAGCCTATAGCTTCAGCCCCGGTGTGGGCATTTTGCCAGGCGTTGTCATGCTTGTTAGTAAGAGAACAGAGAAAGTCACCGCCTCTGTCATTAGTCAGTTTCATTATCTTTGTTCATCGGGATGGCGCACAAAGCATTCCGTTTTGAGTCGCTTGTGAATGTCAAGAATGCGAACAACTGTATTACGAAAGCCTATAAAAGTCTATCCTTGTGATTTTGACTTCCAGTCGGGAGAAAAGTTGTGGAAGTAAGAAGGACGTTTCTTTCAGTGGGAAGATGAGGTCACTCGTGGATGAAGATGAGTAACTTGAAAGAAAATTCAGCCATCTGCTTAGAAGTCAGTGCCCCTGGTCTATGGTTGGAAATGAAGAGATCAAAACTAGGAACAAACTGACCTAGCAGTCAATCCTTTTCCAACACCAGGCAGGAGGTTGATTACATCAGTGATCCATTTATCAGTCTATGCAAACAGACAAACAAAGAGAGGGCGCCTTTGCATGCATTTAGTTTTCTAACTAAACGTGTGATATTCATCCATCACTGTCAGAAAGCCGGCGTGGACTCCAAACTCCACCCCTCCCGAAGCCCAGTTGCCCCTCCTCTCCCATGTTGCCTGGAGACCCTTCTGTGAAACCTCCTTGGCAGAGTCTCACACCAGGGAGGAAGAGGAAGTGAAGGGCCGAGGCCTGCGGAGGCCGTTGCAAAGGGAGCAGACCTTGAAGGCGCAGCCGGTCTCCTCCCGTGTTTGTCTAAACACGTCCAGCTGGCTGCTTCCAACGGGTTTGCTTTTTAGAGACGGGGGGGGGGGGAACGACCCGTTTTCTTCTGATGTCGTCTGGAGAAAAATAGACCTTTTCTCTTTTACGGCAAGTCTCTGAGGCGGAGCGGGCGAGGGAAGGAGCGGAGGAACTGCAGAGGGGGGGGGGGGGTACGCTCAACCAAGCAGAGTAGGAATGTGTCTCCATCTCCACAACTAGTCCTTGTCACACAATGGGGAGGGGGGGGGGGGCACATACCTTAGCTAGCGTGTCAGCCACCCCCCACCCTTCCCCTCCAGGTTATTAACAGTCATCAGGGAAGAGGGCCAGCCACCAGAGTGGGCCGAGGTGCTCCACTGTGCTCTCTCTGACCCAGTTCAGGGACAACCAGAGTAAACGGCCTGCATGATTCAGCATCTGCTTCCTGTAACGCACTCCTCCACACAAAGATGTCTGCGCCAAGCGACTTACCGGAATCAAGCGCTTTCAAAGGACTCCGGTGCACCCTCAGTAAACTGAGGCTGCATATTCAAACATCCCAATGTCCAGCGTTTCCAAGCACGACTCCACTACTGCTGCGTGTCATCGACGTGGTGACCGTTGTTGGACTGTAATCCCCGAGAGTCTGTTCGTCGTGTGGTCAGCTGTCCGACTGATGTCAAACAGCTCTGCCTAGCAAGCCCTGCCTTGCCCTGATGATGAGAGAAAAGAAAATCAATGGGCCTAATGGTTTAAGTGCTGCTGAGGACTGGATGGACCTCTTTAGACTGCCAGAAGGAAAAATACATTGCAGTCATGCTTAATGTGCTGAATGGTTTGGATTATATTAGACTAGTAATGTCATTTTTTTCCCTTCTTTTGTTAATATGTTTAGCACTCAACTGCAATTTCCGTGTAGCTGTGTAGGAAAATAAATCACGAAGGGTCTTTAGTCCGCCGCACAGAGACCAAAGCAAATATCAACCATGGTAACGGATCCAGCCAGTCCTTAGTAACTAAGGGATTCCATTGCTTTCCAGATAGGGTTGCTAAGAGACTTCTGGTTTTACTGCTGGGGCCTCATAGCCAGAGAAGCAGACCTGGGCGCCTGTATTATGTTAATACTAGCAGGTCAGTACATGAGGTACTGATACTGAAACGGGTCAATCGAGTCTCAAGCAGATAAGCCCAGATCAGACTCTCTGGTGATGATGGGTCAATACGATATTAGTGAGCTTCAGGCAGATGCCTAACAAAAGGCTATGGGTACAGCTATAGTACCAAAACAACAACAAGGGTCTACAAACACTATCCTAGTCCTAGCCATGGACAAGGGTTTGACTGACAGACAATTGATGTCTCTGCTGAATAAAATCAACGAAACGGATGCTTTAGTTGTCGTTGTACGCCACAACTCCCCTTCTCTGCATGCGTCTGAGATTCCAGCTCGTCTTTTCCGGAATGGAATAACCAGTGTCTATTTCAGATGAGAAATGGATGCGTCGACGTCCACGGAGTAAATTTCACATGGTCTTTCGAGTCTCCAGTTAGTGGGTTTCCTGTGCACTCGGTACGGGTTCAGCACGACACTGTTTTGCTGACAGGCCGAGACACAGGCTGGCAGTAATAATATCGAGTCGGGGGCGACTTAACCAATTGTTTCTGCCTCGGTTTGTACCTATAACCCCTATCGCCTAAGCATGCGACACACATGAGCACACACACTCGACACAAGCTGTAGACACGCAGCAGTTTGTGGACAACCAGGCAGGGTGAGAGACAGCCGGTGCCACACTGAACGCCATGTTTTTTTTATTTTTTACTCGGATTCTCCTTCTGCTGTGGCTTGACGGGCTGAGGAGGGAGGAGATATAGGAGGGAGGATATGTGTCCTAGGAAAGAGGAAATGTGGCCGTGACTCTCTCTCCTATCCTGGTCCTGTTGAGCAGTGTAGCACCTGCTGTGTTTCCTGTATTTGTTCTCAAAACAGGTTTTCCTGAAGGTCTGCTGATTTCGTCACAGGGTCAGAGTTCCAGGAAAGAACACAACACTGTCGAGAGTCAAATGACCTGGATTTGTCTCGAATTCCTCTTCTTGCCTATGTATTTTCAGTATCTCAGTTTACCGACATTTACATAATTGAATGCCTTATTTGATTTATTTCTATGTGCATTCATTCTGGAAAATTGCATAAAGACCCAATAAACTACTACTACTACTACAGATAGGATTGAACACAAGCCAGCCATGTTTTTATGGATGTCCACACAAGACATTGGTTGTTGAACGTAGAGATCGCTTGCCAGTGAAATGGGCGTTTTTGTTTCCCCCCCCCATAATTGGAAGTCACAAGCATGTGACATACAGCTGGGTGCTGGCTGTCAGCCGACCCTCTGCCTGCAGTCAGAAACCACCCTTGAGTCCGGAAATGAGATGAATAAGACCCACACATTCTATCACTGGCATGCATTCTGCTTCAGTCTTTGATAGACTGCCTTCTCACATATGCAGCAGTCTAACAAAGCCTGTTGAAATCCCCCACTTGGGATTCCAGGGAACACACTGTTATGGTGCTGGTGTTGTTGCGTGGCGATGATGTGGTCCAACTGCCCTCTTGTGGGCAAATTGGAAACAGCGGTCCAATCAGCAAAATCATAAAATTCTAATTTCGTCACATTTCTGGTTGTTGATATTTCATTGCAAATGTGCTATTTGAAAAACAAACGTACATCACATTTTTATGTCACGAGGACAAGTAATCTTTTGATTGTTGAAGATTGTTGTAAAAGGATCACCTGAGTAAAAATAATAATAATTTACTCTCTCTCTCTACCCATCTCTCTCTCTTTACCCTTCTCTCTCTCTCTCTCTCTCTCTGTCTCTCTCTCCTCTCTCTCAGGTGAGCTTCTCAGCCAGCCACGCCCTGAGGGCCTGACTGAGATCATCTGCCCAAAGAACGGTTCCGAGAGGGTCAACGTGGCGCTGGTGTACCCGCCTACGCCCACCGTCGTTAGCCCCTGTCTCAAATGAGACCAGCGTTCGGTCCAGTGGCCCGCCCTGTCTGTCGATCCCCGTCCGCTTCTGTGTTTCACCCTCCATGTAAACCCCCCCCCTGGGCTCTCCCTCTCGCTCACTCTGCCTGGACCCTGTCAGCCACGCAAGTCCCACCCACAAATGCATCGCCGGCTGAATGCAACAGAGGAAATGGTGGTTAGACATGTAAGTATGTTTTAACCCAGGCAGAGGCAACATTCTACGAATAATGGTTAATAGTAGTCGATTCAACATATTGTTATTATTAAGACAACTATGTCAACGTCTAATTTGAATGTTCTCTTTTTCTGGCTTTTGAAGGGTGTCCAGTTGTTCTTTCACTGCCTCACCATATTGACAACGACAATATTGGAGGATGTTGGCTTCCACTGCTGGATTTCCCCTCACCTCATGGCAAACCTCTCGTACACCACTTACCTGACTCTTTCTATATCAATATATGCACCATATTAATTCACCACTTGAAAGCAACAAGGATGGAACACGCGATTCCTCAACGACTTCGTCTCTGTTTCCACTGGCATCAGAATCCTATTTAAAGACTAGTTTAGTTCCCCTTAATGCTGCTTATCCTGCTCCTGCGATAGTGACCCCCTGCTCTTTGTTATTTATTAGGAACTGTACTGTTCCAGGGTCTGTCTACTTGTGTATCTTTCTACAGTACTGTACACAAACCTCAAGATGATTGCCACAGGAGACAGGGGGAGCAGTGTTTTTTAATGAACACCCAAGTTATATTGTAAAGCTTCACACAAACACATACCGCTGTTGAAAACACACCCTTACTTGTACGGAGACGATCTTTTGCATTAGCATGAAGAAGGTCGGGTGTATCATATGTAGTAAATGCTGTAGTTATGTTACATTTACATTTAGTCATTTAGCAGACGCTCTTATCCAGAGCGACTTACAGTAAGTACAGGGACATTCCCCCCGAGGCACAACGTCATTTTGGCACGGCGGGGAATCGATCCGGCAACCTTCTGATTACTAGCCCGACTCCCTCACCGCTCAGCCATCTGACTCCCTATGTTGACTGCCTTTATGCCAAGGAAATTCCAGTTTGACTGGATTTGTAAAGATGTTTAACATATCCTGACCAAACCTTGGTGGGTGTATGTCATATTTCAATCCTAGTATGAAAAGTATTCCGTTTCTTTCGAGACTTGTCCAAAAATGATCATGGTATGTAAATAAAAGTGAATCTTGTTATCTTATAGAAACAGATAAAGAGTACTTCTCTATTGGTAGAGTATACACTCTTCACTACACTTGTTGTGGTCATGTTGTTTCAAGATGTTTTTTCACTGGTATGGGATGATGCTGCAATATGTTTAAAAAAGCGTTAAAACACCTTTTGTACATATCTTTATTTTTGTATGTTGCCACAGGTTGTTGCCACCCTCAACATTATTTACAGTACAATGTTGTGCATGACTCACTTGGCCAATGTGAGAGTGCACATCCTATTTTATATGTAGCTGGTCAAACCATCTCACGACACGACAGTCAACAATCACCAAATACAAATAAACCAACTGCTGGTTTTAATATGACCATATTGTTTTGTCTTTTTTTTATTCGAGCCTATATAACTGATCTTCACACTGACTGTCACAGCATCAGATAAATGCAGCGGGTTTTCTTTTATTATACATCTACTGGAAACCAGGGCTGCTCAACCCTCCTCCTAGAGATGAACAACCCTGTAAGTGATGCCTCCTGGCCCACAAGGAACTAACCAGATTCATGTTATCAACAGCTAATAATTAGCATCAGGTGAGCTATATACCCTAGAGCAGTGGTTTTCAACCCTGGTCCTCGGGACCCCCTGTCCTGCACGTTTTAGATATGTCCCTGCTCCAACACACCTGATTCAAATGAATGGTCGTTAACAGGCTTCTGCATTACTAGATAACGACCCATCAGGTGTGTTGGAGCAGGGAAACATCTAAAACGTGCAGGACAGGGGGTACTTGAGGACCAGGGTAGAGAACCACTGCCCTAGACTCTAGTCGGTTTTGCTTCATGACGACCACTTAGCGGTCCTCCTGTGCCCAGACCTTCACACCTGCATACTTTATGATTTATTTGATTGGCAGCAAAATGCATACAAACGTTTCCATGTCCTTTTAATAAAATTATTGGTCTTTTGGTGCCACATGCATGAATGATCATGTATGTGCTTAAACTGTAAACTTAACCAGAACCCAAGGAGATTATGCCTGTTATTGAAGTGTAAAAAGATAACCTGACCTACTTGAACCTCATAATCTATAATCCACAATGAGTACATTTAAAAGGATATTATCGGCAGTAGAGTGATTTAGGATCAAAAACACTACAGCCACAACAAAACAGGACAAGGTATTAAGATCTGTGATTAATCCATCTACATATCTTCAAGTTAAAGTGGTTAATGTGAAGAAGGAATGCAAGGCCCAGGAGTCAACCTAAGCACCGGACAGCAGGCCTACCCTATGCCGGAATCGATCCCAGGACCATCTTGCTGTGAAGCAACAGTTTGCCACTGTAAGTCTGATAAAAATACAAGAAGCATGTGCACACCCTGAGACACTGTACAGTAGCCTTGCTTATGTTGACGTCACCAAACTAACCTGCGTGCAACTCATGTTGTCACAGCTGATAACTATGTCAAACGAATTTATCCACAGCTCATTTCTAATCCAACGTATACATCCAACATATACATTTCCAATCACATTTAATTGTGAGGGCTGCAATAACATGGAAGATACTGATTTATTTAGTCAGTTGGCAAGAAACATAAATGCGCAGAGTATGTGCAAATGCAGCCTCCTTTATGTCTGTAGTCTCGTTGCAAACTGGTGCCTTGAGTTCTCACGAGACAAAGTAACAGGATTTGTACTCCCAGAATGCATCTCGCTTTCTCTTCCCTTCCGCGGCCTGAGAATGTAGGTGAACTTATGTTATATGGTGGACATCAATATCTTAAAAATCCTCCTTTATCTGATGCATCCCTAGTTATGCCTTATTTATAAGGAATTGTTATGGATAGTCCAAGGGTTATAGTTCCCTATATGTATATATGGACGTGTTTTTGTTGTCTGAAACTTAGGAACTCCCGACATTATCTTCTGTACTGTAGCATGTCGGTTTTCAGCCATTTTTCCTTTTTGCCAGCTATAGTGGATTGCTAATGGTAGCGTTGTTGTACCCGAAAGTCATGTATATAGAACGTTCCCTATTCTTGATATGTGAATTCAATGTTTACTGAAATTATGCTGCAAGTTCCTAGACAAGCTGGCTTTCTCATGCTGGCTAATAACAATGCATGGGTGTAGCTACAGCTTGTGCATTGCTAATCCATAGTTAGTTTGATCGGCAAGGTTTTCTGCCGAAATATACGTTATTGATCTAAAATAATGTACGTTATCCACATGCATTGCGATATGTATGCTTAATCTATCATTACGGCTTTGGGAGTGTCCTGTGTGCTTTGTAGCTAAATTGTGCTAGTTGGCTAACTAGCTAGCAAACGTCAGGAATGTCTGACGTCTTTAAGTTTTCATTGAATGGCTCATGTTAATTTTCAGATCTCTGAAAATGGTCCGCTACTCGCTCGACCCCGAGAACCCCACTAAGTGTGAGTATTGTTGATTTTTCAGTGTCATTGAGTTATATCGTCATTCTCGATGTATCCATCATCCATAATGACAATCGTCTTTACCCCATAGCATGCAAGTCCAGGGGTTCCAATCTCCGGGTGCACTTCAAGGTAGGATTCCACCAACTTTTTAGTTCTGACAGCGAAGATGAATCATGCTAATTAGACTGAACCCATGGGCAGATGGTCCTCCATAGACCAAATGCTTTGCAATGATGACAACATTGGAGACCTTTGGAATTCAACGTGACAATAACTACAATAATATCTGAGCAAAGAAGCAGTCTTGCCTAGAAATGCAAAACCTTCCTCTTCTGTGGACATTGGATGTTAATGGCTGTTGTCACCTGACCAACAGAACACCCGTGAGACAGCTCAGGCCATCAAAGGCATGCACATCCGCAAGGCCAACAAGTACCTGAGGGATGTGGTTGTAAAGCACCAGTGTGTCCCCTTCCGTCGCTACAACGGCGGTGTCGGCAGGTGTGCTCAGGTAAGCTGCTGGTTCCACATGTAGTCTGCTGCAAAGTTGCATTTTGACTTGGTGGTGGTGGTGGTCGTGTTTCCTTGCTAGGGGAAGGCATAAGTAACAACTTGGGTCACTGGCTGCAATGATGACAATCTTAGGACACCTTTGGAAATAACGATGAAAACAAACCATTTTTTATCTGAGCACGACCAGTGACCTGCCCCCTCCTGAATGACGAGGGTCCGTCGAGTGTTAGTGCACGTCTGACGTCTGGTTTCCCCTACAGGCCAAGCAGTTTGACTGGACGCAGGGACGCTGGCCCAAGAAGAGCGCAGAGTTCCTCCTCCACATGCTGAAGAACGCCGAGAGCAACGCTGAGCTCAAGGTATCACGGCCGACCTACAGATAACTGATCCGTCTACTCCCCTTATGTTTAGACCGTCATAGACCAGGCTAAATGTTGAGTCTTGCATGGAAGTGTTTTGATTACTATGATGACCATTTAGGACACCTTTGTATTAACCATGAAACGACTTTTAAAAAATCTGAGCAATCGTGATGCTTCCACTCTTGCCTTGGAGCTGGCATGGATGGATGTTGAGACTGGTTATTGACCTGTGACCCCCCCACCCCCGTCTCTATCTCTGCAGGGTCTGGATGTTGACTCCCTGGTGATCGAGCACATCCAGGTCAACAAAGCCCCCAAGATGCGCAGGCGCACGTACCGTGCCCACGGCCGCATCAACCCCTACATGAGCTCCCCGTGCCACATCGAGATGATCCTCACCGAGAAGGAGCAGATCGTCCCCAAGCCAGAGGAGGAGGTGGCCCAGAAGAAGAAGGTACACGTGCAATACTAGACGTTGATGACCTGTAGCACTGAACGTTCGGGACATGGAACATGTTCCCTGTGTGGTTCTACATGTTGGTCACCCCCCCCCCCCCCTTTATTTTAATTGCGAAATGAGCAAATCTTCTGTAGCTTGTCAAATCAAGTGTTCACCCAGAGGTTAGTTTGTCTCGGTTGTAATGACGACAGCTTAGGACACCTTTGGATTACCCATGAAAAGAAATTCTAATCAAAACTGAGCAACCAGACACTTCTCCAGTATAGTGAAGATGTTTGGTTGGCTTGTTAGTAGAACTGATGTGTGATGGTTTGTTTTCTTCTTGCAGGTCTCTCAGAAGAAGCTGAAGAAGCAGAAGCTCATGGCGCGGGAGTAAATGTAAATAAAATGGGACAATTCTTAACAACAATTGGGATTCATGTCATTTTTTTGGTGTGTTTTCAGCTGTAAATGTTGAATTTGTGATCACTGGTTGAAATGCTGCATTAAAAAATTAGTGCTAAAGAATTGTTTGCACTTTGGGGTTTTTAAATCATGAACATTTCTGGTTGAGAAGTGGTTGTAGGCTGGTGGGTGAAGCAATGACCTGCAAGGAAAGGAGTAGCTTGTTTGCATCCAACTACCCATTAACCTTAAAGTTGAGTTGACAATATTTAGATACAGACTTGTACCAAGAGACATGAATGTTGTTCAATCAGACAGCATCAATTTAGATTAGAGCTCAAGTCTTGACTGCTTTTGAGCAGCCTTGCAACAACTTGTATCCACAAGATGGTGCCAGTGTTCCAGATGGCACAATGCTGCTCTTCTGGTGAGATGGATTAGAAGACTAGACCACAGGAGGTCGCTGGAGTATTGAAATGGTTCAGAGTCAGATTTGATCCATAGGTCATTTTTATCAGGTTGAATGCATTTTAAGTAGCACCCCTGTGTAATTGTATCCGCTTTTGGGTTTATATATTTTAATAATTTCTGGTTGTGTTTTTCAAAAATGTGATGTTAGCAATGAGGATGTTGCAAAACATTTGGCTAAAAATGTTTTGGATAAGGTAAAAACGCTATTTACTGTATGCTTCCGGTAGAAATACCAAGATGTGACTGAAGTCATGTATGCACATCTGGTATGCTCCTCGCCACGAAATAGACAATTCATTTACATTTTATAGTATATTTGAAGTACACTTGGCTGTGTTTAGGTTATGGTCTAGGTGTGGGTATGGCCTTTGAATGTTCCAATTTGTAGAACCAATTTAATTTTTTGTCCATCCTTAAAAGGCCAAATGGGCCTTGATAGCTCAGGCCTTCTCTAGACTTGTCGTGATTTATTCACAACAGTTTCCGTTTCCCTACTTATTTTTGGTCATGTAAAGTCTTTAGAAAGAACCTCATGAAAATCCCCCAAAATTCACATTTGTTCCGTTATTATCCACGGTCTCGTGTCTCTATAAGGCTGCTCTAGGCCATTTATTAAACAATCGTCTTAGACCAAGAATACACACAACTGACTATTGATTCTGTGCTTTTGTGTTCGAGTTTGATGGCAACTCTTTAAATGTGCAAATTAAAGCTATGATGGAGAGCCAATGAGGACACACTCTTAAATCCAGTTGGCGTTCGCGCTTGATACGCTTCCTACGTCATAGCAGGGTTACCCAATCGCGACAGAAACACCCCCTACTCTTTCAGTCTTTTACTCTCAAAGTTTTGACTTTTGCGGCAATAGACATAGGAAAGAGATGATAATGTTTTATTATCTCAAAGATCCTGTGTGTTGCAAAGAAATAGTAGACTGCTTTTTTGTCCATATATTTCAAACATTCAACAAACATCTTTGAAGCAATCAGCTCAAACGACCTGGGGGACTATAGGAAATAGCCTACATTGCCTTCGAGTGACTTTTGTTACATATTTGACAATACGGAGTTTTATCTCAAACATGGACAGTGAGTTTTAGATGAAACAGTGGTTGGTTTTGAGAAGGATATATTTATGTGGGCCAAGCTTTCTGGTCGTTTCCAACCTGGACATTTTTATTATAAGCTAGTCACTTTTCAGGTGCACACTGGAACATTCAGAGTTGTGTTCATATAAGCTCACCAGAAACTTGTAGACTGTTCTCCTGTTTGGTCTAAATTTTTCTCAAAAAGATCTGACTTTCTCGTAAACGTCGAGGATATTTTGGCTCAAACCTGCATTTAATTATAGTTATCGGTTATGTTAGCCGTGGGGCAGATGGACGGGTCCCGACAGAGCGCTTTTCTCCTGAGCACCCCTCCTTTAGCAGCGCTGCACAGCATGACCGAGATGAAGACCCAACTGTACCCAGCCTACCCACTCTCTTCAACGTCTTCTACCTCACCTACTGCCACCTCGCCAAATCCCGGTGGCATCCCGGGCTCCTCACCAGGGATCAAAACCTCCACAGGACTCTCATCTCTCGGATCACTCCACCATTTCTCTCTCGCCACCCCTCACGGAATAAATGACATCCTCAGTCGTCCCGCAATTGTTTCCGCGGGAGCTGCAGCTGCAGTTGCGGCTTCCTCGTCTGCCGGAATTTTGTCAGGGCTGCCCCGATTTAGTAGCCTAAGTCCTCCGCCACCCCCTGGACTTTACTTCAGCCCAAGTGCTGCAGCAGTGGCAGTGGCCCGCTATCCGAAACCGTTAACTGATCTACCGGGAAGGACTCCGATTTTTTGGCCAGGCGTCATGCAAAGTCCACACTGGAGAGACGCCAGATTCGCGTGTTCCCCCCGTAAGTACAACCTTGGCAACAGAGAATTTTATTTTGAATTTAGCAAAATTTGAATTTTGTGTTTCTTCGTAGGCCTGATCAGTATACTAATTAAAATATGACTGTGAATTTAATTGTGATACCACGAGATGCAAGCTGTAATAAGGAAATCATGTGCAGGCCTACGTGTCAATTATGTTCAGTAAAACATTGGATAACGTTGATTTTTTAAATATTATTCCAGACCAGAATTCTGTTCTTCTTGACAAGGATGGAAAAAGAAAACATACACGTCCAACGTTCTCTGGACAGCAAATCTTTGCTCTGGAAAAGACGTTTGAACAAACGAAATATCTTGCTGGTCCAGAAAGAGCACGGCTTGCCTATTCGTTGGGAATGACAGAAAGCCAAGTAAAGGTAAGAATAAATATAGCCTATAGCCCTAATTTTGATATCCATGGCAAGTCTGTCGTATAAAAACTAAATTACATGCGTTAATTACATCTTGAATATTTATGGAATGTAAACAATCTACTCTTACCGTATAGCCTATATAAATATAGCTAGATTATTCAATGTGGTTGCTTAGGCTAGCCTACATTTATTTTTGTTTATTACTACCAAAAACACTTTTGTGATGAACAGACCATAGCCCAACGGTAGATTAACCTTTTTCTCAAGTTGAGGTCAAATCAAACGATAACCCTCGGTAGTTTGATGTGTGGGCTGTTGTGTTGCACAGCCCCCCCAAAAACAGGCCCATACATTTAGCAAATTATTGCATTACAGGCGAATTAGATACAAAAAATATATTTTACATTTAAAAGACACAAACCACTATTATTCAAAGGAGCAAGTATTTAATCGAAGCTTATTCACTTTTTAGGTATGGTTTCAAAACAGAAGAACTAAGTGGAGAAAAAGACATGCGGCCGAGATGGCATCAGCGAAGAAGAAGCAGGATTCAGAGACCGAGAGGCTGAAAGGGGCCTCGGAAAATGAAGACGACGATGATGATTATAACAAACCCCTGGACCCCAACTCAGATGACGAGAAAATCACACAGTTACTGAAAAAACACAAACCGAACTCCTCGCTCCTTATTCATACGTCAGAGAACGAAAGTTCTTAGGCAAGGGGAAAACAGACTACTGGTAGCCTACAAAAAGCAACGTGGAATTTGTGCAAGATGTGCCGTTTTTGGTCCAAATGTTGAAGTATGTTTGCACGAGGACGGAGGACTCTTGCCAGGAATAGATGCAGTTTTATAGCGTGGAACAGTGGCCAAAACAAAGACTGCGATTTATAGAAGTTTCAACATTGAGAAGATGGTACTTACATGTAAATAGAAACGTGAGTTGTATTCAATAGAAATTATATTACTGTGAATAATTTATGTGTAAAAAAAAACTGTTTTTGTATAGAAAGCACTGCTGAGTTTCTTAGTTTGTTTGACACCTGACCCAAAGCCCTGACATTCATTTGCAAATGCATAACCTGGTTTCGTTTTCGTTTTTTTATATCCTTAAATTGCATTTCACAGTAACTTCGAGCCATTCATAGTTTTGTGTGATTGCCAACAATTAGGCCTACATTGAAAACTTGCTAAACCAAGCAGCAAGCTAAACCAAATCAATGGATCAGTATAAATGCCTAGGCCATTTTTAATGTTCATTTTTACTTACATTTTTTAATTAGCCTAATAATTTACCTGTATATAGAAACTGGTTTTGACACTTATGTGATAGGCCTAATAATGCATAACATTTGTCTCTCATTGGACCCCTCACACACACACACACATACACACGTACACTCACACAAACACAACTTTACTTAATTTATATAATGTTTAAGTTCGTAATAGTGACCGAATCCTGCATAATTGTGTATGGCAGGGTCATGTATAATGCACTTTTATTTAATAAAAAGTGAAATGCGTGACTGTGACTTAATTCCCTAAATTAATACAAATTCTTTCGTGCTGGTATTTATAAACCCATAGTACAGGCCTATCTTTACACGAACTATTTGGGCTGCAACTATAAATGTAAATCTTCTTCTTCGGTGAAATAGATTTCTCCACAGCCTTATATTTTGATACCCCAGAAAAAGTATGATATCTTGTTCTTTAAGCTTACTTAGTTGTCCGCTAGCAGTGTATTCATGAGTCTGATCTTGCTATCTTATTTAGATGGGCTACAGCTGTCAACAAAAAACAATAACAGTAATATTATCATCAATAAACTAACACTAGTAATAACAATAATAATTAATTATAATAAAAAGTATTAGAATTATTTCATTATTTGAAATAAATAATACATATTTCCCTTATTATGGTAGGTATAACATTTAATATACTAAAAGCCTAATCCTTTATTATTATTGCTATTTGAAGACTGTGGTTATTGGAATGAATAACTATGAGGCTCCATATATATTTAAGCGTTCTCAAATGTTACAAGCCTATGCTGCATTTACTGCTTGCAAGACCAGTAAATGCACCAGAATGTTAAATGGAATACTGAACAGAACTGACAGAGAAAATATGAATGCACTCAACATTCAGTTTGTCACTTGACTTAATCTGATCATTATTATAATCTCAGAGATAACTTATTCCTCTGCAATAAATTCTGAAATAAAATTGGCCAAATATTTCAGATTTAAAAACGTTACGCTATCTAAAAACTTCATAATTAACCTATCTGACGTGGAATCCAGAAATTCAGTTCGCAGTGTGTCTAGACAGGTTCGTATGAAAGCCTACATCAGCATGTTCTTTTGAAATTGGAAATCGCTCAACCGATCTGCTCCCAGCTCTAGTAAATATTTAATTTATCAGATGTGGAGATGCGACCTTCTACAGTACTTCACAAACCTAGCTGTTGCTAAATGGAGGATTTAGATTTATTGGCTTGAAGGCTTCAACTGCATTAGTGATTTTTTTTAAGCATAGGCCTAATAATAGGCTATAGGTTGTAAGTAAAATACATAAAAAAAACCTTTAGGTTTACTGTGCATTTATAATGGAAAAAAAGAATGACTATGAAAAGTACAGGGCCAGAGGATGAGAAGCCTACAAGAGCAAAATAAGAAGTTGCGTAACACTGACACAGCCGAGCAGGAAATAAGAAACTATTCAATTTTTATTAATTAATATTTTTTCTTATTAAGGTTTTGCTCCATGTGATCAGACATTTTCAAATAGTTTTGCTTATTTGTGTCTACTATTTATTATCTTACAGGATCAAGGCTATCATTATTAGCCTATGTGAAACCAGCCTACGACCTGTAGCCCGCAGGAATGCACTTGTCTTGACGCAGACTTAATAGGCTACATGCTATGACAAAAGACGAGAAAAAGGTGTAGGCCAATAATCATTTTTATTATTCATGTTCGTATACATAATATTGTTCATTCGTGAAGACGTTTAAGACTGATATAGGCCTACCTGACGGGGATATGTTGACTATATCTGGAAGATGTGTCTGATAGTTTATAACCAGCCTAGGCTTTAAGTATCGCGCGATTCGTCCTCCGGAAACAGCCGCAGTCTAGGGGATTTCGAGTATCTTACCACAAGGGCTGAATAAAAAAAAAGAGAGACTAACATTAAAACTAGACGGAATCGGAAGGATTTCAATTAGAGATTGATTTTAGGCTTGATAAAGGGCTATTTAAAATGATTATTTTAAAGATTGCCTCCGGCCTGCTGTATGCAGGTTCAGTTGAAAGCATTGCTGGTATAGATGAATATAATAGACATATTTCAGCTCTTGGGTAAATAACCTAATCCTAAAGCCCTTTATGTCTAGTCAGGTCCGTTTTTTCTAACAAAATTTCTCTTAAAATGGTTTGAAAGAGTGATATTATTTACATATTTTTATACTGTATAATAAGGACAGAGTAAATGTCGCTTAAGCCTTTGCTGTTGTTTGTTCACACTGCCAATGAGAATGAATTTATCAAGCTCCAAACTGACATTCGTTCCTTCAAGCTATCACATTATAGTGAATCGCATTCAAGGCAATGTGTAAGGCACGAGGATCGACCCGAGAGCTCAGAGAAGACCTAAACTGGTGACCACCGTGAATAAAGTGGTTAAGATGTGACTAGCCACTTTATCATTACACATAGACCTATTGCTTCGGCCGCTCTTGATGTGAGTGTTTGAGATGGGGGGGCGGTGTGAGTTGATGTCATGTTAGCGGTGTTGAGGAGACGGGCTGCTCTATGTATCTGGCATCAAACATTGCCACTGGGGTCAGTGCAGTGTATGCTTCTTGTCATTCTGCCTGCTGCAGCTATTCGATTTCTTTTTAATACCTGTTCTATAATATCAGTCAGTCAAAAGCTCCCAGCATGGGCTTTGTACCTTCTACCTTCTCAAATGGGTTTTAAACGAGAAATTAAATACAGATGCGGCCCAATTGTTTTATAGCTAAAATGAGTTTTCATGAAAAGAAAACCAAGAGATGTGTGCAACATTGTGCGTTACATTTTCACCACGATTAGACTGCTACATTATTATACTACACAATACATTATTATTATTGGGTGCATATTTCAGTAACTTTTCAGATATTGTTGTTCTGAATGATTTCGTTACGAGGTGACGACCTCCAATGCTTGTCCTGTTCGCTCCAGGTGGGCAAAACCTGCTTCCATGTGTTCCAGCTATGATGAACACTGCTTCTGTGCCATGCAGGTGTGGTGAACATGGGTACTTTTCCTCAGGGAGTGGCAAGTGCATCTGCCAACTGACTGCTCAGCCAGCCTGCCTACTCTCTGACAACAAGGAGCCATGCCACTCTGCCAGCCTCTGCCATCCTGCTGCATCTGCCCAGATGCTGCTGTCTCTCCACATCCCCCTAATACAGTATCAATGTTTTGGAGAAGAGGTTAATTAGTGGATAAATAAATGCCCCGTGTCTATGATGACTCTCCTCCACACCCGCCTCGTCTTAAAACACCACACAATTCCATACAGACTTTTCACCATGATACAATGTTTCGCTCAATAATTCGTTTTGTTCATTTCTCACTTTGCACGAAAGGCATGGTTGTCCCGGATCCTCGAATTCAGGTTGAAATATAAACAGATCCCATAAAAGAACTCACGCGGCATGGGTTTATCCCTCTTTATTTTCACGTGCAAGCCTGTTGATTTTCCATATGTCATTTGCCATTAACTGGCGTGACTAATGTATTGGCCTCACCCTATCTTTGCACAGAACCTATTGACAGGCTCTCGGTTGACCATGTACTACTAGAGATTACACACAAGAACGTGTCACTGGGGGCTGTGGATCCCACAGCATGAATTGTGTCCCTCGTTTCGACTGCGGCTCTTATCTCCGGCTCCCCCTGTTTGGAGGCTACTGATAAGGAGCGCCTTGGGATCCCCTATTATGAAAACCAAGCAGGCCACACAGCCAGAGACACCCGTCAAGACAGCAACACCAGCCTGGTCTCTCCTGGGCGCTGGGGCGCGTTTGTTTTCTCTCCCCTTTACGTCTCGTTGCACTGGAAACATTGTGTGACCTCGCAGCTCTGAATCCATCCGCGGTTCGAAAAAGAACGTCATTCATTCTCGCGGCGGCGCTCACACTGTTCACTGCCTGCTGTAATCACCGGCCCATTGGGTATGGAAATAAAGTTTACGTTAATTGCTCTGTCTGCGTGAGCAAATTAATGACAGTCTAAATCGATTATTAACAAAATCCCGAGGCTTGTGAGCTTTAGTGCAGGTGTTTCTGAGAGCTCACCTGTTGGGGAGAGAGTAGGCCTACTGCACAGAGACTGCAGTGTTTGTCCGTGTGTAGTATGTGATTGATCAGATAAGATCAGAAGGGTTATCTCCTAGGTTCTCTTCTGACTCTGTTTGGAGGCCGCCTGGGTGGGAGGCAGACGTATTTATTCCGAGATAATCTCCTCTAATGATGTCTCACCTCTCTCCTTCTGACAGTAGGATTCTAATGGTCTTGGCTCATCAGAAAATACACCTGCAGGAACAGAGTTGTTAGTAAACACGCTCATCGGGAATTCACTCCTCGGAGACGAGTAAACTATGTAGGCCATGTTTATCTACTGAATAATCTGGACACAGATTTTCTGTTTGTTTCCCACTGCTGTTATCAATGTTGTCTCCTGTTAAAAAAAAAGGGAAAAAGAGAAGAAAAAAGCGCCAGCCAGTGTGATTGATGAGGAGGCTGAAGTTTGTTATGGCCTTGTTGAAAGGGCTTTGCACAGACAGTCGCTGCTTGGGCAAAGACTTTGTGTCATTTCTTCCGCTCTGGAGGGGGTGGGGGGCAGGGGTATGGCTAGGCTAAGTAATGACAAAATGAGCACCTTCAGTAGACTCGGGCTGTGAAAAAACCTGCCCCCGTCGCCCAAGTCTTTTGTTCCGAATTTTATTAGCACTAGCCGTGCTAAAATAACCTGTTAACACCTATCATAGTGCAGCAATAATAACCTCCTCAATCATATTTTAAAAGTCACGTCAAGGCGGCCCAGCGTAATTCATCTCTATGCAAATACCTCAGTGTCAGCCCATTAGTGTATTGCTAAGGGGTTTTATTAAAATGCATTCTTCCCCTCTCTTTTTATACTCAAGACCAATAAAACACGAGGCGCATTGCTCAAGAATTATAGCAACTATTAGAGTAACATATGGACAGCATGCACTCTGAAAATAAAAACCAACAGATAAAGTGTCAGGGTCAGGCTGGGGTGCAAACACTTAAGAAGATGGCAGCGAAGTAATAGATGGTGCCCTGGCTGTCTGAGGAGCCCTGGCCTGCCGCGGAAATCAAAGCCTGATTATACATTCATTTGGGTCTGGATCGCATGGCAGGATGCGAGGCCCTCGCTCACAAGGTGGAGTTATTGCTCCCACAGAGTGTTGCAGTGTCATGAATTAAGGAGGCAGTAAAAAGGTGATAAAGTGCATTCAGAATGGGTTATGCCTTTAATTGAATTAAAGCAGAGCTATACGGCATTCCCTTCATTCACTGATGGGGATATGAAGTGTGTGGGGCCGAGAGGAGGAGCGCACTGTCCAGGTGTGGGTTGTAGTCGTAGATGGATGGATTGAGGGTTTAATCTAGGGATTGTTTTTGGTGTGCAGGGGAATGAGTATCTCGTGTGACTTGTTGTGTTTCTTCCTGTCAGGACAGCGGGGGTAACCATTGGTTACTGTGGCTTCCCAGAGCGTATGCCCTCGGTAGCAGCAAGTGTCATTCAGACTGTCGACTGTAAAAGTGAATATTTCTGGGTGGGGCGGGGGTGGGGGTGGGGGTGGGGAGTGCGTGTCCTGATGAAACACCCCTGATTATGATGATCTGTCATTTAACGGTTTATCAAAGTCACAGGATCTTGTCATGGTTGTGCGAGCCGTTGATTCCTCTTTTTTATGGAGTCATTAATTTCATGCGGATCATTAGCCTCCACATAGATCCCTGTTTTGACAAATGCAGCCTGGGAATGATACACATAATGTCCCTCCCTCAGTCAGTATCACATGATAAACAGGAAATGACCCGCTGTATTTACCCAAATGTGCTTCAGGGGTATCTCTGCTGGGGCCTGTCCCCCCATTACACCCAGCCCCCCAGTCCCCCCAGTCCCCCCAGTCCCCCCAGTCCCCCCAGTCCCCCCAGTCTCCTGGTGACACGTGGCCACTGACAAGCCTCCCTGTGACTTTCAGTGTGTTTGTAGGAACAGCGTTAACATTAGGCAGGGATTCAGAATGAAGACAAGGTTCATTGTGTGCCTGAGTCTACGATGGATCCATCTAGATCCAGTCGGTTGGTTCGGGTTGTTGACAACTTGCTTAGTAATGTCATTTGTCTGTGGCCCAAGATGGCTGGGTCAGTATGGATAACAAGTCCGATGACATCGTCAAGCTAGTTTGTGACATCATAGGAACACATCTTGTATGAGGTTGGGAGGCCACCCACTCAAATCATATTCGTGAAATCAAGTTGATGACCAACAAATTCGAAAAACCTTCAACTGAAAAATGCTCTCATGATTCTCTTTTTGTTGTACTTAAAGGCAAATTAAACCAATGCTACTGCACCGGTATGTTATATAATACGGGATGTTAACGTTTCAAGGCATGTTACCGTTTAAGGAATTAATTGAAAATATGGATGATTCAGTCATATTTTCCCTGAGGTTTATAGCTCGGCTGAGAGCTAAGTGAGGGGCAGCAGTGTGAACTCCAGGCAGCCTCACTTTGTCACGCACTAATATCTCAAATGCTTCTTATGACCTACTTATGGAGTCCAACTCGGAGAATCGATCGATCCGAATGCCTGATCAGTGGATGTGTCCGTGCCATATCACGGAGGACAGAGGAGGGAGAGGGACTTAAGTGCACGGTCCTGACCCCTCAGCTCTGCTCCCTCCGACTCCCTCCGTGACCACTGCTCCAGACGGCCTCCCAGGGGTCACAGGTCAAAGGCCACATGACCCACCCAAGGTCATTCCACGATTAACATTGCTTGGCACTTGATTCGATTTCGGAGAACAACAGAGTAAATACACAAAAATGAAATCCCTTTAAACAGTGGTGATATCGAAGGCCATGGCCAGGGAGCTAATCGAATCAAACTCTGATTCAACTGCTAAAGTATTTTCTCTGTGTATTTAATCAATACTTAAGACTCATAATAACCCAGGTCACTGGGAGAGCAATCTCCATAATCAATAATGAGAGGTTCTCAAGTTCATCAGGTTATTGTGCTCGCCCTCCCTCCTCATTTTTCATGGAGTTATTTATTGTCAGGCTCGCTGTCAGACACTGGAAATACTGCCTGGCCCAGGAGGTATCACAGAGGACACTCTGCTGTGCCAGTTGCCTGGGTAACTGCTCTCTCTCTCTCTCTCTCTCTCTCTCTCTCTCTCTCTCTCTCTCTCTCTCCCTCGCTCTCTCTCTCTCTCTCTCTCTCTCTCTCTCTCTCTCTCTCTCTCTCTCTCTCTCTCTCTCTCTCTCTCTCTCTCTCCCTCTCTCTCTCTCTCTCTCTCTCTCTCTCTCTCTCTCTCTCTCTCTCTCGCTCTGTGTGTGGCCCTGTCTCTCTTAGGGGTCATGGGGAGATCACCACTGCTGTGGACTCTGGTTCTGGCCTGACCTGACGTGCTCGCTCTTCTTGGTGGACTTGTGGTGACCTCGTCTGACACGGTTCGCCTGTGACCTCTCTGGTAGAACCTCACATTATAGTAGGTTAAATGACTGTGGGCTGGACGTTGGCGATGCTGCAGGTAAAGCTTGGTGTTTGGTTCCTACCTGAGGTACTTCAGTGGTATCCGTATGATAATGGTTTGCAAAGGTATAAATGTCTATCAGCTTCTAGTTATACCACAGTATTAATGACCAGACCATGTATTTTGTGTCATGCACTTGAAATGTTTGTTCTCAATGG
Organism: Thaleichthys pacificus; assembly: GCA_023658055.1. Lineage (NCBI taxonomy): Eukaryota > Metazoa > Chordata > Actinopteri > Osmeriformes > Osmeridae > Thaleichthys > Thaleichthys pacificus. Next base: position 8,546,616 of record CM042865.1, read on the forward strand.
ACATGGCTTGTTGCACTCAGTCTTTTGATTTTATTTTCATTTTGTTTGATTTTACTAGGGCCAATAAAACACACATTGATGCCCCGAGCTGTAAAACTCTAAAGAGCTTCAACAAAACACCTCAGTCATTGGCCTGCCAATAAAAAATGAAAACCCATTTAACCCAGAGGAGGAGCAGTGGTGTGTCTGTGCTCAGTCAATAAACTAAACAATGCGCAGCGAAGGCCGGCCCAGCCTGCACATGCCTCCGATGGACACAACAAGGTCACAGGAACAAAATCGCAACGAAAGCTTCAACACACACAAAGAACAATCCAATTTGAATACCAATATGCTTCTTCTTTGTAGGCTTTTTTTCACAGGATTTTGTTATGTTTGTGGAATGACTAGTGTCTTTGAGAAATACATACACACACACACACATATATATATATATACATACATACTTACTTAATTCATCCCTTAGGGGAAGTTGTATACAATTAATAGAATTGTAGTTTGGTTGATTATATGTGTGTGTATGTTTAGACACACGTCTGGGCCTACAAGAGGTATGGAAGTGACTAGCAAGGTATATCGAGCCTGTGTATTTCTGAAAATCAACTGCCGCCCCAAATGACTTCATTACTAAAGACCAATAGTGATTGTTCTTCCTTATAGACAGATAAACAACAGACTGTGGACTTGGCTGTGGTCCTTAGCATAGTCTCAGAGGAATCTAGGCTAATGGGGCCTGGGCTATTTACCTCATAGTATGTGAGAGGAATCAGGATAGCCTGCTAGCTCACACTAGCTAGCCTGATTCAACATAGCCAGCCTTCATTGATCAGGTGATAAGATCACCCTTGTTCTTGCATTCAAGGCAGGATTGTTAAGTTCTCATTTCACTTCCTGAATAACAGTCAAGGAAGACTTGAGTTACTGAAGGAATATCCCAGTGGATGAGAGTGAGCAGAGACACCTTTGCACCTCTTCAGCAGTTTGGGGTGACATAACTAAAGAGGCATTAACACCCAGTTGGGACATGGCTAAACAAACGGCAAGGTCTTGGCGAGCATGGGAAAATAGCATTATAGTCTGGGAGTGAATTGACCTGAAAAACAAGGCACAATTTGAGCCTTGTGTTGTGCAGCCCATCCCCAGGCTATCTGCGAGGACTTGGCAACTTTCTATCATGTATACCAACTTTCCCAGGGAGGATCAGGTCCATAAAAGGGCCCTTTCCTGTGTGTGAGGTCATAAATCACGCTGGCAGGGTCTTGCCTGTCTCTCACCTCTCTCCCAGCAGACACAACTGCAGACACAGCTCCTGTCTGTTCTCAAACACAGCCAAAGTCTCTCAGCCTTGTGGCAGAAACCCAAGGACTCCATATCAAACACGGACACAATGATCCTCTGCTTGTTTATTGTAAATTCAGACTTCTTTATTCAGGTGTGTCTATAAAAAGAATTCAGCCCACAATTTTCTTTTTTTTTTCTTCAATTAAAGTTTTTTTTATGAACATACATGGTACATATCTCATGAAGGTACAGTGTGTAGAAAAAGGAAGGTCAGAATACAAAATAACATATTGGTTGGGTGTTCCTGGTCGAAAGAAAACAACATACAGAAAAGAAAAACATACAAAGGTATACGAGCACCGATCATACACCACAGCATTCTCAGCCCACAATTTTGATTTTTTACCTGTCACAAAAGCAGTAGGAATAGTAGTAATAATGAATTAAGAAATAAAACTGAACGAATAAAGCCTTAGTAAAAACGAATGAATCGTTAAAATAACATTACAGGCATATTGAATCAATAACAAACGAAAACATTGAATCCCTGCAAATTTGTGTACGTGGATGACCATTGTAACTACAATAGACGTCCTCCTCCAGTTTAAATCCCCGTGGCATGAATGCAGGTGAAGCAGCATTACTGAGAGGTTAGACCCGGTGTCCGGGCCTCGGAGTTCCACTGGCCCTGGCTGCTCCTCCTCCAGCCTGTCGGCGAGGAACTGACCCTGACAGTGGCTGGCAGCTAATTCCCTGAGCCTCTTTGTTCATTAAAGCGCTGTGTCCTTCCTCCTTCTGCTGCTGTCTCGGGCCCGGGGAGACGCCCCACAGGGGCCCTTTGTAATCCCATAAAGTGGAAAAATACCAATTTGTAGCAATTTGTTTCACAGCAGTGTAGGATGTTAAAAAGAAGCTTGTTCTCCCCCGGACCCCCGTCTGTCCGGCGGCTTCTGTCACCCAGATTCAACAGGAGGAGCTCCCTGTCGCTAAGTATGAGGAGATGTGAACATGCCCCGGGCCCACGACGGCAACAACTGTTCAGTCAAATGTAATCGTGTGTAATAATGAAACGAAAGCATATTAAAGACAAACATGAACGACACTCTTCCTGTAGGGTTCGTTTTTTTTTCCGATGAGAAAGTGGTCCATGTCGTGTATATGTCACGGAACCTCTTTTGTCTTTTAAAATGGACAGATCGTTTGGTATCACTTCTCATTATATGAAAGCCAGCTGTATGGCTTTCTACTTAATTCCTGAATCCTCTAGATATCAGTCACAAAGAATAAAGAGTAAAATACAAGTATATGGGGCAAGGACTGCATTTCTAGAATTGGAAATTGGATTACTATATCAACTTAAGGACAGATGAGGAATTTATAATACAATCATAAACAAATTGTAAGGATAATGGCCCAGGGAGAAGCAAGCCAGACATTCTTATAGCAAACCATTATAGAATTAGATGCGTATGGATCAATCCATTTTTGTTGCAGTATCTTCTAGATTCAGAGTAAACACGCACACACACGCACGCACACACACACACACACACACACACACACACACACACACACACACACACACACACACACACACACACACACACACACACACACACACACACAGACTCTCTCTCTCTCTCTCTTTCTCTCTCTCTCTCTCTCTCACACACACACACACACACACACAGACTCTCTCTCTCTCTCTCTTTCTCTCTCTCTCTCTCTCTCACACACACACACACACACACACACACACACACACACACACACACACACACACAGGGACACCAGCACACACGCCTTTTGGACACAGTAACCTCTATCACAAATCCGAGGGTCCATATTGAAGACGCAGGGGGGGGGACAGGGGTAATTAGCGCCACAAAATCCGATGCCGAATGAGCTTTCCAGAAGTGTTGGAGTGCTGCTTTTGACTTATCGATCAATAGGGAGATCAGAACTCGGAGCGGTGTTACAAACGACACGGCTCTGCTGGATAAGACTGCTGCCTGCTGACTCATGAGAATACGAGAGGTTTCATTGGTTTTTGGACCACAGAAATACTGCAAACTGCCAATCAGCAGCATGTAGAACATGGCGGATCATCAGCATAGTAAAGAGCTGTATAGATGGAGCCATCAATCCATCAATTGGTCACTCAGAGGTTCCTGGAGGAGCTGTTATGGCCGGCTCAATATGTCCTATCTACACAGTGATAATTAATGTGACAACGACCTTAAATAATTCAGTTTGCTGAGCATGTTTGCGGAGGCCGACCACAGGAGTGTTCCGGCCGAGTAGTCTGCCATCCTAACAAAGCAATACCTCACACGTTTCTAGCAATTTCTGGAGCAGGTCACTCCCAGGCAGATTATAATGGGTCTATAAAGTCAGGTGACCTCACAGTCTCTCTCATTTACAGCCAATGACTCTAAGTGTGTCCAATCCAATCCTTAGGTATTTATTGAGAGAGAAGCACGGGGCTGCTCTCTAAGTAAATTGAAAATGTTCATCTCCCTCGGGACGTATTTTCAACAGAATTAGTTGACGTGGAAACAAGCTACAGTTGTCAGTGGAAGGCAATAGTTTTTTAATTTGAAACATTAGCATATTTAAATCTCTCTTTTTCAAAAGCAAGTTTAAGAGTTGAATTTTGCAGGAAATAGTAGTCTCGTCTTTGGGTTACAAAGTGGGTATAAGATCTTTGTATTCATAGAAAGTGCAGAAAATGTGGCCCATGTCTCACATGACTGATACAATGTGTATAGAAGCTATTTCATACTGTACACAGACACACAGTTAATGTGAGCACACAGTCTCATGGCTCTCCAAGGCTCTCCAGCTGTATAAATGGGTTATGTGTGAAGAGTAAGCTATGCAGGTCAATGTGGGCAAGAGTCCCGCTAAGCAAATAAATAGTGTGATGTAATATCCCAGAAACACTTTCTCAATCGCTCCAAATTGAACACATACTTCATGATCATGGAGACATTTTGAACCCTTCTACACAACCTTAATGACCCCGTGCCCTCTCCCAATGACGTGGCGTAAATCAAATCATGCGAAATACACTTGCCGATTCTCTGGTCAAAATGTGCACTATAGTGTGTTCTAATGCGGAAAGATGAATTCTTATGTAAAAATCAATACAGGAAATTCTCTAGAAAGGTGTCAGCATTTAGTCTTATGGATCATTTTGACAGGTAAGTGGCAGCTATTTTAAAATGGAGACGTTATAGTTTTGTCAATCGATGAGGGGGAGCACCTATTTTACCGTGTTGCTTTTTCGCACGACATTCATCTTTTTAATTATACTTAAATAGGTCTCACCGGATTCGTGGGATATCTTCATGGTAATTCACAATCAAATTGTCCATTTGTGGCTAATTGTGGCTAATCTCACTTAATATGCTTTCGTAACATTCCATTTCGAATTGTGTCCCCTCTCTCTCCCCCCAGAAGGAGAGAAAGCACACATCTAGATGAAATCCAATCTTTTGTTGAGGAATTACCCCAGAGAGAGGGCTGGTAACAGGGAGGAGAGAGGGTCATGTGGTCCATATCCCCTTCTCTGGTTCATCCCAGTTTATCGATCGCCCCTCCTCATAAAACACCTTTTCTTGTCAGATTCCCTGAGAATCAGTGATTGCTGTGTCTATTTGACAGCCTATTTCACACCGCCAAGTAGAAAAACATCCACTAAGCCGTGGGTTTCAGCACCTGCAAATTTGATTTGGAGCTCTTGTTTGGCTGCTCTTGATGGGGTGTGGCATTTTCGCGTGTTGACAGAATTCTCTTATGCATGACGTTTGAGAGATTCAGACATTTAGATGAAGACATTAATGGTCCATCGAGCTCTTTCCTCCACCTTATTGTTTTATAAACCAAGCGTACAGACAGACAAGCCAATCTCAGATTGATTATCCTGCTACTCTCCATTGATCGTGCCGTGTGCTCTCCTTTGAAGTGTGCGAAAGAAAATTGAACGTATTCATGAAAACAAACGACAAAAACACTTTCATTCCTATTTGTATTTATTCTTTTCTCAGCGGAGAGAGGCGAGCAGTTGAAGAATTGTTTTTATTAATTTCATGGATTATTTGCTCATTACGCATTAATCATGGTGCCCCATCTGGAGAGTGCAGGCGTGACTATGTGAGAAACAGCCATTCTGATCTCAATTAGATTATGCCTCTCCTCTCCGTCTACCCATAAATCACTTCTCCAAAGTGAAATTAACAGTTACTGGAGCGCATTAATAACCCGAGTCAGGCATGAGGGAAGTGCACCCACTGGAACCAGCCATCTCTCACAATGTTGAAAACATAATTTTGTTTGTGAAATATCAACATGCCACGCTGAGGTTGCTCCGCACATTTCCTCACCCCCTCGCCCTCGTTCTCTCTGTCTCCCGCACTGTGACAGGGAAAAATGATCCTGCGCCGAGCAGCAGACAGCCAGTCACCCGGTCACCAGACACGGGGTGTGTGGTGTGGCTCGGTGGCAGCCCTGCCTAACCGCCATCCATATGGGCTCATTGCTGCACATAAACACCTAGCACCCCCCACCAAGAGACGTCTCCATCCCAACGTGAAGCCATTTAAAACCCAGGGATAAAAAAAGACCATAATGTCTGATGACCGATACATGATTACATAGTGGAATGCAAATATAATTATTGGACGACTAGAAAAAACGACTTATGTTTGCAAGCTATCATCGCCGGGGAGACGAGTTATGACACCAATGCAAATTACAAGTCCGATGAGAAGAACGTTGGCAGTCGGGTCTTGTATCTGTTATTTCAGGGGTGTGTTTGACTGGTGTGTGGACTGGGATGAAGCCCTCTCTCCCATTCTTCCTGGCAGGCTGTCATCTCTGCCTCAGCTGGACAGCAGAGAGTGAGATATGTGGGGTAACGCTGCCGATTACCCAGGTGAGAGCACATAGGGCCCGTGATTTATGAAGAGCACTTAAACCCTTTGTGTCGTGTACATCACATCTTTGATAGATTAGAAGTGTGACATTAAAATGGAAATTGCTTCGGGGAGACATGACAAGGGACTCTGGGTGACCTCTGACCTCCCAGTGAGACCACTGAGTGACCGTGCAATCCCTCAGAGAGAGAGAGAGAGAGGAGAGGAGAGAGAGAGAGAGAGAGAGAGGGAGAGAGAGAGAGAGAGAGAGGGAGAGAGAAAGAGAGAGAGAGAGAGAGAGAGAGAGAGAGAGAGAGAGAGGGGGGAAGTAATAGGATGTTGAGCCAGATTAGAATTAAGAATATTTACTGTAGTCGGACGACACCTGTCCTCATATGCAGATGATCTCCATGAATAGATCAACAGGTATAGGCATATTTCCCTCATGAGCGATCTCAACAGTTCTGGTTCACCAGCTGTGCCCTACTCGCACCGAGTGGAACTATTTTTCACATGCGATTCCTTCCACCGTTTAACAGGAAGTGAGTGACATGTCTCCAGCAGATTAACAAGGCCCTGCAATCACACAGGATGAATGAGGAGCAAGGACCAGGGACCAGGGACCAGGCATTGGACATCACTCAGCGTGAGGGAGAAAGAGAGAGAGAGAGAGAGATGGGGGGAGAGAGAATAAAAGAGAGATAAAGAAGAGAAGATGGAGAGAGAGATGGATTCTGCTAGTGAAGAATTCCCCCAACCAAAGTAAATCCTCCTGTTACATCTGTCAAGCGGAGGAGGTGAAGAAGGAAAGGAGGAGGGAGGGGGGGGGGTTCTTGTTCCCTCAGTGGCGTCCCAACACCCCCATCCATAATTAATGACATCATTTCCATTAGACTATTGACTAAACAAATACATAAATCACACAGGGCCGAGTCAATAGACGTAGACATCTTTAATCATGTTCTAAATAATGATTACTGTTCCCATAATGCAATAATTATTTTCAGCAGCTGACTGGAATTAATCATCTGTCTCTGTGCCACCAGAGAGGGGAACACACACACGCGTGTGCCACGCACGCGCAGAGGGAGCCCGACAAGGCGGGATGTTCCGGCTCGTGAGTGACGGCGACGGAGGAAAGGCCGCGCGGAGAGGAGGGGGTGGAGATGGCGGCGGCGTGGGTTTGGCTCCTTTATGTGGAGTGGCAGGCGAAAAGTGGCTGTCAAAAATGCAGTGGATATCTGCTGTTTTGTTTATCAGCTGGCTGGCGCTGAATAAAAGGGGAGGAACATGTCTTGCCTGTCCGTCCGCCTTTTCATCTGCCCCCTAAATGGGTCTGGGGATTGGAGAGTGCAGTTTATCCCCTCCATTCCCCCTGACAGGGAAACCATTTAAAGCTCACCGCCAAGGAGACAGCAGTCTGTCACCAGAGACGCCGCTCAAATCGACTCCTCAAACGCCAAGGCCGTTTCGGGCGACGGGCGCCCGCAATCCAACCGCGCGCCGCCGAGACCTCCATCCGGCGGGCCGCCTCGTCCTCGTGCGAGCCGTGCGTTACCGCGGCGCCCGTCCACCGTCCGTCTAATCTCAACCGGGCAGTGGTTGATCTGTCATTACGATGAACCAAATATGTTCCCTTCTCCTAATGATTTGAATTTCCATCCACTTTTTCCCCCCCTCCGGATGTGGCTCGTACGATGTATTTGCTTTGGGCACCGTCTCTCCGGAGCACATTACAAACATGAATGGAGATTTATACAGGTTAACAACTGTCAGTATTGCTCTGAAGGTAAAGCCAATTTGATGAGCCCATCTTCCCCTGACACCTCCCAAAGCTCTTGGGAATCTCCTTTCCAAACAGTCAGATGGCCGTCCCCCCTGCCCGTGATCGAGCGGGGTCGGAGGTTAATGACTTTGTGTTTACCATCCAAACGTCTCTTTGATAACAGGACACCGGACCCCTGTTCCACTTTTCCACCGCCGCGATAAAGAACCCCCAGTGTAGCAACAGGAAGCCTGGAATGCGACACCACACGTCTTTGTGAGAGAACAAGCCAAGCTGGAAGACTGAGAACCACTAATATTTATTCATGATAGAGAGAAAGTAGCGGCTTGTTGGCACAGGCTACTTCATTTACATGCGGTTATAGACTGTTTTCCCCCAGCCTGGGAGCTCTGTCTATCTCCAAATAGATGAACCTGTCTTGCTTGCTTCCATTCCTTGTCATTCCGGTTGTTGTCACTGTAGAAGGAGCTCCTCAGAGTTCTTTGTCTGTCCATCATCTCTTATTACTCAAGGCTGTTAGGCTCCAGGCTTCTGGCATTATGGTGCAGAAATGACCATACCTGATATGAGGTAATTTAAGCTGAAGTGAACTTCATTAAAACAAGATATGCGGATATTATCGGGGAAAAAACCTAGTGGAAATGAAATCACTTTTGCGTGGGAACCGAGCATTGTTGACAGAGTTGCTCACGATAAGTTTGCAATGATTGTCCCCCAGGTTCAGAGTCCCACACTTAATCAACAGGTCGTGAAGGGGAAAGAAGGTGAGTAGATAAGGACAATAGACCAATGGCTTTGAATGGAAACACTGACTATCAGTCTCTTAACCAATCACAGCCTCTTTTTAGTAGTTATGAAAGACTTATTTGAGTCTGAGGAGAAGTGCTGGGTATAACAGCATTCATCAAACTGTGCATCAGGTGAACAATAGCTGAATGACTCAGCCTTTTATTGTCACCAATTGTGTGTTCAGCGCGCTTGCCTCGTAGCTGAACGTACAGTTTGAACAGATTCCACGTACAGCACCTCCCCTCGCTGTTCGTCAGCGCAATTCTAACCTGAGCATCCTTAATGAGGCACATTTTATTTACACCTCAAACAGATAGGTTCCCTCCTAGGCCCCAGGTTGTTAAATTGACCTCCTCCTGGTTAAATGTATTACCATTTAAACATGACAAAGAGGCCGTTGAGGTGGTCATTACAATAATCCATCATGTCCACCAGTGGTGGTACCCAGCCTTGCGGTAAATCCAATCTGAGCAGGGTCAACACCAAGCTTTTTTCCCCCCAACATGGCTGAATGCTGTCTCTTGGACTGTGTTCAGTTTGCTTTTGTCAACAGAAGGGCAAGCCGTGGCAAATTAATGCAGAGTACATACCCAACAGGAGTCCTACAGGAAGCATCCATGGATATTAGCTAATAGCAAATCTGTAGATGATTTGATCACGTCCCAGTGTTGTAACGCAACTGTAATAAGGCACCAGCAATATTGACATTCATGTGTAGTTACATTGTCATTGATTTGTTTTTTGATGCTAATGATTTTTTTTTTTACATATTTGGAAATTGAACAAATACCTATTTATCTTACTATTTGCTTTTGCATGAAATAAAGGTAATATCTCTTCGGGAACCTGCATCAGGTCGATTAGATTAGGAGAAGATGCTTTGAGTTTCTTGATTGTGTTTTGATTTCGATCAAACATGTCTTACGGAGGTGGGCTAGACCAGAGAAGGTTGGCCCCTGACTGATATGTGTGGTTTAGATCCTTTTTCTTACTTTAGCATCATCGTTGCTCCAGTCATCCTCAGGGCAGCATAAGGAACCCCATACAGAGTTAATCAGTACATCCCAAGCCCTACCCTCATTGATTACACACATACTAAAGCCTCTGGACCAGTCAATCCTGCCTCCGATGCAGATTGCAGTGGCAGAGCATTCGCCTCAGCCCTTAAACGTGCCGTTTCATTCGGTGTGTTTGTGCTAAAGCGGTATCGACCCGCTCGAGGGCTTGACTTGTGACGTTTGGGCCCAGTCGATCTTCGCAGTAACCATGCAGTATCAAAATACTGTCGTAGCTCCCGGATTGACTCCCCTAACACACACACACGTGCACTTGCACACAGGTGTGCACGCACACAATCACGCTTTGTCTCGAGTGGATCGAGTTTTTTGGTTAACTGGGTTTCATCAAAGTAGAATTGACGTTTTTTTTCTTATTGCTTGTCAGTTAGCGGTCTGCAGGAACCTGTTTGTGATTGGACACAGGAGAACAGACGAATGGCAAGGCACATTCTTAACTCAATAATAAACTAAATTCCCATATGAAATATACATTGCAGAGAAACTGAATACTTGTTCTGAAAAAAAGTGAATCCAAGAGTTTAGAATGACCCTCAGTATATTGCTCAGGGCATCATTCAGTCATAAACCCTGTATCCATTTGGTTTGAATTTCAATACTGTAAGTAAGTCAGTTGAATCAGTGGGTCATTGGGTAGATCATTCTTACTGCAGTTCAAGAGGTCACAGGTTCAACTCCCCCTCATGTCACTTTGGATAAAAGCGTCTACTAAATGAATACATTATAACATGACATGGGCATCAGCTCCAGACGTATGTTATGGCAGTGTACCAGACTGAACAGGCTTAGAGCAACCATAGAGCAACATTACTCTCTCAGCATATAAACCTAAAAGGGTTCTCTATGAATGATGTTATTCAACCCTAAGCCCACAGATATAGATGAAGATGTTCAGAAAACACCTCGGACAAAACAATCATTGCCTTGCTTTTTTTTGTTGTAGTCAAGAGAAACTGTAGGGTGTTCAGGGGATGGTTAAACAGTGCAGAGGACATTGCTTATTCCTCAGAGCTTAGGCTTTGTTGACCCACAGCTGTTTAAATAGGCCCACATCACCTCGCCTGCGTGAGTGTTACAATGACTCTTTGCTTAGTTCAAGAGAGAATGCCCCGCGCCGTCCCATAGTGCTGTCCACAGTCCAAAACTGTCGAGTTACAACTCAATAAACTTTACAGTGACCACAGCTGGGCTCGGGTGAAAACACAGAGATAGAGGACGTTCTTTTGTTCCCTTTTGAGAAGAAAATTGTTCTCTGAGACTCCAAGACACGTCAACTTTTTTGGAGCATATAGACAAGTCCAAACCAATGACTTTTTAATCTTCGGTTCTTCTTTTCAACTATGATGAAGCGTCTTCCTTTCTACTGTAACGCCCATGTCTGTTTTGATAAGTAAGTACTCTGAATACCGTTGGATGCTAGGAGTGAGCTTTTGGGTGGCAACGTCTCGTTGTGACTAAAGCCTAAGTATTCAACTTGTAAAAGCTTTCCGTTAGATGTGATAACTTGAGATATGTTCTTCCCCCATCCCCAAGAGACATTAAGCAAATGTGCAAAATGTTTAATCTGTCTTGATTAATATTTCCTCCTGGGGGATGAGTTATGGGGTTTTAAAATCCGGGCTATTTCATCACCGCACTTACACGAAACAGCTTGGGGGACTTATTTAAATCTTTGCAATTTACAGCTCACAATTTCTGCTTTCCCATCACATCAGCCAACGAAAAGCATTACAATCGGATGAAACAGGATATTTTCGATCATCTATATCTAATCGAGGTTTTATTAAGGTAATTGTCGGATGTGAAATCATTTCCAATCCTTTCGATACAGGTGGTGGGGCTCTCTCCGACGAGCCCGGCCTGCCTAGCCAGCCCGGAGCAGCTGGAGGGCTTCACCTTGTCCCCAGCGGATCGGCTGTTTACAGCAGCCATGTAAAAGAGCCTGAGTAAACTCCATTTAATGTGGCCCGCAGTATCTGGAATACATAAATATGTCAAGTGAAGGAGCCTTAATAGACCTGCTTAGGCTGGTAATTGCAGGCAGTATTGTTTCGCCCTGATTAGGACAAAACCGTTCCCTGAGGACCGCCCATCCTTCAGCCATTTCATCTGCATTAGACCGCTCTTCCCCCTGCTTTAATCTGCTCCCCCCACAGGTATTTAGAATAAATCAATGGGAATACATGATTGTTTAATGATTTTCGGAGGAGCTCCTGTTCGACCAGCGCCGCGTGATTTAGAATGACTAAATTCCACCTTTTTTTTTGACCATTGATCCATGACTGTAGGAGCCATGCATCCCTGCCAAGAAACATCCGCATGTAGAGACTGTGTGTGTGTGTGTGTGCGCGTGTGTGAGAGGGGGAACGTTTAATTGAAGGTTATAGAAGGAGGAGGCATGCAGGTGGTGTTGTAACAGCTAAGTCTTCATTTACGTTTCATCTTCAAACAAAAACATTCGTTTACCAGATTCGTCTAGTCCTCTATCTACCAAACCCTTGGTTCTCTGTGGCTGGTGATGGCAGAGTGTTTTTTTTTCTCCCCCTACCATGCCAGTTCCAGGTTAATTGATTCCTCTCATCCCGTGCTCTACCATGGCTCTGGAGCAGACAGCATGGCCTTGCTTGTTGATGGACACCTTAATTACAGAGGAAGCTGATTAATTATGGGGCTGCCAGTTGCCACTCGGACCTCGTCCTCTCCCTGCCGCCCCCTCAAAGTAGCTGCTCAGGGGGGGCTGACACCTGCAGCTGACTTCACCCGCAGACCAGCTCAGGTCAGCCCTGAATGGCAGCTCCACAACTGGCATTTAGCATTGAGACCCCCCCAAAATTACGTTCTTTAGACTTTAATATCTCTTGTTTAAAGTTAACTCCAAAACCTTTTTAGTTAAACACGTCTGGTTGGTACTCATGCATGGCTAAACATATCAATTCTGGTTTTGATACCGAGGAAGCTTAGCAAAATATTTTTCTTTTTTTATTATTTGGTGGTAAATCCCCGCTTTTTGCCTCTAGTGGTCCAAAACCTTTGAAGAAAGTTGTGACGAATGACTTTGAGGTACTCTGACGTAGTATAGGCAAGGATTGTATATGATAACTGGGCATTCTCACAGTATCACTTCAAGCATTTGAAGAAGCCCTCAAAAATCTATAAAACTTTCTCCAGAAACCTTTTTTCAACACGATAACGTTGAATACTTGACATGTTAAGTTAAAATTAAAATATCACTGAAGACCACAATAATCGAATGACGTAATGTGACTGTTTTCCTACTTACATTACATTTACATTTATGCATTTAGCATTAACATTTACTTGATAGTTAATTAAAAAAGTAGGACTTTTTATATATTCTTGTGAGTTTGGTGGGAGGTATCACATGCAGACCTGTTTCATTGACGCCACCACTCCTACACAACCCCTCCACATCCCAATCAGGGCTTTTCCAAAGCCGGGGGGAGCAAAGTGTTCAAAAGTCACTTCCTCTGTCCGACCCGTGATCTCACACCCCCTCCCTGTGGGCTCCGCCCCCCTCTGTCCCCCCCCCCCCCCCCCCCCCTCAGAAGCAGCCTCAGGCTGCCTCTCTCCCCCCAGAGTCCACATATTAAGTCAGTGATGTCAGATTACTGGACGACTGGAGGCTGAATCAAAGCTCTGGGTCGGCGGGACAGTTCCAGATGAGCAGGAAGCAGGAAGCAGGAAGCAGGAAGTCTGTTTCCCCCCTGCGGCATATGTGTCCTGTGGACTGGGGGCAGAACGTAGGAGGTCAGGCAGAGAGGAGGACAGTGTAGCCCAGGGCAGTCCTCTCATCTCTCACAATACAGCCCTGCGTGCTGTGGGACAGTGAGACCAGTCTTGTGGAACGGTCACTCATGCACTCCTTGGGCTTTAATCAAAAGGGCCTTTTAATTGATGCGTTGGATTACGTTAGTTCGAATAAATACAACCTGCTCCGTACCCTTGAAAGGATTAAGATGGATACAAACATAAAGCTGGAAAAAAGTGTTCGTTCTTAACCGTAAAGATGGGAGGGATGGAAACACAATCGAGAAAAGAAAAAAAACGTAAAAAAAGGCAACCGAAAAACAAGAAAGCGATGGAAGAAAAAAGTGGACTTGTTGGGAATGCAAATCATCCCAATCCCATTTTATGCTAATAAAAGACCAGCAAAACATTTCAATGTATTCTTGTCTTGTTACAGCCCGACTAAGAGCTTCTAAATCCCTACCATTTACCAAATTAAACTAATTTAAAGTGCCTCCAAAAGCCACATCGGTAGGCTGACGTTTGTCCCCGGCCCCAAAGTGGGCTTCGCGAAAGCATTCTACATCCCATTGATCCTTGAATAGTCATGCCTGTCAGGCAGCCATATCAGCCATTATCATTCTAATTTTACTGCCTTTCTTGGTCCCTAATCTAATTTGCAATGATGCTGGAGCATTTCGCGAGGCCACTGCACTTTCTTCAGAATTTCAACAAGGGCATTAAAGCCCCCCAATTTACATTAATGAAGTGCACATTTAATTAAGGAGGGAGCGAAGGAGAAGTGGAGAAGATGTTGGAGGAGAGGAGAAGAAGAGATGGAGGACTCAGGCAGAGCGTATGCTTCAGATCCAGAAATGACCTCCTTCTTGGTCTGCCGCATCTTTGAATGAACTCCAACTACCATGATCCTCTTAGAGCCCCTTGGTTTCCCTGACCCCCCATTCCTCCTTTCGGAGTAGTCTGTCCAGACCACCTCTAGAACTATTCACCAGTTGCACTCTGGGGGCTCTACTGTATATATGATGACCGTTGCAAACATGCACAATGGCTCTGGTGTGTTAAGGTCTCTTTAGGATGGAATAATTCGATCATTTTCTAGACATGACTTCCTGGTCATTGTTGAAGTGGCTTTACCGAGACTATTGAATATCCGGGGGCCAACAGGGATTAGGAGCACTCCTTGGCTGGGGCTGTCTGCCAATCACCAAGGGCCTGGACCTCCTTGGAAACCCCCGACCCCCCTCCAACCCCCCCTGGCCGCCTCCCTCAGTGTGTTCGCGCTCTTTCTCCCCAGGACGGGGGGAATAGAGGAGGAGGGTCTGGACCAGTGTCCTGGGCTGCTCACAGACAGGGGAAGAGGGCTGCTGTTTGGGTGGCATGCAGGGGAAAAAGGGCCTGTCCAGGGAGTGAGTGGTGGTCTCTGGGGCGGAACAGTAGGAGGGGCGTGGAGCAGATGGGGGGGTGGGGAGGGGAGGGGAGGGGAGGGAGACTATATCCCCGTTCCTATGTGAAAAGGCAATGTTATAAATTCATCTATTTGCTCTCTGCTGACCCCAGCTTTCAGAAGGCTCCATGCAGGGAGAGAGGGCTCAGACACAATGCATCAGCCTGTCACAATATTGAGAAAAATAGAAAGGGGAAAGAAAGACCACCAGATGCTTTATTGTCTTTGCCATTTCCACATAATTAGCTGGGAAGAAAAGTCCCTGCTCTGGTTTAATCGCGCTGAACGAACTTGAGGATTGCTATTCTGCCCCCGACACCAGGAACAGCAACCACAATTCGGCCTCCTCCCCCTCCCTCCCTCCCTCCCTCCTCCCTCCCTCCCTCCCCTCCCTCCCTCCCTCCCTCCCTCCCTCCCTCCCTCCCTCCCTCCCTCCCCTCTCTCTTTTCTCTCTCTTTATCTCTCTCTCTCTCACCCCCCCACCTCCTCTCACGTTTCTCTGCCCAGTATCATGGGGGTGTCTTTGCCCAAAACATGGTGGCGCAAAGTTTAACTGTGCGTGACAGATGGCCGTGAAATTGGTTAACACACACACACACACACACACACACACACACACACACACACACACACACACACACACAGAAGGCTGTCTTAAGACAGCTGACCTGCCCCATGCTGACTGTTGGTGTAGTTGAACAGATTAGCTGAATCAATCTGTTAACACCTCCCAACATTAACTTGGGCAGGCTGATTTAATGTGGCTACTCAGTCCGATCACTTGGCTCTGTCATTAGTTAAGACTCCACTGCCCGCACCATCAAAAGGACATTAGTGTGTTGATGATGTATAATTTGCTTTTGATAAGCCACCTGAAAGTTGGCCATAGTTGATGATCTTAATAGTCACTAATTACAAAGATATTATTAATGAATTAAAAAGACATTACGCCAATGAGTAAAACCGATCTTTGACGGCTCGGCGCAATAATCATAGCTTGATCTCTGGGATGAAGTGAGCAGCTCCTCGACGGGTCGAAAGGCGACAGCGGCAGATTTCCCCGCGCGGCCGTTCGACCGGGTCGAATCCCCCAAAGCAAACACGACTCGACGTGAACATCTGACGTGAGCCCCTCCCGCCCGCGGAGGCTGGGAGCCGGGCGAGGCGGCCCGCTCAAGTGAGGATCAGCAGGCCCTCTCCACTCCTCTCCAGAAAGCAGCCACTCATCTCATCCCCCTCATAATCTCACATCACAGCTCCCTGACAAAGGCCTTCAGGATCCAGGAAACGGGGGAACGGACACAGAAAAGCCACCTTAAGATGTGTGTGCATGAATCCCCCCCAAAAGATCAATTAAAGCTAATGCAGCTGGCTCATTCGGAGCACTCCATACACAAGCACCCTAGCTGAAACAGGCCCCCTCGGTGAGCAGGAGAAAGGCAGCGCTGGATGAATGGGACACTTTATTACGGCGTGCCACAGGAGCGGTCAAACAGGAGCACCGGAGCCTTTCTCTCCCGCCTTCCAGCCTATTATTGGCCAGACTTTAGCAAGGGGCGGGTGGGGTGGGCTTGTAAAAGTGTTCTCTCCGCAGGGGGGGGGGGGGGGGGTTGCGGAGGCGGGGAGGGGAGGGGAGGGGTGGGGGGCGGGGGGGGTGGCTGCATAACAAAAATCGGACTCAAATTAAAACCCTGCTGAGCGACAGGCTGTGGGTGGCCCTGCCTGCTTTCACTCGCCCGCTGCCTGGACATTCCCACCGTCTTCCCCACGACCCGGGTTGAAATTCCTCTGTTGGGGTTGACAGCTCCATGGACGGCAAAAAGGGGAGCCAAGCACCTCTCTCCCCGACACCGTCGTTAACATCCATGGGCCTTGTGGTCATCTCTCCTCTGGGCATTGCCGGAGGTAATATGTCACAGCGTGCCAGGAATTGTCATGAAGTGTTAGGGGACAATATTGTGGGCTTTAGGGGCCTGAGGGTTCCACTCGGTTTCGGAACACAGGGGCTTAACACCAGAGGTGAACATGGCATGAAATCAGCCACAAAGGAGGGAAACCGTGCCTGAGTGGTCTTCCAGACGTCTGTGCTCAGGGACACAGAGGGGAGGCTGGACACACACACACACACACTCACGCGTGTACGCACACACACTCACACACACCCTCCACAATGAAGACCTGAGAGGAGAGTCACCTGGTCAGACGGAGCGAGAGAGAGGACGCAAGGGCGAGGGGGGGGGGGGGGGAGAGAGGAAAAGGCTAGATAAAAGAGGAGCTCGGGCAACAATGACAAGCGTTCCGAGCGGGGCAGCACACAGGAGGACGGGGAGAGACAGATCCTGGGAGGTCTGACGGAGCATAAAGGGGCGTCTGCCACGCAGTGGATGGGTAGAAAGGTGGAGCTGGGGCGTGTGGGAGGGGTTTGGGTTAAAAGTTAGGAATGGAGGGTTGGCCCAAGCTGGAGGGCGGCGGGGGGGGGGGGGGGGGGGGGGTTAGCTGGGGCGGTGGGGCTGTGTAAAGCCAATGAATAAATCAGGGCCTGGTAACAGTACTGGAAGAATAGGGGGGGGTGGGAGGGAGTAGGGGTTGGATATGCTAAAGGCTTTTTTTTCTTCTGTGGTGAAAGCGGGGCTGTTTTTTTTTGCAGCTGCAACACTTAACAAACAATAGCCACTCAACAGATGGGAGAAACTTGAGTAAAAGGAAGCCAGTGCCTTAGTTAAGGACAGGGCAGCCCCTACACCCTCTCCAGCCAACTCCACTGACGTGTGTGTGTGTGTGTGTTCATTGACAGGTGTCCCCTTAGACCATAGCTCTTCTCGGACTTGTGCCTTTCTCCCAGAAGGTGTAACACTTTGTCTCGGATTTCACGGGGGCGTGTCCGAGCGTTTTTTCAGCCCCGAGGCCCTGACGAGTCAGAGGGGCTCCAGAAGCCTGAGAGAGAGATGATCGTCGCTCCGCCGGTAATCCTCCTTCCCATGCTGGGAAACATCTGTTGCGTCGCGAACGTCCCATTTGAAGAACCTCCCGCCGATACCTTCTTTGTATCTCCCGGCCCTCAGATCTGTAATGTGCTGCCTAGGTGTACGTCTGCGTGTACAGATTAGGAATGTTCTGGAACAGATTTGCGCAACGGAGATGACGCGTTCGCTTCGTGGCAGGAACGTGTTGATTGCATCCGATTTGATTTCACTTTTGGGGGAAGTCAATGTTGATGAAAGAGCGAGCGGCCAATGAGCTCTACGCAAGTCGCCGAAAACCAACCCATCAGCATTCACTCCCCATCCTCCACCACTCTGTCAAGAAACAATTATTGAGGTCGACTATTGATATTTCTTCTCTTATCGTATTGGCACCTCGGAACCGTGCGGTTGCTAGCTAAAGAATGCTATCATTTCATTAGCACAGCATGGTATGCCTTATCCCCCCAAAGCATCTGCCAAATCTACATCTGAGCCTGGGGACACTGAGGACATTTGAGTTAATCACTCTCTCTCTGTTCGACTGCACCCCCCCCCCCCCCCCCCTTCCCCTTCCCCAACCCATATTGCTCAGAGGGATAATGATATTTCCCCTCATTGGGATAAGGACCTCCTCCCCTCCCTGTGAAGGTTGAAATTGCAGCGTCGCCGCGAGAAGGACAAACCAGGCGGGGTGATCCCCGTCTCTCGGCGGGTGATTGTCTTTGGGAATGAATTATTTGCGTTTCTAACTCAATTAGCCGCGATGCACGGAGGCCGGCTTTTTATTTGGGGCTTTGCAGAATCCCATTAAGAACTGCTTCGTTATGGCAACCCCTCACTAATGACATGCGCGAGGCCCCCATGCGGCCATAGGTCTCCTTTGAACGCAGCTGATTCATGGAACTTTGATTGCGCTCCGGAATTGGCTTAAAGGATCATCTTGGATTCGAAACACTGCATGAAACTAAACGGCTTATGCACGTGCCAAACTATGGACAGTAGCGTGGGCAGGCCTTCCTGCTTTGCATACACCTTGCCTTGGACAAGGAGAGGTGAAAGGCAATTAAAAGCAAACGCCTTGCGCCGTTGGCTGTGTTGTGGGCATCCCGTACATCACCGGGCCCCTTCATCCAGCCTCCTCCACGAGATACTTCCTAGATGACTTCAACAGATATTCGACAACAAAATGTACATCAGCAATCATCTTTTGTAGTTTAAACAGCTGTCGGAAAGGGATTGATTGATTCATTTAAGAGAACTGCCGTGTGGGGCAACGGCTATCGCTAAGCGATCCTTCACGTGTGGTAGGTTCGAGGATAGAGGAGAGCTACAGTTGACGGTCATCCGAGGGAGAGGCACGGTTCGGACGTGTGCTCCGAGCCCCGGAAGCCCTGACCCCCTTCACCTCACCTACAGGGCCTCCGATGATTAGGATCACGCTCGGCGAATTAATGACACATGCTGTGTGCTCACGTGTCGGGCAGCAGGCGAGGAGACGTGTGCAGCGCCGTGGTCGAGGAGGACTATCTCCCCCCCCCCCCCCCCCCCTCCCCCCCGGGGTCAGGCCTGGACCGCAGATGGGTCATCAGCCCCCCCCCCCCCCTACACCCCCAAGCCTCCCCACCCCCCAACCCCACCCCCCCACCCCCCACCCCGCCTCCCCACAGGCCGCAGCCGCACGCCCTCCAATTTGTGAGCGATATATTCATTACACAGCATCTCCCCCCGGCAGCACTTGATTAAAGATCAGGCGTCCATGACTGTCACCCCTGCTCGCCGTGACATCATCTCCCCTCCAGGCCTCGCGCTTGGGCCTAGTCCACCCCCCTCCCCCCCCTCCCCCCGCCCCCCCCGCATGGTCCTCCCTACACCATCTCCACCACCTAACCCAACCCCCCCCGTCCCCCCGTCCCCTCTCTTCCTGATGGCCTGCGTGTGACGGTGTGCGGACCACGTGACGGCGGGTGTTATTAATGGCCGTAGTCTCTCCACCACTTGACACGCTGCTCCAGCTGTCACTCTGCCGGCGGGCCCGCATGAGTCTCGGGCTGGGGTAGTGCCAGTGGCGGGCTGACCCATCCGTCACTGTCAGCGCCGGCCTGGTGATGAATGAGCCAGGCATCCGCACGGTGGACGGAGGGGAAGAGAGGTGTGTACGGGGGAGGGGGAGGGGGGGAGGGCGTATGTTTGGGGGGGGGGACGGACATGTGCATTTGTGTGTGTGCACGCGTGTGGAGGGGTGTGTGGGGGGGGGTGGGTGGAGGGGGGTGGGGTGTTATCTGAAGCTAGGGACGATCCAATGATGAATTGGCCAGTCGTCCGGGATTGTGTCCGTGGTGGAGAGGGGCGCCGGGCGAGGTTCCTCGGTCGAGTCTCTGACATTCGGATCCTCTTTGCCGTCCAGACGCCACATACCTGGAGGCCCCCGGGGTCCTCCGGGGTCCAGCTGTGTCGTCCGCACAAACACACCTGCTTCTGCCACCTTCGCCTTCCACCGAATAAGCGCCCTCTCTCTTTGCCTAGAACATTCCCACTTACTCACCAAAATCCGCACTCGTCCGCGCGCCGGCGGCCACCTGACCCGCGCTTCCTGAAGCCGCGTTGTCGGATCTCCCTCTGCTCCTTATCCAGCCCCGTGTGATGTGTCTCACATCTCCCAGCCTTCCCTCCTGGTGGATCCTCCCTCCCTCCCCCCCCCCCCCCTTCTCCCTTTCACTCACACGCAAACACAAAGGAGGCCCCTGCTAATGTAATTGTACCACTAATTATACATTTAATTCAGTTATAAGGAGCTAACAGCTCCCTTAGTGGCAGCTTTCACTGCTAAAAGGCAATTCATCCCAGAGATTGAGAAATCTAATTAGGAGGAAATGCTTAGCGGAGAAATCCTTTTCCGAGGATAATCCTGTTTGCTGGCATTAACATCCCAGCTGTGGCTGCTGTTTGCTTATCATGTGTGTGTGTGTGTGTGTGGCGTATGTGTGTGTGTACATGAATGTTTCGGGTGTAGAAATGTTCATGTTGGAATAAGAGAGCAGGGTTGAGGTGTGTGTGTGTCTTGGGCACATGGGGAAATGCACACACACACACTAACGATCCCATGGGAGCAGCACACACAGGTGTGTAGGGTCACCCGCCGTGGAAAAAACATCTGTTCTGTTTCAGAGCCAGGCTGAGGCTGGCACTGGCCTGAAGTTGAGGGTGATGCCATTTTCTTCCGTCATGGGTACAGCTCGGTGGTAGAACATTTGACTACACATCAAGATATCCCAGGTTCATATCCAAGACAGGATAAATACAGGCATTCTAGGTCATGTGTTCTTTTCATAGAATGCTCACTCTGGTCAGTGGACAGTTTCCCCCCCTGGTCTTTCCTTCAATTGGACTATTCAGATGCCGGTGATGTCATCTCTAGGAATATCGGAGCTGGGTCCTATGAAGTGACACATTCACATCCGAATTTCCACATCCAAATATCGATGACGTCTAAATGAACGTGAGGCTTGGGCTCGTCCCCGACCCACACTGAGAGAGAGGAACAAAGCTGCTGTGGTACTTTGTGTGCGCGCTGCGTCCGTGCCATCGCCTTACTGACGCCGACTCTCTCTCCAGACCCATCTCACGTCAGTGTGGAACGGCCCTCCACAAGGACACCAGGGAAGGTGGGATAGGGAGAGAGAGAGGTCTCAGCAATTCATCCAATCATATGCTGAACAGAAGTGTGCTGATTGGAAAGTTACGGTGTGTGAGTGAACGAGTGCCCATATACATTTTGCATGCGTGTTCATGTGTAGCTGTGTGTGTGTGTGTGTGTGTGTTTAAGGCTGTTTGGAGCCACAATTCCCCAGCTGAGTTCCCGGGACCCCCCCCCCCCCTGCCCTACCCTCTCCATCTCTGTCAATGGAGAACACGGAGGGGCCCTTACATCATTTAATTTACTATGTGAATGATTACATACCTCATTGCCTGGCCATTGTCTCGCTGATGGATTTAATTAAGTTGGGATTAATCACGGCAGGTGATATTTAATGTTTGGGATGAGAGAGCAGAGGAGCGTCTGTAGATGAAGAAATCCATGACAGGACCATCCAGCATGAGAGGGCCTTCTTCTAGATTAATGCATCTTGCAGACAGGGGTTGAAAAATAAATTTCACCCCTGGTCTGTCTCTTGGCCTTTCTTCTTTCGGATCTCTCGATTCTCTCCACGTCACGGACCAACGGTGGCCCCTCCCCCTGTTATTCTTTACTGCGCGTTGATGAGTGATTTTTAGGTTATGAGGAGGTCGCTTCTGTTAGGTCTCTGATGAAAAAGGATGGGACCGTTTGGAGGACGCCCTCGTAAACATCTCAACCCACCACACGCACACACACACACACACACACAGACACACACACACGCACGCACACACACTCACGCACACACACACACACACACACACACACACACATACAGACACACACTCACACTCACTCACACACACAGACACGCACTCACACCTACACCCACACACACTCACACTCACACTCACACACTCACAGATGATTAACAGGGTCTGTGATAGACCCCCTTGTGAGTCCACAGGGCACGTGCTGCTGGGACACTGAGCCGAGCCGCTCCTATCAGACCTCCATCGGACCCGCCTGGGCTTCAGGCCTGGCTGGTCCCCGTGGCTGGAGAGGAAAGCGTTTAGACGGGAACATAATGGCAGGGAGGGACTGGAGCTCGGGGACTCTCTCGGCTTGTGGCACATATGTTCCACGCAGCGTCGCGGGGAGCCCTCTCTGGCTTGTGATTGTTATCTAGCCGAGAAAGCTTTGAATATGATTATCTGACCCGGGGCCCTGGTATGATTAACATTGTAATAGGGCATCTGTCAGTGTTGCGACCTGCTGTTTGGGGTTTGACGGAGGCCCCCTCTGCGGTCCTCCCCGAGCCTGGATCACTTCATTAATTAACCTGGACCTCAGGTCGCAGCCCAAACTCCCCGCACAACACGCCACATGCAACACGCCACACGTCACACGTGAGCTCTAGTCATTACCACCCTGTTTCTAGCCCCCTCCCCCACCCCACACCCCCCCCCTCCAACATGGTCACCTAACCAGTGCTCCGTGTTGGGGCCCCCCCCCAGGCTCTACACGGGTCTGAACACCGTCGGTGGGTGACCCCTCTTCGTGTCGGCCTCTCGAACGAAATTAGTCAAACATGGAAATCCGAAGGGTGCAATTGGTGCCGACAACCAAACACCTGTCAGCGCGTGCATTCATTAAGCGCTCGCTTAATTGAAAAAGCTGTGTCATAAAATCCGGTTATAATCAGCATAATGATTCACATTAGGGAAGTCATGAATATGGTGCGCGCTCAAGTCGGATAAGTGGCAGAGGAGAGGATGACAATGGGCCCTACACAAACCAGACTCTCTCAACTCTGTTCTTTCCTGTTTTATCTGTTCCCTCCCTCTCTCTCTCTCTCTCTCTCTCTCTCTCTCTCTCTAGCTCTCTCTCGCTCTCTCTTACTTATTCTCCCTCTCTCCACCACCTCCTCAGAGCCCGCGACCGTGGAATTACACCGTAAATGTGGCCTTCTGTTGACACAAGAGCTTTTCCACAAATGAAATATTGTGTGTCAGTTGATTATATGCCCATATAAATAATGGGCAAGTGAGAAATGATCATTAAATCATTCCCAGCTCTTTGTTGGTGTCCAAATGAGCTGTTTTCCATGGGCCATCTGTTACTGCTATCGCCTCTGTGACTTGTTTCTGAATCACACCGACGAGACAGTGTTGGGACTGTTGGCAATGCATCAAATCCCTCATTTCCACATCATATCACACGCCGGCATATGAATACATACAGGTGCGACACACACCGCTGAGGAGGTTGACACGCTCTGTAAGGAAAGCTGAAGATTTCGGGTTTTCGCGCAAACAGGATATATATTCAAGAGTATCATCTCCTCAATGATGAACGATAAATAGTTCATAAATAGGTAGTCAGGTGGCTGAGCGGTTAGGGGATCGGGCTAGTAATCCAAAGGTTGCTGGTTCAATTCCCGGCCGTGTGTCCTTGGGCAAGGCACTTCACCCTACTTGCCTCGGGGGGGAATGTCCCTGTACTTCCTGTAAGTCGCTCTGGATAAGAGCGTCCGATAAATGACTAAATGTAAATGTAAACATAAACCACATACTGTAAATCAGGGATTCATCCGTTGATTAATGACTCAGGGCTCGATTTTCTCGTCTTGCGAGGAGTTCTGGGATTGCGTCTCTTCCCGTCTCTGGAACACTGCAGGCCTGCCCACTGCAGGGAGGACACAGAGAGGACAGACCTCGCGTGTGGGTGAACCGTGGCCGGGCCTGTCAGCGGCGCAGGCTGCAGGAAGGAGCTCAGGAGACGAGTCACACCGAATCAAGGCCTCAGCCGAGACACGGGACTGCAGCGAGGTAAAGGTCAGCAGGGGAGGAGAGGAAAGAAAGTTCCCGATTGGTGGCTACCAATTGCTGTTGGGGATTAAATCTGGGAATAATTATTATGCATCTGTATGTGAATAATTTTCAATGCAGAACGGAGGGAAAGGATACATTTTGGGATTAATTCATCCCCCGAGCGGCCGTGCTGGGGTTCCACGCCGGGGAGATGGAGGAACCGGAAAACAGAGCGTCTACAGAACCGTGGCTGAAAGATTAGAATATATGTGTGCATTTATATTGCCTCCTTTAGTGTCACCTAAATTATTCATGTCATCCAAATCAATTCAGTCTTAAAGTGTTTTCTGCCGGAGGTCATACGTCTAACAGGCTTTTTCCTCTGCATTCATTTCATTTTAATATAGATCTCTTCCCCTGCCAGCCACCGAGATAACCGGAGCTGTATTTAAACCACATGCTGATGGGCTGACATTAATGTGTTAGTGTACTGTATGTGTCATTGTTTTGCCGATTCACAAGGTGATGTGTTGTTGAGTGGATGTAGACCTTAAGGGTTTTCAATTACCTGGGCGAGACATGATAATGTCAGGTGTCAGCGAGGGGCTTGATTTACAAGGTGGGGGGGGGGGGGGGGGGGGGTGGAGGGGGGTGGAGGGGGGGTATTTGTGGTTAGGTATAGGGATGATCTGTAGAAGCCTCCCTTGGGAGGGATGGCTGTTTAGTCTGGGAGGTGTGAGGTCTGTAATGAGACCTGGGGCGAGGTATTGGATGGAGAGAGGGAAAGATGGACTGTGTCTGCGGGTACTATAAATGCATCATTGTTACTTCGAACCCAAATCCTTGCTTTGACTAAGCACTGCTAATGCGTTTTATCCATGTAGGGCGATGGGACTCGATTGTCATGCCCTTTGGCATGTTTATTAGCACTAAAAGATTGGGGCTTGATATTTTGGATGACTTGCATTCCCCATCCAAGTATGTCACATCCCTGACTGCTTGGATGGATATATTCGAATCAACTGTTATTCTTGAACCGAGCCTGCATCCAGCTTTCAGCTTCCCTGTCTCCCAGGCAAGCTTATCCATCCCTGTGGACAGCCCGGGGGGGCCTCCAGCCCTCCCCAGACTCCTCTGTGCCCCAGGCTGGACGTGTGTCCTCCGGAAGGTGTCTGCCGACTGTTCTCTTCATTACTCCTGACCCCTGGTTGGTCATCACTCACTTAGTAAAACAAGCCAGGGATTGGACCTGACCCAGCCACAACACATGCAGGGCTGACAAGCCTCAGAGCCCATCGACCGGCCACTGAGAACCCCGCAGACACCTGATAGGAAAACCTCCACACATCACTCTCATCTGTCCTCTTGACTTTCCACCTGCTCTGTCCCTGGAACATCCCCCCCCCCCCCCCCCCCCACACACACACACTCCCCCTCCTGACTCGCCCCTTCACATGTCCCTTCTGTTGTGTACATCTCCTGTCTGCATCCTGCTATCCACAGCTGGGTGTAGGGTCTGTCTTACTAAACAACTCGCTTTTTTTCCAATAAGGGGAATTTAAAAGGTAATTTTAGTTTAGTTGCTGTTTGTCGTGAAGCAGGGTGATGAAAACATGGGTGATGGTGATTCAAATAGCTACTGTGAAGAGCATGGTAGCATTCAATGTCGTCTTTGTATTGTATTTAGTTGGTCTAGTAATTCACACAACCACATTCTGGCGCTTTTAAATCCTCATTTATTTTCAGATGAACTCAAGATACACAATATAACACACACAATGGCGTTCAACTACAGATCATGAAAGAACATCTAAAGCCTCACTCAGAAAGGAACAATTTAAGGACAAGTTTCTTTATCTTTTTAAATGTCCTTCACATTTTTTATGCACAGTTCATTAAGGGGGTTAGTCAACCTAGAACGTTTGCCCTTTCACAGAATTTCAGTTCTTGGAAAAGATTTCTTTTTTTTTTTGTCTCTCATCCACATATTCAGGCCACCCTGTGATGAATTCACAATTATTGATGGCTTCATATAAGCAGTGAACTTCTCCAATCGGCCAGCATGGTAATTGTAACGGAAGTCATATGCATAAAATTAATTATACTGTGCAATAAGCCCCATAAATCAGGTCACTATCAATTCGGTAGAAAATGTTTCAAGCAAATGCTCCTCCACAGGGTTCAAGGTAAAAGAAGATGGATTTTTTCCATTTTACGAAATCAAGAAACTAATCTGTAGCAGGACAAAAAGCTGTATTTTTTTATATATATGTAAGAAATGGGAATAAAAGTTTTATTAGATCAATGTATGTTATTTTGCTATGAGAAAAAGAATTGCATGGTTCATTACTCATATAGTAAGTATTTTATATTTCGTAAAAAGCGTAGTTTTTTATTTAAATTCATTTCATTCCTGAAACAAAACTGGTGCATTGATGCTGTTGCACATTTCCCAGTAACACAAATTTGACAGAATGTCATTTTGCACTTGTAATTATTAGACACTCAACACCAATTCCAAGTATATATTGATGTTCAAGACAGTATAATCAAACACTCAAAGCGGTTTCCCTCACAGCTCTGTGTGTCTGCGGGCTCTCGAGTTCAGAGGGCTTAGGATAGGTGAGAGTTATGCAGCGGGGAGGGGAGACGGGCTGATCCCAGATAACAAATACTCTCAGTCCATTTCTGTTTCATTGGATTATCATGTGATGTATTTATTTTAATGACACTGTGTAATTCAGTTCATCTGTTGCTGTAGATGACTGCTAACTTCAATTACGGGCCACTCATTTAGAACTCTGGGAGACTAAAAGGAAGGTAATTGCCCGGATGAAATGCTTAATGAGTGCTTAGGCAATTATTTCGCAAGCTATTGAGATTTGTATTTTGTTACTTAATTAAACAGCTTCTATTTCAACAGGTCTGTCCTCTCAATCAAAAGGCAGGACGTGAGAGAGAACAGGCCCATTAGAAATCCATCCATGCACGGCCATTTGAAGTGAACAATTTGGACGATTTTCATCTGTGTGACTTTGACATATGGCTTTCTAAGCGTATTGTAATTGACAGCATTGTTCTTATAAAGGAAATGTTTGTTTTAAAAAAAATAATCAAATAATAATATTAATTTTGACACAAATCGTCGTACACACATTTATTACCGTTGCGGCAACTATTTGGGGAGAAAAAAAAAAAATAATGTCCCTGACATGACCAACTCGTCACATAACAATATCATGTCTTAGCATAATATTAGTTCAACAAGGTAAATGAGCCCATTAAAGTCTATTGGGACATATCAGCTAACACAAACTCCACAGTTTATGATTCAGACTGCAGCTGGTATGTTAACGAGGTGTTGGCCTATGGAATGTCCAGTTCAGCAAGATAGTTCCTAGACCAAACAGATATACTCATCCCTCTGTTATCATAAGGGAGAGAGAGAGAGAGTGTGTGTGTACGCATGTGTGTAAAAGTGTGTGTGTGTTCGTATAATATGAGAATATGGGTGGCATTGCTGCTTGGAGAGAGAG
This sequence comes from Thaleichthys pacificus, assembly GCA_023658055.1. Taxonomy (NCBI): domain Eukaryota; kingdom Metazoa; phylum Chordata; class Actinopteri; order Osmeriformes; family Osmeridae; genus Thaleichthys; species Thaleichthys pacificus. The sequence continues at coordinate 8,574,607 of CM042865.1, forward strand.
AGTCCTGTGTGCTTGGCTTTCCAAGGCTACACAGGCAGCAACAGTTCCTGCCAATCAGTCATCATATTCCTCGAGGAGTAATTGAGTCTATTAATTGTCCAGATGCTAGTTCTTAAGAGAACTTCAAAAGATCATTTAAAAAAAATCATGGTTAGCTGTCTACAGTCAGAACATACACTCAAAGACTGTAAAAGGGCATGCTGTGACATTCATAACATAACTTCCCTATGTCCATTAATATGTACATTTATGGGCCACTTTAGAAGAAATGCATTGCCAACTTTGCTCTGTATCGTGACACGACTGCATCTCCCCCTGAGATGTTAACACTGGCTAAAGACTTATAAACTCTTCCATTAACGTAATGCAACAGTTTTACAGATGATTTCAAACCCTGCCATTCACCCTGGCAACCATTTAATGAATGTCAAAGGAACTATTAAAGGCGAAACTGAAGTTTCTTTCGGGATGATGTCTTCAGTGTGACAGCTCCTCGCTTGGCCATGTTGATACAGGGAGGACTCTGGCCCCAAGTGAGAAAAGTAAATGATGGCAACTCCAAAAAAATCCTATAGAATGATTTATGTGTCCCTTGACTTAATGAGGCTACCGGATGAAAAGCGAACGATGTGCTATTTTATTATTGCGTTTTTAAATGTTTAGTGTTTAACATCTGTGTCGTGGCGGCTATTAATCAAACACTGCAGGCGTGTCATTTCTCTTTGAATTCAGACGCATGCGGGGTTGCAGTGTCAACTCAACAGGCTCCTGTTTAAAACCACGAACACCTCGCAATTAAAATAAACTGTGATTTCTCAGGGCCATTGTCACATGTGTTTGGCGGTACAATGCAGTGCACAGAAAGCCTGTCAGAGCCTCAAAACCTGAAAAATCTCCAATAACCTAGGAGATATGTGTTTTCCTTTAGTCGTTCAACACAGAAGTTGTGCGCCTTTCTTGGCGATGACAACGCGAGGCAAACTGAAATATTTCATCGGGTTGTCATACAATTGTCACACCAGTTTGTTTGGAAACCACCAAAGCTACAGTGAGACAGACTGCCTGTAATTACTGAGCTGAACAAACAACAGTGAATTAACAGCGACGTGATTACAGGGATGTGATAAACTGGGCTTCATTTCGCTAAGTATGGCTTGTACTGTTGTCTGCAAATCTGCAGACAGACCCATTTGTATTTGCTGCAGCTATGTGTTATATTGTTTTGGACCATAATGGCAACACTTGTTCCCATAAAACAGCCCGTTTTACGCCATGTTTCCACAGTAAGCTTTTATTTGACTGCTGTTACGGTGTCGTGAATTCATCAAACTATTTACAACTCACGGTAACTCATGAATGTCTTCCCCGGCAGCTGCAGAGATACCTGTAAAATAAAGGGTGCTGTCTGGCTAGCCCAGCACAATCTCTCGTGGGATACTTCACTCTGACACGATCCTCTCCAAACTTTTCTCCCTTCGAGAGTGGGAGAGATACTGGACAGCACCGAATGCACAGCTTCGAGACAATGCCAACAAAGAACAACAACAGGAAATGATAGTCATACGATTGGTTAATAAACAACTCAAGATCAATAGGAGGCTTAACCGAAACGCTCACAATTAGAGATTGGAGGAATGTCAAAGAGAGAGAGAGAGAGACATGGGGGGTGGACACACAGACCTCTTTACTGTATGGCTAATTTGCTTAATTAATTCTCCCTCCCCCTTTTGTTGTCTCTGTGAAGCGGCCTTGCCCTGCTCTCTTCTTGGTCCACCCTCCCACCCTGTGCCTGTGAATGGAAGAGACCACCCAGGAAAACATGGGGGGGGAGGAAGGGGCTACAGGGCTGCAGAGGCAGGTACAGTAGTCCTACCAGGGGTTCACAAGTTCACCCGCTGGACAACAGGTTCGGCGTGTTGAACCAGCTGGAGGTACCGTTTGGTCTGCTGACTGTTCCCTGTATCAGGGACTGATGGGACAGAGACCATAAACTGTATCTCCAAGGTAATGTAAAAAGGCATCCCTCTCATTCTCGGTGTTTGGGGTCAAATTAGAAACGGGCAAAAAAGGGTTTCTACCCAACAAATTGTGCTTATAATGTCAGACAGAATTACATTAAAGATAACATATGAACATTGAAAATCACTTGAATGTAATTCAATTCATTTAGATGGTTACTGCGTCTAGTGTCTATCTTCTAAGATGGCGTTCAGTAATCAAATACAACCCATTTTAGATCTTAAGATGAATGTGTTTGGTTTTATTGAATAGTTCTGTGTTGACCTGGCTAAAAGAAAGAGGCACATTCAGGCCATTGAAGTGTAATTGCAGTTTCTTTTGCAAGCGGTACAGGCTCTCAGATATTGTTATAAAATCATTTGTTATTGTTTGTCCACCACAGAAAAGAAATCATCTAAAAACGAAAGAGATCGTATTAGGATATGCAGAGCCATGTTACATGTGGCCCTTAACGTGGCACAGAGATTTTAATAGAGCATAAACGATGAATCAAAATTATCCAGACCTCCCAATACTCTCAAATTGCCCAGAGCGGGGGAAATGATTGCCCTGCTGTTGGTACACAATGGCTTTTGCTCTCAAAAGGGAGGAAACAGGACAAATATGTCTGAAGCCAAGCCATTTATGGAACAACTCCAGAGGGCCATTAAAAACTTTTCAGTCAAATGCTGATTTGCCTGAGTGGATCACTACACACTGCAGAGAGAAAGAGAGAGAGAGGGAGAGAGAGGGAGAGAGAGAGAGAGAGAGAGAGAGAGGGAGAGAGAGGGATGGATGGATGGAAGGAGGGGTGTGAGGTAGAGGCCTGGGCTCTTTTTTTTCCCCTCTCTGTTTGGCCTCTCTTATCTCATGACTGGTTAACATTCATTACCGAGTGAATTCCCTTTCACTGGGTGGACGGGTGGGGGTCGGGTGGGGGGTAATGGGGAGAGGGAGGGGCCTGGGGGCCAAAGGGGAGACGCTTTTTAATGTGGCCCTATTCATTACACAGTCTTAATTCAGCCAAAGAAATAACATACAATGTCTGTGAGCTCCAGAGACCAAGACTTCATTTAAAAGGCTACATCGATGGACCTTGCTCATTTTGGTGACTGTGTGGGTCTGTGTGTGTGTGTGTGTGTGTGTGTGTGCGTTTGCAGCTCACGCTTTGTGCCTTTAATTTCATTATATAACCCCTAGACACAGTTTAGATGCTGGAGAGTGTGTGCGTGAGAGGAGGGTTGACTTGAGTGTGTGTGTGTGTGTGTGTGTATTTGTCCCTGTGAGGGTGTGTCCCGGTTAGAGGGGTATCAGGGGGGTACGGGGACATCTGCCTCTCTTTTGGATGAGCGGGAAACACAAAGGCCATCAAAGTGACAGAGGTTAAGTCAATCCATGACAGACCAGCTGCTCCCCCCACACACACACACACCATTTTTACCCATTCATACCCCGCCCACACACACACACCCTCCTTACCCATTCATAGCCCGCAGCAGAACGCCCTCCAACCTGCTTGATGGATCGAGCCTAATATCATTAGCTTAAACATTCAACAAATTGTACGAAAGCTCATTCCGTCCAGACACTTAAAATCATATAAGTCTCCTTGGCTATAATCAATTCATCAAATTTCCTCCAATAGGATTTACATATACAGTTCCATCTCACAAAATAGCGTGGGGGGGGGGGGGGGGGGGGGGAGGAAATCAATTAGGCTTTAAATTGTTAGCCTTTTAGTTAACCAGGGGGATGAGCCAGGCATGCATGTGTGTTAAATTAACTGCAATGGGCCTTTTCAGATGTTTGGTCGGGGAGAATAGAGGAGGTGAGCTGGCACCCACAGAGTCTGGTACCCAAACAATTCCCGACACCCGCCAACAGCAGGTACTTCTCCGCGGCTTGTTTCGCGTATCAATACTAATAATTTTCAACGAAGTTTGACTTGAACGTTTATTGAAACAATACGCCAGGCTACACACCGTAGTTGTTCAAGTGGAAGGCAAGCAGGAAGTCCCTGTTCGTAATAAGATAGCCTACCACTACATGGAAATCACGTCAAAGCAACATGTGATCGCTTTTGCATGAAAAGATATGTCGTTGCTTTTGCATGAACAGCTATCACACGGCGATGTTCAGACATACAGCTCACCCTATCCTTCCACGGTGAAAACGAATGGCTTGGTTTTAGTGACCAATTATCAATTTGCTGTGGCTGTTGACCTTTTCAGCTCATTAGGCCTTGCCGTGGTTTCCCACAGAATGCATATTAAAATGTGCATTTTCAGTGACCCAACATTAATCAATTGCACCATAAAAAGTAGTAGGCTATTTGAATTGATTGAATACATCGAATTCTGTTCAAAGGTTGCAGAAAAAGGTAGGCTAAGCTACATTCTTATGGAAATGGGCTGTTCATATTCTGTTTCGAATTTGTGTCCAAAAATATTCAGAAATCATAACCTTTTAATTGTGTCGAAATATAGATATAGGCCTATATTTTGACACAATAATAATATGCTACACAAAGTGCTGCAAAACTTTTAACACTACTTTGATATACAGATGTTATAGGCCTACTGTTTGTAATTGTTCCACACTACTCCTGTATTTCGCCACCAGCAATTTTTCGTTTAAAGGTAGAGCCTAATTAGCCTACACATTTTCCCCCAAAACAATTATTAGACTCATCTTTGAGAAATCAGTGGACGATCAGGCTATTAGAATAGGCCGATGTAGCTTTAAATGATTATCATTGGGTGTAAGTCGCTGCTTTCGTTTGATGGTGCTGTTATCGTTTTAAAAACGTTGATCCTTTAATTGTGTCTTAATTTTCTCTAGAGGACTAGGTCGTTTTATAGGCTACGTTTTTTTACTAACGTATAGGAGTAGATTCGTGGTTGTCCTGCTGATGCGCAATGAGGTAGTACAGCCCTCCGTTGATTCAATTCGGAATTGCAGCTTCGATGTCTGGAGAAGAAGGCTCGCATAACAGATGTGCACAAAGTGAATTCTAGGATAACGATGAGGATTATGGTGGCTTTAGTGAATAGTTCGGTGCCCATTTCCCAAAATATTTTATTGATCTAACTATGACAATAGGCAATAACAACTTTTAGGTTAACCTGCTGAAGCTGATGTGACACGGTCATTTTATAATTTAAATAATTAATTACATTTAAATAATTAGGCCTATATATAATTTTTTTTAACAACACTGACTTAAACACAGTAAGAATCATACAATAACTGGAAGGCTACCCATGATAAACTAGCACTGTACAAACAATAGGCCCAGTCATTATATCATCAATGTGGAAGCATCAAGCCTTTATTACTCAAGGCCAAATCCACAGTCAGACCCTTTGAACCTCTGTCAAACATGATATATAAGTTCCTTTAAATGTTTTGTCAAGCTCATAGATCACGAGTGTTGCCGTGTAACAAAGCGGCTCCTTGATTTGCAAGCATTTAGCCCGCTCATCGCTAATCAACAGGAAAGCACAGCAAGCCCTCAGATCAGTTTCCACAACATCCTTAAAACGTACAGGTCAACGTACAGACCATATGTCTCCAATGGCAATAGTCGTGGCAGACAAAAAGTCATGAGATTACCTCACATGACTAGCAACAGAACTGCACGATTTAAAGGCTCATTGACGCAAATCAATACACAGCTGACTGCCCAGTGTTACTATCCTCAACTGTGTGTTGATACATTCATTTGAGAGGGTTTCCAAGGTCTAATTGTGACACTTCCGGTCAAGGCTCATGACCTGCCACTGTATCCACGACTACTCAAGGTCTGCCTGTGTTCCGAGAGGTGAAAGGTCGCGCCCTGCGACTGTTGTTGTATATGTTCCCAGGTCTTTCCTAATGACACGGCTAGTTCAGCATTAGACATTCCTGTTAGAGTATGACCTGGTTAGGTTTTTTCCTGGGACGGAGGAGATGTCCATTAAATTGATATCACATGATAGTGTGGGTGTTTTTAATCAGTAGAATGAAGTGATTCTCGGTGACCTATGTTGACAGTGGTAGACTAGCTGTAATCAATGGCGTTTCTGCCTGGTATGCTGTTGTACATTGCTTCTCCAAATTGGGTGACTTATCAAAATAGTTTTCTTCTTCATCCCCGCAGGACATTCCAAACATACAACGACCATGACTAACTATGCAGGAACGATAGACCAGCTATTCATCGATGTTGACCGTTCATCCTCTCCTTCCTCCTGGTCAAGAGAACAAGAGTGAAGTCACACTGGGTCTTCAAATATACTTCCCAAGAATTTCCTTGAGCAGACACACTTTGATGTGTATTTGTGATGGGATGGTTATCACCAGAGCGTGCACTAATGTAAACACCAAAATACCTTTTTTTTTTGTTTTACTCCTTTGACAAAACTCACCCTGTTCTCACATCTCCTCAAAACCCTCCAGAGTCCTAACAAACACATTCAAGCCTCCCTGTACTTCCACCACTGGCTGAACGAAACCGATTTTAGAGTTGGAAAAGCGCAAATAACTTCCAAATCCAAAAGTCCTATAGTTCACTGACAGTCGTGGTCAAGCACACTGAAACTGCTCTGCTCACATCTGAGACAAAAAGCAGTGAGGTCGAGCTAATCGGAAAACTCACTTCATTAACCGTCTCTCTGCGTCTAAGATCCAGTACACGGCCCCTCTGAGACCATGTGTGTTAGTGCAGGACGGTGCATCCAGGAACTTGTTGTCTTGTCTTTGATGAGCTTGATAATGTCTCAGGGGGTCCGGGGCTGCAGAACTCACAAAAAAGCATTCACTGGGAGCACTATCAAACAAAGGTCGGCCCTGCAATAATATTTCCCTTTTGTGACATTAGCCCATTCCATTCCCCGAGCGTTGCGGCTCTCTGTAAGATGTAATTCCCCAAGCTGAGTAAACTTCTCGTAGCAGAGTGGGAGACTGCGAAACCGGCTCTTGCGGTTTCTGGTTTCTCGGCGATAGAAATAGCCGCGGGTTGTATTATTGCGACGTCATGGTACGCTTGTCTGCGTGCACAATGCGGTATGTTGGTGTGGGACGGGGTCAACGTTTAGCGCGGCCTGGAGAGTGGAGGCTCATCCGGAGTTACGCGCTCGGAGTCCGGCTCGAATTCAGAAGCTTTCCTCGTTGGCACAGTCGGTCCTGTCTGTACCATGAAAAACACAATGCCTGTGTCCCTGTGTAGTCCTCTAGAGGGAGTTGGACCTCAACATGGGGGTCTCCTCACACACACACACACACACATGCACGCACACACACGCATAAGGGCACAGACACCAGTTGACAGAGTCATTCACATCCATTCTGGTACAGCACGCTGTATGCACCGTTGCACAGGAACACCTTCATCGCAGTCGTTTCTGCCGGGATCTCATTGTAGGTGACACGTACTACCTGTTGCGCTAAACTGCGGCAGTGTTCGACTGTGGTCAGGCCTAGAACCCTCCCTGCAGAGCTCTGCACTGGGAGAGGCAGAGAGAAGGGGCTTTCGGGGAGGGCGAGGAGGAAGGGGGGAGACTTTTCCACGGGAGGGAGGGGGGAGGGGGCCGTGAGGGGGGACGGGGGGGGCTCTGGCTGAGAAGTGTTTGATGTGGGAGGTCTCCCCCTTAGCCCGCTGCGCTGCACCCTAAGACCTCTCATTAAGCGTGTCATCAAAGGCCCTCTACCCAACCAATCATAACATTAGCACTGACATTACCACACAGACACAAGTTTCCTCTGGGTCGTCCACAAACATGCCTGCGCTGAACGGACCAAGTCGTTCTTTCCTGCTGCAGGCACGGGGGGGTGGGGGGGGGGGCCTGCGATTCCTCAGAACAGCAGAGCTCGCTTTTTCAGGGGCCGCTCTCCTATAAACACACCGACAGACATGCATGATCACACGTACAAACACTCACACACGTCCAGAACACTTGCCCGCAAGGTCGCTCTCTAACTCACGGAGCATAAGCACATGCACATGTGGAAACCCCCCAAAAAGACATTGGTCGACACAAAACTGCACGGCTGCTTTGTACTTGTGTCAAACGTCCACACCTTGACAGACACACGCACAGACACACACACAGACACGCACACAGACACGCACACAGTACTTGAAAGCTGCATGTACAAAGTGGCGCAAGTCACCGTGTCCTTGATTAAAGCATCAGTGACTGCAGGGAGATCAAGCGACGGGCGCAGCGGGGACCGTCCTCTCTCACTCCCATACATTAACCCCCCCCCTCCCCCCTCCATCAAACCACCCCCCCCCCCCCCCCCCCCATCTCGTGTCCTCGGGTCAATGGGTCTCCAGCGGCCACCTTGCTTTTAAGCCATCAGACTCGCCCTCCCCATGGGGCACATGAGGGAGATCTATCTGCCCCCCCCACCCCTCCCCATCCCCAGGTGATCTCTGGGCAACCCACTGGGGGGACACGAGTGCACCCATCAGCGTGGACCTGCACTGGGCTTGCCCCCCCCGTCCCCCGTCCCTCCACACCCCCCCGGACGCACTCTCCAGGTGGGGGCAATTACAGGGAGGGCCTCCTCTCTCCGTGGCAGGAGGCGAACCAATTAGAGAGTGTATTTGCAGTTAAAGGACACTTCTCCGACAAACCCGGACCACGGGGTCACGGGTTTATTATGTCATCTCTCCCCGCCGCTGCTGTTATTACACGGGCGTGCTTCAGTCTGGAGGTCATTGGTGGAGATGGGCCTGTGCGTTGCCCTCAGGTTTTACATGCCCCGATTATGCCGATGGGCCTCCTGAGTGGCCCGCGATGATCATTTGTCTCAGATTCATATTTGATTCCGGCCCATAACTTATGTCCCTTTTTAAAAGGGTGTCCACTAATATCTCGCAGGGGTTCACGGGGAGGCGTGGAGGACAGGGAGAGGTTAGAGCAGAGCTCCACTCTCACGGCGCTCGCTCCTCTGGTCTCGTCGCGGTGCGGGCTGGGCCAGACGGCTGGGCCAGACGTCTGGGCCAGACGTCTGTTTCAGACAAGCGGTCTGTGTGTGTCCGGGTGGGTCGTTCCCGTACGGGGCTGCCCGTCTACCTGCGTGAGCTCGGCTGCGGCGCTTTAAAAGGTGATTAAACAGCAGGGCTCCGCCACCAGAGGAGTCCTGGGTCTCAGACCATTACCATGCCCGTCATGACATTAACTCTTTACAGCTCAAAATCAAAGGATTATATGAACTGCAGTGAGCAGCCCTCTGGCATTCTTTAAGTCTCTGGGGGGAAATAATAAGAACAAAAATAGGTTTGTGTTCCGAAAAAAAAGCAAAGAAATGTCGGCTGGTCTCAATATGCGGTGCTGTGCTCTCGTTTGCAGGGATTGAATGATTGGGTGCTGACGTTGCATTTCTAGTTGAGTGAAAGGGTATAAAATAAAAGCATGTCTGAAATCATGGAGCTGGCTGGTCGGTTTAAGTGTAACGACCTTCGAAACGACGTCTTTCGACTCTGTGTTTGGTCTCACGCAGCGCTTCCTGAATTCCCCATCTCTGGAGGTGTGAAAGGAACGCGTTGGTTCATTCGGTTCCATGTTATTAACGAGGCTCAAGGTACTTATCTGGGGAGAAACGGGCAAAGATATGGCCACTGCTTTTTACTATTGATCTTGAGAGACTCGAGATACAGGGCGGTCAGCACAAATGAGCACAGGATTAGACTTTCAATCCTCGATCGCATCCGAACTCCAGTTTGCCCTTATTTAACGACGCCTCAAGGTGCCGCGTTTAAAATAATATCTTAACCCACCGACGGCAACCTCCAATCATCATGTCCCACAATCCAGGTTTGTCCTTTGGGGAGCTGTATTCGGAAAGAAAAGTTCTCCTGAATGTCTGGAGGTTGTGGAGAGTGCAGAGGCTGGGGCTGGGGCCTGGCCAGCTATATTAGTATGTGTCTGGGGTAGAACAGAGTGTGAAGGCCGACTGACCCCTGGCTGATCTGCATAAGGCAGGGACAACACGGAGGCTCTCTCCATCAGCATGCTCTGACACCTCCACCGTTTAATGCACTCCTCCAGTTTATAAATGCCCAACGCGCGATAAACATTTCTGCAGAGGAAGCACATAGGTCAGCCACGTCTCACCACATCGTCGAGAGAACGGGTGTCCTGTCTGTCTGTCTGTCTTTCTGTGTGTCTGTGTCTGTCTGTTTGTCTGTCTGTCTGTCTGTCTGTGTGTCTCTCTGGCTGTGTGTGTGTCTGTCTGACTGACTGTGTGTCTGTCTGTGTGTCTGTGTCTGTCTGTCTGTTTGTCTGTGTGTCTCTCTGACTGTGTGTGTCTGTCTGACTGTGTGTGTGTCAGTCTGACTGTGTGTGTGTGTGTCTGACTGGCTGTCGGCCCATGTGTAGACCTTCGTAGACTCCATCGCCATTCCGAGAGCACGAGAGCGAGGAACCCAGTTTCCCTCATCATCAAACGGAACCGTTTTAGGCGTGGCTGGCAAACAATAACAAGGATGGCTTTCAACTCCATTAGTTCAACAGCGTGTACTCCCTCCCCGCTACAACTGCAAGAACAACAGCTAATGTGCTTTTCATTGTAATCAGGTCCGCGGTGAGCATGTTGGGACTGGAGGAAGACGCATGAATCACTTCCAGTCCAGGTGATTACACCCTGACAGCCTCATAACTGTTAGTGTTGGCCTAACAGGCATGAAATCTCCATTACCATCACAGCAAGCTCTCCGCAGAGACACGGCTCCCGTAGAAGATCACATTCAACAGCAAAGACGTTTTTTGCCTTTGTGTTAAGATTCGGTTTTATTGATATTTGATAGATTATCTTGGAATGACGCTTTGGCGCGCTTTGTCGTTTCACTGAAATTAGCTCGGTTTATCAAGCGATTTATTGTGAAACCGGTCCTGAATAATCAAATCAGTCGGTAAGAGCGTCAACAGGTACAACAACCAAGCCTACTTTCCGGCTGACGAATCTCCCTGCCCTCGTAGAAAGATGTCAGAGTCTCATTTGAGCCTGTCATCACTGGACCATATTTTATTCTGCACAATCCAAAGGAACATCATGATGAGTGACACCGGCTGAAACCAAGGGGGAACGGGGGGGGGGGGCTGGGGGAACGGGGGGGGCTGGGGGAACGGGGGGGTGCTGGGGGAACGGGGGGGGCTGGGGGAACGGGGGGGCTGGGGAAACAAGGCAATGCAATTTTCTTGAGCATCTAAATCACCCACTGTATACTCCAGTTGTTCATCTGCCTGTGAATAACAACAAGGGCATAGCAACATGGCCGCCACACCCACAACGCGTCATAAGCCGCCTCCTGCTATCGGAGAAGACAGGAACACCACATGTCAGTATCCTACCGTCAAACGATCCCAACGATTTCGTTAACGCCAGTTATGGAGACGTCTATTGAAAACGCTGAGAGTAAAGCAAGAGTCCATAAGACCGTTGCATTGTGGGAGTCTCTCTGTGAAGTCAAGCGGGCAGTGGCTGAGAGATTGAAGAAGTCCACCTGAATAGAAACTTGTGTCCGAGGCACTCGCTTAATGTAACAGCCCAATCAATAGCAGGAGAGCAATGGGAATAGCAAGGTTGGGCCCGGCGCGAGGTTTTCATTCAACATCACTAAAGGTATTTAGAGGGTGTCATTTCAACCGTCAAAAAGGCATCGCTCCGAAATAATCCGTCAAGTCCATTTCGGCCCCGTCACTTTCACCTCTCGGTAACGGAAAAAAGATTCGACATAAAAGCGAGCCACTATATCCCTCTGTCTGGCCCCTCATCATCCGCTCCTCTGAAAGAGAGGAGCGGGTGTTTCCACGAGGCTCTCAGGTGATTAAGTGTCCCCAAAAGTACGCGCTGAAATATGGACAGTTGAAATGTCCTCGCTGTTTGCCTCCTTTCAATGAAGGTGTCTGTCTGGGAGAGCTGGAGGTGCTGCAAGATTAATTGAGTGGTGGATGCTTTCTGCCCAGTGTGGCTTCCAGGGGACACGCAGGCTAAGAGGAGCCCTGAACAGGCCAAAGTAAAGAGACTATCTCATTAATATATGATTAATAGCCACTGGCCCTGTGATTAATTAGTGTTTGTGACAGTAAACTTTTAACAGGCCTCTGTCGTCTTTTGGAATGCACATTTATCTTTTTTCAACCCCCCCCCCCCCCCCCACCACCACCCCCCACCCCTGAAAGAGCGAACAACTTTGCATATTCTAGTCTTGTCCGATTTCATTCTGCGGCTCCGTGGAAGAGGCCGCCAGGAATGAGAAGCCTCCAGCGTGATTGATTGCTTTGCTTTTTTATTTGCGAGTTCCAGGGACGTTTTTTTTCTTCTTCTTCTTCTTCTTCTCCAGCCCGCTCTTATTTCTTCTCCCTCTCCCCTGCAGTGTGCTTGTTCTTCCTTGTCTTGACGAGGTCCTCGCACTCATTGATACAGGAATTTCTGCTGCCTTTGCTTTAGAATTGATTTGAATCGCTGGCGTATAAGGTTGTGTGTTTTTCTCACAGCCCTCTTGTCCTGGTTTTCGCCCAAAAGCCGGCTCGTTGGCCTGTGCACACGCTCCCACACGCGCGCGGACACACACACACACACACACACACACCAACTGTACTGTGGATAATTCGTTTTACCGATTTAACATGAATAGACGTAGACTGCTCTTGTTTGTTGTTGTGAGTAGGCCTCAACCAATCTGCTGTGGTATCATCAGTCGTAGCATTTGTATGTCTGTCCGTCAGCCTGGCACGCCTGTCTGTCCGGTTGCCTGTCGATGTGTGGAGACATATGGCCATTAACAGTTACTATTTCTCAGTACAGAGGAAGCCGCAGATGGTCGCCTTGTTTCACAACGCTCGGAACTTCCTCTTTCCCAGCATCCCTCATAAAGTGACCCAAAAACACTGTTCTCAACTGAGCCATTAAAACCACAGTGTAAATTAGTCACTTTGATTGCTGTTCATCCCAAATTAAGAGTTTGCCGTTAACTGTGGCCATGGCACCAGAGAAGCAGCTGGAGAGTTTACTCGGCCTGGAAAGACCCGACGCGGCTGCGGGTTATTCACAGGAGCCGAAAGTAAAGCTGAATTACTGCAGTGTGCGAACAGTTGTTGTCTAGCTAAGCATTGAATCTTAATGTTCTCATCGTTTTAATTCCTCCGTTAAAATCCCGATGACGAGATGTCACAGCGTCCTGGTCTCTCTCTCTCTCTCTCTCTCTCTCTCTCTCTCTCTCTCTCTCTCTCTCTCTCTCTGTCTTTCTCTTGCTCTCTCTCTCCTCTCTCTCTCTCTCTCTCTCTCTGTCTTTCTCTCTCTCTCTCTCTCTCTCTCTCTCTCCCTCTCCCTCTCTCTCTCCCCTCTCTCTCTCCCTCTCCCTCTCTCTCTCCCCTCTCTCTCTCCCTCTCCCTCTCTCTCTCCCCTCTCTCTCTCTCTTGCCACCGCCGCCGTGGCGCTCTGGGTTCCTCCCCTGCAGTCTCTCCTCATCCTCTCCTCATCCTCTCCTCAAGCCTGGAACGTCAACTTTAGGAAAAAGAAGAATTCATCAGAATATATGGCTTTTTAATATAAAAGCCTATCATCCCTCCGCTGTGTTTTATTAAGTTTGCCGAGTCATGTGGCGCAGCAGGGGATCAGGGGGTGAGCACACCGCCACCTGTACAGTCCGCCTGGACGCTGCACTCTTATACAATAAAAAGCCTTTTCTGGGAATTTGTTCCCGAAATACGCCAGACTTTTCATCATGGCTGTGGAGTGGAGTAACTTTTCTTTCGATTATCTTCATTGTTGCTAATCTCTTTAACTACAGGGGTGAGCTTCTACACCTGAACTGCCTCCACATCCAGGCCTCGGCAATCGCTCTCCAGCCGCCATCCTAATCCCATCATGCCTCGGGGCCACTTGGCTCGCAGCTCTCCCCTCGTACCTCTCCTCCTCCCTTCCTGGCGGCGTTCGGACAGAGAGGCAGAAAAACAGATTTCGAGTGGAGCCATTTCATTTCAATAACCTGCATCTCTCCCCCATCGGGTTCAGAGTGCGGGGTCCGAGGTTCAGAGGAATATGCCATGTTCAACAGTAGGGAGGCCTCGCGTGGAATTCCGAGCGGACAAACCTATCCTCTTTGTGGCTTTAGCTCCTGGGGCTTTTTTTTTGCTACCAAAATCACGCACATACTTTTGCACTTGGAACGTCTATTGCTTCCAAAGAAAGAAATATATAATTTGTCAAGGAAATCATTTTCCCAGCAACAATTTAGACAGTAAGCCTGTCATTTTTATAAGCGCTAAATTGCATAGCCTAGAGATGCCATTTTCTATAGGACAAGACAATAAGATACTCCATTCTGCATCTTCTCAGTGGCACAAGGGAATACCCATGCAGGCAGGGTAAATTAAATGCAAAGTCAATGCCACCAGGATGTCTATATTTCATTTAAAGGGGAATACAGGAAAAGAAAGTGGGATATTTTCTCATCATGCATCCTAAATAAGGGCTTGGTAGAGAATAATGGGGACTTAATCAGATCAGCAGCACTCTAATTCACTGGCTATCGATCAAGGCTGGAAACCTAATGGGACTCCTAACCCATATGTGTGTAGGCTGTTCTGTGTGTGTGTGTGTGTGTGTGTGTAGGCTGTTGTGTGTGTGTGTGTGTGTGTGTGTGTGTGTGTGATTGCCATATCACTATGGGAATGCTCGGAATCCTCGATCAGAAACGTCATGGTTCAATCACTGGCCTCTCATTAACACCACAGTCCCAGCCCCATCTCGATCTCGTATGTATACTGTGAGTGTGTGTGTTGGCGTATTGGTGTGTTCGAACATGCGTGGAAATTCTCTTGGACAGAAAAGGAGTGGTATAACATTATCCAATATTCAGCACTTTAGCTAATTAATATGAATGGAGCTCTGTCTCCGAAACATGCACGTTCTCAGGCTGCTATCAGCCTCTCCTTCAGTATTGTGTCCTTGTCGTGTTGATGATTGTGGTATAAACAGAGACGCATTCGGACCAATTAAATACATTTGCTAAAGTGCGCCATTGAAAGTGAATCCCCATTTGAGCAGGTCCTTCAATTATCATTATTGGAGTTTAAGCCCTCACGAATCAACCATTTACCCACTCTGACACTAATGTCATTTTTCCATGCTCTAATGCTACTCTCTGCTGCAACTGCTGTTTCGCAACCGCCGAACAAAGAGAAGTAAAAGCTATTCAAAGCTATTTGCACAATTGTCCTTTTTATCTACAGGAATTACTGTACTAAATTCCCATTTAGAGGAACGAGTAATGAAAAATAATGTAATAGTTGTGATCTAAAGCACTGCCATTGACATTTAAGTAACATTTGTATTCTCTGGCCATGCCACAGCTATTGTGTTGGTGGACAGTGTACACCAACAGTATGTTTGAACGCATACAGTGTCCTACAACATGAGGAACCTCAAACGCTGGCCTGGAGTTGGGTTCCGTTCATCTTGAGATCACATCCATCCCTCCATAGGGTTGAATTCCTCTACATTATGACGGATTCTCTTTGTTTGACTAAAGATCAGCTGATTGTGCCAAGACAAAGTGCCTTGAGAAATGTTGACGTTTTTGAAGCCTTTTCCTTTCCAAAACGAGTCCTTCTTGTTTACCGTGGAAACACAACAGAGAAAGAACTTTTGGAATGGGTTTTCTTTCGTAAATGAAAAGAGGAAGGCATGCGCCGGATTTTTTAATAATACACTTGACATCAGAGCAACATAATACCAGTCTGAATTAAATGGCCCCCACCTCTTTCTTACTTTTATTAGGAAAGCTGAGATTGCATTGTTGTTTCCGTGACATCATATTCCGCCTGGTTTCTTTTTTGCATGGGATGGGGTTGTTCACCACAGTCCATGCAAATCAAAAGCCTTGATTTATGCACCTTTCCCTTGGCGAATGGAACATTAAATTTAATTTTGCTGCTGTGGGGCGACAGTTCCACCTTGCTCAGGCTTGACACGGTGAACCAGGCGCGCGCTGGCACAGGAATTCATTACTTCCCCCGCAATATGCGAAAGCAACATTTGAATGAAACATTTGTCTCTTGTCAGAACGACGTAGCATCTACTCTATACGGATATATTAAAAATAGGAGGGGGGACAGAAGCCCTCGTACTTGACTGTAACAAAGCAGAGAGTCGCGTCACGGCGGCACATTAGAATGAGGCCTGCTGGATGTGAGCATTGGAGCAATCTGTTTCTGCCTGCGATCTCCCATTACTGCTTAGTAATGACCTGGAAAAGAAATGGCACCAAGCAAAGCAATGAAATGGCGTTCCGTCCCCCGTCCCCCCCTGCCTGCCTACTTTAACTAGACGCCTCAATTTAGCAGCTCGGAAAGTGTTCAAAGGGGCCCTGAACGTCCCAACTGTCCCCCGACAAGAGGATGTGTCACCTCTTCTTTATTATAACGCCGTTGGATCACGATCGCGATTAAAATATTGCGCTTCATGTGTATTATTCAAATCCATTATTCAAACGTTTTTTTGTTGTCGGCTGTTGTTGCCTTTGCATCCTCCCTGTACACAACAGAAAACCCCAAATGTACCAATTTCCCCGCGAAATGTCAGGTTCAGTACATTGATTCGCAAGATCCAGTATATGAGCAATGGATTCAAGCATGTACATAGACTGCCTCAAGCTCGATTCAGTTGAATCCTTTGCAGATACCGTGTAATGTTAATCGAATCTAACAATGACAAAGCGATAGTCTGGCTGTAGAGTAATTTTTGTGAATCTTTCTGCAGTATGACAACCGCACACTTGCGTGACCTTTCTTCATCTCAACGATTCGACCACACCCTCCCCGGATCCCTGTAGCCCCTGTGTTTGGGTCCGGTGGGCGTTGGAGGGGCATGCGGGCCGGGGGGGTGGGGGGGTGGGTGGGGGCCCTAGAGGAAAGAGGGGGGTTGTCCCCAGCTCTCAGGGGGACCGGACAGATTACAGGCTCATGGCGGTGGATGTGAGGCAGCCAGGGTGATTACATGGCCAGCAAGGTGTGGCCAACTGTGACCTTGTGAGAAAGTAAATCCTCCATGCATGTGCCACCATGGTTGTTGACTTCAAGGGCGTGCTGAATATTCTGATTGACTACTCTGGTTCCCAGTGTTCCTGCCAGGGGTTTCTGCTCCGGCAGGCTCTCTGATGGTAGGCAGCACAAAGAAGGTTCCAGACACCGCAGACAGATCCTTCATCTGGCTCTATAAAGCCAAGCTGCATCATTCCGCCTTTGTGTGAGGAAAAGAGAAAGTAACAAAAGCGATGATGAAATATCTCGACACCGAAGACTGCACGTGTAGCCCGACGCTATTCGTCTAGGAGAAATTTCGAACAGGGAAAAAATGACCAACGCCATGAGGAAAAAAAAAAGTCTTCCATTATGTCAACTTTGTGGGGGCAATGTGTTTAAAAAGACACTTGAAAAAATACCGTGTGGTATTCTCAGCAATGCAGCTAAATATGAGTGAAAAACTGCTGGGATGTTTTGCGGCCGTGTCTCTCGGTGTATCCCACTGATACATCCTCCGAACAATGGCTAGGAGGAGGTCCACGCTCCTCTCTGCAGTATTGCGATGACTGCAGGTCCCCTGGGCCCTCTCCCGGCCACGGTGAGAAGCCGATGCCCAGATGCAAATGACTTTCCAAGGTCCTTGTGATTGCTCATTAACTTTCAGCCGGCATAAGTCCTAACTTTATTATTGACTGCACAGAATACACAATCCACCGACCTCTGCCACCTGCAACTAAATCTCTCCCGGCCAATCCATCGCACTGATTTCTGCATCGGGCCAGAAAACTAGAGCCAGCAGTTTAGTCACCTCGAGTGTTTACATGCCTCCCGCAGCCTGCTGGACGCTCACACAGCTACCTGCTGTCGTTCTCTATAACCTACAACAATCAATCACCATTTACAATAACATTAATAGTTGCAACGACATCATCTAATGTCAAATGTGAAATATGTTATGGATGTGGCATGAATTCTAACTCCCTCCCTGAACCCCCCCCCCCCCCCCCCCCCCAAAAAAAAAAACAAAACAGATTATTGTTGTTAAAAGGAGTGTTTTTTTCTTATTCATCATCACTTTATTTAAACACCTTCAGTAAATGTCAGTTGAACATGGAAGGTTCCGGAGGTTATGTTTGTGATGTTCAGGGACATACTGTAGAAAGTCTGTTTATTTTTACTTCAGCTGCCGCCCAGTCTGTTGAACCTATACCTGTTACATCAAATATTTACTGAGAGCGGCAGGAATGTTCAGTCTGTCATCCTCATCACAAGGCCAAGATCCATCCAGACCATCCGCTTATGCAGATGAGGCATGGTGAATCAACATATTAAAAGCAGCTGACATTTGTCTTGATATATTGAATCGTTAGGGCGACAGAATCACTTAAGCCAGATCCACTAACATCAAGTTTCCTCTCGTTATTGACCCTCACAGGCCAAGTCTGACAAGTGGAACTGCAGCAAAGTTCATTAATAATGTGAAATAAATCAATTGGCCCGGAAATAGTGGAAAAGGTGCAGAATGCGGGACAGCTTCTTAACTGCAGCAAAGGCCTTAAGATAGGGTACTCTTCTCAAACTGTGATAGAGTCCACAGAGGATCCATGTCCCCCTCCAAAACGGCATTAAAGTAACACTATACATGTTTTAAATCATGTTCCTTTTCAGTCGGGCAATAAGTGAGATCCATAGTAAAACAGATGTCACAACATGAATTTGCATTGTAATGAGAAAACCTCCAGCGAACGTACTCTATGGATTTATAATCACTGATATAACTAAAGCCAAATGGAAATATTATGAGATGGATTTGACTGAGTCACTACAGAAAGAGCTCTGTGAAACCTTTGTAAAGCGGGTAGCACTCAAAGAACGTAATATTGAGTGTGTTTCTGGGAGGTGGGGTCATTTCTCAGGACATGTGGTTTCTCCAGAGACAGAACATAAACAGAGACTCTCACAATATGAAGACAAATAAACCACACTTGCCTGGCAACCCACCAAAGAGCAGTTTAGAATTCCATATAATCATCAATCATTTCGCTGCCTGGATAGCCCAAGTTATTCTTGTAATGATTCCTTGAGGAAGAACATCTGAATGGATTACTTTTTTATATCTGCAAGGCGGTAGTACTTAAACAAACAACTTTAACCAGACTTGGAGTTAACACGAAAGCAATCAAACTACTGTGAAACAACACTTTATTAAGATACTCAGTTCTTTGGAAGTACGCATTACCAAATCACAGTCAGTGATTAAACAAAATACTTTAACCAGACTTGGAGTTAACACGAAAGCAATCAAACTACAATGAAACAACACTTTATTAAGATACTGTGTGATTTAGTCATGTGTACTTCCAAAGAACTGTCAGTGATTCAACAAAATACTTATGACTCACTGATAAACAAATCCAATTCAGATTCAACCTGCTGTTAAACATCTGAATAATGTATGTACAATGTACCTTAATGAGCTATTAAAGTGTGTTAGTTCTATTTAACAGACTCAGATGCTCACCTTTGTAATTACGTCGTATTATTGATTACCTTGCTAGTTTTACCCCTCTTTCGTTTTGCATCTAAGTTTGAACTTTCACGCCGCTGCAGATCTGACACACTCGTTTTCTGCGCCTGCCCGTCTCCGCCTCTCATTTCTTCATCATTCCTCACTCCATCGATTCCGGGTCTTCATCAACAACCTACATTGTGACCAGACCTCTCACACCACCGTAGCGATCGGCCACAGCGACAGCGGAAGTGCAGTGTCAGCCAATCAGGACGTCCTTCACGGGCCTCTGTCAGGGCGGCGGAGAAGGTCAAATCTATTGACTTGGAGGAGGAGGGGGGAGGGGGGAAAGGGGGGGGGGGGTCAACGGCGACACCAAATCACTTAATTTGCTATTCTCACTTGAATTAGGGGCTAAACGTCAGATTTCGCAAACCAAGAAAATGAGACTGGGACTGAGTAAAACCTACATTGCCTTCAGTTACCTCTGTCACTGTTCCTATGCAATGTGACATAACAAGTAGCAGTTTGACAGCATGCCACCGGGTACATTATGACACGTTTTGATTTACCAGAATTCTTTTTTTACTGATGAAATCAGAGGGGGCCAATTAACTTCATTTGGTTTGGAAAAGGATGCTGAAACTCGACATTGTATTCCTGAGGAGAAACGAACCCTGTGCTTGTTCCCTGATCATACTGTCGTGCTTTAATCACATGCTTTTTCTGCTCTTCTCTGCACACTGGGTTACGTTATTGGCCTTTTGAGTGGTTCCGATTTTAAATCAGACCATTTGATCAATTGCATAATGGTAATTCTATTACATTTGAGGTAATTTCATTGCTCTACACGAAGAAGTGGATAATTCCCACTTTTAAGAGCTGCTTGCTCAGCTATCTCCTGTCCTACCTCAGATCTTCTGCTGTTTGATTGAAGTCAATCTGACCAGGAGCTACCTTGCCTGGCGCAACTCATTTGCTAATTGAAAAGCGATTGACAAATCAGGACCCATTGCTCCCTGACTGGGAATACGCTCAGCCAATTAAACGCTCCTGTGCAGGGGAGGGTCCGTCATCTGTACCAGAGGTAGGATTAGCTGTTCCAGGCCAGCAGCTGTGTGCTTTCTCAGGGTGTGGAATATACAGAGCGATTGCATACGTTGCACTGGCATTCACATTCAACTGAACGAACGGCATTTGGCTCTCATGTGCTGGAGAAACTTTGGAGGCAATAGATATACACACATATGACTTAAGGTTTCTCACCATTGTAACTGGATAAAGAGGTTCTGTAGTGACAGTTGCCTCAACACCTCGTAAGACAGTGGGACACATCATAAATGGATATATAGTACCTCCAAATATACTTTTGAAAATAGACCTTTTGGCCCAATTCGACTGTCCATTACAATCCAGTGTACAGCGGCACTTCATACTTTGAGTGATGCTCTAGAAGCTTCCGTACCTCAGGAAGTGAGGACAGAGCTCCACAGCAGGAGCCCAATCCTTGAGAGTAATTCCCTCAGGGAGCCCCCCATCCAGTGGCTGAAATGTTTTCTGTCAGTGCCTTCGGACGGGAGCAATAACAAATCTCCAGCCTAATGGCCAGTGAATTAAGCCGCCAGTCTGGATAGAAAGACTTGGGGAGAGTAGAGGCCCTGGAAGAACAAACCCCACCGAGGGGGAACAATCTCCTACACCCCCCAGCCCCATCACCTGTCTGAAACACTGGGCCCCAATCGACAGAGACAAGCCCTTTCACTGCAGCGGGAGAGAGGTGCCGCAGATCCCCCCCCCCCGCCACACACACACACACACACACACTCCCTCAGGGGACCCCTCTGCTTTCTGTCACCAGCAACTTAAGAAGCTCTACTTGGTTAGGGAGAGTGGATGTTAATCGCAGAAAGCGAATAGGAGCCACAAGTGATGAAGGACTCCGTTCCTGGGGGTCCCAGGCGGGAGCTGACAGAGAGGGAGCTCCTCCAGCACCCCGATGTTTCTTCAACGGCTCGGCTCAGAGAGGGAGAGAGAGCTAGAGCGAGAGAGAGAGAGAGAGAGAGAGAGAGAGAGAGAGAGAGAGAGAGAGAGAGAGAGAGAGAGAGCTAGAGCTAGAGCTAGAGAGAGAAAGGTAGGTTACGAGAGAATTTACGATAACGTTTATTTTACAATCATAGATGTGACATGATGACGTCCATGGGCTCCCATTCCAGTGGATGTGTAGGATACCGTGAAAGTCTCTGAGTGTATAGGTTAAAAAGTCAGATAAACAAACGTGTTCAGTTTTATGGAGGCTACCCCCCCCCCCGTCTATGCACCCTGAACCCTGACCATGACCCCACCCCATTCAACCAAGGACATGCTTCATCCACGAAGCCCCTTGAACTGCTTGCTGTTATCTCACTGGGATGCTCCCCTTACCCTTCCTCCGCAACCATTAATTAATCGTATTTATCTCCAGGTAACGTCCATGACTGAAAGGCGGTATTTATGGTCAATTTACCCAAAGACTATTATCAATTGATGCTATACATAGGCTTTCAGTTTAAAAGGCCTAATTAGCTGGAAAATACATGATCAGTCAATTGTGTAGATAGAGCACACAGAATAAAACAGTCATGTGGGTGAATGTCTGCCTGCAATAGATAGTCTTGTCGTGGAGCTGCTTGGTGCTGATAATGACCTGGATAATGGTACGCTACTTCTGGGTGCAGAATAGCCTTTCACAGCCTCTTACGGTTTCATAACAAGGGGGTTAGGAACACCTTTAAATGATGGACTCTTACTTTTCACATTCGATGTTCCACTTTTTTCTACTTGTTAAAGAGCCAGATGCTATGATTCAGGTGGTGGCTAACACGATGTTGGACCCGTACAGCCTGTATGTAATCCCTGGTTCATCCGCGCGATAGCTTCTGACTGACCCGCTTCTACAGTGTTCTCAATGCTGGACTTGTTTCTAGAAAACAAACGAGGACTTGGCTATACCTTCAAAGTGTCCTCAGGGGTCTCCTCATGCCGGCACATTCTGGACCTACCGCATACAGCACACCACGAGAGAGGGGGGGCCGAGGGCCCTGCCACTGCTGGGATACAGCAAGGTCTCTGGGGGGAAGAAAACAGGTAAGACCCAGGCATCAACAGGCCTCTGTTTGCTCAAGCAGGTGCCATGGGCCCTGAAGGCTGCAGACTCCACATCTGTTTGCCATATAAAGCTCCAGGACTCTATCAACCATTTCCAGTACATACATAAATGGTGGGGAAATACAAACATTCACATTTAAACTTCACATTTGTCTATGTGGGGAATTAAACCTGCGATTGTGACAGGTTAGGGTAAAAAAAAAGGATTGGTAAAGAATCACAGTACAGTGTCGTTTATCATGGAAAAACTTTTTGAAAGTTTCAGTTTGACACTTTTTAAGCTGTTTTAAATGCTGACAAAGAACAATGAATCATGTTTGACCATTGAAATGGCCATTTGAATGTACTTCATGCCCAGTGAGCCAGTAACCTTTCTCCTGTCGTGTGAATGAGATCATTCGGCTCTTTTTCCTCAGTAATCTCCCAATGAGAGAAAATGTCTAAACCCTCCAATATATGAAGGAGTAAATAAAGCAGTAACTGTTGCTGCTGGCAGGGATTTGCATCAGTCATAAACTACTGTTAATGCTGTTGCTCTTTTCGCATTTTGGTGGCAACCGGGAATTTATGTGTCAATGGATCTATCTTACGGGCTTGCCCATCTGCCCGTAGCAGCCTATTGGCAACAATTTCAAAACGTTGCAGATTGCTAATGTGACATTGAACAATAAATGGATGAAATGCTATTCCTTCATCACAGTCAGCAACAACATTTGGAATATATTTTCTTTGAACGATTTGAGGTGTTTTACTTTTGGTTGTGTATCGGGGGGACGACCAAAACAACACTCGAACAAACACGCTTAACAGATGAGTCCATTAGACATCCGCAAAACAATGCGTCGGATCAAAAACCCTGACGCAACGACGCACACTCTCATCAAAAGATTTGCAAAGCAAACACACGAGGAACTCTCTGGACACTTTGAAGGAAAAAGCAATACAGCTTTTGGGGTTGGATATCTGGGCGGCTGGGCCCGGCTGTGGCGTCCTGCGGAGTAGCCTGTTTTCTCTCTACACACGGGGCTCTGGAGCGCGCCTCCTCTCTTGCCAGGCTGACGTGAGCTAACTGTGCCCCGTTTATTTTTGCTGCGTCGTGTGCGGCGGCCAAAACCTCCCTTTTATCCAGCGTGGTCTCTGTGCTCTCTGGTGTTGTGTGGATTGACTTTCTGTTTAGCCATTCCCCAATAGTTTCTTGCCCTCTGTCCAGACGCGATGAGGTGTTTGTTTGAGGCTGAGCACGTGTTTGTAATTCCATTGTGCACGAGGAGGACACTGGGGCACAAGGTTGCAAAAACATGTACAGTGTTGATAGACTCAGAGTTAGGACGATTCAAATGGAACAATTACAAAGGTCTCTGGCCAGAGTTAAACCTATTTTTAGTACTTTTAGTGAATGACTGAGTTTTAATGACTGTGTCTTCTTTGGTCTTCAATGGTATTGTGAACAAACTGAACCAAATAAAAGTCCCTCCTCACTTCAACAGCTAGGCTACTCTGAGAAGTTCTCAGTCCGACCTGTTGGGAAGTGCTTTAATGGGTTTGCTAGCGACTAGTTTCAGCAGCTACTTCAGGGCACTTTCATTCTGGGTACCAGGCAGAAGCAGGAAGCCTGGGGTCAGGGGGCTGTCATCATCCTCTACTTTGCCTAATTACAGACGAGAGAGGAGAGGGTCGGGGGTGCGTGTGTGCGAGAGGAGTTTCAGCTGCTGCAGCAGTTTGAATCGTCCTGATGGGAGCAGCGTGGCAGCAGTTCAAAGTCCTGTTATGGAAATCTTTAATATTTAATACATCGATTAACATTAACAACCCAGGCAGAACTGTTTCAACAATTCCATTATTATTTGATATCTCTCCATAGAGCGATGATGGGTGGCATAATGAAAGGTGGATCTCTATTTCAACCTTGAAGGGGTTGGGCAAAGTGCCAGTAATGAAGACGTATTAAACCTTAATGCAGCTTAATGTAGCAGGTGTCATATATATAATGTACAGAAGCTCTTTCTAAAGCATTATATTCATCGCTACTACCTTAAAAGCCACTAAATCTTCTGAGCTAAGTTAGTCTGGCTATGATTCTCCTCCAATTAATCGATAGAAAAATTGTTAACACACCTTAACCGAGATCCATTAGAGTGTCCCAGGGTAATAAATGAGAGGCTGGTGCTCAGAGGGGGGGCAAACTGCCTGCTGCACTCAGGTTAATGGCCAAAGTTGAGCGAAGTGACCACTAAATCTGCAAGGACACCATATTCACACTGACTGGGCCTCTATCACTGGCAAATGACCATGCCTAAGAGCTCAGCTTTAATCAATTGTTTCTCTCTCTGTGTGTGTGTGTGTGTGTGTGTGTGTTTGAGAGAGAGCAAAGGGAGAGAGAAGGGAAAAAATGTATGGCTGTAGACGGTATATAGATGAATAATCAAAAAGAAAGAGTGAGAGAGAGAGAAGAGGGAGAGAGAGAGAGAAAGAAAGAGAGTGAAAAAAAAGAAAGAGAGATAGCTATCTTCTTGTGGGAGTGGAGGCCCTCGAGACTTTTAACCCACACATCAAGAGTGATTCATTTAACCTCTGTTTGTACGTTACGAGACAGTCTCGTATAGGTTCAGATATTTGTATTGATATAAAGGCCACTTATCACTGTCATGCTGCTGACATGGACCGTGGCTCTGATATATTAGCCCAGACCTTCCAGCCCTCTCATGGAGAATATTACAAATGTTACTGCCTATCTTCTCCCGTTGAAGTTGATCTCCTTACACATTTCCTTCACTGTCTGTAAGTTATATTGGAACAGCAGCATCAGTGGAAGCTGTTGGGAGAGGAGATGGAGGAGAAGGGGCCCAGCACAAAACAAACAACCTCCGAACACATCGTCGCGACAGCGTCTCGTGATCCGTTTCACAGGTTGCCCATCTCTGTAGCCATTTATCCAGCATTTGGGTTCCTGTCACCCCCAACCAGCTGCCTTGTACCTGTCCCAGCAGCCCACCAATGGCGGAGCCCGGCATCATCCACATAATCACATTAGGATAACCTGCCGAGACAGGCCCCGGGAAAACGTCTCTGCCCAGACCTCTTTGCACAGCTATTATTATTGGGATGAGTCAGCCTCAATGCATCACTCTGCAAAGAGCCACGGAGAATATCAATGGACAGGGGGGGGCCCGCTCTACTTTAGACACTCCCAGCTGCGCAAAAATTAGATCAGGGGGAAAGTGTATGTGACAAGGGCTAATTAAGTCACATTGTGTAGCCAAACCTGACGGGAGGAGAGGGAAAACGCATGCGGTAATTGCATTAACTTCATCTTGTAATGCGGGCGCCCATCATAACCGCTAATTCAATTGTCCATTCATTCTGCCAACTCCTCGCCATTAAGCACCCATTTAATTGCTTCGATAAAGCTTTTAATATGCAGCACACAATGCAGGGGGACGTGACACCGCCCAAACCGCCCGTCCACACCCAGATGTCCTAGTGCCCTGTCGCCACGGAGACAGGGGCCTCGAATTTGGACTGGTGTGGGGACTGGAGTAGATGGGGTGAGTGTGTGTGTGTTTGTGTGTGTATGTGTGCTGGGGGTCTGTTATTGGTCGGCCCACTCCTTTTGCTAATACATCATTATTGGATGAGCGTTTAGGACCCATTCTAAGGCTGTAACTCAAAGGGGAGGAGAATG
The DNA here is from genome assembly GCA_023658055.1 of Thaleichthys pacificus. Taxonomy (NCBI): domain Eukaryota; kingdom Metazoa; phylum Chordata; class Actinopteri; order Osmeriformes; family Osmeridae; genus Thaleichthys; species Thaleichthys pacificus. The sequence goes on from CM042865.1 coordinate 8,600,957, forward strand.
GATATCACCCTGGCACAGGACAAGGCTGTAATTTGAGCTTGACAAGCCCGCTATTGTTGTATCACCATACCCACCCGCTTGTAAGGAATGTCTTATCTTGTAGCCAGGCTAGGGCTTATGGCTGCTACACCAAGATACCTTCTGATTAGACGACATGCAAAGAAAGAGAGAGAGAGTGAAAGAGAGGGAGAGAGAGAGCGAGAGAGAGAGAGAGAGAGAGAGAGAGAGAGAGAGAGAGAGAGAGAAGAGAGAGAGAGAGAGAGAGAGAGAGGGAGCAAAGAGAGCGAAGGAGAAGAAAGGAGGGGTGGCGAGGGGGATAATATCCCTGTTCTGTTCAGGCAGCAGCCATGTCCCTGACAAGCAGAGACATACATAAAAGCCAAACAAAGGCCCCAAGGAGGCAGACCATCAATACCCAGCAATGTACACCATCATTATTGTTCCGGAACAAAGCCTGGTGTCAATTGCCGCGGTGTTATGGAGCAGTCCCTCAAATTAAAACCTTGTATCAAACAGCATCTGATGGCAACCACTATTTAGTGGCCATATTTTATGGTGGCGGGCCAATGAAAAGCAATAACTGCTTTATTTCATGTATCTGCCGCTGCCAGCTGCCAGAGACGACGTCTTAATAGGAGCTGTCCGTCACCAGCGGCGTCCGAGCAGCCAGCGCCTGGCCGTGTGTAATAAACACGAGGGGGAGATAACCGCCGCCGGGGGATCGCAACCACACGGCCCCCAGTGTTTTGTCATCTTAGTTTGGAACACTTCTAATTTGTCACGCCGAGCGGTTATCGGACGGCCGCTCTTGTCGCCCTGTCCGTTCCGTCTTCTCGCGCTCGCCGACGCTCGGCCAGGTGCGGGGCGAACGAGTGGGCGGGGAAGGAGAATTGACACCTGGAAATGATAATCATGGTACGTGGACATGGGATCTTTAAGAAGGTCAGTGTTGGTGTGAGATGTTTGTTTGTACAGTAACTGTGACTGGCTAGGTATGGTTTATGGCAGGGTGCGTAATAGACATCTGTTGTTTCCGGAAGGTTACTGGATGTACAGGTGGAACTCTGTTGAATGTCAGATATGGTCCCTGCTCCCAGCTCCCAGTGGGGCAGTAACTCCTCCTCTCTCATTACCCTTTGCTTTCATCGTGACGTCTCTGCAGTAGACTGATACTACACCATCATATCTATCATTAGAGATAGTCAAGCACCTCCAGGCCCATTGGTAACATAATGGCCAATCAATATGGAAAGGTGTATGTGGTGTGTGTGAGATTGTTATTGTGCTTGTGTGTGACTGAGTGTGTGTGTGTGTGTGTGTGTGTGAGAGAGAGACAGACAGAGAGAGAGAGAGATTGTGTTTGTGCTGGTGTGTGACTGAGTGAGTGTGTGTGTTTGTATGTGTGTGTGTGTGTGTGACTGTGACTGTGAGTGAGTGCACGTGTGTGTTTGACAGTGTGTGTTTGTGCACGTGTGCGCACACGTTTGTGTATGGCAAGTATGTTTACATCCTGCATGGGTGCAGCCCATCTCTCCCTGCAGCCTCCTCCTTAGTCTTGATTAGAGAGCAGAGAGATCTGGAGAACCACAGAGCTGTGTTCAGAGAGTACAGTTTTAATCTTTATAAAAACCTTCACCCAGACCCCTATCCCACAGGAGGGAGATTAAATGCTTCTTCACATTAGTAATGTCAGCACAAAATGATTATCTTTTCTGAATAATTTATCCCTAGCCCAGCGTAATTTCCTTATCTCTCCCTTTTTGCCTCTTTTACTGCGCTTGAGACGGTAAATGGCTGTTAGTCTTCAGAAAACCTATGGATCGCCGTTTCCATCAATCAATTAAAAAACACTTACCTCACACTCAACATGATTTATATCTTGTTAATAGAATTGTCTCACTATATCCCTATATTATTATACCCTTAATTCCATTAGCTGTTTGCTTAATGCTCTTTTTAAAGCTGACCTCCAAGAAGAGAGAGATCGGAGGGATTAGTCCAATATTGGCCAGAGAACAGGGTCTCTTTCTGGGAATGGTGTAGGTCAGGGCAGGGAGAAGTCTCCAAAAGGCTGGCCCACTCCTCACTTGCCTCCCTGAGACACTGTGACCTAGCAGCAATGTCAACAAGGTACGAGAAATACTAGGTCACTGATACCCTCTTTATGTTGTCTGCCAAAATACTATATTTCGTGTCTGGCCATAATTAGAGTGGAGATCCTCAGGTGTGTTGGTGCACATGGCCTCGTTATTCTCTCGCGCGATTGGTAGAATCATTTTGTAAATACAGTCCATCCATAGAACGGAGGAAGACGTCGGTGTTCTGGCGACTCCAGTTTTCACCTCTACCGAGTGGTCTATGATGAGCAGTGCTATCGTTTTCATCCAGTCAGATGCCCTTGACACAGCTGCATGGGAGATCCATTTGAAATATTCATCATGCCTGGCCCTTGGACCCATTACTGTCCTCTGTCCAATCCCAGGGGAGGAACCAGCAGAAGTGCCTTAAAAGGATGAGTTAAAAACGACCAGCAAGTGTCATCAAATAATCAATCATGTGCCTACACCTTGATTGCTCTCATCTATTACTTAAGCATGTTGCATGACATTTCAATACATTACCGAGAGAATGAATATGGAACACGAGGAGGTGGGTTCCGTTTCAGGTTTTCGGGGACGGCGCCTCGGTGGCAGATGAATTCCGTGGTCCTGCTAATGAGGATTCCGTCGCCCAACCTTTGCCACCTCGCTTCCTGGAAGACGAGATCAGACACGAGATCAGCGCCAGCGTACGTGTCAGCCTGTCTGGAAGCTGCTCCTGAACACACCTGGGCCGCAGGCTGAGGAGGAAGCCGGTTTGGGGCGAGCGGAGCCGTTTGACTCGGTGGTTGCAGTGAAGCTAAGGTAAATATTACTGAGGATATCTTACAAAGGGTTGGATGGGAGTCTTAGGTTTGTTTTGTCTACATGATATTCCGGACCCAGCCATCCCCATTTCCAGAGTCTTCCTTAGCAGTGGGGGGCGGTGTCTGAGTCCCAGGCCCCAGTTCCCCTGTCTGAGGATCCTTGTACAGTATCAACAGTAAGAGAGAGTAAGAGAGAGAAACAGAAAAATAGAAAGAGAGAGAGAGAGAGAGAGAGAGAGACAGACAGACAGACAGAGAGAGAGAGAGAGACAGATAGACAGAGAGAGAAAGAGAGACAGAGAGAGAGAGAGAGAGAGAGAGAGAGAGAGAGAGAGAGAGAGAGAGAAGAGACAGACAGAGAGAGAGACAGACAGAGAGACAGAGACAGAGAGAGAGAGAGAGAGAGAGAGAGAGAGAGAGAGAGAGAGAGAGACAGAGAGAGAGAGAGAAGAGACAGAGAGAGAGAGACAGAGAGAGAGAGAGAGAGAGAGAGAGAGAGAGAGGGGTCAGAAACCTGTGGCTCAGAGGCAGGGTTCCCAGCGAGACTCTGGCTAAAGCCGGGGGTCCACTTATTAAATTAGTCTAAATCTTTATGGCATGATCAATAGCAATGTGTTTATTTTCTTGTGCAGTGTTATTCATTAGAAATTCAAAGAGCCTTAAAGAGGCTCATTAGGTTGGGTTCTCTACCGGGGCTCCCTGAGACGTATGGCCCCCTTTGTGAGGGAGGCAAAAGGCCAGGGAGACAGGGGAGGGCAGATGGCTTTCACAGAGCGCTAAATATAGCCAGCCCCATGAAGCCTGTATGCAGCCTGTGTGGTGGGCAGGCCCCCGCAGGCTCGGAGACAGGAACACTCACACGCACACATACACCCAGACTAAACCCACGCAACAATACCTGGACTGGAAATGTATATTTGCAGCATTCTTTGATTGATATATTGATGTCTTGCCTTTTCTTTTCTTTTTTTGCTCTGATGGTGATTGCAGTTGCCTCAATTTATGTAAAGGTTGTCAAAGCAGATTGTTGTATTTTTTTTAAATATATTAGAAATGAAGGATTTTTTGGTCAAAATGCTTTTTGTCACTGTCCCATAATTAAAGTTTACTGTCAGTAAGCTTACGGTATTCCATATCCTGAAAGCATGTGTGGAATTTGCTCATCTTCAGTAATGCAAAACAAATCTGTTCCGTCATTATCACATTATTGAGTTACCATTATGTGGTGTACAGTAGCTGCTCCCTGCAGTAACTCAGGCTAATAGAATAAAAGTGCTCAGAGCTGATCTTACTGAGGAGATGGAACATTCATTGACATTTGCTGAAGCCAAACAAAGGACACAGAAGCGGCTCTTTTAACCATGTTAATCCACCACAATAAATCCTCCTTTTCCAACTCTCATTGCTTTGAAAACAAGTTAAACAAAGAATCATCCATGAAAATCTAATTCCATAAATGAACTAGATGACCGTCCCCTCAGATTTGACCAGAATACATTTCGAGAAATCTTTGGTTATATTAATCCAAGACGATCCCGACAAACCCAAACTCAGTGGGATGTTCCTTGTTGGCGAGGTGGCGGGGAAGGACCGAACACAATCATAGTCTGGCTTCACCTCTCCTTCTCTCGGGGCCCGGGCAATAGATATTAAGAAATCACTCGGGTACCTCACCTCCTGCAGATTTTAAAGACAGCATGATTGTGGGGGTTTGGGATGAGGGGTTAAACTGGTAAGAGCATGTTTGCTAAGCCGTTTGAGGCCCATTCTCATATGGGCGCCGGCAGTGATGGGGTACGTGGGGGCGAGGGCGGGAGGGCGGGGGGGTCCATTTCTTCCCCTCCGCCTTTCCATCTCGGTGCACCTGAGTGCATTGATGGAATGACCTGGACTTGATCTTTGAGGGCAACATGCCTGATGGTTCCTGCAGATTGATAAATTGATTCTAAACTATTACCATGGTAAAAAAGCAATAAGGTCATAAAAATTGCATGGGTCCAGCTAGCTAAGTAAATCCCGGGCATTTTGGGGGGGGGGGGGGGACGGAGAGAGCAGGGACAGGAGGAGCCGGGACATGAGGAGGAATGAGAGAGCGAGAAATGACTTTGAAGAGCTCATCATCTTCAATCTATTTTTCCTGCCTCTGCTCCATGCCGCCGCATAGAGGCACTTCATTACAGGGGAATAACTGTACACAGGCAGCGCTGAGGCCAGACCCTCCTCTCCCTCAGGGCCTTTGGGGGCTTGAGCTGGTTAATACCTCATCACGGGCTTCATTGAACGCTTTAATCTGCACTTCTGTGATCAATAGAAACCCGCTGTAAATTAAAAGGGCCATTTTGTGTAATCAACCCTGTTAATGCTCATTCTGAAAACCATTATTTGTGGAAGGTATTTAGGGGGGGAAAAATGCCAAGCACACCATGTCCTCTTCCCAGCCCCCCCCAGCCCCCCTCCCCCCCCAGCTGACCATGCTGACAAAGAGTATTGGAGGACGAGGTTTTGGGTGGGAAGGGTACTAGGAGGAGAGAGGGTGTGTATTGATGGGCGGTAGAGAGGAGGGGGGGGGGGGGAGGATGTGGCAACACGGAGAAGGGGAACAGATAGAAGGACGAAGAAGGGGTGAAAGCAAGGAGACGGGCGGGCAGGGATAGAGAAGAGACGCGGCGGGGCAGGGGAGAGAGAGTCGCAATGGAGTGGGACGGGTGTTTGCGAGAAAGGATTGAGAGTAGGAGACGGAAGAGTGGAGAGATAAGTTAGGAAGGAGGGGATGGGCCCCCGCCCGCCCCAGCCTCTCCACACATACACCACCCGATGGGGAAGAAAATGAAATTTTCCAGCCTGCTATTTCTACAGCAAATTCAATTACTGTAGGCGCTTGTACAAAGAGCTGTGACTTCGCCTGGTTGCGAGATTGGAAAAAGCTGATGGCCGGAGACAGTGAATAACAGCACAGGCTTTGACAGGACAGGTGGGATGAGACAAAAGGACAGAGGCCGTGATGACTCCGGGACGGACATGTGAAATGAGCCGTATAAGGAGGGCTGTCGGCCATGACACCTGGACAACAGCCACACGGTCCAACAGCACGAAGAAGCGTCTCAGACAGGAAAATATCCGTTGCTATTTGAATTCGGACCGCTTCTGCTCCTGTGCATGACGTTCGAGATGTACTTTCTATGAAGTCGTCCATACGTGTCGCAAGTCATGATAAATCGCACTCACTTTGCGCCGTGTTGTGATTCACACCAACCCTAACGCCTACATTTGAGACGTCCTCAGTCCCCCGTCACATGACAAAACCACTCCTGAGATGATAGATTGAACACAGGACAGAGCAGGATATTAACCTTATAAAATCCCAAACACAAACACGTAGACGTTTAGTATTGACGCACGCTCAAACCACACAATACCACACACAACAAATACGAGAGGCTGCATAAAGCCAGCACTTGCGCGACCGCACGCACGCATATTACTAACACAAAACAAAACACGGTGAAACCAAGGTAATCAAGCTCAAACATGGGTGAAGGAAACACTGAACTAAGGAAGCATTTGTCCCCTCCAAAAAGGGGAGGACTCCTTCCTTGTCACTACTTGTTTTTTGCTAAACCAAAAGCATGCAGCTTGAGATCACACTATGGAAAAAACCCATTCATGTGGTCTTAGTCAGGCTTTGTCTAGCTTGGCTAGCTCCTGGAAAATGACTGTCCTGCCTGGTAATCCTGATCGCCTGCTCCTCCCTCTCAATGTGTTTCTCCTTTAATTTCTCCTTCTCTCGCGACAAAGCCCTCGGAATTATCTACACGGGGAAGAGGGATCTATGGCATTTGATTCCAATTCCAGCCTAACCCGCCGGGGGACTTCATGAGCACAGCCTCTCCCTCACGTTCCACACGCAGACAGACGAGCGAGGGGGGGGGGCGAGAAAAGCTATTAAAGTTGTATCTTAAAAGGTCAATAACATTCAGCGTAATGACTCTGACTATTTAATCCAAAGATATGTGTCTGCCACTGAGCTCCTTTCCTGACATTGATAGACTTGAGTGGCAGTGAAGGATCCCCCCTGTCAAAACATTCCCAGCCGGCAAGGTAATGAGAAACGCCACTTGAGGGGTAAACTCTCCGCGGCCCTTAACGATACGATAGGTGTCACAAAAAAGGCCTGGTTTCTCCTTCTAATCAGTGGGATTGTCTGAGCTGAAGTGGCGTGTGTGTGTGTGTGTGTGTGAGCGAGCATGTGCGCGCATGCCTGCTGGCATGTGCGTGTGGTGTGTGTGTGAGTGGGGCAGCGAGGGTGGGGTTGTGTTTTCGGGGATGGGTGGATGTGTGCCTCTGTCTGTCCAGGGCGACACGCCAGCCTGATATCATCTCCTGGACAGCTAATGTGATATTTGCTCTTGCCGTGGCCCTCGAATCCGGTGTCAAGCCAAGCATCTCATCTGCAATGTAAGACAATTTCCGCACGTCTGAAAAGACACTGTCTCCAGTCAATAGACTATAAATTGCTCTTGGAGATGGGATCATCTTAACTACAGGCTATTGGCTCTCCGCCAAGGGGTCAGAGGGTAACCCCGCCTTTTTTAATAATTTGTATGTTTAGTTGTTTGGTCAATTTACCCCTGCACTTGTGATGTCTCATCGGAGAACCCATCAATCAGATTCGGTCCGACAGAAATCTCCTGCCACAATATTACAGGTTATTAAAAGGATGATGGGAAGGTGGCTGTGTCTGTTGGCTGGGGCCTCTCTTCTCATTTTCCGAGTGCATGGCCCAGCGCATAATCTAGTGATTCATCCCCACCCTCCCTGTTAACAAGTCCTACAGACCCATTCTACATGCTGATGAAAGACCCTGTTCATCTTAACCTCACAGAACAGTCAGCCAGCCAGCCAGTCAGCCATCCACCCTTCCAGTCCAATGCCCGATCCGAAAGACTAAAGAATTGTATTAAACTGGATTTTGTTCACTGTGATATCATTCAGTAATTGTTTATTGACAGTACATGATCCTGATTGTCACGACAATCAACAGTTGTTTTGTAAAGGCATTACAGCACATTGCAAGTCTGTACTGGCAAGGTTAAACATGCATGTCAGTCAGTAAACCGTTCTGCAGAAAACCTGCAACCCAATCATAGTCTGAGCATTACTGGTGGCTTGTCCTGATGAGATGGTCATCATACAACACAAACATCATATAAAAAACAACAGAATTTAATGTCATCCTTTTTATGTATTTTCCACAGCCGTCCTGTTTACAAAAACATCATAACCTCTAAGTACATTATCTGACACATTTGAAAACATTTCAATTAGTTTAGAAATAGCACCATATAAATCGAGATGCAGTGTAGATAGTTCTTTGCAAGATAAATTAGTTCAATATGACAGATTTTTTTGTCTATGGTAAAACAGTTGTGATTGGTCAAGAGATGAAATGAAACAGATTATGAAATGATCCCTAAGCAATATCTCTGAGATTTATGACATAACTTCACAGGTTTTCATTAGCTCTCTAGAAAATATTACTTTGATTAGTCAACACTAAAAGTGAAAATGAATGGCTTTATTTGAATCGAAATAAAGTGTTATCATTTTGTATTTAAATAAGACAAATGGTGACAAGAATAAAGTAATGATTGTGTCTTTATGTTGGCCCTGTATTAATATTACTTCTTATCTTCATGCAGGATATTAATAATAGAACACTGTGGGAATTAATACTTTTGATCATTAAGAGTTCAGAGATGAATCACTGGGAATACTAAGGTATGTCATTATAAGGGGTAAGGTTGTCATTAATAACTATCGTAAAAACCATCATTAGTACATCACCCATAGACGGTTGATGGTGTTTGACGGTGAATGTTAAAAACGGCAAACGACAAATAAATGGCATCGTTGAGCTAGCTACTCCATATGAGTATGTATCTTCCTCCTCCACACCTTGTCAGGTGCGGACGTGTCCCATCCGGTCCAGCGACATCTCGGACTAATTAGCAACGTCACGTGAAGCACCCAAATAAAGAAACAGACTATTGATCCCCCCCCCCCCCCCCCCTCTGGTGTTGACTCTTTCTGAGAGACAAAACAACCAAAGGGACCCCAAGTAGAGAGCCTCGTATCCAGCCGCGGGCTCCAGCCGCGGGCTCCTGGGAGATTTATTAGAAAAGAGCAAACTGGGGCGATGCCACAGGCGTAACGATGACCCCATACATCACGCCTCGTGTGAGCACATATTAAGTGCTTTCCTCATCCTCCCCCGCCCATTAAAAGTAAATAATCCGCAAAGGATGAGGCTTTTGTTAGGGAGGAGTCCTATTGCTCATAGGTGACAGGTATCTCTGTTTATACTGAGCCTGGAAGGTGTGCATGGAGGAGGGAGAGAGAGAGAGAGAGAGGGGAAGGGTGATGTAAAACTGTTACTGCTGGTTCAGAGGGAAAGGGACATGTTTATTTCCTCGTCCACTCTCACTATTTATGATATACGTATATGAACTCTAATGAGCAAATTCGTTCTATGGATGTTTGGTCATACCAGGCTTCATTTTTTTTTATTGTAACCGGGCAAAACAATACAATATATCAACAATATATAACACACTCAATACTCTCTTAAGGTCACACATGCATACATTTGAAGTCATCGCAATCTCAAGCACAATACAAGGTAGAGATGCAATATTAAGTTCATTAACTTAATTAATTTCGATAATGAGCAGAAAGCAGAGAAAGAAAGAGAAACCAATTACTAATTAAGTCCCATCATCACATTAGAATAAATGAACATTATGCAGCTACATTGCTTTCATGTTGTTGCATATTTATTACGCTAAATGAATTTAATATTGCCCACATAAATCATGCAAATTTATGAAGTGAAGGCCCCGTTTTATTACAGCATATTATGTCATGTTCAATGTGGGAGGTGGCATTAAAAAGAGGCAATAGCCAAGGTTAGGCCCACTTATTTATGGTCTACCTGTCAGCTCACTAAACGGCCTTTTATTGCTCCAATATGTGCGAGCGGAAGGTTTGTCAGAATGACTCTTCTTCTTCCCCGTCGTGTGCGGCGGGATCTGGGCCTCAGGACAGGACGCACTTCCATTCCAGACTGCTGGTTCCAAAAACAGGTGCGTGCGTTCGGGAAAAATCAAGAGCCGTGCTTCTGTTGGTGTTTATATTTCGGTTATATTCATGATGGAAATAAACCTGCGAAGGGAGGTTTACGGTGTTAGGGAGAGAGTAATGCCACTTGCAGGTCATCCTGTTTCCTGTGGCCCGTTGATGCCTGGAGAGGATTCACATATCAATAATAGATGCAGACAATCTATGTACGGCTGTATGATCTCTGAGGGAAAAGTCTGTGGTGCTATTAGGAGAGCTAATGTGGAATGAAAAGCTCACAATGACTGTAAGCGGGGTGAGGGAGGGGGGAGGGAGGAGGGGGGGGGGGGGTGCTTTCCGGGGTTAAACAGCGAGCAAATGAAATCCTTAGACAATCTGTGTTCTCTCTCCCTGTGTCAGGGACTTTTAAAAGATGAAATGATTCTTTTTTTTTTTAAACAAGCCTTAAATGACTGTCCTGTTGAGTGTGACCCCCCCCTCCCCACACACAGAGGAACAGGATGGTGAACATGATTGCGGTGGTCCTCTCAGGAATATTCAAACGCAGCTTGATAAAGCCTGTCGCGGTGGGTCATAACACTGGGATTGTTCCTAACTAGTGCAGGTGCTGTGCACGGAAAGGGTCACATGTCCCTGGTTAACGAAGCCTTGGCACGGGCCTGTACCATAACAGTGATCCAGACGGCACATACGCTGCAATTTAGCCGGAGTAATAGATGGGGGTCACGCCGGGTCACTTTCAATTTCCACCGCGAGAGGAGAAAAATGGAAACAACTCATTTGCACAAATTTGAATAATTCGCTCACTCAAAAAAGGGAGGAAAAAGGGAAATATGGGGGGGGGGGGGGAGGTGAGGGGGGGGGGGTGATGAGCGCGGAGGAGAGGATAAAAGAAGAGAGGGGAGACACTGGCGCACCTTGCACTGTAATGATCCCCAGCTCCTTGGTCTGCTAGCATAAAGGCTAATGATGAATATGACAGAGGATAGGGACTCCAGATGTAGGACGAAAGCAGCCTTTTCTCTCCGCGGTCTCGCATGGGAGACTCTGTTGCCTCTAGTGAGCTTTTAAACTTATCATAAATGTATTAAGATTGCACCGGGCCATGAAACAGCTGTAGACAATTAATCTTCTGCAAATCTTATCCAAGGAATTGGTTTCTGCAAAGCAACATCTGCTGTGAGGGGCGATTATTCATGGGCCACACCCACCCACCGCACTTTTATGCGTAGGGCATGATCATTGCCAATGAAGTAAAAATTTATAGTTTTCCCTGTTCAGTAAAAATAACATTCAGCAGCATTAAAACATCATCCATCAACATTGTCCGGGGGCTCCAACCCATACCAGGCAAAGAAATTAAAAAATATTCATCTCGTCTTGGAGTTGCAGAGTGTGCTGCTCTGTTGAACTGATATATTTTAGCGGCGCTGTACAGAGTGAAACTGGGGGAGCAGAGTTGTGTATTAGAGGGTTGCCACATTTGGTGAGAGGAGAGAGAGAGAAGAACTGCAGCCCCCCCCTCCCTCCCCCCCCCCCCCCCCCCCCCCCCCCCAAAGGCCATGGCAACCTTTATGATCAGAGAGTGACATGCTGTATGATGTTCGGTGTGGAATGAGAGCATCTGAACCTGCAGTGTATTAACTCCCAGCAGCATATAGCTATAAATACTTGTTCTATACTAACAGTTATTATAACATTGTATATAACAAGTATTATGAACAAGTTATCCCTTTGCCAGGTTAATACGATGTCTGATATCAAGTTATATTACATTGTTTTATGGTACCACTTTTTTTTCATTTAAGGTAAATAATTTGCTAAATTGTTAACTTGATTTTGCCTGTGTATTTCTTCAGGAATAACAGGCTTTGTCACGTAGCTGACGTAACTGTATGTTAATAGAGATCCCGGGGCACCATCTTTATTTTCTCCCAATTAATTCCATCCTCCTGTCTTCTTCATTCCCCAACTGTCTCGGTCTCACAGATGGCAATATTATTTACAATATAGGCTTTCGGCTGGAGCCAAGCCAGATGCAATCTTAATAGGAATTTGATCATCTGTAACTTTGGCTGCAAGTCAATGAGGTTTTTTAACCAAGCAAAGCAAACAATATTAGTGGCATAAATAATTTTGGGCAGATTTTTGTTGTTGGGGCGAATTAATACCAGGTGTAAATACCTTATCCTGAACCCTGTGCTTGACAGGCCACGATGGCACTGCCACAAAAAGGCTCCGTCCGTTCATTTCACCAACCCGTTCATCAAAAGCACTCAATTATTCCCTGCAAATCGAAGACAGCGAGCAGTCCCCTTGCCGCACACCTCGCTACGCACCTCAACGCGCACCTCGCCCGCAATGAGAAAGCCATCTGAGAGCTCGGAGCAGCTCCGTCACACTGAGCTACCTGCCGACCCACATTACAGCTCTGTGGAGGGGATGATGTTTAACCCTCAACATGTATTGTTCAATGTGACATGCTCAATTTATCATTAGTTGTGAAGAGAGAACGGATGAGTACACTTTCAATTTAGTTCCGCTGCTTTCTCCATTCATCATCCCTCTCTCATCATCCATCATTTCCTCCGTTTAGATTTGTACAAAAACTCACTTTCATAAGTTTAATGCAATTAATCATCAGGCTAAGATCATTTCTTATTAATGAACCAGGACGTTTATTTGATTATTTATTCCATGAACTTGAATAGCGAGTTTCTCCATTTGAGATCGGATCGTCTCCATAGCTCACCAAGCATGAAAGTGAGACCCTCTGATGTGCTTCTTTTGTTTTGTTCCTTTGTAGGTTTATGTACATTTCCAGAGAGCAGTCGGACATCGGCGCTCAGCAGCTATATGCCTTTTATCTTCATGTAACAAGTCCTAAGAAATTGGAAAAGTTGCCGCAATAGATAGGAGGTGACCTGGAAACAAAAGCAATCAGAGAGAGGTAGAGACAGGGAACAGCGCCAGCTCCACGATCAAGGTGAAATTCTGCTACTCTGTCAATAAAAGGAGAAATGCCTTTTGAGGCACAGGCCCGGGGGCAAAGTGTAGTCTGCAATTACATACCTTCGTATAGCCGACTGAAGGACATTTTTCATGGAACTCAGTTTCCAGTTCCCACCAACACAATGCTTGTCCCGGTGGTTTTGTGAAGGAAAGGGGTGTGTGAACCCTAATGGCTGTTAGTTTAGGATGAAAATGAATGTACTGGATTGCCTTGTGTGTGAATGTGATTGTAGGCTATATTAGAAAGAGAGGGAGAGGGAGAATGAGATACAGATAACTCAACAAGACTCTTTTCAGTGTCCAATAACTAAGAAAATAATTCTTTCCTAAACTAAATCATCTTGAATTCCACCACAAATCAATCAGCTCTCTGCTTGAGGAACTTCCGACTCAATTGTAGCTCAATCAAATAAGAAAAGAAAATCTATTCGGACCAATTATAGCCTGTTTCATTAGTGTATGCAAATGTGTCAAGACTGTGAAAGGCCTTGTCTTATATTTCCCCCTTCTGGCCACTGTATCACTGGCTACTGGGAAACAATCTACTTCACACACACACACACACACACACACACTGAAAGTGGGTACGTAAGATTTCATTCCAGAAACCGCTTTGCTCTTGGGCAACGAAACTTTGCACAACTTTGTTGAAGGAGTTTGTTTTGTTGGTTTGACATTAAAGGCAGCATGGTGTGTATCTATGCGAGGCCTGCTGTGACCAGTGTTCAGCCTGGTTTAGTTCTGCCAGCACTGTGACATGTGAGAGCATCACGCTCACCCTGTGACTGGAGCACCGGGCCAGTCTGGGGCATGTTGGAGTAGAGCACAAACACCCCTGACAGAATGGAAATGGTACATTGTACTTTTTTGAAACACCATTCCATTGGAATGTAACAAGCGTTGGAAAGTTGTCGTTTTTTTCCTCCGTCTGCCTTTTTTGTTACAATAATATGTGATAATTCTAATAATAATAATAATAGGGATACATTTTATTTGGGGGACGCCTTCCAGAACACTAAAGAACATCGTACAGAAAATTAGCCCATATAGGTTCAAAACTGTGGAGGTTCAAATCCATGTGATTTACAGCGTGCGAGGCCAAAGAGAAGAGACCCAGTGTTATTGGATGAGACGACAGCAGTCCCTGCTAACTCAGCCCAGCGGTGACGGATCTGTCCCCGAATGTCCGTGTCAGGTGTGGGATTTAAGGGACAGATGAGTGGCTGGGAGGTACGACAGCAGAGGTTAGCTCATCTCACCCATCCCAGCTCCCCAGGACACTCTGTCCCTTGCTGCTGACTGCTGCTCACTGGACCAACCGTGGTGGTAGGCTAGGATGAATTTGATGCAGTAACATTTGGGCCCGGATATCAATGATTGAATTCTATTCATGTGCATTGGGTTCGTAGAATGAACCGCCTTTCCAGACATTCTTCTCAATGCCTCTATTGATTTCGGTCTGCGAGTCGTATTGTGCTTCAACATCACATATGTTACAGAAGGAGGTCCACTTCAGCCACAGAATGGATGGCGGAACAATGTATTTAAGGGCATTATGTTCTAACTAATGGCAGGTCTTAGACAGAGCCAGAGTAATTTACCCTTGCGACTGGTCATGTTGCTCAGTTCCAGGCAAACTGGGATTTAAAATGATGTACCTCTATGAACTACATTTGGTGGAATGAAAAAAAAAAAAAAGATTCAATTTAGCCATTTATTCATATTTACTGAGTGTACCTGCATTACATTTGTATGGATCACTTTGGAGCAAAAGTCAAATGGAGAAAATCGAATCAACATATTGAGACATAGTGGGCAGTTGTATGGAGTCTCGAGTCATATGGGCCTTACAGGGTCACTCCTATGGTTTTCATGATGTCCCTTTGAAATCTATCTGAATCACATTAAATTGGATGTGCAGACACATACATCACAGTAAATGGTGTGGTGGAGCATCGCTCGCCAAGACTCCCACCTCAACAATCGGGTTATAAAATCGGGTTTAGATCCGATTAATAATTCACAATCCTGTTAGAAGAGAACAAACATTTCTGTTCAAGCAATTTAAGTCGCGGGATTGTTATTATAGCCGGGTGCTTGAGTCGGCTGGAGGATGGTCTCGGTGCGGGGGGGACAGAGGCTGTGGAAATCTAAGCTGGCTCCAGCTTGCTGTGTGTGGAAGAATAACTCAATGCTATTTCACAGTGTCTGCTTTCTTTATTAAAGTACCGTCACAGTAAACATGTCTTGGCCACGCTTATCTGTGCAAGCGTTCTTATTTGGGATCATGCAACCCGTCACTCTCTTTTCCTCTCACCCCCCTGCTGTGTTCAGGGCATCAATAGGCTCTCACTGAAAAGTGCTTGTGCCCTTAAGGTGACCAGGTGAAAATGTACGTTTTTCCAGCAGGGCTGATTTACTTAAGAAGCTAGGGGTATTGTAATACAGTACATCATTTTTCCCTAGTCATTTGGTCTGGATTATTTGGCACATACACATACTGTAAAGGAATGACTTTAACCTCTGCTTTGAAGTCAAATTAGAGGTCCTAAAATGCTGTCAAATATATTAACATATATTTTCCCAGTTTAAAGGACATGAAAATAAGTATACCATTCTAGTATGACACAGTGATACACAGTGTAGTGTTATAAAACTCTGAACTTCCATTTAATTTACTTTGCTGTCCTAAATATATATTTTAACACAATATAGTATGTTGTGAACTGAAAATGTTTTGTCACTTGATTTAAGAAATGTATAACAGAAATCAAGTTCCATTTATAAAACTGTTTCGAAAGAACAAGAAACTCACCAAGAAAATGTCTAGGACATTTTTGCATATTTGCGCTGTTATGGTATCTGCGAATAGCACAAAACTTGCTTGAAGCCCATCACTGCATCCACAACTCCAAACTTAGCAAGAATGCAGTGCTTTCACATTTATTTGCATCAGAACTTTTGGATGATGAATGATGCGTTGATATCTTCTGAACAGTGACACAGAATACATCCACCAGATAAGTGGACGAGTCGAACAAGGGGGATGTAGTCACTGTTGGTTTACTTGGCATATACTGCCACCTAGTGTCACATTTCAGATCCTACACCTTGGCACAGCGCACAAGATAAGACACAAGTGAATCGACAATAAAACCTTAGAATAAAGAACGCATTCAGGTTGAGAGTTTGTGTGCATCGGTTCTGGACTTTGACCAAAGCATCAGCAAACATAAGAGGAACCTTTAAGAGCATTATGTGACATGGCGCAGAACAACGCAATTGACTAAAAATATCCATTAAACCTCAGGATAAACGTAAACAAGTTGGCTAACGCTACAGTTGAAACCCAATATCATCATAACATCATAGTTATAGCTTCCGAAGGGAAAATATACACTTACAGTTTTTTCCCGATTGCTTAGACACAAAAATGTCAAATAACACACAGTTAGTGAAACCTGACACTCAAGGAGCAAAACAGCAGCCCAGATCTGCACAACTATAAGTACATTCTCAGCCTCACACTATTTGCAAATCACTACACACTTTTCGACATTAGACACAGAAATATAAGATGACTGTCACCGTTTTTTTCCGATTGCTTAAGCACAATTTTGAACGCACGATTCAAACAACCAGACACAAATAGCAGAACAAACAACCAGACACAAATAGCAGAACACCTCCAATCTTTTGCAAAATGAAACACTTTGTTCAAAACTATACAATCATGTATAACAATTTCTGGCACCGTATGACACACTCATGGTTCATAAAATTGGACTCTGTTTGAACCAGTTGCACACTGTTGTGCACAATTTAAAACACTTTTACACTAACTATTATTTTCTAATGCTATAACCTGCTTGATTTTGTCAGAGATATTGTTACAGTAAAGTATGTAAAGTACATGAATGTGTTAACCATACACAACACACAAGACCCGTACTGCACACTGATGAAAATATGTACTGTATTTCTCCACATTGTCTACATAAAGGTTGCATTTTGTGCAGAAAATCACAACATATTTCAAATTGAATACTGTATAGTAGGCTACATACTGCAAACACAGCAAATACAATTGTGGTCAATATCAAAGTATCCAACAAATGAAATACGGTACATTGTTTCAATCATGGACTGCAGTGAATGGGTATAAAAAAAGTACTGTATATTTTACTGTACTGTACTGTACTATAGACAGTAGAGAAAAGTAGATGTCACCTGTGCTCTTGTCGAAATGTCCAAATTACTGTTGCAACAGTCATTTTTTGCAACAGGAAAAATCTGCTGAGGTTGGGCTGACCTCTCTGTCGAGCCTCTCTCAATGTTGCGCCATGGTTCAAAATATGGTCAACCAATGTTGTTCAAATGTCATTAGATACTGTAAATTTGGCCCTAGTCTTCCATGGCCTCCTGGTATACCTCTCCCTCTCCCAGATCATCCCAAAATCAAGCAGGTTATATCATTAGAAAAGAATAGTTACTGTAAAAGTGTTTTAAATTGTGCACAACAGTGTGTAACTGGTTCAAACAGAGTCCAATATTATAAACCATGTATGTGGCATACGGTGACAAAATTGGGTTTTTATACATGATTGTATAGTTTTGAACAAAGTGTTTCATTTTGCAAAAGATTGGAGGTGTTCTGCTACCTGTGTGTCTAGTTGTGTGAATCGTTTGTTGTGTTTTGACAAAGTGAGCCCTGTTTTCAAAATTGAGCTTCAGCAATCGGAAAAAAACGGCAACCACGAGATGCCGAAACACTTCAACTGAGACCTTTCATGCATTTCAAGCATTCAGAATCCTCCCCACCAACACAGACTGGCGATACGTTTCAGATAGCATGGCATCAATGAAGCCAGTCAGTGTGTGAAAGCGATCTGTCCACTATAGAGCACGTCCACAGACAGAGATTGTCTCGGGCTGCTCTGATGTCATGGCTCGTGTGTGCTCGCATCTGAAAGACTGTCTGTTCCTGGCGTGTCGCTACCTTCCTCGCCCGCGATCATACTGCTGTACATCTTCTGCTGTTGCTCCTTAAAAGTGTCCTTCACCTTCCCCCGCTTCAGACCCCCGTCCCTGAAAAGAGAGACAGGTCGCAAGGCGTCACACGGGATGCCGCAGCATGCACGGCCCGGAGGCATAAACAGTGGTTCTGCATCAGCACATTTCAAAAGGACCATAGAGAGGATCAAGATGATCCGTACCATGACAGATCCAGCAGGCCTCCTTGATGAGCGATGGCAGACTTCACTCTGTTGGCAAACTGGGTCGCGTCCTCGCCCTCCTGCAAAGCCCAAGGGTGGGGTGAGTGTGTGTGTGTGTGTGTGTGTGTGGGGGGGGGGTGATGCTAAGTCACACAATCATGAAGGACTCCATTGGACTCCCGTCTGATGAAGTGTACGAAAGGGACAACGCAAATGAACTCGGAAGGACGCGAGAGTGGACTGTACCTGTAAGATCATGGGCGGAAGGTACCAAACATTGACCACGATGGCCCAGCTGGTCATCATCCGGAGCAGGTAGCTGACCATGTTATACTTGGCACTGTTCCAGAAGGCGTCTCCGAAACGAGGGTCGTACTGACAAAGACGAACACAGGAGGTCAAGTCACATCACGTTGATTCGGATAGCCCTCCTATACAAGCAATGCCACAAAAGGGCTCAACATACGCCCATAGACCCGCACCTAAACCCTCAAGGCACTTTCCAGAGATCCAGAATAACGTCACTCACAACAAACAAGATTATCTACAGTCGGAACACCAGCCCGGTCATTACAACTCGACGGCCGTCGGAATAAGAACAGTCAGACACTGAGATTATCAGTAGCGATTTAGCCGGTAAGGACATGTGGGTTTACAGAAAACTGCATCCAGCGTGAAGTTGACAATACCTTGATTGCCACCGGATAAATTGTCCCTCCGATTTCAAAGCTTCCCTTCTTGAACATCATGAGAGAAGTGTTGTTGATGCAGGTTCCTGTGACAGACACGAGCGTTAGCGTGTCCCAATCATAACTCCCACGATGACACTGTATGCCTCAGACATGAGTTACAGAAGGAGAAGTGAGAGCATGCAGTGAGGATCAGCAGACACTTGCCTTCTGGGAAGATAAGGATAGGCAGCTTGGTCTTAGCTGCAACGTGAGCTCTGAGTCTGGGAGATAAGGTGATAATACATTTACATTTAGTCATTTAGCAGACGCCCTTATCCAGAGCGACTTACAGTAAGTACAGGGACATTCCCCCCCGAGGCAAGTAGGGTAAAGTGCCTTGCCCAAGGACACAACGTCATTTTGCACGGCAGGGAATCGAACCAGCAACCTTCTGATTAATAGCCCGATTCCCTAACCGCTCAGCCATCTGCCCCCCCCTGATAATAAGGATATTATCAGGGGGGGGCACATTATATATTGGCGGTATAGATGGAGGATAGAGGTCAAGCTTAAACTACAAATCTGACATGTCACGTCGGAATGTTTCTGTGCGTAAACAAAGTGAGTAAATAAGGACGTATGGAAAAGAGTAGCACTGCTTTGCAGACGGATTCTGCCGCATGGTGTCTTTTTCCCCATTTTGCTAGCCGTCTCACCTTCTGGCAACAGCGTTGCGGTCTCTCATCTCCGACCTCTCGAACCAAACGTGGGGACACGACCTCACCATGGACCTCTGGAGGACCCCCATCAGACCTCCGTGAATCTGACCCACCTGAGAGTGACAGGCACAGAGATCAGGACAACCGTGGCGCCAGCCAGCAACAACAGGCGCTGGATGCGATGTCAGAGCGCAGTGATGTGTTGACCCTCCGTGTTTGTGTTGCTCACCATGGCATAGCAGCCGTCATTGGCCAGAATGACAATGTCAATAGGCGAGGTGTGGTTGGCCACGCATATCCCTCCTTTTTTCGGTCGATTCTCTCTGGGAAAATAAAAGAGCATCGACTTCAACGTGCCATTGGAACGACCCCGTTTCATAGCATATTCGATGGCTTTCCTTCTTAAACGGGAACGCGTCAACGTCAGGAAAAAACCCGAGGGGGAGCGAGGAGAAGAGAGGTGGAGTCTGGGTGCAGGGTGAGGATGGAGCAGAACAGACGAGTCCGTCAAGAGACCCTTTCGTAGGACACTAACTTGTTATGGTAGTGAATTGTAGCGGAAAGGCCTCTGGCACAGATCCTGTAGCACATCAGATGGACCAGCTCACTCAGCCAGTTCTTCACACTGTGGCACAGCGACAACACAAGACTCAGTGACCATATGAAAACGAGAGCACAAAAGAGGAGGATCTCGGGGTCCACGTCCCTATCGAAGTTACCTGCTTTTCGGAAGAAACCCAACAATAGTCGTGCCAATCACCAGTGTGCACAAGCCAATGAGGGCCAGGGTTACCCTGTGTGACAGAAAACAGACGCTGAACACAACATTCATACATTTAGCAGACACTCTTATCCAGAGCGACTTACAGTAAGTACAGGGACATTCCCCCCGAGGCAAGTAGGGTGAAGTGCCTTGCCCAAGGCCACACCGTCATTTTGCACGGCCGGGGAATCGAACCAGCAACCTTCTGATTACTAGCCCGATTCCCTAACCGCTCAGCCACCTGACTCCCATTCAAGAGCTAGGAAATAGGAATCAAGGAGGAGTTACTCTCCACCCACCTGAGAGGAAAGAGAACAGAGTAGCGTATGAACACGCCCACGGCCCCAGATGACGGTGAGGCGGAGGCTGATGTGGCGGAAGTTGTGGTTGGTGCGCGTCAGGAGGTTCCAGGAAGCCAGCTCCTCGGAGGAGAAGCGCTGAGTCACCTGGTCCTCCACAATGCTCTCCATGCCCTTCCGGTAGAAGTAGAAGGCGTCGCTCAGAGTGAACTCTCCCTTCGCCGCCATCTCCTGCTCCATGGAGCCCCCGTCCCGACGGAGGAGACCTGGAAAAGGAACACAACGCGCAGGCCAAGCGCAGACGACAGTCAGCTGCAGGAATTCACGATCGCAGGTCGGAGTCCAAACTCAGGGCGTACAAGACAAATGACTACAAGGCCGTACAGGGAGCATTTTAGGGGTTACATGGAGGGCAAAAGGGAATAAGCCGTATATGATGTACGACGTCCTCGTCTTTGTATTTGTAGAAAGAGGGATGGTGTGAAGTGAACTAGGAATGCTGTGAATGCTGTGTTTTGAGTCAGTGCCATATGGTGCCAGTACCAGGTACCACTGAGGGTAGGGAGCAGGGTACTGCCATTCCTCCTTGGACTCAACACCAAGCTGCAGTGAAATATTAGCCCACTGTAATATATTATAGTTGGATTTTCTCGAGTTTGGGAAAGTAAAGTATTTGTTTTGAGTGATGATTATAGGATACAGACTTTAAAATATCCTGTTCTTCACCAAAGTGTATGGACTAAGGAAGCAAACATAAAGCGTTTTGTAATCCTTGCTGAATGATTTGCTAAATCTTATTGCCCAACAAGGTGACTAGTTAGTTTATGTCCGAAAGGTAACTTGCGGCTAACGGTCCAGTTATTTACCATGTCAGCAATGTTTACTGTTCCTCATTCTTTATATGTTCACTCCATACAAATAGACAGCATGTTAAAAGATCCTTGATAACAATGACATTCACAATTCTAAAAGCTATGCTTGAAACTAAGCTACTGGAATGAAACGTACTATTCCTGACAAACAACTTTTGACCCATGCTATCCACAGTTGAAAGCCAACATATTTCACAAAAGAGAGGCTAGGGACGTATTTCACAGCGAGGGTTACACACCGAGTGCCCTGATGGAAGTTATGTAAGTTTCGATTGCATCATCAGCCTGAGACGGGGCTTCTGGGCACCCCCACATCAGTCCCAAAAGCTAACCAATCAAAATCCCCCACACTAACAGACAGTCACATGTGCAAGGTCAAGTATATCACAGCCATCAAACCACAGAACACAATGTTCTAAGAGTGAAACGAACAAGCCTGATCTTTACCTCTTGATGACTGCAATCTAAATATTTTAAATAATATCTAAAAGTATGTATCTTTATCTTTGCTACTATCTAAACATATAACAATAAAACATGAAAGACCACAGAAGTTTTATCTGATTAAATCTATAGATTTTACTTGTTGCTTTTGATGTTTATTTAACATATCCAATGGGGCACACTGTAGAGTAAACATTAGGAGCAACACGGATTGGCACATGTGACACTGGTCACAAGTGACACTGTTAGGGAACTATAATGAATCACATAGGCACAAGATCAAACTACCACATGAACCGGTTGAGTCCAAATGAATTCCACTCACCATTGGGTAGTGGTACTGGTAGACTGGACTGTTCCTTGCATCCCCTCTGGATTCTAAGAGTCGCCCACTGCCCAGAGAAAAGTTATTTTCAGACGACCTCTCACACACCAATGTATATTGCACCTTGCCTTAATGCTATGAACTGTCTGCTCAAAGGGGTGAAGAGGCCATACAGAGCTCAGCATGTCAGCTCATGTCCTAAAACTTCTAGTATAGCGATGGATGTTGGATGTTCTGCCCATCCTTTTATTACATTGTATTACATAATTTATACACCAACATACCGTTCAGCATATAAAATGAGATAGAATTGTCAGCTTTCAGTGCCAATTGTCAGTTCCATAGTGATAACGCTAAACACAATGCAAGACTTATTATACTACAATTACCTCCAGAGTCTTGATCAAGATCTTGATGTAAACTCCTGTCACTCCTAGGGAGAAGCCGAACATGGCAGGTACCATGATAACGAATACCAACACTGTCAACCACACCTGGAACAGCACATGTACCGTACTCCAGTGGTCCTCCATGTCCCACAGATCTTGTGGTCAGCCAGTGGTCAGGCAAATGGGGTCATGTTATCTACCGAGCAATAATAACCGTAAAGTTCTGAAACTTTTCTATTTAAAAACATCTAAAGGCATTATGACTGCGGAAACTGGTTAATTCCACTGACTTGACAGCCTAAAACATGGAACCGCCTAGAGTGGCAGAAAACAATACATTCTTCCAAAGGAACTACGTTAAAAAGCAAACCTGACGTGTTCGTCGCTGTTTAACCTGGTTTTTCATTCTGTCCAACTGTGCAAACGCCTTGGTCTAGTCGGATTCACTTGGATACACAACGGAGTTCGGTTAAATCGCCTTCGTAAAACCACGCCCCCAATTGGACAAGCTTTGCTGGCGAGGTTACTGCACAACCGGCTGCGAAGAAAACTTGCAACTTTAAGTAGTATTGGCTTGAGGGGAGAGGTGGAGGTACTGGTGTGTGCTGGGTGGAGAGGGAGGAAGTGGTCTGGAATAAGTAGGCCTAACGTTTGGGCATAGGCTACAGGGCTGGATCCAATATTGAGGATTATGGGAAAGCATAGAACAGAATTGTGTGAAGGGTGCATGCTCGGAGAAGCACACTTTATCCCAAATCCTGCGACCTCGGGTCATCTGGCACTACTACCGCGACAACACCCTCCGTTAACACGGTGTGTAGGCTAAATCAGCTACGCCACCCTTGTGTGGGCGGTAATTATACTAAGGAGTGAGTTTAATACATTTAACTCGGCTCCACACGTGTATTGTGAGGTCTATCGGTGTCGACAGGGGATTGATTGAGGTCAGAGGAGCTGATGGAGGAGAATAATATAAGGCCGTGACCGACCTCACACTCCAACACAGTAGGTGGCGGTGCATGCACATTACATTAGGATGCGATCCGCCAACCAGAACCCAAAGAAGAAGTGGATCGGTGGGGCTGGGTCTATGGTGAGGCTATTTGTCAACAAGAATGGCGGATTCAAGTCCATCTGTGCGCGTCTCTGGATATGTCCTAGGTTCATTGATGTTTCAGCATTTTAATAGTGATTGTGATGTGGTAAGCAGTAATAACCTTTAATCTATATATCACTTGAAGGCCAGAGGTAAATGGAGTGCCGGAAGCTTGCTAGATAGCTAGCAAGTTTGTTTTCAGCTATCTACAACAATCGTAGCTTATAATAGCTAGCTAGCAATAGCTGCTTAACAGGCATTCCGTTTTACCCTGTTCGGTAGCTAGTTAAGTAATGTTATCTAACTTCGCAGGAGGGTCTTATTCTTGGGGAGAGCAAAGCTGAAGAGAGAAGCAATATCACGGACTCTCAAATTGATCAGATTCAATTTGAACATACTATAAGTGAGTTCATGTTAGTTCTTACTATACTTGTATTACCTACAGCGTCTTCGTAGTTTCCACAACGATTTAATGTGTTCTTGACCCCCAGATATCCAGAAACACATACCATGTCTCAAGTTGAATAGGTATGTAGACTCACGTGACTAGTTGTTTATGTAATTCCTCATACGATATGTCGTCCTGCAGGCCACTAAGAGTAACATGTTTGTTCCTATCAATTTAGCTTCTACAGTGGAGTGGGAGAGGTGAACAGCGAAAGAATAAGACACATTTTGTCAACGAATAAGGAGGTATGTACAAAAGACAGTACACAATGCAGTATATAGCAGCATAGTGATGCCACTGTATTATTCAGTTCTAACATTCCTCTGGGTAGCATGCATGGGAATTCTCTTTTTAACTGTTTTTAGGAGAATGTGATTGGCTGGTACAAACAGCGAAGGCACACATGCCAAAAAATGACCTTCAGAGAGCAAATTGTCCACCAGAACTTGAAGAAGACACTGTCCAATCATGAGCTGATTTTCCTGCTTCTCACACCCAGTGATGTCACATCATCAGGCTCTACCCGTCGGCTAGAATATGCCGTCTTCAAATCGCATGGCAGGTATGAGCACTGATCATACTACGTGTTTCTGCCACACAAGTCCCTGCTTTCGTTCATGCTACAGTGTGCTAGTGTGTACTACACCGTGCTACAGTGGTATTGAATCCTTGCCCCCTCTTGCCCCGAAAAGTCAGTTCCACAACATTCCTGTCCTAGTCAGCAACCTAGGCTTGTTGGAACAGCAGGACTACTGGAGGATCTCTACAGCCTGTTCATCTGTAAACTACAACCGGGCCATTAAGAAGCATAGGTAAAGAGCTTTAGAACTTTGGAACTTTCACAGAGCAGTGGTTCTCAACCCTGTCCTCAGGGACCCCCTGTCTTGCATGTTTTAGATGTTTCCCTGCTCCAACACACCTGATTCAAGTAAATGGGTCGTTATCTAGCTCTGTAGAAGCCTGGTAACGAATGTGCATTTGAATCAGGTGTGTTGGAGCAGGGAAACATCTAAAACATGCAAGACAAGGGGTCCCTGAAGACCAGGGTTGAGAACCACTGATCTAAAACATCCAGGACAGGGGGTCCCTGAAGACCAGGGTTGAGAACCACTGACATAGAGGATCTACGGAGTGTTCGTACTGTGGGCTCATGGTGATTTGTCCTTCCCTCGGTGCAGATCAAGATTCTTCTCGTCAGAAGGGACTCTGCCCGAGGTGGATAAGGTCAATGACATGAATGACTCCTTGCAGGTTGAATTGAAGGTACGTCTAGGGAGTCGACACGGGACATGTGGTCTGTAATACACACAGCGCTCTTCATGTTGCACTCTCGTGTCTCATCCATCCCCCTCTTTCCTTTCTCGTCACTCCATCCAGTCGGCGTGCAGGGATGTGGAGGAGAGTGAACGCTTGGTTGAGAAGCTGCTCGCGGACGTTTCTGCCCTCAGGAGGAGAGTCAGGGAAAGGAAACAAGGGCAGAAAGAAGGTGGGACGTGACTCCGGCACATCATAACCCAGCTTGACAAATCGGGTCATTCTCACATTTACATTTAGGTATTTAGCAGACGCTCTTATCCAGAGCGACATACAGTAAGTACAGGGACATTCCCCCGAGGCAAGTAGGGTGAAGTGCCTTGCCCAAGGACACAACGTCATTTTCACTGCCAGGAATCGAGCCGGCAATCTTCTGATTAATAGCCCGATTCCCTAACCGCTCAGCTATCTGACTCCCGACTACTTTTTATTTACGCAACTCTTGTGATTTTCCCTCTCCGGCAGATGAAGCCTCCCCCAACCCGCAGCCTGAGGAGAATGTGCTGCTCTGTGAGGCCGTGAAGGCCCTGTTCCCTGGGTCGGACCTCCTCCAGACACAGGTCCTCAGCCTGCAGGGCTTCCCCCTGCCAGAGTTTTGCTGCAACACAGACCACACCATAGACATCGCCTCGACACTGCCTCTGATCCTTACTCAGAAATTCCCCAAAGGCCGGAAAGACAAGCAGGGTCATGTGCGCCTAGCATGCAGGAAACGTCATCTGCCAGGTTCTTCTCTGGTTCCTAAGAGAAGGAAAGGTGTCCAGGAGGAGACGGAAGACTCTTCATTGCCACTCAGTGGGTCGGAAACAGAAGAGGAGCTGCCTTCTCATCAGAACGGAAGCTTAGACATGTCGGATTCCCCCATCTTTTGAGGATGGCGATTTGTTCTGACGCTAAATCTGCCTCTGTGCCTTGGTTGTTTGTTGCACTCTGGTTGCTCAGTATGGAAGATCCTGACTGTCTGCCTCATGTAGCTTATTTTGTTCAAATCTAACATGTTCCTAAACTTTTCAAGTTATTGAAATAAAAATGATTCTGCCCATTATGAATAAGGTATGTTGTTATAAGATTATTTAAATATGTATTTTCCCATAGTGCTGCCTGGAATATGACAGTAAAGACTAACAAGACAGTTCCAGGGTTAACAAATACTTTAATAAACAATTCAGGATTGGATTCCATAATATAAGATGATTATTCAAGGTGTCTGATGTCACATATGTTGGGATCTTTCATAAACTGTGGGTGCTTGTGGGTAACTGACATGAAACCTGTGAAGGAAAGAAAAGAACGTGTTCAAAATGTGCTCATGAAAACATCAATTAGGCTTATATGTGTAATTCTACTTTGGGAATGCAAAACCTAACAAGAAAAAAAGTTCCATATTGATATGAGGCATATTCCCCCAAAATGCATGGAATTTTACACAGTTGGTAATAATGACCATTTGAAGACATACCCATGGAAATCGATTTTTTGATTGCTTTTGAGATCTCCTTCTGTTTCTTTCCACATAAACCTGCAGTAAAGGATCAGTATCAGTTACTATGTTATTATTAAATTCAGTGTCGTTTGATAAGTATTGCTGTTTAAAATCTGTCTGGGACTTACCTGTTATGTGTCTTCCATAGATTCTACCAGTATGAGGCGATATGAACTGGGACAGCAGCTGTGAGAAGATACTAAATGTCACTTAAGCGAATTCAAAGTTTATGAATTGTTTTATAACGATTTAAGATACTTCAACTAACCTGAACATTCCTGTAGTCCACAGTGATGCCAGTGAGAATACAGCCCTTCTCTGGTTGCTTGTAAGGGTTCTCCATTGGGACAGGCTGATGGGAAAAAATGCACTTAACTCAATAGTTGGTTGCAAATCTAAACAGAACACACACTTGTCTTGGATACGTAAAGGCTGGTTTGGACTTAAAAGGCAATGAAAAGCAATTATATGTAAAGAGTAAATCCACTGAAAAATAAGTGAACCTTACCATATCGCTCTTCTGGACTAAATGCGACCCGCTTGATAGACTTCTAATTGAATGATCTGCAATACAAAATAAAGTTAAGTGAACACTTGGTAACAGGCTATTAGGCATCATGCACAGCGATTGATAGGGATTTGCCACCAATGTCATTGTAAACATACTGTATTTCACAAATATTTATCATCATTAACATGACTATTAACTATATATACAACTAAAACGTTGAAAACAGTCTTACTTTGAACTCCATGTTGCGAAACAATCTGTCTAAAAGCTCGAAAACCACCGACAGTAAGCATCTTGTACGTCTAACAGAATGTTCAAGATGTTATTGGACGCATATCCTGTGCTCTTCTGTATTGGTGACGTGTGCAACTCGTGTTTGAGACTATTCGAGTTCCTCCTAAAAAATGAACGTGCCTGTAATAAGCAGTGATTTGGGTTATCAATTCAAATTATATTTGAATTACTACGAATGTCTGTACACATTTTAGAGGATCTATATGACAGATATAAAATATATCGGATATCCACATGCTTTTGTGGACGGATGTTATATAAAGTAACCCCTCGTACTCAGTCTCTGATAGGTTTATATTAGGACGATAGACTTGTGTTTCCAATTTCAAATGCAGTTATTCTGCTCCTAGCTTCACTGTTAACTTAATGTTAATTGGACTACAGATATGTCGTTTGTGTGTTTTCTTGACATTTAAATGTATTTGAATGTAAGTCTTACTGTTTAGTTTTTTTTGCACTGTCTTTTAGGTTTGGATTTAGCTGTAAACACACTAGCTAGCTAACGACGTTTTCTTCGTACACTTCACATTAGCTAGCTTGAGCTAGGAATTGTTCTTGAAGGTTGTTTCGCATACAACTTCACGTTATGTGTAAGTGTAAGGTTGGACACAATGAGTGCTGACAACCGAGAAATAAAAATAAAACGAGTGACCTCTAGAAAGAGGTCTAGGGATTCCCTCAAAAGTCATCTGACGCCTCTAAGAAAAAGAACGACTGCCTCTGGAGAACAGTGTTCCGACAAAACAGAAGAACGAGGTCATACGAGAACCATGGGCGAGGTAACGTTCAATGAGGTCGATAGCCTTTAAAGTACATTGCCCCGCGTGTGTATTCATATAGTAATTTGAATGGTTCGTCTAAAATAACGATGTTGCTCTTTCAAGAATTACAGTGACAATGAAGACTTGTTCGGGGACTATGACAGCATTTTGGGAGACAGCTCTTTCCTGGCAAAGATAGATGATGTGGAGAAAAACATGAAGCAGCATGACATTGATCATGAAACCTACATAAACCCTGTGGGTCATCACCATGAGAACCCTGACTTCACTGCCCTGCGGCCGTCAAGAGACACCTGTGTGAAGTCAGCGTGTGATGACAGTCTCACCGACTCGATCCTGGAAGGGCTCCGCGATGACCCTTTTCGAGATGTTCCAAGCTCCCAGCTAGCCTTTCAACAAGAAGTTCTTCAGAGGGATGAGAAGAACCGCTGCCTAGACGCAGACAAGACTTCCACTCCAAACCCAGAAAGGTCTGTTGAATACAGGAGTAAAAGGGAAGTGACAGATGTTCCCCCAAGGCGAGAAAGAGCATGACAGACAATCTGAAGAGAGCCATGATGTGCAATGCAGCAGCTCCTGCTGGCGTATCGAGGACAACAGTGCAAAAAGAGGCTGTGGTCACAGAGGAGATCAGTGTTGCCATGCAGGCCATGCAATCTGTTTCTATGGAGACGACCAGACCTCGGGCCTTTCTTTGGCCTTCCCACCAAAGTGAAAGAGCTCATTTGCAACCTCAAAGAAATCAAAGACTTGTACGGTGAATATCCGACGTCATCCCCTCCGTAGTCCACTTCTAATACTACCAATCCATTCATGTGATTGAATACCGTCCGTTGCTCGACGAGACTGAGTCTATGAAAAGCTGTTCATACGTGCATGCATTGTATTGGGTTTGGTGTGTATGTTTCAGACTGGCAGAAAGCGTGTCTAAACCTGGACTCTGTTCAGCAGAGGAAGAACCTCATCTACTCTCTTCCCACCAGTGGAGGAAAGACTCTTGTGGCTGAGATCCTCATCCTGAAGGAGCTGCTGTGCAGGAAAAAGGATGCACTTCTCATTCTCCCTTACATATCTTTGGTGCAGGAAAAGGTACAAGATAACATGCTATTAGAAATCTGCATGTTTTTCCCCAATGCGTTTCATTGAGTGCACATTACAGTGAGTGTTTCCCCTTGTTCAGGTTCGAGGGTTGGCTAGCTTTGGCCTGGAGTTGGACTTCATGGTGGAGGAGTATGCTGGCAGTAAGGGCAGGTTCCCCCCGGTGAAGACGAGAGGGAAGAGGTCCCTGTATATCGCCACCATAGAGAAGGCCCACAGCTTGGTTAACTCCCTCATAGAGGCCGACAGGCTGGGCAATATTGGACTGGTGGTTGTTGATGAGGTATACAGGTTGTTTTGAAATGTGAAAATCGAATAAATAATCAATTCAGTGATTCTGGAGTATCTAATAATGACTTATTTTAGCTCCATATGCTGGGCGATGGTAGTAGAGGAGCAATTATTGAGATGACTCTGGCCAAAGTCATGTATCTCAGTGGTAAGTGAAACCATATTCTCATACTTATCCTGGCTAGAAAACTGTAAAAAAAGAATAACAATAATAACATCTGTGAATAATGATGGTCATTATTCTGTGTTGCACTCAGATTCAACTCAGATCATTGGAATGAGTGCCACTCTGGGCAATGTCCAAGATCTTCAGAAGTTTCTGAAGGCCGAGAATTACACCAATGATTTCAGACCTGTATGTGATCCTCCCAACAGACTTAAGCGATGCAAATCTCGTTGTCTCCATCATATCAAGTGCAAACCCTACCATATCTTGAATATATTCTTTCAATCTTTCCTAATAATGTGTTTGCAGTTGTACTGACAGTTTTTCTCGTCTGTTCCAGGTCCAGCTGAATGAGTATGTCAAGCTCAAGGACAGCATATATGAGGTCGACCCCAAGGAGGAAGAGTGCTTCAGGTTCTCAAGACTTCTGAATTTCAAGGTACACGGGTCAATAAAATGGTCCAAAACAAACTTGTTAAAGGGAGAACATTTTTTTTTTTGGAACTAACCAAGGACGTTTTCTCTCAGTACTCCAGTGCAATGCAGAAGATGGACCCCGATCATATTGTAGCGCTGGTAACTGAAGTCATCCCGGCCCATTCGTGTCTGGTCTTCTGCCCCACCAAGAAGAACTGTGAGAATGTGGCAGGGATGATCTGCAAATACCTCAACAAGTAAGCTCGGTCGAAATCCACGGAAAGAACATTCCGGCTTCATTCTAACGGCTGCCATCACGTAGCCAATCCCGCTTCTTCTTCCTCAGGCAGTTCCT
The DNA here is from genome assembly GCA_023658055.1 of Thaleichthys pacificus. Taxonomy (NCBI): domain Eukaryota; kingdom Metazoa; phylum Chordata; class Actinopteri; order Osmeriformes; family Osmeridae; genus Thaleichthys; species Thaleichthys pacificus. Next base: position 8,631,964 of record CM042865.1, read on the forward strand.
CCAGCACAAGGAGGCCGAGAAGGCTGCATTGCTGAGGGACCTGAAGAGCTGCGGGAACGGCTCCCTGTGTCCTGTGCTCAGGAGGACCGTCCCCTACGGCCTCGCCTACCACCACAGCGGGCTGACCAGCGAAGAGAGGAAGCTGGTGGAGGAGGCCTACTCCTCCGGGGTCCTCTGCCTCCTCGCTTGCACCTCCACCCTGGCTGCAGGGATCAACCTGCCTGCCCGCAGGTGAGCCCCCCAGCCTAGGACCGCTCTGACCGGGGCCCCCCCCCCCCCCGCCAGACGACAAGCCTTTGGTGTCGTTTAAAGCACGGGGCTTTTTTTTTGTGCTTGACCCCCCAGGGTGATCCTGCGGTCCCCGTACGTGGCTATGGAGTTCCTGAAGAGAAGCCAGTACAAGCAGATGGTGGGGAGAGCAGGGCGGGCCGGGATCGACGCCAGGGGAGAGAGCATCCTCATCCTCCCGGAGAAAGACAAGCTCATGGTTGATAGCGGAACGCTCGACGTTTATATCTGACCGTAGGAAGCGGCAGTTGGGCGCCTGTGGTCTCGAGTACTACAGGGTGTTTCCTCTCCTGTGTTTCCAGGCCAAGCAGCTCGTGTCGGCACCGATGGAGATCTGCTACAGCAACCTGATGCACGACGATGGGAAGGGGGTCCGGAGTCTCGTCCTGTCGCTCGTCGGACTCAGTGTGAGTACTGCAGTCAGGCACTCCCTTTTGGCAGGGGGGGGGGGGGATGGCTTTCCTTTGGGAAAATGCAATGTCACTCTGTCTTAATTGATAACATGACCCCCCCCCCCTCCCCCCTCCATCCAGATCACTACCACGTTGAAGCAAATCAGGGACTTCATGAGTGGCACCCTGCTCGCCGTCCAAGAGAGTCGGTTGTGCACAGAGAGGAGCTTGGCCGAGATCATTCAGGAGTGTGTGACGGTCCTGAAAGACAAGGCCCTTATCACCGAGTCCCCAGACCCACAGGACGGGACTCTACAGGTCACCAAGCTGGGAAGAGCCACCTTCAAAGGTGAGTCTCGCATACTTCTGACCTAGTTGCTTGATGCCTACGCAAAGGGATTGGTTCATATGAAGGGTTAGATTTCCTGCACTACAAAGATGTTGTTACTTGATCCGTTTGGAGGTTTTACGGACCATATCTCTCCTTGTCTCTGCGCCCAAGGCTCGATAGATTTGATCTACTGTGACGTTCTGTACAGAGATCTGTCGAAGGGCCTGGAGAGTCTGATGCTGAACAGTTTCCTTCACCTGCTCTACCTGGTCACGCCCTACGACCTGATCTCTCAGTGCAAACCTGACTGGATGACATACTTCAGACAGGTGGGTTGCCATTCCCTGTCATCTGCCCTCTGGTTCACTTCTCTTTGTGTGGGTGTGGGTGTCATTTGGAGACCAAAAAAAAAAAGCTATTGGATTGTTTTTTTCGAAACGTATCCAGTTCACGATGCTGTCTGCTGCGGAGCAAAAGATGTCTACAGCAGTTGGAGTGCCAGAAAGCTTTGTTGCCAGAAAGGCTGCGGGACAGACTATTAAGAAGGTGAGGCGGTGCGTTACACTTCCTGTGTTAGGGTGACTCACTTTTACTGCTACTGTAGTTGGTCTGCACCAAACATGCTTCCTGTATGGGATTTTCTTGGTGTGTCAGTTTCAGAATGGAGCAACATCTTACTCTAAAGTTAAGAGTATCATCATGCTGTCTTTGAAGGGATTATAATTGGACTTAAATCTCCATCCTCTTAGAAGTCGTTAAAGCATTTACTTGAAAGGTTGACTTAAAACCAAGTCAAGTTAATCCTAATTAATCCAGTTAATGATAGCTTTGCTTGCATTCTCTTTCCATTTCCATGCTGTTTCACAGCTGAACCATGTAATGCCTTGAAATACCAAAAATACGGTAAACATGCAAGAAAACATGTGGTCCTGGGTTTACAAATGCACTACCTCCTGAAATTGTACCACCCTCCCCACACACTAGTATCGCACTAGTATTCCCAGACAGGGAAGTCCACAAAGTCTTAGACTAAACATGATTTCCAATGGAGAGCTTCATAAAAATAAAAAAACAATCCCCCCGGCCTCTCCCCCAGAACGTGGACATGGCGGTCGCCAGCCGCCTGTACCTGGCCCTGGTCCTCTTCTCCCTGGTGAAGGAGACGGACTTGTGGAGCGTCGCCGAGCGCTTCCAGCTGAGCCGCGGCTTCGTCCAGACGCTGCTCAGCTCCTCCTCCTCCTTCTGCTCCTGCGTGCTGCACTTCACCGAGGTACGGCTGCTCGGTACCTCTCAGGGTCTCGACCGTGGATCGGAGAGGGGATTCGCCTCATGACCATCAGGAGGTCTGAGTTCCAACCCCCCCACCCCCCGTGTAGAAGAAAGAACGGCTCCGAAAGCACGTCTCCAACCCTCGACTGGAGTTTCCTTCTTTCTGTCCCGCTGCAGGAGCTGGAGGAGCTGTGGGCCTTCAGAGCCCTGCTGACGGAACTGACCCGCAGGCTGACCTACTGCGTCCAGGCGGAGCTCATCCCTCTGATGGAGGTAGCCGGGGTCATGCAGGTTCGTCGGTTCGGTCGTTCAGCCACGGGCGTTCAGTTTGGGCACAACAGGTTTAGGCCCTGCGTAATGGATATGCAGTATGTTATGTTTGTGTGTTCCATGCTCTCTGAGCTGTGTTCTGTGGTGGGTGCATGGTACTCTGGTGGTATATTAGCCACGCTGGAACTCACGGACCTGTTTTTTTTCTGTTTCTGTTTTTTTTTCTTTCAGTCGAGAGCCAAGCAGCTATACAGCGCTGGATACAAAACACTGTCTCACCTCGCTAACGCCGACCCAAACGTTCTCGTCAAGACTGTGGAGAATCTCTACAAGAAACAAGCCAATCAGATAGTGGCATCTGCAAAGGTTGTTTGAGTTATTACCATTACTCCATGTACGAGTAAGATCATGTCCCGATATCGAGTCTTTCCTGGCATTTATAGGTGGAACTTGCTGACTGGGTTTCTGTGGTGTGTGTGTTCTAGATGCTGCTAAATGAGAAAGCTGAAGCACTCAAGGAAGAGGTGGATGACCTTCTAATGATGCCTCTTGACCTTCCCTCCCTGTAAAAAGATTTGTTCATGTGTATTTATAACGGATTTAACGTTTTATTTTGCCCTGCTGTTATAATTTATAGTTTATCGGAGTGCTGTGTCTAATTAAAGGGTGAACAAAAATCAAGTAGCCTGTCATGTTTTGTTTCAGAGAAGTAGTGACAACTACACGCAAAAATTAGGTTTCAGGGAGTGTCTTAATTTAGTCAACAGGGCCTTAAGGATGTCATAAAACTTGCAATTTCCTGTTGAAAAAAAGAATCCAGTTTGTACACCGTACAAAATCACTTTCACAGTCACACACCACCATTGCATCCTCCCTCCCTTTGTAGCACAGTTAATTTTTGAATAAATTAACATTCTGGACAAATTATTTTAAGAAAATGTTTTTTGGGGCAAGATAGTTTTGGATATTTTTGCAAACTTTATTGAAAAGGTAAAGGGTGTGGAAATAATGTTTTGAAATAGTACGGGTAGTTTTAACCCGGTCCCTAACGCGACACTGCAAACTTGTGGGACGAATGTCGAGAATGAAACCAACTTCACTTTGCTCTTGAACTGAACTTCGGCTACCCCGGTGATGGATGCGCCAAACGCCAACCTGATATAACTTTTTAGCAAAGTAGCCTTGCTAAGGCAATCATGAGATCTGTTTTTACAATAATTACCTTTGTGGTGACAGCCCTGTGTCATGGATGTTTTGTTGGGGGGTTTAGCGAGTTTGTAAAGGAAGAGACGGAGTTTGTGTCCCTGGGTCTAAAGGTGGATTTTTCTCGTGTGTTGAAAAGGGTTAACAAGCGCTTTTTGTCGGTGTCAATAGATGCAAGTCTTGTCGCAGAAGAAAAGTTCATGTACCTTTTAGGGTAAGTAATCAATTTCAGTTGACGTTTGAATTGAGATGCACAATAGTGAAAAGTAGTTGAATATGCCTAAATAATTCCGCATATATATCAAATCAAAAAACAAGAACATGTCACTCTACTTTGATAATCTACAAGCCTTTCACCCCACTAGATCCCCAAAACTAAGAACATTGGCTAAATCATTAAGCCCGGCATTTTTGAGATTTGGAGGGACAAAACAAGACTTTATGATCTTCAACCCAACGAGTACACATCACGTTCATCACCCAAACTCCCCCTTTCAGAAAGGTAATCACCTCAAATGGTTATCTACACTATGAGTCGGGTTGGCAACACTCGGTCTTGTGATTCGACGGATACGTAGATGGTAAAGATGACGATAGACTTGTGATCTGCGGTCACTACAGTTCTTCATTGGGAATTCCTGTTTTGTATCCATGATACATTTGTTTTATTCACAACAGCGTGATTCTTGATGATAGCTACAATGTAGTTACAAAAGGCAGCTATTGCGTGTTGGATGTGTAGAACTCCCTTGTAGAATACTGTGCCCTTCACTAAATGCTTACCTACAGAACTGATTAAGACCACATTTATTCCCCATTTGATGTCCTCTTTTAAGGTGACCTCTGTGAGCGACTGGAGCTGCCCCCCTTATTAGAAGAGAAACTGAAGCAAGAATGGGCACAACAGGAAGTGCTACTCCAGACAGAGAAGTTACACAGGAAGTACCACAGGGTGAAGTTCACAGGTAAAACCCCTAAAACTGTGTAGCCTGTCTGTCATCACCTCACGATCAACCCTGTCTTATCTCTGGTCTTGTATTTGACCGGCATTGATATCGGATGTCCTTTTCCTCTCTGTTCAGAGTACGCTGTGGATCTGCTGTTCTCCTTCACAAACTGTTCAGGATTAGACCTCATCTTTGGGCTCAATGCTTTGCTCAGGACAGCTGGGAACTCCTGGGACAGTAGCAATGCAAAGAGCCTGCTCCAGTTCTGTGAATCCCGACAGTACCCCATGGCCTGGGAACTGGGGAACGGTGAGGATCACAATCAGAATCTCTGGCGCTCGACTTTTCGACATTCTGGATTTTTCTCCCAGCTGGAGACCAGTTATTCAGGTTTACTCAGAACAATGTCTGAATTTAGCTGCGCACTTCCCATTTCATTGCATTCAGTGCATGATGATGGATTTATAACTGAATAAATGGTAACACTTAGGGTACAGAAGTAGAATAATGGTCTGGTGAAAGGTTTCGAACATGTTCCTGAATATGTTGGTGACATGCTGTGCCTCTACAGAACCCAACAGCTATGAGAAGAAGGCAGGCATCCGGTTGGATGGGTACCAGCTGGGCCAGGACTTCCTCAAGCTCCGGGAGATTCTGCGCGAATCCAAACTGTACCACAACACTGGGCTGTACGGGCCAGACATCAGCCAGCCCCGCGACCACCGCAGAGACCTGCTGGAGGGGTGAGAGGTCAAGGCCTAATGGGGATTTTGATTGGACTAGAGAAGCGGACAGGACTGTCTCAGAGCAAACACTATTCTGCTGGATGAGAAGCATCTGCTGGTTATAAACATCACCGGTGACTATAAGACTAGGAAACGTTAAAAGCAAGCAATTGAATTAAGTGAGGATCATATAATTCAATTAGGGACATGTGATCTGCTGCATACCTATCATTACTTGAGGGTATCCTGGTCCTCTGAGTCTCAGCTCTCGAACAAGAGACCATGAGTTTCTGGTTGAATTACATTGGGGAAGGATTGGCATAGTCTCACAGTTCATTATTCCTTCGTCCGTCATGTCTAAAGACAAAGAATAACAGAGAATTGTTAGTCACAGGAACTCTTGTATCTCCCATAACAAAATCAAAATGTCCTCCTCATCAGGTTCAAATCACCAAATCACGTCCTTGTCTGCTACAAGGAGACCTTACAGGAAATAAAGATACTTAAACATGCGAAATACCTGTAAATGAAGCCACAACTATATTCCCTTTCTTCCATTTACTCCTGACAGGTTTTTGGAGAGTGGGGCTGAGGCGATTGATGCGTGCACCTGGCACCAGTAAGTTGAACTTTCCCTTAGGACCTGCATAGCATAAGCAGCTGTCACATGCTGCTTGGGGAACAGTACACACTCAGTAAACACACTCAGGTGTTAGTTAATGGCTGTTTCTCTGAGGCTTTCTCACGTGGGTTTGGTAAACAGACAAAGAGGAACTTGGCACATCTGCTAGCCACAAACTGCTGTAGAGTACGTGAATGCATTTTGAAAGGGAGAGGGAACAGCTCTTTACATGTTTCAAAGATCAGTGCGTTCCTTTACGAGGCATGTGATCTATGGAAACGTCTGAATGTTGAACGGGCGTGTGAACTTGCAAAACCTGATTTTGGATTGTGCCGTCTTTTTTTTCTTCTCTTCGTCCAGTTACTATGTAAATGGGCGCGACACATCTTTAGAGGATTTCCTGGATCCTCAAGTTCTCGACACGTTAGCCTGGAAAACCAAAGAAGTACTGGAGGTAACAATGACTTGGATCCTCCTACTTCACAGAATAAGGTTTAAGACTTGAACGTAATTGGTTACTTGTATCTTTCTACAGACCGTTGACCTGGTGTCTCCAGGCAAGAAGGTGTGGCTTGGAGAGACCAGCTCCGCCTATGGGGGCGGGGCGGTGGGACTGTCCGACACGTTCGTGGCTGGTTTCATGTGAGTATACTCTGTAATCGTTGACACGTGGTTTTGTTTCCTTACAGAGCTGAGGGTACAGCTTTTCTGTAAATGGCAGATGTTTTTGGGCCCTGGCTGCTGGTGTTTAAGATCAAATCTAAATTCATGCTAATTTTGAGCCCACGTAGGTTTTTATCAGATCTTAGTTTATTTACCTTATTTCATAACTTAATTATCAGTCAAACATGTAAATACTGTGGCTGGTCATGCTTGTCTTGCTTTCGACAGGTGGCTGGACAAACTGGGGCTTGGGGCAAAACTAGGATTGGATGTTGTCATCAGGCAGGTTTTGATTGGCTCTGGGACCTACCATCTGGTGGATGACAACTTAGATCCTCTACCAGTAAGAATTTGTTTTGTTCCAAGCCTTTCCTAGAATGCGCCGGTTTTACATGTCACTTTGTTGTCTGTGATAATAGTTTCTCTTCCTGGAATGTTTTCTCTGTTTTTACTTCTGCTCTTGTTTTAGTTCCTTAAATAACGTTTGTATTTTAATGACATAGAATCTCCTCCCATCTGACTTTGGCAGGACTACTGGCTGTCAGTACTGTATAAGAGGCTTGTTGGACCAGAGGTTCTGAGCATAGAAGCCTTCTCAATAATCGGCCAGAACAAAAGAGTCCGGGTCTACCTGCACTGCACTAACAAGAATAGGTATTCCACAACCCAACTCGTTACTGTATGTGCAACAATCAAACTTTCCCATTGTCCTGTGTATTGTGTATGTTAACAGAAGCATCGTTTTATTCCCAGACCTCGGATGTGTTTTAGATGGTTCCCAACCAAAAGTCCTAACCCTAATCTCACTCTCTCGTCTGCAGCACAAGCTACAAGAGTGGAGCAGTCACACTGATTGCTATGAACCTCAGTAAGAGTCCGTCCAGGATTGCAGTTCCTGCTCAGGCCTCTAACAGCACTGCTGAGGCCTTCATTCTGCAGTCAGACCAGCCTGGAGAGGAGGGGCTCTACTCCAGGTAACACTGCCATCCGTGTACTAACCACTATTTCATGTATGGGATAGGTATAGCTTAGCTGCAGATTTGTCTGCAGATCTAGAGCTCACAGGTTTGAATCTCCCCCTGTATCTCGCTCTTATTCTATCATGTAATAATACAGCGTCATTATGGTATGGATGAGAAGAGAATTGATATACGCATGCTGTTCTTTAGGTCTGTGAGACTCAACGGAGAACTGCTGAAGATGATAGACGACCGGACTCTCCCAGAGCTGAAGGGAACTAAGCTTCCACCGGGAGAACATTTCCATCTTCCTGGATTCTCCTTGGCCTTCTACATCCTTCAGGAGGCGAAGGCCCCGGTGTGTCAGTGATTCACAAAGGGGGACATCGACCCACAGCTGACACTGTCTACACTATCTAATGGATTGTTGCACTAAAAATATCTGCTGTACACAAGTTTGCTGAAGGCCACCAAATATGGTGAAAGAGTTGACAATGACTCAACAAACAAACGTATCACACATTTGTCATGTGTGAAGAGAATAGACTTGAATCCTTTAAATACTTTTGTATTGTTTAAAAATTCTTCATAGTGTAACCATCTGTTGGGTGCTACTGGGATTACATTATATATACACCAAGATATTATATCTAGTTGTGAAAACTATGCAGGGTGAGTCCACAATACTGTTTCATTGGTTTTCTATCTGTCCTGTTGATGATTTAACATTCATCCTCAAATATCTATGCTGAGAAGTGCAATATTTCTATTTAAACACTGGGGAGAAAAATACTGTTGAAATCTTCGTTCATAACTTTGTACAAAACATGTTTGGTGGAGAAAAAAGAATAATGTAAAGAATTCAAATGTTGTTTCCTTTACCTTATATTTATTATTGTTTTAGCCAGTAATTCAGTAAAAGCAAGAATAGATTTTTCATCTGTCATACAAAAAGCCATTACATTCTAGAACCTTAGTAAGGATGTTGACTGTACCAGCAACTCTGATAACGATTTGGTATTTAGAGTCCCTTCACTCTTCCTGTTCCTCTCCGTGTGTGATGATGTAACAGAGAGATTTGTAGTCCAAGTTTCCTTCTGCATCAATGGTGGATGACTGAAACATCTGTTTTACCTGAAATTAATCAGATGACAATTGTCAGGATATTCACACAAGTTTGCATATTCAGTATGAGTAGTATATTGATTTTTGGGGTACCTCTTCAGCAGTAAACTTGTCGGCTTGTGTCATCAGTAGACGCTGTAGTCTGAGGGAAAACATAATATTTAACTGATTAGTTATATTTTCACACAACAATTCTCTCAGGTAACCGTCAAATGTTTGGATGAGTCACTGAAATCCACACTGGGCATCATTCACCCTATGCTAGACGTGAATTGAAATGAATTTGATAAAAACGTACTCATCTTTGTGAACAAAACCCTTGGCGTCGGGATCAAACATTTTGAAGGCGTTTGTGATGGTGTCTTCTGGATCTGTGCCTACATCCCCATATAGTTCAGAGTTAACACATTGTAGATACACTCTGGACGGGACACGATAACACCACTCTCGTCTGCAGCCTTACCATGCAGCTTCTCTCCAAACAGGTTGAGGAACATGGTAAAGTTGATGGGGCCACTGGCTTCTTTCAGCATATCTTCCAGCTCATTGTCCTTGACATTCAATTTACCTGAGGGACAGAAGTTAGTTATTTTTATGGTCAATAAAAAGGCCTGCTGTTGGGGCAGAATGCATGCAGCATACTAAAACGTGTCCTAACGTCATGGTTTCATTTCCACAAGGATATACAAACCGAGAGATGCATAGGTGTCCTTTAGGTCTTCTTTATCAATGAATCCATCCCTGTTCTGGTCAATAAGTGTGAATGCCTTCCCCAAGAAAGAGGAATTTAAATTATTATTTGTAACCAATCTGATTTTTTTGATACATTTGGTTACATTGTAGTGCAACTGTCATTTTCACAACCAAAAAAAGTTGTACCTAAAATAACACGATTGTACTAGAATAAAAACCGGCCTTACCTCCTTGAACTCCTGGATCTGTGTCTGCTCGAACATGGAGAAGACATTAGACGAGGCTCTCTGGGCCCTCTTGGCACCTCCCTCCTTCTTCTTTGTCTTTCTACTGGCCTGAACGAATATACGATATATTTACTTAGTTTTTCACTAGTTCAGTTATTCCATAGATTGTAAGGCGACCACAATCAAGATACTGGAGCTTTGCAGTCGAATTTAAGTTATGAAGTACACTGTTATGAAGTAAGTTATGAAGTACACTGAACCCTTTAGTTAATCAAATAATATTCTGTGTAAAAATGGTACCGTGTAGCTAAAAAGATGTCTGAATGCCATGTCCTTACCATGTCTCTCAGTCTGGTGCTCCTGCTGCAGTGAGTGTGCCTAATGGTTCGGTAGGAGACGGCTTAAATACAGCAGCTGTCAGAACTAGGAGGGTCAATGATGACGGCAGGTGTGGAAAAGGGTCCAGAGGGGACCATGCTAGTCCGATGGGGACCACAGCCAGGCAAAGGTTCTCCATACATGGACAAGTTATCAGGCAAGGCCTGGTCTCTCGTGAGGCCTCCCAACTGCTGTTGAACCTCTCCCAACCTAAGTGTTTCTATTTATTCCACGTTGAAGAAAGAAATCTACTCATGAGTGCTGTTTTTTTTAAAAGTTTTTTATTTTTAAATGAACCTTCTTCTTTTGGTTTGTCTGAAATCTGATGGCTACTAGTTTTATGCAGATAGGAACGAGCCGAAAGACTTATTATCACTGACATTTTGTTGTCCGTATCGTCTTTAAATTTGATCATAAATAGGTTACAAACCTAATACAGTACAGAGTGGCCTGTCATTCCAACTAGTGTCTTGAGTCTCCTGGCACTAGACCTTATCTCACAGGATACAGATTTACGGTTTCAGGTTTAGGATTTGCCCTGAAAAAGATTGTTTTGAATAAATAAACCCAATAAACCTAAATTCTGAGGAAAATTATAGCTACCATGCGATTCTTGTGTTTTGTATGTTTGAACGTATCCATTCATTGTAGATATGTGGGAGGTAGGATTAATATTTGATGTTTGAATGTAGAGAAGGCCGTTCTATTTATGACCACATGGTTGTGCTGTACCCACACTGTTCTATTTTCATAAGGTTCACTCTTAGTTTCAGTGCATTATGAATATTTTGTTCATTATTGCATAAAACACATATACAGGCCATACTGTACACTGATTCTTTCCCAAAAGGTCGATGCATTTACTTGCTTTGTGACAAGGTAGTTATGTGTAAGTGCTGTATGCACATCCCACACAGTGAGATATGCATATTGGATGTTTGAAAGGAATATCAAACCTGGAAAAGCACTGTTAAAACCCACTCCCTCGTTTGCATAATAATAATTGGCCACCTTTAGAGATACACAACACAATGATGTGATTATTTAAATTTTATGAAGTGCAATCTTCAAGTGGGGCCTATTTAAAGCAATACTGTATATGTTAACTACACTATCAATTGCAAAGGTCCATTGATAGTAGGGGAGGTAGACTGCAATTTTGAAAATATTTGTGAACAAGGTAGAACTGAGAATTTACAGCAAGGTTCATTCCTCAAAGACTGCATTACCCATAGTCCTGTGTGTTGGACAGGTACAGCCATGTTGTAGGAAATCCGCTTGTGCTGGATTACTGTAATCCGACAGAGTCTGGACGACACATCGGATCACGACAAAAACCAAAACCCAGAGGCCTGGACCAGATGTACCTCGTCCGAGAAAAAACAGATGAATTTAAGACATGTTCTGACGAACGATTGGAATATCTGATGATATTGATTGACAGCGCGCGCTTGGAGATCGTTTCCTGAAGTGTTCGATTCATCTGACAGAAATTGACAGCAGCTGGGCATCACCGCATCGTAGGACAGGGAGGGCATTAAAAAGCTTATTTAGTGGTTTAAGAGATCTTCCCCTTTCCCTTCCCCCTACAGGTTTACATTCGTACCTAGTTTAACGTTAGCTCCACTACCCTAGTCTGGTCGCCCTGTCGAAGGAGTGGAACACTGCTGATCCAGAGGTGCTAAACAGAGCTAGCTAGCACAGCTAGCTCATTTTAGCTAGCTAGCTAGCTACGCGGAGGAATTCGAACCTTTAGCTAGGCTGCTAGCCATTTCCCGACGCAGAGATAAGAAGAAGGATGTCGGGGAAAGACCAAAATAAACTTTCAACCATCGACCGGCCGATCAAAGGTATAAATGCATTATTCTAAATGGAAATGAACAAGTGGTCACAGGAAGTTGCATGTAGCTCGCTACGGCTAGCTATCTAGCTAACATTATAGCAAGCGGACAGGTTTGACGGGTAGCTAGTTTTCTCGCTGTTGACTAGCTGTTAGCCACAAAGATGCAAATATGAATGCAGCTCATTCACTGCATGTCCAATTCAATGCACTTATTTAGTTATTAACATTTTGCAAAAATAATCTCGCTAGATAGTTTGCTTGAAAATCATTGCATCCATTGCAAAGCACAATGTGATAACAAGCAAGTTGCTGCATGCATACTTGATAGAAATACAGAATCTAGCCGGTAGAAATCCAACAGTATCTATGTCCCTTCGAGGATGACCAACAATTTATCAAATTTAAACTACGGGGCAGCAATTTCTAGGTCCTGTCTCCTGCCTACCAAAATACACAATTCTGCAAGTTACAGTATTGTGTTTTCTGGATGCTCGAAGTTGAGATTTTCTTATTAAACATTACTTCACTGGTTATGCATTAGTTGTAATTGGGATTTAGTTCTTCAGCAATGCAGTCGTTGAATAAATACTTGTGTTTGGTGAGAGAACTGTTCCATCTATACTGATGTGCAAGGAGGAGATGAATTGTGTTGTCTGCCTGGCAGATTCATTTCCTTGATTAACAAGGTCTCCGTGTCGGTTTCTGCCTGTCTGTAACTGGTCGTGTATGATAGGCTCAGTGGGTTTGGAAGGCTTAGAAGTGTAAAGCTGCAGGAGAGAGCATGAGGTCATTAAACCTGCCTCCCTCTTTTGAGCTGCAGCCACTGCCTTGCAAGACACGGCACTAACACTTTGAGTACCCTGGCTCGCCTCCACGCTCACACAATCACAGCACCATTGCCTCAATCAATCACTCACTCTCGTTATTTGTCCACGAGTTTAGTCTTGCATCCTCTGTGGAAATGGCTGTCAGATCTGAGGGGCTGAGAGCCAGGGTTTATATTTTGACCTTTTGGCTTAGTTACCGATGGTAACAGGATCCACCCAGCCATTGGCATCACCCAGCCTGTGTAATGATTCTGTCCTCATTCATGATTGATGGACTTGGGGCCTTTGATGGCACTGTCCTGGCTCCTGTGATGGAGCTCTGCCGTGGGGCCTGTCTCTGATTCTTGTCTGGGGTTGGGTCCTGTGATGGAGCTCTGTCGTAGGGGCCTGTCTCTGATTCTTGTCTGGGGTTGGGTCCTGTGATGGAGCTCTGTCGTAGGGGCCTGTCTCTGATTCTTGTCTGGGGTTGGCTCCTGTGATGGAGCTCTGTCGTAGGGGCCTGTCTCTGATTCTTGTCTGGGGTTGGGTCCTGTGATGGAGCTCTGTCGTAGGGGCCTGTCTCTGATTCTTGTCTGGGGTTGGGTCCTGTGATGGAGCTCTGCCGTAGGGGCCTGTCTCTGATTCTTGTCTGGGGTTGGGTCCTGTGATGCAACACCACCATGGGTTCCATTCATCCACAGATGCACCTGTCAGCTATAGTAATCAGCAGCTACATTGTTAGTCTGAGATTTGTCTCACTAAGAGCCTTGCTTGTGGCAGTTATACCTCCAGTTGTAGATAAACCAGTTCAAGGACTCTGACTTGATGCTGAATCTGTGTGACCTGGTTTGGTTTGAGTTTTTTTTTACGCTAACTAGATCACTGGGCCAATAGTTTGTGGGCATGTGTGCTTGCTAGAGTGTGTGCATGCTACAGTGAGTATGTGTGTGCGCGGTCTGCCTTTGGCAATTGGTTCAAACACGTCCAGAGGAGAGTCAAGAGATATGACTGGTTGAGGTGTGTATACGTGTGTGAAGAAAAACATGGTACCACCCTGGTGTGTGAGTGTGTGTGTGTGTAACAGCTGCTTCATTTGCCAGTCAAATCGCCCTGTTCGGGGTAGTTCCCTACCAGTCCTCCATGCAAATATTTTCTCTTCTCGCTCTCGGCGGCCACCCAACTCAACTTGAAGCAGCAGTACCCAACTGGAGCAGGCTCAGACACTGCCAGCCTGTGCCAGGCATGCTGCCCGAGTCAGATAAACAACTTGGGAGACGCATGCACATTCTTAAGATGGAGGCCCATCATATCCTCCTGTGACAGGATCGCTCTCCCTGGCCATTGAACTGTGTGTGTGTGTGTGTGTGTGGGGGGGGGGGGGTCCAGTCTTGTCTCTACAGGGAAGCTGTGGCCTAAAACGGCACAGCCGCAGGGTTGACTGTAGAGATAGTTTGGTTTATGCGGCACCCCGAGGCTGGATATCCACATGAATAGCAAAGTAGATCTTGTATTAATCCGGTTAAGTGTTTAAAAAAAAAAAAAAAAAACGGGTCAAAGAACCAGGCGACGGTGTGTGTCTGTGTGTGTTTTGATTTGTGTGTGTGTGTGCGTTCGCTCCGTAGCCGTGCCGTACCCCCCCGGCACGCGCCTCACTGTCCGAGACCTCTACGTCGATGGGCGGCCCAGCGTGGAGCTGCTGAAGGGCCACCTGGTGAAGGAAGGGCGCCTGGAGGAGGAGGCGGCCCTGCGCATCATCAACGACGGGGCCAACATCCTCCGGCAGGAGAAGTGCATGCTGGAGGTGGAGGCGCCCATCACAGGTAGGAGAAGAAAAAGCCCCTCTCCTCTCCATTCTCCTCCTCCTCCCTTCCCCCCTCTCTGTGAGATCCTCCTGTCAGGGACTGGATGTGCATACCGTGTAATGCTACTGTGTGTGTGTGTGTGTTTGTAGTATGTGGAGATGTCCATGGGCAGTTCTTTGACCTGATGAAGCTGTTTGAGGTTGGAGGTTCCCCCAGCAGTACCCGCTACCTGTTCCTGGGAGACTATGTAGACCGAGGGTACTTCAGCATCGAGGTATGCGTGTGCGAGCGCGTGCGTGTGTGTTTCTGCATCTGCTCTTTCATCTGACATTTAGAGTCATGGCCTGTTACCCGGCCTAGAGTCTCAGGGCTTAGGAGCGCATCTTTAAATAGACAAAGGGGGGGTTTGTGGGTGAGGGGGTAGCACACATATACACAAACGTACACTCTATATATTCCTGGACCCCCCCACACACACTCACACCCACCCACTCACTCACTCACTCACTCACACACTCACACACCCACTCACACGCAGACTAGCAGCACACATACTGTCCAGCCTGTGATGTCGTGTGCCTCTGGGCTTTGCGTCCCACTTTTCGAAACAATCTGGGGAACGAGCCGATCTTAGCCAGTCAGAACGAGTCGATCTTAGCCAGTCAGAACGAGTCGAGCTCGGCTTCGGCTTTTAAAAAAAATAATTATTGGCCACAATCGTTCCTCCTCATTAAAAATAGTTCCCCCCTGTTGGCATAACGGCACAGCGATTCGATACGACTGCATAGCCAGAGCTCCACTCGCCGTGTTATTTCACCAACCACTGCTCCGAGTGCATTAGGAACGTGGCAGGTGACATAACAGTTGGCATACTTGTCTTTAAATGGAGTATAAGGTGCCTCTCAACCCGGTCAGGGGTTACTGTCAACCCTCTGTTCTATGCTGCTAATGGGCACCCCTTCCTTCCCTGCCTCCCTCCCGCCCGCCTCTCTCCAGTGCGTGCTGTACCTGTGGACTCTGAAGATCAACCACCCCACCACTCTCTTCCTGCTCCGAGGCAACCACGAGTGCCGACATCTCACAGAGTACTTCACCTTCAAACAAGAGTGTGAGTGTTCCTTATCGCCCGTGCGGTTCACCTTCAGCCAGAGGTCTTCCACAAGGCCGGCCCCAGACTCCCCTGCCAATTGCGGCTCCTCTCGGCTCTGCTCGAACCCGCCTCTCGCGAGCACTGTGCAGGGACATGTTTTGCTTCCATTTATCCGAAACTGTGTGTGTGTGTGTGTTGTCTTTGTGTCCTACAGGTAAAATAAAGTACTCAGAGCGTGTGTATGATGCTTGTATGGAAGCGTTTGACTGCCTGCCCCTGGCTGCGCTCCTTAACCAGCAGTTCCTGTGCGTGCACGGAGGCCTGAGCCCTGAAATCACCTGCCTGGACGACATCCGCAAGGTGACCCTCCCCCTCCTAACTCCTAACCCAGGCCGAGCTCCTTAACAAGGGGCTTCTTTATGAGGCTCAGTAACCCTGGGGGGAAAAAAACCGGTGTGGTTTAGCTCCTAGCTTGTTTTTTTAGTTTTTAATACCCCGGTGTTTGGCACAGCTGGACCGGTTTAAGGAGCCTCCGGCGTTCGGGCCCATGTGCGACCTGCTGTGGTCGGACCCGGGGGAGGACTACGGCTCGGAGAAGACCCAGGAGCACTTCTGCCACAACAGCGTGCGGGGCTGCTCCTACTTCTACAGGTACGCCCCCCTCCCAAACCGCCCACCGGCTCCCCATACCCATTCACTGCAGTCTCGATCTCCCCCCCATCACCCACTCAACCCCGAACCAGATCTCTCTCTCTCTCGCTCTCTGACCTTCCCTCTCCTCCAGCACCTTCCCGCCGCGGTAAATTCCGGTGTTTGTGTGACCATACATGGCGAAACGAACCCGATTCTGATTCTCCAATCCCTCCCCTCTCTCCCAGTTACCCAGCAGTATGTGACTTCCTGATGAACAACAACCTGTTGTCGGTAATACGAGCACACGAAGCCCAGGACGCGGGGTGAGTAACGCCAGGCCTCCGCCCCGCTCTCGGCACGGCGTCTCCGGGCCACCGTGTCGACCCGCCGGGGGGTTTGGGGTTTTTGAGGTCCACGGCAGTGCTTCCCCCCCCCCCCCCCCCCCCGCCTCCCTGTCCTGCATGTTCTAGATGTTTCCCTGCTCCAACACACCTGATTCAAGTTGATGGGTCGTTGTCTGGCTCAGCAGAAGCGTCCTGCTGCAAGGTCAGCTGATCTGGAAGCCAGACGTCCTCTCCGGTCACGCTAACCGGCACGTTCCCTCTGCCAGGTATCGAATGTACAGGAAAAGCCAGACGACAGGCTTCCCGTCCTTAATCACCATCTTCTCAGCTCCAAACTACCTTGATGTATACAATAACAAAGGTAAGGGGAGCCATGGCAACAGCCAACGGGAACCATGGCAACACTTAGGAGAAGATCTGCTCGCGGCCAGGGGTATATGAATTATTATGAGGGTTAATTTGTGTGCGCGCGCGAGCGTGTTTTGTTCTTTAGCGGCCGTGCTGAAGTACGAGAACAACGTGATGAACATCCGCCAGTTTAACTGTTCCCCTCATCCCTACTGGCTGCCCAACTTCATGGACGTCTTCACCTGGTCCCTGCCTTTCGTGGGAGAGAAAGGTGGGCGCTAACTGGAGGGTGTGTGTGTGTGTACGCGCGTGTGTGTGTGTGCGTGGGTGGGTGGGGGAGCGAGTAGGCTGGTTCGCTGGACCGTGTTGTCACGGTGTGGGCGGACTGCGCACGACCGTCGATCGTAGTAACCGTGTGGTGAAACGGAATGCGGGGGGGGGGGGGGAGGGGTATGTTTTGGAAGGTGTGTGTTAACCATATGAGTGTGTGTGCGTGTGTGTTTGCGCGTTCCCACAGTGACTGAGATGCTGGTTAACGTGCTGAACATCTGCTCCGACGATGAGCTCATGTCGGAGGGAGACGACACGTGTGAGGGTAAGACACCCTCTCGCTCACTGACTCACTCGCTCACACGCTCACTCACTCACTCTCTCACACACGCACGCAGTGAGGAACTTGAACATTTTGAGGAAGCCAACTTGTTATTTCGACAGTGGCCCCAGCACTGGCCTATTTCATCACCCGTCGCGTTAGAAAATAGACACGAAACACGAAAGTAGGCCCCGAGTTCTGGTGGAGTTGGACTGTGTCACCTCCTCCCCACTGATGACAAGTGAAATCTGACTCCCCACTTCCCCTACTGCCTGCACTGGTACCAGGGGCAGTGGCCCATCGATAGGACCCCCATCGTGGCTCTGCCTCAAGCCCAGCACAGCCCTCTCCCTGGGGACGGGCCAACCCAAAGGCTGCCTCCACCCCCTGGGTCACACACTTACACTGATGTCCCTCGACAGCATAGAGATAGATATATATATTTTTTTTTTACTACAGATTTGAATCGACTTCCTTCTCCCTATTGACGATGGCTATTCTAGGGGGGGGGTGGGGGAGGGGGGGGGGGGGGTTGGGGATGATGTCGCGGAGGGCTAGCGATGCTCTCTGCTGTTGTTGCAGAGGGCGGCTTCGGATGAGGTTCTCAGGAGCATCCCTTTAATGCTGCCAGGTTACCATGGTATCACTCCGACAAAGCTCTCGTCAACGCAAACCACTTCGCTGAACCGTGTGGGCGTGTGTCAACTGAACCGTGTGGGTGTGTGATAGCGAAGGGCAGCACCGGCCTTTAATGGTCCTCTAACCCTGCAATGTTCTCTCTCTCTCTCTCGCGCTCCCCATTTCCTCCTCTCTCTCTCTCTGTCTCTCTCTCTCTCTCTCTCCCCATTTCCTCCTATCTCCCTCTCCCCATTTCCTCCTCTCTCTCACTCACTCTCTCTCCCCATTTCCTCCTATCTCCCTCTCCCCATTTCCTCCTCTCTCTCACTCACTCTCTCTCCCCATTTCCTCCTATCTCCCTCTCCCCATTTCCTCCTCTCTCTCTCACTCACTCACTCACTCACTCTCTCTCTCTCCCCCCATTTCCTCCTATCTCCCCCTCTCCCCATTTCCTCCTCTCTCTCTCTCTCTCTCTCACTCACTCTCCCCATTTCCTCCCCTCTTTGTCTCTCTCTCCCTGTCACTCAGGTGGAACTCCTGCCGTCAGGAAGGAGGTGATCAGGAATAAGATCCGAGCTATTGGGAAGATGGCCCGTGTCTTCTCTGTGCTCAGGTGTGTGTGTGTATTTTGCGCATGCATCCAATATCCTGTGTGTGTGCGCAAGAGAGCCCGGTGCAGTCAGTAACGCTTGTAACTCTTGCGTAGCACTACCTTCCATTGACTGTGTGTATGTGTGTGTGTGTGTGTGTGTGTGTGTGTGTTTCCAGAGAGGAGAATGAGAGCGTGCTGCAACTGAAAGGCCTTACCCCGACCGGGACGCTGCCTATGGGAGTCCTGTCCGGAGGCCGGCAAACGCTGCAGAGCGGTAAGTCACTTGTCCCCACGCGCGCAACACAGACCACCCTACCATATACGTACTAACACTAACCCACACTAACCCTAACCCTCCTTCTGCCTGCACCCACTCTCTGGACAGACTAACCCAGTGCATTCTCTGAAGGGATTCTCCTTGTCGACCCCCCACCCCCCCACCCCTCTCTCATAGAACCTTCAAGAAACACACTACCCTAGAGCCCCCTCCCCCTCACACACTTCCTAGAACACTCCTCAGAGACCCCCCCCCCCCCCCCCCCCCCATGTTCCCCTCTTACAGAACACTGCCCTGTTTTGAAGCTTGTCCCATGTAGGTTGTTCCCTCCGGATAAAACCCATGTCCCGTTTGAACACACGTGCCCCATTCTAGAACTTCCCTGTAGAACACGTTTAGATTCGCACCGCATCAAACACCTACTAGTGCACTCTTTTGACCCCCCACCAAACCCCCCACCTCCCCTGCACTAACCTGTCTGTCCAATGACTACCCTGTTGGGGGTGGGGGGTGGGGGTGGGTTGTATGATTTTGGTACTAAATGATAACGTGACTGACAGATTGCATTGTTAACGTGACTGACCCGATTGCATTTATAACGGTACCACTCTCTCTCCGTTGGTTTTGGGCATGGCAATTCTACTCACGCTTACACAGCCACCGTAGAGGCAGAAGAGGCACGAGGTACGCAAAAAAAAAACATCTCTCTCTCTCTCAAAGCTCTCTATCTCTCTCTCTCTCTCAGAGCTTTCTCTATATCTCTCGCTCTCTCTCTCCATCTTTCTCGTTCTCTCCCTCTCCTTTCTCTCTTGCTCTTTCATTCTCTCTCTCTCTCTCTCTCTCTCTCTCTCTCTCTCTGTCCATCTCTTTTTTCCCCCCCCTCTGTCTCTCCTAAGTATTCTGTTGTTGACAAGTGGATCATGTCTCTCTCTCTCTCTCTGTGTTTACTCAACACTTTCAACCAGTGTGTGATGTCAGTCGCCAGTGTCAACTCTGGTAGACAATGAGAGCCAAATACATACTGTACTGGCCTCACTCTCTGCAGAGCGTCCAGAGCTATGTCTCTTCAGAGTGTTTTTGCCAGGTTAGATCAGGGGCTTTTCTCTGTCTCACTCTCTGTGATCCTTTGTCTCCACGCTGCCTTGGCCTTCGGTTCAAGTAAGTTGGCACCCTCTAACCTGCATCAGTCAGATATTCCAGCAGTCTAGTTACTTAGTTCATCCCCCCCCCCCGCTCCTCCTCACCCACTAGCATCTCTCTCTCTTTCTCGCACCCTCTTATTTTCTACTCCTTCATTTCCACAGTCGTGACCCCTCCTCCTCCTCTGCTCTCCTCTCTGTCCCTACTCTCCTCTACTCTAGCCCCCTGAACCTCCTTTGTAGAACTCTTCTCACACCTCGCCCTCTTCCTACCATCCTCAACCCCCTCTAGCCTCTGTCCACCCTCCTTACCCCCCCTCCCTCCCTCCCTCCCAATCACGTGTAGATCAGGTAAAATAACTTGCTCCATTTCTGTGCTGATACTGAACGATCTTTGTCTGTGTCTCTCTGTCTCTGTCTCTCTCTCTCTCTCTCTCTCTCTCTCTCTCTCTCTCGTGTGTGCAGCCATCCAAGGGTTCAACCCCCAGCATAAGATCCAGAGCTTCGAGGAGGCGAGGGGTCTGGACCGCATCAACGAGAGGATGCCCCCCCGTCGAGACAGCAAGCAGCAGGACAACGCCTCCCTCAACAACCTGCCGCCCGCCAGCGCCGGGCCCCCCGACAAGAACGGCACCAACGCACAGGCCTAGACACACGGGCCCCTCCCCTCTCTCTCCCCCCTCCCTCCCCACCCCCCCCCCCCTCCATCCTCCCCGCTCCCCGCTTGCCCTCGCTCTGCCTTTTTATCTTTCGCTCTCTGCTGCCCGCCGGCTCTGCTACCGCTCTCTGCCGCCCCCTGTATGCCAGTGCCTCCTCTCCCTCCTCCTTCCCTCCCTCCCTCCCTTCACGAGTTCTCCTCTTCTTATGGATCTTCCTTTCTCCAACCTCTCCTCTCTCTCTCTCCCCCCCCCCCATTCATTCCTTTTTTCCTTTCATCCTCCCCCTCTCTGTTCTTCACTGGCCTCTCGTCTCCCCTTCGGCAGTACGGGGGGGGGATTCGGTAGGACCGTCCAACTCTCATCATGCATATTTATTTCATCATCTATACAGAATCTAATGTCGTAGTTTAAGACCGAATCTGAACAAATGATACATGATGATAAAAAGTTGAGAAAAAAAAAAAAAAAGTTCAATCTGAAATGTACATTTTGATGTGGAATCGATGACGGTAATCACTGCCCTAATAAGCAAAGGCAACTCCATTTTGTAATTTTTTCAAGTTGATATTTGGGATTACTGACCATTTATCAGCTCCCCCGTCCTAGTATCTGTGCTTGGCAGAGGCAGCGGTGAGGCCGCAAGCTCATCTGAAGTACCTACTATGTGTGTGTGCCCACCCAGAAGGGCAAGCGAGAGCACTTGAATGAAAAAAAAAAATATTAAAAAATGAGACGAATCAATTGGAACCTCCATCGCATTAAATCCATCCTTTCTTAATGCCAACGATAGTGTAACTGCACTCAAAGACGGGAGCAAGTATTGACATTTATATATGTACATTTTTAAATGTTCCCTCTTTTCAATGTGACGTTTACTTTTATTTTATTTTTTGTTTTTATTTTTACAAAACCTAGAATTAGGCGTAATACCCTGAAGGGAAGGAGGGAGGAAGGGGGAGGCAGGAGGTGAGGCCGCGAGGTGAAGGGAAAGAATGTTGGAGGGGGAGGGGGTGTAAGGTGTGTTTGGACAGAGGACAGGTGGGAGGGGGTGAGGGCTTCGAAAGGGAAAGGAGGGAGAGACCAGGGTAGTCACAGTATAGTCGGGAAAGGGAAAGGAAGGGAAAATGTACTCACCCTCTCTGTTACAGGTGAAATCTGCTTATGCTTTAATGATACTGTTGGTGGTTTTTATGTTGGGGTGGTGACAAGGTGTGTTTGTTTCCGGTGTGACCATATGCGGATCAAGGAGGGAATGCGAAAGGTTGTTGTTTTGGGGGGAGTGGGGGGGGGGGGGGGGGGGGGGGGGGCGGGGCGGGAAGAATGGGGCCTTGTTCCTGAATTCTGTTCAAGTCTCAGAACATATCACAGAATGTACAGAAATTGTTTAATCAAGGTTTTCTTTATAGCTAAAGTTTAAAAAAAATTATAACTTTTTTTTTTTTTTTTTTTTGTCTAGTACTTGTATTGCGAGGCCTCTTTCATTTATGTAGATGTTTCACTCCATTCAATAAAAAACTGAAAAGAACTGCTCTTGTCACCTTGTTTTGAGTTGCCGGACGCTCTTCCACTCAAGGACGCCGAGCTCGCTCTGGCGCAGAGTGGCTGCCAGCAAGGAGCTCAAGTGCGAGTGGGAGGCATTCCATTGTGATGCCTGGCGCAGTGGGAGCGAGGGACGCCGAGAGACAGAGCTCCTCGCTTTTATGTTTCACCTATGTTGCCAGGCAACACAGTACCCCACACATTAGAATTTCAAGGCTGAACATGCAGGAGAGATTGCGCAAGGGGCCTCTTTTATTTATTTTATTTTTTTTCCTCCCTCTCCCCGCCCCGCCGTCATTTCAACCGAGAGCCGAGCTTCTTGGCACGTTTGACATTTCAAATGGACTGCGTTGCTCTGCAAAAGGTGCAGTGTAAAAGGACCAACGATGGCATGGTTGTCTTAAGTAGCCTTGTCTGCTGGATGACTAGTATAGATTAGATCTCTCCCTCCCTTCTGCCTTCCCTGGCCACTCTGCAACCCCCACGCTGTTGGCCTCTGGAGACGCTCGCCCACACTGCCAGAGCAGTATGTCCTCTTATCTGCTGCTGCATCCCAGCCTGCCAGTTCTGTCGTGCCTCAGCATGTTCTGTCTTGTAGCGTAGGCTTCGAAAGTGAACGTCTTCTACCCGCTTCTGTCGCCTGCCCGTATCCCTTTGGTGTAGGCCTACAACTTGTGTTGTTTTTACCGTGTTTACTGTAAATTGTATAGAGAAGACTTGTTTCTGTCCCGAACATCCAAGCCACCGGTTGAGCCACGAGCCCACATGGCGGCTAACCGTCGGAGGTTCCATTCATTGTCTAAATAGTCACATCACAGTGAGTGAGGCTAACAAATCGATCACTTGCTGGCCTACTGAAGAAAAACGGAGATTTAAATAATCGTAGAAGTATACCAACCGAGACACGTCAAGATGTTATTCATTCCTTTAATGTATTTCCCAAATACAGCGTATCATTGAAATAACTGACTGAGATGTGGAGACAAACGAGACAGCAGAACTATGGGGTGTGTGCAATGCCAGATGAGTGATGGGGAGTGGTGTGATGAGTGACAGAAACGGGACACTGCAAGGATTAGGAAGCCGACATTGTGGATGGCCAGAGTGCAGTTATATTGCCTACGCAGCCTCACTCATCTCTGATCCTCTCAGTTAAAAATGTGATCAGTGCTATTCACCACTGTGTAGGAGTGCCTAGGGCAACTAACAGGAGAAGTTATAACGCAGGGTTGGATGTTAGTCATTATAAATGTGTTAGTTGCAGTAAAAACCTCTTAACGAACAGTGTGTGGGACTAAGAAATACAATCATTTACAAATAAATATTTCCTCCAGTTAAGCACCAGTTTCCACCAGTTAACTCAACATCAAATAACATCTCACACAATAAATAAATGTACATAGTTAGGGAACTGCCATTCAAGTGAAAGATATTAATACACGAGACGATGTTAACCATGATTAGCTATCATTCAAGTAACATTAATACATGACAATCTGGAGGTCCTGATATCACTGAAACAGGGATGTGTGTTTAAAAACGTCAATGCTTCACGATCATGAGAATGAAATCAAAATGTCCAGCTTTTAAGGAGCAGTGGTGTCTAGGCATGTCCGAAACAGCTGTGTGTGCGTGTGTGTTCATAGCCGAGTGAATTAGTGCATGTGTGTGTGTCCAAGGAGATGTCAGTCCATAGTAGCATCAGTCAGGGTTAGTAAGTAGAGTCCTGGGTGAAAAGTTAGTTTGGAGACAGGCTTGTTTATACAGTACTGGGACTTCTAGCAAGGTCAATGGACACAACAGGCTTGGACAGGGTAGACTAAGGGAAATATGATTGGTTTATGATACGACAGACTATTACGGAGTATATGGCAGTTCTTAGTCTTCCAGTGTTTCAGTTTGGAAGGTTGGTAGTTCTGGAATAGACTTCTTCAGGCAGCGCAGTGGTTAACGGCGTTCGAGGGATAAGATCACTTCCTGTTAGAAAAGTGAAACTTTCTTCTTCAGTTCGTTTCGTTTCCATAGTGACAGGCGGTCGAACTCAGTGATTGGCATTCCAAACAGTCGTTCGAACTCCTCAGGAGCCAGGTGCCTCTGTGAAAACAGTATCCCCCATCTGAGTTATGACTCATAGTTATGAAAACACACACATTCAACACGTATATACATTCTAAACACCAGCCATTCACACACCTCTAGTCTGGTGCGATCAACGCCTGGTGGCAGCTTACAGCGCCCTCTGTGGGTGACAATGAGCGCCTCATATGGGCACACCTGGAGAAACAGATGCAGAAACATAATAATGGAAAAATCACGAGGCCAGTCTTTTCTTTATCATTTCTTTCCTAATGACAACAACTTTGAATGCAAGTTGTGTCACATAGCACTAATGCTCCATATCTGCCAATATAGCAATATCTGCAACCAGAGAGAGGTCCCTTCAGTTGAAATGGAGGTCCAGAAAACCAAAGCACATGGAAGGTAGACTCTCTGACTGCAGAGTTCAGCAAAGCTGGACAACAGAAGTGCGTCAGTCATTAGTAGAGAAAAAAAAGCTGTGTGAGAGAACCATCTATAGTATGCAGACTGCTTGGGTCAAGCGGGCATGTATGTGTGTGTGTTTGTAAGGGTGACTTATGAATGTGTGTGTCAGTGTTTGTGTGTGTGTGTGTGTGTGGGGGGGGGGTATTACTACATGTGTGTGTCAGTGTGTGTATGTGAGGGGTTATTGGTACGTGTGTGTGTCAGTGTGTGTGTGTGTGTGGTGACTGATATGAATGGAGAGGCAGTGAGCACAGCTCACCTTCTGCTCCAGGATGCTCGGCAGGGAGTTTCCTCTGTCCAGACGTTCCCTCCGTGCCTCGCCATTCTTTACACGCCGCAGCGCGCACACATGCGTATGGGCGCACACACACACACGTGATGCAGAAGAGGGCAGAGTCAACATGGATTTGATTGGTTGTGTCATGGTTACCTAATCTGAGGGTGCAACATGAATACACTCACAGAGGAGACATGCCACACAGAGGTGTGTGTGAGTCCAGATTATAGAGGTTACGGGTCTATAGAGAGCCAAGGCTTGATATGAGGACGAGATTATTTCTGATTAGTTGCAGACATCCCATTTCAATTGCAAATTGTCCTTTCTTCCATGACTAAAAGACTACATCCGTGACTAAACGGGGTCGGTGTTTAACCTGGGCTCGCTATACACCATCAGGACTGAAAGCCGTCACTACAAGCATGAACATGCAAACTGAGGATTAGAGAAGAGCGAAGAGAGGAATGTCAGACTGAGTCATGAGATCATGCCCATGCAACACGTGTTATGGAACATCCAACATGTTTACCTGAACACCTACAAAACACAGAAGAAGAGACAGGAGATTAAAGTGCGACACATGAAAACAGACTGTATATCTAGAACAAATAAACTCTCCTATGTCCTGCACATACTGTCTAGTTTGACATGGGTGCGCTGACGGTCATACCTGTCCTTCCGAGGTCTGGTGAGAACTCTGCCGACTGCATCTATAAAGAGGAACGACACCAACAACCAGTTGGTATGGAAACAAACACACACAATCACTCTCACGCATACATACACAATCATACTTTCACGCGCACACACACACTCACCCTGGTTAGGCCTGAACGGGAGGTGGACTTTGATGCAATGGCAGAGGAGCCTGAGGAAAAACCACCGGTACATTCCAAGGAGAGACTTCAGTGTTTTACAGTAAACAATCGATAAGTGTCTATACGGCCACGTGTCCACACACACACACACACACACAGAGACACACACACACGTACATCCGACTTACTAGTATGCATGTGTGTCCTGTCTGGAAGCGACTGTGTCTTCCTGCGGAAATGGACGGCTTTCTCCTTCTCCTCTTTTTCCTCCTTCAGGATCAGCCGGCCCAAGTTCGACTTGATCTGGACACACCGGACCCCCACACAGAGTTACAGTCGCCGCCGGGCCAAACGTGCGCGGCAAACACCGTACGCGTGCACGGTCAGATAGCTAGTCAACCCCCCCACCTTGACGAGCTCCTGCTCCTGCAGGGTCTTGGCGTCCTCCGTCAGGTCCTCGAACTCATCATCCTCCTCCTCCTCTCGCTTCTTGCTCCTCTCGATCTCTGCAGCCAGATGGGGAGGGAATCGTGTGAGAAGCCACTGACACCCCCACTGAAGCCACTGAAGCCACTGACACCCCCCCCTCTGTCGTTGCCGCGGCGCTTTTGCTGTCCCGAGCGCGCGTGCACGTGTGGGTATGAGTGTGTCTGTGCGTGTGTGTGCGCGTTAATGAGTGTGTGTGTGACTGTTACCCATGGTAGCCAGTGAGGGAGGACAGGGCCAGTACTCTGTCTCTATCTTGGACGGCAGGTTGGGGTCGGGTCTCTGGGCAGCTGGGAACTTGGAGGACTGGATGATGCTGCCCTCCACATGCTTACCGACGTCTACAGATAGAGGACACACACACAATCTATAGGTTTCAAAAATGCGTCGGGTGGGACGAAGTTGGACTTGTAGGTTAGGAGGTTGGCCTCACCTTGTTTGTAGATGGGGGGTTTCTTGTAGATGTTGGCCCCATTGTCTAAAATAAAGCGGCGAGCACAGAAAGGATCTTTACAAAACGACCGCATACTACGAACGTAGTTGAACCGACTGGACGCATGCAAACCCTCCAGTACGTTGTATGTGTGTGTGTGTTGGTGTGTGTGTGTGTGTGTGTGCACGCACACGTTTGTGTGTGTATGGGTGTGCACCTGGTCTGTGGAAGTGCATTAGAGAGCCGCCCGTTTTCTTGTTGTGCAGCTGCAGTGTGGAGCCCCCTGGTGACTCAGTCTCCTCACTGCATCCCTTCAACTGACAAACACACTGGGTCAGAGCTCCACAGGCACAGAACGATCACCATAGAGACGCTAGAACCTTAGACTTGTCATCACAGTCATAAAAACATGAACGCCTATGCTATATGAGCAAACATGACCATTACAGTTAGAATTGAGGCTGGTTCGAATAAATCCTTTCTTGATACTTTGATCCAGGGGTGGAGGTTTGTTTTCAAATGTGGGTGGGACCGCTTTTTTTAATAGCTGAGAATGTGGCAGTTTTCTTAACAAAAAGGGAGGGGTACAGATTTAATGTTTTCAAAATGTTTTGTGTATAATGGAACTTACGCCCTGACTTTGATCCTCAACGATTTCTTTCAGATGAGCGATTTGAGTACAGTTTGAAACAGCGTCATGACTCTTTAACCATTGACTTAAACTTACTTCAACGATGAGCACTAAATCATACACATTTTCGGCCGTTCAATCATCAAAGCATAGTATTCAGACTGCAATCCAAAACAATTTGACTGCAGCACATTTGACCCAGAGCCTCTACACACGTCTTACCCCAGGTGAGGGAGGCGGAGAGCCAGAAGGAGGAGGAGAGGCTGGGGGGGGTGAGACCGACCTCTGGTGGAGGAGAGGAGAACAGTTAGAGAAGAAGAGAACAGGCGAAGCCAGTGTGGTGAGCCTGAGAAGAACCAGCCTACGTGTCCTGGGCCCTACCTCCCTGCGGGGCTGGTCCAGCGACGAGAAGGTGAGGTGAGGCTGGTAGGTCATGAGGTCAGGCCTCTCCACCTCCAGGATGGCCTTGTCCCTGGGCAGAGCCGCCAGGTCTCTGTAGCCCACCACCTGGTCATTCACACGTGCCTGCCACAACACACACATTGTCAAGAAGTGTTTTTTTCGCATTGTGTATGTTCTTGGGTAGTCAAGCGTGTAAGAGATGGTCTTACTGTGATACTGGTGGCAGGTGAGCCAGGGGCACTAGGACCCCTCGATAAGGACAGGCTAATAGGGGCTACCCCTCCCTCCACCTACATGCAGAAAAAAACATGTATTAATCAGAATGTTTAAACTTCGCTGGCCCTTTTATCTAAAGCCACATGCAGGGGGGATTTGAACCTGGGACTTCATGATCTGAGCAACACCTACCCCCCACACATAAACAATCCAACAAACACCATGAACATCCTGATACATGAGATGTTTTCAGGAGATAGTCAGGTGTGTCAAGATTTAAAAAATGGGAGGTTTCAGATATGGGCAGGTGTGAGTTCAGGTTGTACCTTCTGCATGACTGGAGCGTGACCCTCCTGTTGTTCAGACCAGATGGCTTTAAGATAAAGAGTGGTAAAGACCAAAGAGAGAGAGAAAGAGAGAGATAGAGAGAGGAAAAGAAAGGAAAGATGTCAAAACTAGAACAACAATAGGGTTTTAGGGAAGCATGTCAATTAAGCACCAAATAGCCATTGATATCAAGGTAGATGTGACACGAAATCTAAGCCCGATGTGGCCATTGGTTGTGCATACCTCTTTACCCCTTGCACTAGCGAACCCATTAGTTCAATTCCACAAAAATGTGTAGAATCTCAACACTGTGATCCTGCTCTAACTCACACACAAACACAGAGAGCATGAGAGATAGAGAGAGAGGCAGAGACACAAAGAGAGAGAGAGACAGAGAGAGAGAGACAGAGAGACAGAGAGAGAGAGAGAGAGAGAGAGAGAGAGAGAGAGAGAGAGAGAGAGAGAGAGAGACTGTAAGAGGGAGAAGTCAGGAGGGACGAGCGAGCAAGTCCCTCGGGCTGTGTAATGGATAATGAAGACAAAGACTCTCTGTAAAAGATTGGGAGAGTCAAATTATAGGAGCTAGCCTGCTACCAGAGCCCCTTCTAACGTTTAGCATGGGCCTCAGACCTCTCCCCCTGCCCCCCCTGCCCCTCTGCCCCCCTGCCCCTATGCCCCTCTGCCTCCCTGGCCCAGAAGTAGCCAGTCTCATTTGTTTCGCAGGGAAACTCGAGAGCGAGACAGAAAGCGCTGTAGACAAAAACATGGAGGGAGTGGCAGAGAACGAGCACTTAGCACACAAACGAATCCACCTCTGAAGACTGGGACCGAGGGGAGGAGCCAAAACAACAGGAGAAGGCCGTATGGATCCTGCTGTTAGAGGGGAAATCCTCTGCTGAAGGATCCCTGCTTCCTCCGACTGCCTCCCGCTTCCTCCCATCCTCCTCTGCTGCTCTCCCCGCTGTCTCTGCCTCTCCCTCTGCATGTGAACCACACCACCACCACCCCCCCCCCCTCTTCCTCCGCCTCACCCCCCCCCCCCCCTTCCCTGTGCTGTTTATCAGTTCGCCCAGCCAAGCCGACGCCCAGCCAAGCCTCAACAGCTTTTGCCACGGTTACACACCTCCCTCTGGAAATGAGCATCGAGCAGAACATTAGCTCTCTCTCTCTCTCTATCCATCCATCCATCCATCCATTCATCTACCGCTTTTAAAAAAATCTTTAACTGATCAGTCTCTCAAGTATAGTGCCAGGAAGTGTGTGCATGTGCAGACTCAGCACTCTTCCTGTTGGGTGGGTGGATTACCAGTGATCTATTGGGAACTTCTCTGGGAACTACTGAGCATCCTGATCGGTTAAGGGATCTATATTGATTAGTTGGATTTAGGTCAGTCTTATATAGTGGAATCTGTAGAGTAGGATGGCATTGGGTTCCTTGTATAAGGAGTGATGGTTGTGTATGTTTCGGCTGTGTGGTTACAGGGTCGCTAACGGTGATGTCGGCTGGTCTGGCGATTCTTGGCACTGTAGTTTATCGCTTATGTTGAATAAATCTATAGATTTATTAGTACCAGAGTGATGTTTTAGGATGCTCAAGTCAAGCTTTCAAAGATCAACAGTGCTGCCAAACTATCCATTACTTCTCTGCCCTCCTATCAGCTCCTGTAGGCCCTCAGGAGCTGTCAGATCCAGACCATGACCAAAGATCCTCTTAGTAAGAGCTTTTTTTCATCTTATGAAATATCATGGTCTTCTGTCTCCAGTCCCAGCCCCCCTCTCTCTCTCTCTCTCTCTCTCCCCCCCTCTCCCCCCTCTCCCTCTCTCTCTCTCTCTCTCTCTCTCTCTCTCTCTCTCTCTCTCTCTCTCTCTCTCTCTCTCTCTCTCTCTCTCTCTCTCTCTCTCTCACACACATACATACATACATACAGAAATAAAACATAAATCTGCAACTTCATCTGAAGTCGTCATCTTTGAGGTGAACCACCGTAAATGCACTAATTCAAGAAGCATATTCTCTCTCTTCGCTGCTGACTCGAAGAGGTACACAATCTCACATCAGGAGGATTCATTGTAATATAGTCTTACATGATGTGTCATAATAATACAATATTGCCTACAGCATGTAGGTCACAGTACCAGCGGGGCTGGTGTCCTTGTCAGGAGAAACGAAACGAATCGCGACAAACGCGCCACATGAGATGCGAGCCTATAATAAAGCTTTAGACATAAAACCGAAACCTCACAATCGGCAAGAATTTTCTTTTCTTTTTACAGGAACAAGATTAAGCAAAATCCTTCGTTTATTGGCAACACTGAGATAACATAAATACCGTTTAGATTGCACGTAATCATGGCCTGTCAGTAAACGCGCGCATGAAGGAGAGGGAATTGAGACAAGTGCGCCTCACTGCAAAACATGGACTGAACCCGCACTCGGTATCATATCTGCCTCCAAATGATAAAATATAAAGCATTCTAATCCTACCTCCTAATAACGAAGAAGAATAATCCAAGGATCGAATCAGATCTGTGGCCCGTTCCAAAATGTATGGCAGCGAAATCTCACATCAGTCGCGTGCCATAGACCAGGCCTATCGGTCTGACGCTCCTGTAGACTTCGAGGTTGGAGGAGCAACGGGGGGAGGGGGGCAGGGGCGTGTGCGTTTTAGGTACGGGACTGATGCTTGGGTCTGGTCTGGTCTCCCCTATGTCAGAGGAAGTTGTTTCCCTGTTGCTGCTTCTCGACAGTGGACCAGCCCACTCTCGCCATGGGGGTGATCATAGAGAAACATTGTGTTCTAGAAAATAACGGTAACCAACAAGTGTTCTAGTTTACCTATGACACCAAATTATGCATTTAAAACAACTCCCTGAGAACCAAGTTATATTCATTGCGATTATCAATATGCCTATCTACATTTGAAACATTCCTTTCTTTAATAAGATAATTTGATTGAATGGACAATATTCCAGTAAGGCAACGCTATCCGAGGAAGGCGACGGAGTTCGCATTTGGCCACTAGAGAGCAGCATTCATTCTCTGTAGCTAACCAGTAAGCTGTCTCGTTTCCAGCTCAGTAACCCTTTCATTATCACAATAACAAACATTCAAACAAGAAAGAAACAAACATTTTAACATATTACTTTCGATGGGAGTGATTTCTCTCCCAAGCACAAATACTAGGTTCAGACACGGATCGAGATGCACGAGCAGTGTCTCTTTAAACAATTTGACGTCACTGGTAGTGTACGTTCACAGCAAACATGGCGTCGGGAAATGGACTTGCTTCTCTGGTGAGATCCCATCTGTATCCTACATTTATAATATTGATTGAGACTTTAGGTTATTATAATATGGCAGTATCGCTGAATGCATGACTGTAGTACAGTCCCGTGTTGAAATTGCTACTGACAGGCAGCTTCCAAGTACGTACGTAGCTGGCTATGTGCACGTGCCTCGTCTTTCATCTGAGGATGACTGAACTACTGGGCCTAGTCGAGTAACTCAGCTGCCAAAACACCGCTTCTGTTCTATTAATCTTTATTCCCAGAAAGCGATTTGTTAAACATGGTCATAAAGGGGGCAAGACAAATGGTATCAGCAGCTTCTAAGATAGCTACGTGACCTGTATGCTAGCGAAAGTGCTTTGCTGCAGTAGGCTAGTGTGTTTTGACAATGACACCTGCCTGGGTGGGTGGAATTTTTGTCCGGACCATATATAGTCTATAGTCTGGACACAGAGGGTATTACCATAGCTAGTACCTACCAGACGGGCTACTCACTTGAACTGGGTGCTCAAAAACCATGTCTGTAGCAAAATGAGACCGTGTACTGATTCTAATATTCTTGTGCACAGGGGGTTGATGGAGCCATGTCAGCGGCCCACGCGCTGTCTCTTCCAGCCGATCAATATGGAAACGACGTACGTTGCCCAATATACATTAGAATGGACATTTTCTTTCTGGCGAGATGAGGTTAAATAGATTACAGGCCAGCAAGCTTACGCATCTTTTTGCTTCTCACTTTTAGCAACAGTTGGAGGTGATGTGGGCGATGAAAGCCTACAACCACGCCGAGGTCTACTTCAATGTAAGCTCCACCCTCCCTGTTCCACTGTTTTCATGCCAAACTAATCTTGAAAGTTTTGTAAGAAAAGGTATCTCACAATTTTTCTTTACTGACAGTAAGACGTGTGCTTGTCTTCTAGCTCATCTCATCCGTCGACCCCAAGTTCCTGAAGCTTACGAAGGTGGATGACATGATCTACACATGCTTCAAAGAATCATTCAGTGACCTCACCATCCGATTGCTGAATCCTGACGATTTGAAATCGGCAGAAGCCAAAGAGGTGGGCGTCTGTGTGTGTCAAAGAACCATTGGAACAGGAAGTAGGATCATTTCAGGAACGTCTGCGCTGTCTTGGGTTTATTTTGACCTGTGCCCTTTCCCCCTCAGAGATGGCGTCCGTTCTGCAACCAGTTTGACGGTGTTGTGGAGGACTTCAACTACGGAACTCTTCTCCGCCTGGACTGCGAGAGGGACTACACAGAAGAGAACACCATATTTGGTATGACGACACAAGGAATACAACTCATTCGTTTATTAGTCTTTGTGATTACCACTGGGGGGGAAAAAATGACAGTGTTTATTCAAACTCTTTTACAGCGACCAGGATCCAGTTCTTTGCCATCGAGATTGCCCGGAACAGAGAGGGCTTCAACAGCCCAGTGTTTGAGGTCAAGAATCCCAAGAGCTAGCCCTCCTCTCGGACTCGAGAACCCCCACATCCCTGGAACTGAAAACCTCAGCAGCCAAGCAGGGACACGCCCTCAGACGTGATCCAGTCCCCCCCACCCCACCCCACCCCACCCCCACCCCACCCCACTCTTTTGCCTGAAGCTTGCTCCTTCATCCCTCCCTCCAGTTTGACGTGAAGCACTGAGGCGAACGAAATGTGGAGGAAAGCTCCATCCGATGCCAGTAAAAGCATGGTTAAATTGCCCAGGGTAGTAAACAAGTGCACGATTCGACAGTCGTGTCGGATTGGGAAGGTATGATTAGATTATTTAACAGGTGCCCCTGCCTTTTCCCCGAGGAACTCGTGGCGCACAGGTGTGCGTGTGTGTGTGTATTGAAATCGACATTAAGCATGTTTTATGTACTTAATTTATATGCCGGTCATATCCTTGAGTTTTTTTTGCAACAACTTTGATGAATTAAGCCACTTTGTACTGTCAAGGTTGTAGGTTAGTGATGTGATGCCCATGTGTGCTGACCCCTGTTCAATTTAAATATGTAAGTTTCTGTTTTAAGTGTACTGGGTGTTAACACATTTCAGACATTGAGCAATTAAAATCTCCATGATATCTTTAGATGTAAATTCGTTTTTAAAAGGGATAGCTGGGTTTAAATGTCATACACAGTGACATTTAAACCCACAGCTGAAAGGAATCTTAACACGCTCCCGAAAGGAGTCGATCGTCTATGAACCCCCATTATGAAATGAAGTCATGCTGGGCAAATCGAAACGACCACTTAACCGTCTTGCAAGGACACACCCGTCACGTGAGCGTACAAACCAATGACGTTTATTTGCAGTCACAATGCTTACACTATATGTAGCAGACATCCAAACGAATCAACCAGCTATCTGTTCACTCCATGGACCCAACACACATTCACATCAGGGAACCAAAAACAATAAAAATCAGGAACTCATATAAAACATCCATGAGCGCCGACATGGTTAGAGATGAGCTAGTTGTCACAAACAGTTAGCAGCAACATCGTTGAGAGTAGCACAAGTTGCTAATATACTCCATTCCTGTATCTTTTTACACAGCTCTGTAGTCTACCAAGGTTGATGCATTTTTTTTCTTCAGGTATTAAAAAAAAAAAAAAAAAAAAAACAGGGTTTCCTTCAGGGAGCTCTAAGGGGCAAGAACGTTTTGTTCCACGGGTGAAGCCCCGGAACAGGGATCTGGTTCCACGGTGATATAGAACCGGGGCCCGTCTACGCCTTAAGCTCCTTCAGAGGTTACAGCAACCGCAGCACCATGGGACACCGGAAACACACTACCACACACACGCACACACGCCAGGCAACAGAGAGCCATTTCACTTCACCACACACACACACACGCACTGAGAGAGGACTCGGCTGCAGGGGCTTGTCTGAACAGGACTTTGTTAAGAAAACGTCTCGTGAGGCTAACAGCTGTCCCGAACCAGCTTCTCCTCGACCTAAACAAGATACCTAGACACCGACGCCCCGTCACTCTGAGGAACCAGGTGAGGTGTAAACAAATGGCAGACTCCACCCAGCCTACCAGAGGGTAAAATGTAGCTATTACCATCCTGCTTACACTGGACCAATCATTGCATTACCTAAGGAGGGAAACAGGAAGTGTATATATATATATAAATATATATAGAAGGTGGTCTAAGCATGGAGGTATTACTTCAAGGTCTAGGGATGGGGGTGCACTGAGCGAAATTGTTGGATACTGAAGGGCGGAACTGTGTCGGGCTGGACTGGAAGTCAAACCCAGCCAAACCTGCTTAAAGAAGGGAAGTGGCTATTTACAAAACTCCAACCAGAGGCTCTTAGAAGAAAAAAATACAACTCTCTGTTAGTGTCTATACCTATTATTGTCGTTCTCTCTCTCTCTCTCTCTCTGGTCGTACTCTTCCAAAGCTCAAGCACACTCCCTCACTTTCTAAATCCCCCCTCTCTCTCTCTCCTAGCTCCTGTAAGAAGTTTGCTCCTCACACAGACAGACAGGTGCACTTAACTCACTAGACTGTAAAAAGTTCAATCACACATTTTTCTCATTTTGTGTTTTTAAATTCAATTCATTATAAACATTGTTCAAAATGTTATGAAAAAAATGTACACTTGTTTTTTCCCCCCCCCGTGTGTTTTTCTATACAAGGCAGGCAGAAGCAGAGCGCATCACACTTCCACCCCAGACCGCCACCCCCCCTCCCCCACAATTCCTGCACTCCCCCCCCCCCCCCCCCCCCCGCCTCTGTGATCCCCTCCCTCCAGAGTGCGCAGAGGAGTCCCCCCACCGACCCCCTCCCGCCCGAACCCTCGGGGTGACCTCCGACCTTCCCCCACCCACCCACCCCCTAAGCCAGGCCAGTGACCCCAGGAGGCCTACGCGCGCTGGCTATAAAATAGATCTGTATATATTTATATATGCTTATATAAAAAAAACACGAAGGGGAGGGGGAACATATAGAAGGGAATGGAGGGGGGGGGGGGTGCAATACAGAGGAGTGCAGGCCGGGTTAAGAAAGGGTCCCTAGGCATCCTGGCCCGAGTGGTGAGAGGGGGTGAGGAGGTGGTGGTGGTGGGGGGGGCGGGCTGAGCAGGACGTGGGGGGGGGGGGGGCCGGGAGGGGAGAACAGCGGAGACTCGGGGCGGAGAGGGGTAACACTCTGCCGTGTGGAATGTCAGCTCATCATGTCGTTGCTGTTGACTCCGTAGGTCGAGTTCTTCATGCTGTCGTTGACTTCCCTCCTGAACACCGACAGGTTCTGGGTGAACCTGTAGGAGGGCGGGGGGGGAGAGAGAAAGAGATGGTTCACGTGTGTGGGCGTCTGGGGGGGGGGCTGTCTGTGGCATCTATTGGGATGCGTGTGTGTGTGTGATCGAGTGTGTGTGTTGTGTGTGACGGACCTGTCGCGGTTCTTGGTGAGCAGGTTGCGTTCTATTCCCTCCATCAGGTTCTCGAAGCATAAGTGCATCGCTTGCTGCTTCTCTGGAGGCTGGCTGTTCACTATGCTGTTCCTCAGGTCCGCAAAATACTGAAGTGGGCGCACACACACACACACACAAATTGAAATGCTGGTCTGCACACACAACAGTTCAGCCAAGAACAAGGAAGAGATGTTTCCTAGCAGTGGTGCCTGGTGTGTGTGTGTGTGTACCTTCTCGTTGAGCAGGATCAGGCCCAGTAGAGGCCTGGACATGGACCACTGGTTTCTGCAGTCCTCGAAGATAATAATGTTCAGCACAGTAGAGAGCATCTGTAACGGGAATAAAAAAAAAATGAAAACATTGTCAAAAATGCATAATAAGTATCCCGTGTGTTTGTGGGGTATTATGTGTGTGTGTGTACCTGTTGGATCATCTCCGGATGTTGCTGCATGATGTGTAGGAAGCGATCGTCGGTTGCCATGGGAGCAGGACGTTTCTTGGTGGAGCGCGAGAGCTGCTTGAACAGGTAGGTCACGATGTGGTCCAGACTGGAGCAACACCCCGTACACACCATCGTATCTACACACACACACACACACACACACCAGTAGGATTAGGTATAAGCATGTCTGAAACTCCCTTTAGGCTTCAGCGACGTGTGTGTGTGTGTGTGTGTGTATTACCCAGCGCGGTGAGCCCCTCAGATATAGAGGAAAGGATGTACATGACCACGTGAGGTTCCAGACTGGCGATGAAGTTCATGTGATCTTGGGTCAGGACCTCCAGCAGGGAGTAGAAGGACTGGCTGAGCTTGGGATAGTCCTGTGGCAGGAACAGGGAGGGGGGGGGGGGGAGAACTCACTCAGCACCCACGGACAAGAACCACGCTGGAACAGCACTGAAAACACCCGACACAGTGTGTGTGTGTGTGTGTGCCTACCAGCAGGTCGCTGTGAGGGATGGACAGCAGCAGCTTGATGAACGTCTGCAGCGCGTTGTCGAGGGCGTCGTCGCCGTAGAGGCGGAACACGCCGAAGTTGACGTAGTTGCCGCTGAGGACGGCCTTGAGCATGGAGAAGCACACGCTCACGCCCTTCAGCTTGACGCCGTACACCTGGTCCTTGGGAACCTCCCCCAGCGTCAGGATGCGGTTACCTACACACACACACACAGAGAGAGAGGGAGAGACGGACAGAGAGAGAGAGAGGGGAGTTGAGACACACACACACACCCTGTACTTAGCCCCCAGGCATCTCCTGCTGGGATACCACACCGTCACACACCGTCTCACACACACCGTCTCACACACACCGTCTCACACACACCGTCTCACACACACCGACACACACACACCGACACACACACACACACCGACACACACACACCGACACACACACACCGACACACACACACCGACACACACCGACACACACCGACACACACACACACCGACACACACACACACACTGGGCTGAGGTGGACTCCTACCGTAGGTGGTGATCATCTTGCTGGTTTCTCTGAACAGCAGGATCCCGTTGGGTGACGAAACGTCAAACTGTAACCTCTGGGACCTGGAAACACATGGACAACCGCTGGGGGTGAAGCTCACTGCAGGCTGGCCTTACAGGCTCACTGCAGGCTGGCTTACAGGCTCACTGCAGGCTGGCTCACAGGCTCACTGCAGGCTGGCTTACAGGCTCACTGCAGGCTGGTTTACAGGTTCACTGCAGGCTGGCTTACAGGCTCACTGCAGGCTGGCTCACAGGCTCACTGCAGGCTGGCTTACAGGCTCACTGCAGGCTGGTTTACAGGTTCACTGCAGGCTGGCTCACAGGCTCACTGCAGGCTGGCTTACAGGCTCACTGCAGGCTGGCTTACAGGCTCACTGCAGGCTGGTTTACAGGCTCACTGCAGGCTGGCTTACAGGCTCACTGCAGGCTGGTTTACAGGTTCACTGCAGGCTGGCTCACAGGCTCACTGCAGGCTGGTTTACAGGCTCACTGCAGGCTGGCTCACAGACTCACTGCAGGCTGGTTTGCAAGCTCACTGCAGGCTGGCTTACAGGCTCACTGCAGACTGGCTTACAGGCTCACTACAGGCTGGTTTGCAGGCTCACTGCAGGCTGGCTCACAGGCTCACTGCAGGCTGGTTTGCAGGCTCACTGCAGGCTGGCTTACAGGCTTACAGGCTCACTGCAGGCTGGCTTACAGGCTCACTGCAGGCTGGTTTATAGGCTCACAGGCTCACTGCAGGCTGGCTTACAGGCTCACAGGCTCACTGCAGGCTGGTTTACAGGCTCACAGGCTCACTGCAGGCTGGCTTGCAGGCTCACTGCAGGCTGGCTTACAGGCTCACTGCAGGCTGGTTTACAGGCTCACTGCAGGCTGGTTTACAGGCTGACTGCAGGCTGGCTTACAGGCTCACAGGCTCACTGCAGGCTGGCTTACAGGCTCACAGGCTCACTGCAGGCTGGCTTACAGGCTAGCTTAAAAGGCTGATTGCGTTGCCAGGGTCTCTGGGAGATGAGCTCCTGTACCTGTTGTGGACGAGCTCAGCCATGAGCTTGAGGACGGGCGTGGTGCATGCTGGGACATGGTACCAGAGCTCGATGGCTCTCTGAAGGATGGGCATGTAGGCTGGGTATCTGAGGGGCGGGGTGAAGGACAACACTCTCAACCAATCGACAGGCTCGTATTCAAGACAGTCTGGAACAGCGTAACTCTGTATGAAGGTCTATCAAGTCTAGAACCGATACGATATTTCAAATGGCGCAATTCCGTTTTTATCCAATCATATGTCCTTAATACTGACAGATCTACAACCCAGCCAGCATAGCCAGACAAACCACACCGGCCCAGGACAGATGGGTTAGGAGACAGTGGAGGATACATCCAATCAAACAGCATCATGAAGCTGGTCTTGGCGTTGAAGGCGAATGCGATGCCCCGCAAGTCTCGTACCAGCCCCACCAGCGTCCTCTACAGGAGACAAAACTTGATTTGTAAGTGTGTGTGTGTGTGTGTAAGCAACATACTGCGACTGTTAGGCTTCATGTGCAGTTGGTCGTGTGTGTGTGTAGTTGTGAGGGAGGAAAGCCTGTGTGTGTGTGTATGTGTGTGTATGTGTGTGTCAGTGTGGTTGTGAGGGAGGAAAACCTGTGTGTGTGTGTGTGTGTCCTACCTTGGCCTCCTGCTCGTTGAAGGTGTTGGTGCTAAACATCTGAGCCACAGCTTCGAAGGCCGCAGTCAGAGGGAGCATGAACTGCTCAAACTGGTCCTCGTCCTCGCCTGAACACCACACACACACAGTTAGTGTCAACATTCGTGTGTGTGTGAGAGAGAGAGAGAGAGAGAGAGAGAGAGAGAGAGAGAGAGAGGGTATGCGAATGTGTGCTGAGATTGAGTGTCAACTAACTAGTGTGAGAGAGAGAGAGAGAGAGAGAGAGAGAGAATGTAATAGAAAGGGAGGTGAGAAAGCATGGAGAAAAAATAATAAATGCGTGCGAGTACCTAGATCGACCATGAGGAGGCGCCCCAGGGCGGTGTAGAAGGTGGTCCGACAGCGCATGTCACTCAGGTTGGACTGGTTGTTCACCCCCAGGAAGGAGAAGTGCTCGCTCTGTCACACAACACACCAGCCATTAGAACAGGAACCGAGATTTCCCCAGCGGGCAATCTCATGAGCGTTCTCCTTTTAAGCTGCGTTTGTTTGTTCTACGTTTGTCTTACAGAAAAGCCAAACGGAACGAAGGAACGGCCTTCGCCGCCGACCTGAATCCGAGCCAGAAAGAAGCTGCCCCCGCGGGGGGGTCAGAGGTCAGGGGTCAGCTTACCGTGTGGTTGTTGAGCATGAACTGCACGGCGCTGAGCTTCACCAGCTTCCTCACGCTGCTGTACGTGGACGCGCACGCCGTCAAGGAGAACCACCGGAGCTGTGACACCACCCTGCACACCCGTGAGAGCACGCTCACCGGGCCTTCTCACGCGGTGATCCCGCAATATGCCCGTTAACAAGACCCCCCCCCCCCCCTTCTTAATGGCGGCTTTGTTTGTTGACAACGAACCTGCGATTTTAGATAGCATGCCGGCGTCGTGCTAGCGTGTACGGTGTCAACACGCCATGCCCGTGTCCTATCTTTTTTGTTTTTTTATCTCCACATGCTGGCTTAATGACGGTAAAACAACTACCCCCCCCTCCCCCCACCCCCCCCGTTCCTGTACCTGTAATACAGAAATGTGAGACATAACATAAAGTGGGTATGTCGCTCCTTTAAGAAGGCTAACCCAAACGTTCGCACGCGCATCTGAACCCAAAGCCACGGACGCCACACACAAAAGGATATCCTATGGAGAGGTCGTTGAGGAGCTGCAGGGTCTTGGAGGTGATGGGTTCACACTGGCCCCAGTACTTCAGGTTGGTGATGCTGAACGACCAGGGGAAAGGAGAACAAGCATGTCAGGTGGTTGATGAGGCAAGGAACACCGACATTTCCCGCGACTCTCGAGTGGCCCGACGACTCACATTTTCCCGATGAAGACGCTGAGGACCATGGTCTCGTCGTTCAGGCCCAGCACCTCGGACAACCGTCGGTACAGCTGAGAACACACACACGCGCGCACGGGCAAACATCATCAACTCATCACTTACAAAGAGGAATGTTCCGGCATCAGTACCGGCCTCTACACACGGCCACGTCGGGTGTCTAGTGGCCGGGATCTGCCTCGGATACGGATAACCAGATCGCATCGCTACAAAGCGTCTTACATGACGGTGTCATGTAAGCACACACGCCAACGTGGGAATGCCTTCTGATGCACCAGCTACTAACTAACTGGTACTACATGCTACTAACACTTAAGGTGGGTGTAGAGAGCAGATCTGAGGGGTGGGGGACACCCTGTGTGTGTGTGTGTAGGGGGGGGGGGGGTTATCGTTCCCGTTGGTTCAGCTAGCTACGCCTCTCTGCATCTCCATCCCCCCTGCTTTGGCAGAGGCTACCGCTAACACCGGTGTCCCACTGGGAAGATTCACTGGGACAACGCTCGAGTGGCCCCCCTAACCCAGGACTGACCCCAGGGTCAATCCCACTACCACTGACCACCAGTCTGCTACGTTTCCACTCCCGGGAAGGGGGGGGGGTGGGTGGCTGGAGGGGCTAGGACCTAACCAATGGGACACGAATGGGTGAGGATGGGAGATAATCTAATCTTTCTACATTCCACCACTTATCTGGCCCGTTCACATTTTGCAGTTTCTGCCCGGAACAAAGAGAACACACTCCCGTCAGTCCGCACACACACACACGCACACACGCAGACACACACTGAGCATGTCAGATGAACAGCAGTTAAAACAACACCTCTGCATCAGCAGCTGCGGCTATGACTAAGGGGCCTCTGGAAAAGGCTGCCGTCAGCACCAGCAGACAATAGTCTGGGACAAAGGACCTGCTCCCCCACGCCAACAAGGCCCCCTGACACCGGTGAAGGGGCCCCTGACACCGGGGAAGGCTCAGGAGGTAGGGGCTGACAGGCCAAAGCCAGGAGTTCTAAGGTCCTACTCGAAGCTAGACGGACTCCCGTGGCAGGAAGGGCATGGGAGTGCAGACTACCCAGTGTGTGTGTGGTGTGTGTGTGCGGGGAGGGGGGGAGGGTAGTTACCTTGGATGATTTTTGCACCTGATCACCGATGTAGATCTTTCGGAACTGCTCGAAGAAGCTGAGCATTGCCAGCTCCAGTCTCTCGTTCCCTGCCTGGGCTAGCCGGGAGTCCGTCAGGTTCATCAGCTGTAGTACCCTGAGTGAGAAAGACACACACACACACAAGCGTTTGTTTTTCTATCCTAGTGGGGCCCCATCATAAAATTGGGTGCTCTAACCTTAACTCTAACTCTAAAACACCTTTAAAAAAAAGGCATTTGAAGTTTGATGGTTATATCTCATACCATGGTGTCATACTTTGACATGATATGCTATAGGGTATACGCAAACTTGTGTGTGTGTGTCTCCATACCGACACACTAATTCTCCATCCATTGCATCCTGTTCGTCTGTGCTGGCGAACGACACTCTCCCTCCAATCACTGCTCCGATGATGTAGACCAACCACGTCAACCGGCCTGGAGAAGGAGAGCGAGCGGTGAGAGAGAGAGAGCATTAGAGCAGTGCTCTTCAACACTGGTCCTCAGGACCCCCAAAGTTCTGCAGGAGCCCAATGACAACTCCTTCATATGAATCTGGCGTGTTTGGGAGCAGGGAAACATCTGAACACACCGGACACTGTAGACCCTGAGGGACCAGGGTTGAAGACCACCGCACGACGGAACAAAGCTTCTCTTCCAGTACGAGCGTGTGTGTGTGTGTGTACACTCACCCTCCTGTACTGTGATGTCTATGGTACTGGAGTTGGTGGACTGGAGGAGCTCCTGGTAGGTCTGGGCCGCCTGGTCGAACAGCTGGACCAGGAGGGCGCAGGTCTTCTCGTATTCACACCGCCCAATGGTGGACAGCTGATCCAGCTGCTGCTGGACCAGACCTGCGTCGTCCAGAGGGTCCTCGAGGCCGTCCCTGTACACACACACCCCACAGACACACACACGTCAGTGCATTTACCTCCACTTAAACAGTGTCCGACAGGCACACCCATCAAAGGCATGCGTGTATTTGCGTGGCAGGCGCGCGTACCGGAGGATGATGTGGACCGACTCCAGGCGTGACGTGATGTAGGCCTTGGTGACCTCGGGGGTGTAGGTCTCCAGGAGGTGGGGCTCGGTGGCCTTCACGTAGGGGACGGAGGCAGCCAGGCGCTGCCACAGGCTCAGCAGGTAGTGGACGCTGTTGGGGGCAAACTCCCAATGCTGGCGCACGCACACACACACAGGCAAAAGACGCTTCGGTTAACCCTCTAGGCCGTCGTCTTGGTTGCTAGCGCGGCAGGAGCGGCCGTAACCGACACAAGCGATGTGAATACATGGAAGATGGCCCGTTTGAAACGCTCCAAATGACGGTCTCGAGTAGACCAACGAAGCAGGACATACTGTATGAACGTTCTGTAGGTTCTTGTATTATATTAGCGTCTACCAGCCCTATCTGCCCAGAGCTAAACAGTGTCCCGTTTAGCTAGATTATGTGGCGTGGCCCTACTGCAGAGCTGACACACCCATACTAGGGCCAAAGTTGGTCTGAATTAACAGAAGATGTGACAGAATGAGAGAGGCGAAAGCTCGTTGGGTTGGTTGCTTTACTGGACAGAACCTTTAACACCAAGTTAGCGCCTTAGCTAAGTTAGCAACTTTAGCGCCAAGTCAACGTGGCCTCCGCGTGACAAACCCACCTGCAGACTTGTGACAGTGAAGTTGGCTATGAGGCGGATGACTTCCGGATAGTTCTCCACTTTGACCAGCTCTCCCAGCTGGTAGTTGCTCTTCAGCCTCGCCAGCAGACGGCAGAACTCGTGGTAGTTATTGGGATCTGACAAGCTCTGAAACAGCACACAGACACACGTCAACACCAGGCAAAACGAGAGCTCACGCCTCATCCTTAAGATAGAAAACGACCCGTCCGTGTGTTAAGAGAGTGTCTGCGTACCTGTGGGTTCTCTAATATCCTTTTGACTCCGTCCACCAGGTGAGACAGGAACTTGGCTCGCTCGGCATTGTTGAAGAGAGACCTGCGTACCGACGCTATCTGGACGAGACACGACAACACCTGCACACACACACACACGAGAACCATCCATCAGTCCACCACTTGAGACGAGCCACTTAGCATGCACGCTCCACCCGACAGCCACCGAGCGTTCGGAGTTGGAATCGGATGAATAATCAACGGGTTCTTGACTCACCAACGGGGAGAGGGACGGAGGGATGGAATGATACAAATCAAAGAAGAGCTGAAGGGTGGAGGAATCAAGGAAAGCTGCAAGGGAAGAAAAAAGAAGAAGAAAAGAGAGTGAGTCCATCGCCGAATTCGCCACCACTTCCCAGAAGCCGCGCGGCAGGTCCGCCCCCCCCCCCTTGACCCCCTGACCCCTGGCTACCTGATCTCCAGGAGGTGGGGATCTGCACGGTGCAGAGGTCGTCGGACGACTCGTCCGTGGACGTTCCTATGAAGTCGTAGTTGAGGCAGTTGTGACTGAGCTTCAGCAGCTGCATGAGGAGGCCGTGCTGCGACTCGTCGTTCAGGTTCAAGCTCTTCCCAGAGGCCTGGAGAGGAGAGAGAGAGAGACAGAGAGACAGAGAGAGAGAGAGAGAGACAGAGAGAGACAAAGAGAACGGGTGAGACGGAGAAGGAGATGGAGAGTAAAAAAAAAAAGAAAAAAAAAAGAAGAGGAAAAAATCGTGTGCACACACACACACCTGTTTGAGCAGGTTGCAGGAGAGAGTGAAGATGTCGAACAGAGAGGAATCTCTGAACGAGGACGCGATCTTCCTGTGCTTGGTCAGAGGGTGTGTGGTGTCAGCCTGCGGACGGAAACACATCGTCAGAAACACATCGTCAGAAACACATCGTCAGAAACACACGGCCGGGAGAGGAGGGATGGAGGAGGACAGGCGAGAAGAGGAGAGGCCCCGGGGATCTTACTTGGTTAATTTCATTGGTCAGCTG
Organism: Thaleichthys pacificus; assembly: GCA_023658055.1. Lineage (NCBI taxonomy): Eukaryota > Metazoa > Chordata > Actinopteri > Osmeriformes > Osmeridae > Thaleichthys > Thaleichthys pacificus. Next base: position 8,676,787 of record CM042865.1, read on the forward strand.
GGAGAGAATGGTGACCCCTATGATACAGTGTTCCACACTGTCCTGCAGAAACACACAGCAGAAACACACGGCGAGATCAGAGACACAGAAACAAAACCCGCTCGTTGGGAGACGGACCGTAAAATAAGTCCAGTGGATTTACACACACACACACACGCACATGCACACGGAGAGCCTACACACTCACAGGTACCTGGAGGAAGCGTGTGACGTCAGCGATGACGTTCCTGAAGACGTAGTCATCCTTCTGGCAGTCGAACCAGCCCAGCTTGGTGATCCGGGCGTAGAGCTGGATCAGCGCCTGAGTCACAAACGCCGCCAACTTGGGCCGAGTAGCCAAGTAGTTAAGCACATAGTTCCCTGGAGAGGAAAACACAGGAGACCCACACAGTCAAAACACTAAACTTCGGCACCACTGAGCCTGGTCTGTCATTGCTCTGGCTGTGACCAAGATGCTTTCTGGGGCTGTGGTCAGCTCCCCAATCCTTTCAACTCCACTATCTGTTTTCATCGCCAATACCGGTAGCCCGATTCTTACCCCCTAATGGGATGGGTTTCTATGGTTGGGGTGGTGGATGACCCCGAATGACTATTGCTTGGAATAAAAGGCATGTGGTCAAGGTTTACGTTGGGTCTAGACATTTTGAGGGGGTTGACATACGGTGTTGTGGAAGAAATTGGGATTTCCTGTGTGCTTCCATTATTCACTAATCAATAGAACTAGTCATTGGATACTAGTTAGTACGTTCTCATGTAAGCTTGCTATTAATAAGAGTAGATTGTGTCTATGTGTCAGGGTTAATAGATGTTCGGGGTCAGGAGAAAGTACTGGCTAAACGTCCCTTGTCATGACTACAAGGAGACTACAACTATGAACTCTCTAGTCTGAGAGTTGTCATGTGTTGGGAGCAGTGAATCTCTTTCTCTGAGACTGTTGTAACGTCATTACTGCCTGATTGTCACAATCTATGTTTACATTCTTGTGCCCTATATGTGTACATGTCTATCTGTCTGTGTGTGTGTGTGCATGTCTGTCTGTCTGTATGTGTGTGTGTGTGTCTGTATGTGTGTGTGTGTCTGTCTGTGTGAATGTCTGTCTGTGTGTCTGTCTGTGTGTGTGTCTGTATGTCTGTGTGTCTGTGTGTGTGTCTGTCTGTCTGTGTGTGTGTGTGTATGTGTGTGTGTGTGTATGAGCTGAAGACTTACGAATGTCGATGCGTTGCTCTAGAGGCAAAGGGTTGCTGGTGCGAGACACCAGTTTAGAGAGGCAGGTGGCGGCAAGCAGCTGTGAGTACGACGACTGGGGGAGAAAAACCACAAGAGGGGGGGGGGGGGGGGGGGGGATTTCCCCGGTCACGACTCGTTCCATCGCTAAAACCGTACACAACCAACATAGCATCGTGTACACACGATCCATATTCCACGAAAGCGTGTCGACAGATAACACGACGACGCCACACTTGAAGCGGCCAATCGGGAGTGTCGGCACACGGTTACTCACGCTGCCTCTCTCCAGAAGTAGCTGACACTTGCTGAGGCAGTCGGGGCTGTTGGTGAACTCCACCAGGGCTTTCTCTGCCTGTAGTCTCACCGCTGTGTCTGTCGTCTCGTACAGCTGCTTACACAGGACCTCTAGCTGGGCTAGGCTCTGTAAACACACGCGCACACAGATAAGGATTAATGAATACTGATTAATGAATACTGATGGCCGTCTTACACACCACAGGGTATTTCATAAAAGTACAAAATAACATCCAACCCTTCCATCTCCGGCATAGGGGGCATGCTGATTACAACAGGGGCTGGACAGTATGTATTACAGTGGGTATGTTACCAGAAACCAAACACTAAAACATGCTTCGAGTCCCTTCTGATCAGGCTACCAGACAGTAGCTGTCCTCCCTCTCTCTCCCAGCAGCGCCCTCTCTCCCTCTCATGCTCCAGAGGTTGCCACAGTTCCACCCATGTGTGGCGGGGCGGGAAAATGCTGAGTCATACGAGGCCACTGTAAGATGCTAGCTGCCGATAGAGACTGCTAGAGTACAAGAAGGGTTCATGAGCCTCCTAAAAGTAGCGTGGGGGGGGGGGGGGGGGGGGGGGGGCGGGGAGCGGGAGGGAGGGGTCCATGGGTGTGAGGTGGTTGTCTGATGGAGAACAGATTGAACCCTAACCCCGACACAGAGAGGAGCCCTAGGGGGAACAAGGTATGGAGCACACAGAAGATAGCATGTCTGCTTTTTACTGATAAGAGCCAGTTTGCAGCTCTGAAACTATTTTTCCCTTTCTCACTCAAATACACGTTTGCATCATTTCAAACGTTATGGTAAAAGACAAAGCCTATGTGGCATATAGACGACCTACTATTTACAGATAACAACCAAGGGGTTGGTATTGTTTCTGAAAGATTCAGGCTAGACCCCTGCCATGGTGTTGCCTATGTATGATATGGCAGCATAATTATTTGATGAGTACAGTGGCGTTAGATGTAGACACAGTAATGGGACGATGAGGAAGTGTAAGATGACTTTGCAATAAGATAAGTGACATTGGCGTCACAGGGACGAACGCCCCGATCAGGACACTTATCCCCCCCACCCCCCATGCGCATGCACCTGAAGTAATTATTTATAAGCTATCCGGGTGTCTAAGCAGTAGGCTGCCTAGCGAGCGCCATGAAACCAAACAAGAACATAGGATAGTTTAAAACAAATAACAGAACCGAATCGACACTAGGCTACTACTGCACGAGCTCATAAAAACCAAGCCATGCATGTCTATGTAGTAGCACAGACTGATAATCAAGCAACCATTACAGCCAAGTTAAGTAGGGATAGCAAGCTACACTTAGCTAACAAGTGTGGGCCCGACTATATCACAAAATGAAACATGTCAAGACATTCGTATTTCCCCGTTTGCAAATATGTTATACAGCGTAGCGTTGTTACATAAAATACTTCCGTGCTAATAAGATATAGTATATATAAGGTGGGGGAAGAAAGATTAGTGTTATGACGGGTTAGCTAGCGATTTCGGGAACAAACTAGTTCACCTCCAGCAAATATACAATGCCTGAGACAGGTGTTTAGTTAGCTGGCTAAGCTAATGTTAGCTGCCAATAATCAATTCACCACACAGCAATCAATCAGTCTATGTTTGTGATGACAGGGTTCTTTCAACAAGACACGTGCTTGCGAAATAAGACCTTATTGAAATAGTGCAGACAGCACTCGCCTCTCAGCGTGTAATTTCATTTCGAACCGGGGTCGCGCGGGAGAATTTTTGTAGGCAGTGCTGCTATGCTAAGTTAGCAGGGTCGCTAGCTAGCAGACTTTCGACTTGCTCACACCCATGTTCTACCTTAAGCATTGTATTAGAACTTAGATAATAAAAGTTTGCCATAACTACTTACGAAATTGGCACTACATATTGTGTATAGTATAGCTTAGCTATGAGAATAACAAACAATAAATGTAGCCATCCAGCTAGCCAGCTAGCTCTATTTTGCCCATCCTCTCTTGGCAACCAAAAAGGCCACTGGACCTGATGATAGGATGTCTTTCTTGTTTACTTCATATAAATAAATTAATTTAGACAATAACATTCGAGGAAGGTGCTGGCAAAAATACATTCTGCCTGATGCGGAATTCGTAGGTTATTTTTAGGTAACAGAAATATTTGCTTGTCTTTTTTTACACCCCCAAGGAACTAGCCAGCTAATGCAATAAGCCAGTCTAGCTGCACGATGACAGGCCACAAGTCATCAACACTGATACCCGCATCCGATTATTCCAGCCAACGTGGAACGCGCGGCCGCGATGTGCATGCGTTCAGGATGCATTCAGTATGTATAATAAATAACGCATCTAAATTCTTGCAGCAGTTAATTTCAAACCATATCATAGTCTTGTTCATTACAAAAACATAAACCTCTAGTTACCTGCACATGATCCGCCATTTTGCTCCATTCATGCTCCTCTCACTCCCCCTAACAAAGTGCATGCGCGCAGATTTTCTAATTCTATAAAGCGTTTACGCTTGCGCCATTCCTTCACTGTACCGTAATCCTATGGTGTTTTAGAGAATACAGTTGCGTAAAATAAAATACCGTTTACAGACACCAAAACCGGCCTTTGTTTACATGATTCTTAAAGGGGAATTACTCTAATTCGGTTAATCTCTTCTAGAATATTTTGAGACTGTTCCGAAAGGGGTGTTCCAGATCTTTTGCCGTAGTGTGAAGACCCTACCTTTTTTAAATTACATAAATGTTTAAATCAAACCAGTCACTGCAGACTTATTACAGACGTTAAACACAACTTTTGTTGTAGACATGGATTGAACTAAACTAAATCGACTATATAATACATTGTACACAATAAAAATATTTTAAAAATGGAACCTTACAACCTTTTGGATGTGTGTGTGTTTGTATACAGAGGGGCTTTGCTCCCTACCCTCTACATTCACAAACAACATGTTCAAGATATTTTTCAATAAATTACAAAAAAAACGAGAGTATTGCGTGCAGTATCCTGCTGTAGCAAGTGTGATCCTCAGGGCGGCAGCACAGTATCAAGCACTGTTGCTCTCTCGTTTTGTGAACTCCCTTGGTTTTTGTTTTTGTATACTGTATGTCTCTCTTTTAAATGAAATAAACATGTCTAAATATAAAAGGCAAATCGAGTGGAGTGTGTGTTTGTGTGTCTGACTGATCTGGGATGACCAATAGCAACCTGGTGATCAACATCCCTATGAATATTTCTTTAGACAGGGGGAGAGAGAGAGATCTGTTAAAATATTTTCAGTTTATGTCTATTTTGCGAAGTGCATCTTTAACTCATTTTTGAACAAATGAGCTAAGAGTGCCTTAGTACACAGCTGTGTGTGTGTTTGTGTGTGTTTGTGTGTGTGTATGTGTGTGGTAATTGAACAAATGATGGAGGCTCTCTACAGGAATCCACATTGTCAGTGTGGTGCAGCCAGGGATAGCAGGAGGGAGAGAGAGGAAGAAAGAGGGACAGAGCGAGCGGACTCTGCCTCCATCTTGGGGTTTGAAGATAAAGCCCTGTGTTTGCCTTTTTGCTTTTAGATGTTAACGTGCTATTCCAGTACTTCACGCCTGCCTCAGTGTGACCATTCTAAGAGTGGAAAAGAAAGAGAGCGGGAGGAGGGAAGAAAAATAGGGGAAGTGTGAGATGATGATAAGAAGTGGAAAGAATGTATGTTTGAGAGGCACAGTTGAAAGAAAATGAGAACAAAATTACCGTCGAGCGTGTAAATGGACTGTGTATTACACAGGTGAGAGAAACGAAAAACAGTGGGCTGAAAAAGTGCGTAGTACTGTGCCAGTTGAAGATGGAGCGAGTGAGAGAAGGAGTGGGTAATGGAGGCAGAGAAAAGGGGGATTGTGGCGATGGGGAGGGAGTGATGGGGGGTGGGGGGGAAGCCATAACTCTGGGTCGGTTGGGCCACAGGTGGCTCTTCTTGATACTATCAGACAGAGAGAATTGTGGGCCCGGCGGGATTGAAGAATAGATGAATGGATGAGAGAAGATGAAGTAGAAGAGGCGACCAAGACGAAATGAGGTTCCCCAAACATGTCCCCAGACTCTAATGTCTCCCCCTCTTCATCCCTCTCTGCGTCTTCTGCATCTCCCCTTCACCTCGCTCCTTCCTTCTCCCCTCCTCGTTTCCTGTTGCTCCGTCACTCGCACACACAACCATACACACACGTACATGCCAGCACACACACACACACACACACACACACACACACACACACACACACAGCTGTCTCATTTGTCAGGGGCATTGGGAGGATTGTAGTGATGTCTTTGTGCAATAGGGGGCACTGTCCCTCTGCTGGTAGGGGAGGCAACTCTGTGTGTGTGTGTGTGTGTGTGTGTATGAGAGAGAGAGAGAGAGAGAGAGAGAGAGAGAGAGAGAGAGAGAGAGAGAGAGAGAGAGAGAGAGAGAGAGAGAGAGAGAGCAAGAGCAAGAGCAAGAGAGCAAGAGGAAAGCACAGAGCATTGAAAGCCAATGTATGATTGGTGATGACTGACTGATGATTGAAACAGAAATGTATTATCACTGAGCTACTGATCTATTGTACTCTTGTGGGAGTAGCAGCATCATTGGGGTAGCTTCAGTTACAGCATATTTACACAAGTATATTTTGTATGCCTTTAGATGTGTTTAAAGTCACACATGCAGTTTGTGTTTCTGTGAGGGTAAGGAAGGGAGGAAATTCAGCGTAGTGGAATATTCACCAGGGAAACAAAACCAGGAAGAGCAAATTTAGTATCCATTTCAGTCTTTTATCACAACCACCATTGTTATTGTTACACATGGGCCCTCCCTCTGCAGCCGATAACAGCTGGTTCCGGAAAAAAAAGAATACATGCTGTGCTTAAGATTTTGACAGTGAACAAAATTCAAGTACAGTCTATAGAGGTAAGAATGATAACAAAAAATATCAAATGATTTCTCACCAAACCAAATTATGGATATGACCTGGTAATTGCGTATCAGACCAATGCTGTCATATCCATGCTGACCTTTCATCCCTTCATTTGATTTGATGTATGTTTTAGAAACATCGCAAGACTAAGGGGACTCATATCCAAACAGGATTCAGAGAAACCCATCCATGCATTTATCACAAGCAGGGTGGACTTTTGCAATGGCTTCCAGACTGGCCTTCCCAAAAGTCTGTCAGGCAGTTGCAGCTCACCCAGAATGCAAAAGCTAGAATATTCTTACCCAAACCAACAAAACTCAACACATGCAGCATTCCCAGTGCTTTCCACAGTTCTACAATGTCTTTCAGTTAGTTACAGAATTGAGTTTACAAGTACTTGTGTAGACATCACTCAGGGCCAAAACACATCTCAGTCATGCTTCTAGAATATAAACCAAGAAGACTCCTTAGATGTTTAGACATGGGCCAGCTAATAGTGCAGGTAACTTGGACTAAACAAGGCCAGGCAGCTTTTTGCTACTAATCCAGCCCCTCCTGGAACCAGCTTCCAGAAGCAATCAGACACTCCCCTACTGGTGCCATGTGCAAGTCCAGAATGAAAGCTTACCTGTTCTCCTGTGGCTCCTGTGCCCCTTTCACCCTTGGTTTACCTTTTATGATTCTGTCATGTTAAAGTATTCATTCATCGGTTTAATTTTGAACAGTATTTACTGTCCAGTTTTCAGTATGTATTTCTTTGAAATCGTGTTCATGTGCCTCTGAAAAGGACTTTGAATTGCCATTGTGTTTGAAAGGTCCCGTAGTCCTACACTTTCCTTGCCTTGCCTTGCCTTATTTCTCTCTCTATTCCGTTGTTGGTCGCAAATGGGTTCATAATTGATAACCCTCAGCTAAAATTGAATACCTGTACTTTTAAAACCATTCATTTTACAAAAATAATCAAGGCTGTACTTTGTTTAAGTGATAAGAACCTCAGAGAAGATGGACAAATGGGAATAATGGTGCCTATATATCTACAGGCTACAATTATAGTGTAAAGCCTGTATAGTTAGCATACCTTTGTCTCTGAGGGACGCACACAACTGAAGACACCCCCACACATCACCACGCGCGCCGACGTACACACATGTACACAAACATGCACATGCACACACACACACACTTAATTGGAAACAGATGAAGTACAGTGTTTAACAATATGGAAAATGATATGCTGTAGCTGAAAGAGTTCATCGGTATCACATTTTGTCTGTCTAATTATTTTATCTTTCACTCTCTCTCTCTCTCTCTCTCTCTCTCTCTCTCTCTCTCTCTCTCTCTCTCTCTCTCTCTCTCTCTCTCTCTCTCTCTCTCTCTCTCTCTGTCCCTCCCTCCCTCTCTTTCTCTCAATACACCATGGCAGTCCCTGGGTTCTCTACCTGAGCCTAAGGGCAAGGCATTCACTAGTTCTCATTCAGGGATGAAATGAGAACTATACAGACTGCTTGCTGTGTGAGTTTGTCTGTGTCGTCTGTGTGGGTGGGTGGGTGAGTGAGGTTGAGGTGCATATTACAGTAACTTGTTTGATATTGCTCATTCTGCTTTAGTAACTCTCTGACATTACTGAATGGAAACCCATGGTAACAGTAGTTCTGGCTTTTATTCTGTTGACAATATTGTCTCCTTCGTTCAGTGTACCGAGTTCTGTGATCAATGCTATAGTTTGTCTCACACCATTGCAGGGATCTCGTTTTTTGTGCAGTGGCCTTGTGGGGTACAGGTATAATTTCATTTTATGTGTAGTGTCCCCATGATGTTCTACAATAGTGAAAGTTAGCTCCACTAGTCTGCAGCAAAAAAATAAATGATATAATGCAGGAGACAGATCGTCTGAAGTATGATCACAGACAACTGAAATACTGGTTGACTCTGAGCCTGCAGTCAGATCCATCTACAGCTCTTCAGGAAATCTCCCACAGCTGAAGAATCAAGATGTGGATCAGTGGTTATGTAAGTGGTACTGTGTCTGTATATAGTGAAGACTAGATTATTTATGTCGTCTGAAAATATTGTATCACAGTGAACAGTATAGGTACAGTATGGCATGAGTAGCTGTGTGTACCCGGGGGCAATTGACTTTCATTCTCTTTTGTCCTGGAGGAACACAAAAGTCCATCTTTTTATAGAAAGTGTTTAACCTTGAGTTGACCATCTTAATTAGAGGTCTAACATCTTTACATAATTGTCCTCATTTGTAGAGGATGTCTTTCGCTGCATTTTAATGTGCTTCCCCCGATATTCTAGACATTGTACTCTGTGTCTAGGAAAGGTTGAATTGTACATGTCCTCTCCTCCCTGCTCCTCCATTCGTCCGTGACGGAAGCAGACAGCTCTTCTCTGTGTATGAATATCAAACCTGGCAACCCTGAGCAACATCACACTTTGTCTTTTCTATCGCTGAGTTAAAAGAGAGGATTTTATAGTGTGTTTAGTAAGTACAAGGCTGTCTACAGTATGTTTATAGGCCTTTTACCTGCAACAACGCACAGTCTGTGCTTATTTGTGTGTGTGTGTGTGTGTGTGTTTGTGTGTGTTGTTTTGGGGAAAGGGGAGGATATCACAACCAGTTTATCAGCACCCGGGAGCATTCGGAATTGGGCCAGAGGACAGGAAAGTAATATAGTGTTGAAACCAGAAATCTCCTATCATCTGATCTTGGGCTTCTCTCTCTCTCTCTCTCTCTCTCGCTCTCTCGCTCTCTCTCTCTCTCTCTCTCTCTCTCTCTCTCTCTTTCTCTCTCTCTCTCTCTCTCTCTCTCTCTCTCTCTCTCTCTCTCTCTCTCTCTCTCTTTCTCTCTCTCTCTCTCTCTCTCTCTCTCTCTCTCTCTCTCTCTCTCTCTCTCTCTCTCTCTCTCTCTCTCTCTCTCGCTGTGGACTGCACTCAGTTGTCTGTTGACCAGCCCAGATATCCTTGAGGCAGCCTACGATCCAATCTCTGTGTTTACCCCATGTGTTCTGTGTTTATGGAAACATTGAAGTCTGTGCTTCTGTGGCTATCTTTGCTGTGGCTATATGTTTGTGGCCACATATCTTCATTCAACTTTGCTCTTTCCCACTTAAGGTACTTAGGTTCAGCTCTTAAAATGTTTCTTTCCCTTCTCTGTTGCCCTACTCTGCCTTGCCCAGCCCTGGCCTGGCCTTGTATATATTAGTAATTAGAGTGTAGACTATCAGGGCTGCCGGTGACCTGACTGTTCCTATGCTGCTGAGTGGGCGAGCGGCTCTGCTTCTGTTAATTAACACCGGGCCAGGTCATCTTCCCTTCAGAGCATACACATTCACCTGCACGACCACACACACACAGACTCTCTCTCCCCTCCACGCCATCTGTGGCCCTCACCGAAACACACACGCACACACACACTTGCATGCATGCGTGCACGTCCGTATACACGCACATTTTGTTCTCATGTTGACTCATACACATTTCGGCACCAGCGCCCATGCACACAGACACACACTTCACCTGTTTGAGTTTCGCTTTGTGTGAATGAATGGCTTTTCAGAACTGTATCCGAGCCATAATATACTGTAGACAATTTGGAGCCCAAAGTGAAAGAGACACCATATGAATGTGTGTGAGCGTGTGTACATGTGTGTGTATGTGGTTGTGTGTCTGCATGCTCAAGGGGACTGTGTGGGAGTGCATGTATCCTGTGTGTGTGTGGGTGTTGTTGTGTGTGTGTGTGTGTGCCCGTCGGTACTAAGGGGTGCTATAATGCGAGGCAATCCTCAAACCGATTGCCTCGCTCATCGAAGAGGGAGAACGGTAGAGAGAGGCAGAGAGAGAGAGAGAGAACCGAAGAAAGAGAGAAAGAGAGAGATTGAGAGACTGTGTGTGTCTGGAATCCGGATGAAGAAAGTAATATGGGGGGTTTTGACGTCTCCAATCGCTTTCTGTCAGCTCAGACCTCGTCTGGAAATCTCCCCATATCTCTGTACCTGTGTCTCCATGTGTGTCTGTGTGTGGGTCCTGGTGTATGAGTGTCGGTGTCTGTTTGTGTCTGTGTCTCAGCCTGTCTGCATGCTGCCTCAGGGACAACCAGTGTGGCCCATGCAGTGCCAAGCTGAGTTTGTCATTTTTGGGGGGGTGTCTGAGCCGAAATGGACTGGATTACCCATGAACCATCAGCGTGTTGCAGCTCTGTCCGTCTCTCTCTCTCTCTCTCTCTCTCTCTCTCTCTCTCTCTTTCCCTTTCTCTCTTTCGCTCCTGTTCTTGCAATTCTCGCTCTCTTTATTTCTCTTTCCCTCTCACTTTATTTCTCTCTCTCTCTGTCTCTCTCTCTCTCTCTCTCAGCTCCTCTTACCTCTCACTCCCTCACTCTCATTCCACCTTTCAGCGAAAGCATGACACACTGAATTATCTGCCTTTATACCCTGCAGTTTCCTCTCTTCCATTAAACCCCAGGAACTCAGCACCGTGGTCCTCGCAAACACAAATAGCCACACACTCCAAAAGTGAATTGTCCTCTCAGAATGAACCAAGCAGTTACGTAAGTGCCTTTTGAGAAGAAGACGAGCAGAAAGACAAGCAATGGAATCAACTGAACAGACTCCGGAACACTCTCCTGCTAGAGGGCTGTTCACTGTGATGGGGAAGAGGTCCCCCCAGTACCCTAACAGCAAGATTGTTCATGTTGTGTCATGTGCTGTAAGATCTCACAGTGCCCAATGCAGGAGGAAGGGTCAGGCTCATTTGCCTGTCTGCTACTCTTAGTTTATTAATGACGTGTCTCTCTGCCGGCATAAAATATATATCTCCGCAGTCAATTATCTCTGACACAGTCAACATGGCGAAACGCGCCAATGAGAGAGACAGAGAGAGACAGAGAGAGAGACAGAGAGAGACAGAGAGAGAGAGACAGAGAGAGAGAGAGAGACAGAGAGAGAGAGACAGAGAGACAGAGAGAGACAGAGAGAGACAGAGAGAGACAGAGAGAGAGAGACAGAGAGAGAGAGAGAGAGAGAGAGAGCGAGAGAGAGAGAGAGAGAGAGAGAGAGAGAGAGAGAGAGAGAGAGAGAGAGAGAGAGAGACAGAGAGAGACATAAGGAACTGGAGATAGAAAGAGTGCGAGAAAGAAAGGGGTGATGGGAGGGGGGTGGGGTCGACCCAAAGACTGACTGAAGATAGTCTGAGCTGGAAGCAGATAGCCCCAGATGATACAGGGGTAAGTAGCTTTAGCTGGAGATGAGAGGAGCTGAAAATGCGAGGAAGGGAGGAGAGGGAGAGGAGGACGGAGAGGCAAGAACGAGGGATGAGAAGACGGATGAGTTAAAAAAAGTCGATAGAGAGAGATAGAGACAAACAAGAAGAGGAGAAAGAGAGAGAGAGAGAGAGAGAGAGAGGGACAAAGTAGAATAAGTTAAGAGTGCTTATTGAGAAAGGTTTTAAGCCTTGTCAGGTGGGGGAGAGCTAAGAGTGCGTTTACCTCGCAATGCTCTCTCTCTCTCTCCTTCCCCCTATCTGCCTTCCCTCCCTCTCGCCGCCATCTCGGTTCCACGACTTTTAATCCCCTTAATCTCTGCACATCCCACGGGAGTGATATCAAACAGCTTCAGAATTTGTGTGCGTGACGTATATGTTCGTGTGTGTGTACGTGTGTGTGTGTGTGTGTGGGTAAGAGAGAAAGATGGAGAAAAATAAAGGTGGCATGACAATCTTTTGGTTTGGCGCTGGGCAAGTGTAATATGTGCTCCGACGCCAGACAGAGATGAAGCTAAATTGGGGGAGCAAGCTTTCAAACTGCACCTCAAATTCCCAAAATAGGCCACATACTGGCCCCCCTGTACCCTCACTCCCTTATCCTCACCCCCCCCCTTACCTTCTTCCTCTCCTTGTCTTTTTTCTGACACTCTCCAGGGACTGGAACAGATGAGAACATGAAGGATGCTCCAGTAAAAGTTCTTAAGACAGAGCAGCAGTCGAAGGACAACTTTCTCTCTCTCTCTCTCTCTCTCTCTCTCTCTCTCTCTCTCTCTCTCTCTCTCTCTCTCTCTCTCTCTCTCTCTCTCTCTCTCTCTCTCTCTCTCTCTCTCTCTCGCTCTCTCTCTCGCTCTCTCTCTCTCTCTCTCCCTCTCTCCCTCTCTCTCCCTCCTTCCATCACTCTTGCTCTCTTTAACACACACGGCAGGAGAGTGTATTGCCGGGACAGCTTTCATCTTGACTATATTCTACGAGATTCAGCCGTTGGCAATTTCAGCCACTTTCGTCTGGAAATAATTTGGTATCACACTCTCCTCTCTCCGCCTCTCACTTCTTTGAGAACATGCGAAAAATACATAAAAGCCCCGAAAGAAACGCCCTGAGCTCGTGAAGGGGAGAAGATGCTTTGCGGAAGTCCATAATTACACACACTCATTTATCTCTGATCAAATAGAGTCCCTTCTAAAGAAAGTGTGCACAGTCAACACCATTGGGAGCATTTGCAGCACATTTGTCCCATTTTCCAGCTCCACAACAGAGGGTAAACTCTTTTATGCGTAGCTTAATGATTGTGTTTGCCTTCTGCATTCCGGGGGAAAGCTTGTGTGTTGAACGAAAGGTTGACTTGATCACAGAGAGTTTGAACTCGGGCTAATTGCGGGGTCTTTGTTAACGGGGTAGTTGAGTGTTTGTTCCTGACATTGTCTCCCAGCTCCTCGGGGGGAAGCCTGTGGCCCTGCTCACGCTGAGGGCCTCAAAGCAACATCTGAAGCATGAATAGGATTGATGTCAAAACAGGAGTTCAAAAGTTTCAAACGTCAAAAAGTTCGAAGGGGGAAATGAACCAAGATCCCGAGGTTGTCCTCACCTGACATCCTTCCCCTCGTTTGGGGACCCTCCGGGATTCGACGAAGACGCACTGATTTACATTTACATTTCCATTGAGTCATTTAGCAGACGCTTTTATCCAAGGCGACTTACAAGAGAGAGCTTTACAGAAAGTGCATAGGTCAATGATCATAAACAACGAGATAGCCCCAAAAACATTGCGGGTAGCCAAAACATGAAGCATACATTGCGAAAAGCAAATAAGTGCCAATGGGTGGAACCAGAAGAGCATGTAGTTAAACAAGTTACAATTAACCGACAAGATCCTCGAATGTGCCCAGAGTGTGCCTGGAGGAAAGCAAGCAACAACTAGAGAAGGTACAATTTCTGGGGAAATTGTAGGGTGTGCTTGCTTGCGTCGGTTGCAGTTGGGTCCGTCCCCTTAAGTTTTTCCCTTCTAGTGATATCTTCAAGAATTTAGCCTACTCATATTGAATAATTCATTAAGAACCCCCTTTGAAACAAGCTGTTGTAACAACGTTGTCACCGGCAGTATTTCAGATGGAATCGCGATTCAAACAGTACCATCTGCTAACTTAAAATATGCCCCCAAAAACGTAGCGTTATATAAGCTTGACATTTATTTAGGGGGAAATGGCTAAAGCGCCGGAAATGCGAACGTTTCTTTTGACATAAAGTTTAGGCTGTGGCATTGAAGACAGCGACGCACCACAGAAGCTTGAGTTTAAATACATTGTTTAATGTGACGTTACTTACTGTACATGAAAGTCTTGATTTGCTTAAATGTACATGTACATATGTACATGTACATGTACATATGGCACGATACGATACTCGCTGTGCAACAGCACATCTATGCACGTTGTATCCATGCGTCGTTGCTAATGTGTGCTGACATTGTGACGTAGGCTAGCACTGACTTCCCTTTGTTGACAGAAGGCACTTTTTGTCACAAAAACTTAATTTCAGCCTAAACCGTGCAACGGAACGTAAATAAAATACAAGCAACTCAATCACTACCAAGACGAAACTTTTGACACCGACGTTGTCTATGTAGTCCAAATATTGACGGATCCTTAGGGGGGCAAAAATAAATAATAAATATATATGTGAGAGAACAATGGTTGTGCTCGCCGAAAGCGTGAGCACACCGAATAATATAATTCGCAGCGAGTACCAGTAGTTAAATCAGTTACAACTAACCAACAAGTGCAACAAGTCCCTCAATAAGTGTCATTGTGTTCCTGGAGGAAATAAACTAACATCTGATCCAACAAATATTTCCTAAGTACTGTTGTACTCCTGGAACAAGTGCGTCTTTAGCCTTTTCTTGAAGGTGGAGAGACAGTCAGTGTCTCTGATGGAGGGACCACCAGACTGTTGTCAGAAAAAGACCGTAGGTAGCGGGTGGGGGTGTAAGGCTGGAGGAGAGATTGGACGTAGTCGGGTGCAGTCCCGTTCACCGCTCGGAAGGTCAGTACAAGGGTCTTGAATCTGACACGGGCCGTGATGGGTAGCCAGCGGAGGGAGATGAAGAGTGGGGTGACACGGGAGCGTCTGGGTAGGGTAGGTTTGAAGACCAGACGGTGCTGCTGCGTTCGGAATCCTCTGGAGAGGGGGCGGGTTAGGCATGCTGGGAGACGGGCGATGACTGATGATGCGTGTGAGCGCTCCTGCTTCTGTCTGGGGCTCTCTGCCTGCCTCGTTCCAGGTCAGTCGTTTGTCTCCCTCGGGGAGAGAGGAGACACTGCGATGGTATCTCGCACCATCGGGTGGCCCTCCAGCCGGTCAGCACCCCGATGGGCCGGCCTTCCAGCCATCTGCCGTCTAGGGAGTCAGATGGCTGAGCGGTTAGGGAATCGGGCTGTTACTCAGAAGGTTGCCGGTTCGATTCCCGACTGTGAAAAAAATTATGTTGTGTCCTTGGGCAAGGCACTTCACCCTACTTACCTCGGGTGGAATGTCCCTGTACTTACTGTAAGTCGCTCTGGATAAGAGCGTCTGCTAAGTGACTAAATGTAAAATCTGTTGCACATGTAAAATAAATCACAGTTAACATTAAACAGAAGGCGAGGGGCTCCTTGTTGAAGGACAAGTACTCTTAGAAAACATGTCTGAACAGTTTTACTCCACAACTCATTTGCACTGCTCATGTTTTCAGAAGGTAGACACCTGTGTCTTCCTTTTTCAATTATCAAAACAGCAGCTATTCTGTTGACGAGTCGGTGAGTGTGTGTGTGTGTGTCTGGTAAGAGAGTGTGCATGTGTGTGTGAGAGTGCTTGTGTGTGTGTGTTGTGTGTGTGGGGTAGCAGGTGTCTATGTGTCTGATAAGGGAGCAGCAGGTTCCAGTTGATTCAATAAGAAAGCTATTTTCTCTGTTTCTGCATCAGGGCTGGAAGCAATCAGTCTTCAGGTTGAAGTCTCCGTATCAGCATCGATTGTGTGTGTGTGTGTGTGCGTGTGTGAACGTTGGTGTGTGTGTGTAGCACACAGTAACCACATCATCCATTCCAGAATCCCTCCCACTCTGATCCTGTCGCACATTCAACCAATACCATCCCAGAGGGAAGAATCAATGGTCATTTCTGCCCCGACCCCGTAACCCCACCCACCCACCCACACCACTATTATCCCAGAGAGTCGCGGTTCCAGTTAGCTCAGCAGAATCCAGGATGCTTGGTGCGGGTATCTACACCAGTATCTGTGGGCTGTTATAGATTTCCAGATTTATAACCCAACTCCAGTCGCCCCTCATCTCCTTGCCGACCACCGTTCTCTGTGGAGCTTGTTTGAGCAGAGCAATAACAGCGAACCCTTTCTGCTTTATGATAATGGCCGCGTTGATGATCCTAGTAGCTGTTTAACTGGTGACCCCCCGATATTGGGCCTCCTGCAGCTGGGTGTCCTTGGGGCCTCGCTGAGTGTGTCTGAGAAGAAGGAGAGTCACCCTCATTAAGGCCGGTGTGTGTGTGTGTGTGTGTGTGTGTGTGTGGGATATGGAGAGCAGCCCTGATTCTCTCTGCTCTTCACTGTTTTAATCAGTCGAATCAATCAGCACCCAATGCCTTGCTCTCCATATTGAACGCTCGCACTCCTTCGCGCGCGCACGCGGCGCTCAAGTCGACGCACGCGGCCTCTCTTCTTGTTCCTCGTTTTGTCTCTTTCTTTCTTCGCCCTCGGTTCTCTCTCTCTCTCTCTCTCTCTCTCTCTCTCTCTCTCTCTCTCTCTCTCTCTCTCTCGGTCTCTCGTCCTCGTTGTCTGTCTCGGGTCCTCTCTCTTTCGGCCTCTCTCTCTCTCTCTTCCGCGCCCACTCTCTGTGCTGAATCATTTATTTGCGGGTACTTGACTCCCCCCTCCAGATGAGCTTGTCTACATAAAGGCTAATAAAGCAGCTAATTGTCTGGTCGTCAGGGTGGGATTGATTCGTCTGTTTCAACACTGATAACACAAGCAATCATCTCTCCCTGTGAAGCTTCCATACCGCACCTCGTCCATCACAACTCTGACATTCAGCAGACAAGTAAGAGTGCGCGCGGGGGGGGGGGGGAGGGGGCGCGTGTGAGTGTGTATTCTCTGCGGACGGTCGACAAAAAGAGAGTCTGGAATCAGAAAAGCGCTGTTCTCTCGAGGTGATCACAAGGGCACGTCGGACTTGTCACTGTCGGATTTCTCCAGTCAAGGGGCGGTGGCAGGGAACAGACCGCAGATGACACGTCAGGTGTTTACGTCTGGGTCGGGGAAAGTAGCGTCCACCAAAAGAGGAGTCTTGATTCCAGACTGACTCCTTTCCTCGTGCGTGTGTGTGCGTGTGTCTGTGTGTGTCTTGTGTGTGTGTCTGTGTGCGTCTGCGTGTGTGCCTGTGCGTGTACATCTCTGTTTGTCTCCGTGTGCTAAAGGGTGCGCCGGAGGAGAAAGAACACCCACTCTGACACGCTGGGAAAATCTCTGACATGTGCTGACACCTGCAGTGGAACATCCCAGGGAGCCTGCCTCTCACCCGTCTCACCTCAGTAATCAATTACAGCCTCTGTTCTACTGACAGGCCTGTCCATTCACCGTGGAGTCCACTCAGATACCTGCACAAGCATACACCGCTCTGGGTTTCTGCAGAGGACTAGTGTGTGTCTAACAACACAGAACCACCCCCCCCCACCCCCCCCCCCCCCCCACGAGAAGGGGGAAATCTACAGACTTGGTTCCCACCCCCCCCCCCACCCCCTCACCAATCGACTGTCATGAGACACAGAGCTCAGCGGGCAGCTGATTGAGAGGAGAGCGGGCGGAAAAGACACGAGAACTAAACAACACGGGGCAGTTTGTGCGTGCAGCGGGTTAGGTGAGGCCGCATTGGGAAGTGGGAAGTTCCTCGCCCTCGTTCTGCTGTGTTTCTCCAGAAGTTACAGGTGGAAAGGTTGGTGGAATCCCCTCCCCCCCCCCCCCCGCCACGCGCACACACAGTTTATTCAATGGAGAACACATTTCACTTATCGTTATTTGCCTTTTTGTGAAATGGCCTTTTTTTCTGGGTGTTGTCATGAATGCACTTTAGTGCTTTCGACGGCCTCTGGTGTTGCGTTTGGCTCACAAACTGGATGCGGCGGCCTCCGGTTAAGCTCAGTGGCTGTCACAATACACTCGCACACACAGACACAAACTCTACATTGTGGTCCTGCACTCGTCTTCCTAGACCAGGAGCATTATCCATCACTATGGTATCCATCTGCCTGCTGTCTAATGAAGAGGAAAAATATTGATTCCTGGACAAAGATACCCGCTGATCAGAAACGGTGTTTAAGCAGATCTCTCTTTATTATGTCCCCCCCCCCCCCACTCTCTCCATTCCTTCCTCTCCATCTCTCTCTCTCTCTGTCATGCTTATCTGAGCTCTGCAGGTGCTTTTGCTCCGGAGCAGCAAATCGTTACGCTCCTCTTTGGAGTCATCTAAAACACAGCACTCCAGCATCGAACGGTTATGCATCGAACAGTTATACAGCACTCCCCCCCCCCCCCCCCCCCCCCTCAAACCAATCAAACACACACATGTCCCCACGCACACGCACACGCATACACACCGACTCATATACACACATCCGTGTTTTGTACACTGACTACATCCGAAGCAGGCTGAACAGCCAGTGTGTGGGGACCACAGCTGAAAGAGGGTTCCCAGCAACACAACACACAGGGGCACGGGGGGGTGTGGCTGGGTGCAGGGGGGTCAGGGGGGTGGGGGGGCAGGGCTAAGGTTCTGTGTAACCATGACAACAACAGGCTGACCTGTATGGGCTTTGTGGCCGATCCAAAAGGTCAGTTGTGATTCTGGGTCAGAGCACAGCCAGGGCCTGGAGCACAGACACACAACGGACACAATGGACACCCGTCTGCACAGCCACAAGACAGACAGACACACATGCCGTGTTTCAGACAAGGAACTAGACAGACAGATTGGTGGATATACAGACAGACAGACACACATGCCGTGTTTCAGACAAGGAACTAAACAGACAGATTGGTGGATATACAGACAGACATACACACATGCCGTGTTTCAGACAAGGAACTAGACAGACAGATTGGTGGATATACAGACAGACAGACACACATGCCGTGTTTCAGACAAGGAACTAAACAGACAGATTGGTGGATATACAGACAGACATACACACATGCCGTGTTTCAGACAAGGAACTAGACAGACAGATTGGTGGATATACAGACAGACAGACACACATGCCGTGTTTCAGACAAGGAACTAAACAGACAGATTGGTGGATATACAGACAGACATACACACATGCCGTGTTTCAGACAAGGAACTAGACAGACAGATTGGTGGATATACAGACAGACACACATGCCGTGTTTCAGACAAGGAACTAGACAGACAGATTGGTGGATATACAGACAGACACACATGCCGTGCAGTGCAGACTAACAGACAGAAATATCAGACAGACAGACAGACAGACAGGAATACCAACCAGTTAGACAGACAGACAGACAGACAGTTAGACAGACAGGAATACCAACCAGTTAGACAGACAGGAATACCAACCAGTTAGACAGACAGTTAGACAGACAGACAGTTAGACAGACAGACAGGAATACCAGCCAGTTAGACAGACAGTTAGACAGACAGTTAGACAGACAGACAGTTAGACAGACAGACAGGAATACCAGCCAGTTAGACAGACAGACCGACAGTTAGACAGACAGGAATACAAGCCAGTTAGACAGACAGACAGCCAGTTAGACAGACAGACAGGAATACCAGCCAGTTAGACAGACAGCCAGTTAGACAGACAGACAGGAATACCAGCCAGTTAGACAGACAGCCAGTTAAACAGACAGCCAGTTAGACAGACAGCCAGTTAGATAGACAGCCAGTTAGACAGACAGACAGTTAGATAGACAGAGAGACAAACAAACAGAACGGCACAATGACAGATGAACAAACCGGTCTAAGTGGAGCCTTTCCCCAGAGTCATCCTTCCCTTCAGGACCATTCCCTCATTCACATCAGATCCCCCCGCCCCCCCCCCCCCCCCCTCCCCCCACCCCCCCCCCCCTCCCAGACAGCAGCATCACTCACTCATTACCTCCGCCAGCATCGCGCTGAAATTCAATTCTGATATGAAAGCCTTATTAAGAGAAGAAAAGCATGTTATGAAGTTACCAATTACAATAAAGAGGACATCAACAGAGGCTGGATAATGCCAAATCACATTTCTCCTCCGAAAACAAAGGAATTAAATTAGGGGAGATAATTCGAACAGAAGAGAATATACTGGAAGAGGAGCATCTTAAGGGACTTCACAGGGCTGCGTCTGAATTGAAAGCATGACTAACAGACATGAGATCCCCCGGAACCTTCCCCTATGTGTGTGTTTGTGTGTTTTTGTTTGTGTGTTTGTGTGCATGTGAGCAGGCATGTATGCGTCGTAAAAAAATAAAAATAAAAAACCTCTTCTCAGGGATTAGTGTTTTAATCCAGTCAGTTAATAACTTTGTTATTTAGTGAGAAGGACAGAACGTGAGTTGGGTATTGAAACTTTGCCGGGGGCTTATCTTCTGAGTTGGAGTGTTGAAGGAACTCCAACCTGCAAGAGGAGAGAAGAAAAGAGAAGAGAAGAAAGGAGAGTAAAGGACAGGAGAGAAGAGAAAAGAAAAGTTCTGTTGGTCTCTCTCTCTCTCTCTCTGTTCAAATTGATTGGCTGCTACTTTCTTTTCAATAAAGAAAATTCCCCGTCATGAAAATCCCTTATTATAACGATCAATAAAGTAAACGTTTCACGAGGTTGGATTGTGTAAAACTGCCTCCCTGAAGCTTCAATCTCACTGTCTCTCTTTCTCTCTCTGAAGTATGTGCCAATGTTTTCAGATTTAGAAATTCAGTAAACATGTTTGTTGGTAGAGTTGAATTTCAGAGCAAGGATGGACAACAAAATAAAGACCATGTCAATATTTTTCAATACTGCTATTTTGGTTCACAAAAGAAGTTAAGAATAGTGGCCATTAAAAGCATTTCGCATAAACCGTTTCGATGTTAATTTAACATCCATTATCACTGTTGCTAGGTAACAGCTCTATCCAGTTCCTGTGGAAAACCAAAGCAGCAACTGTGGGCTCCAGTGTCCCAATAATGACCTTATTTGGGTACGGTGAAATGTTAGGGTGTCCTTCTCTTCAGCATTATTATTAATACAGTTGGACGTACTAAATATGGGAGTTAAGACACACACCCCATCTCTCTCTCTCTCTCTCTCTCTCTCTCTCTCTCTCTCTCTCTCTCTCTCTCTCTCTCTCTCTCTCTCTCACACACACACACACACACACACACACACACACACACACACACACACACACACACACACACACACACACTCACACAAAGAGAGAGTGCCTGAGTGTGTCTCCTCTTTCTCTTATACTGTAAGAGTGTGTGTGTACGAGTGTGTGAGTGTCTGTGTGTCTGGTGAGAGTGTGTGTATGGGGGGGGGGGGGGGGGCTTTCATATACTGTACCAATCATCCATAGCAACATCTGCAGCAAAACCTATATGGTGTCTAATAGTGCTAAAGCTCTAATCTACTTAAACTATATCTAGCATTAATGCGCTCTCTTGAATGTGCCTCACTGCATGTAGCTGGACTTAAGTGGGTGGTGGTAACTATTAAGGCTTTTGCATACAGTTAATAGCCTAGTATAAGCCAGGCAATCTTCTGCGAACCCAGTCTATAAATTATGTTCCACCTGTATTTAGCAACCTATGTTTCAATAGGAGTCCCATAGGAAATTATAAAGCAACCTGTTTTGACTAATCGATTCTTAAAGTACACTCATTGGTGGTGCAGTTGGTGGTAACCTACCACAGGCTTTGAACCATCAAGCCCTGCCGCTACACCACAAGGGAAGTACAAAAGGCTGTCTTAAGGTTGGACTACAACAACAAGGCTCTCTCCATGAGAACCTCAAATATCCTGAACTAAACACCAGGTACTGCTCATGTTCAAAACACCTCCCAACGTGACTCCAGAGTGGCGTGGAGGTCCACCATACCTGGAGCAGCTTATAGGTGACCTGCTCCAGACTGGCTTTGAACAAGCAAAGGCTTCGGTTTCGAAAGCAGCAAACCTTCAAAACGTCCTGACTCCCTCCACGAGGCCCCCAGGTGACCACAGTCAGGGCCACGGTCACAACGCCAGCTGCTCCATCCACTGCTGGTGCCAATCACCCCGATGAGAGCACAAAAAGCCACATCTCCCACTGCGGGGCGAGTCCCTGTCCAAAAACGATGGCACAGGCCGGCTAATCTTTTGCGAGAGGAGTCTCCAATCCTACAGGACGAGCCAGAAGGTGAGACGACTGGCCCAGCTGCCAATCCTCTTAACGTTTCCTCTTTTCTTTGGTGTTCATCAAAGACCGTCCCACTTTTGTTCACTCTGGGCGGGTCACCACCCCTGTCTTGCAAATAAATACTTTTGTTGTTCGGTGTGAAGGACAATTTTTTGATGAGAAGGTCAAGGTAGACTTTGTTGAGATGCTTGTCAAACGTACAAACCCCTAGGCAGAAAGGACCCAGACAGTAACAGATTCCACCGGTGACTGGCTAACGTCCCTGGCTGTGATGCTCGAGGTTGGTTAGATCTGTTAGCTGCATGGAATCTGATTAATACTGCTGTAAACACGCATCACAGTTCCACAGGTGGGCTACCAGCTGTCTTTGTATATGTGTGTGTGTGTGTGCAGCCCGTGCTTAAATGCCAGCAGGGCTGTGAGCCCTGAGGGTGAAAATGGTCTCATCCTCTACCTGCATAGAGGCTTATATTTGGGATGTAGGGCTGTCTGTCTGGTGTGGTGTGGGGCTTGTGTGAGCTTACATACTGCACGAGTGTGAGAAGCCTTTCTTATTTTGGTCCAAGGTGCTACTTTCTCTCCTTCAGTAAATACCACAGAGTACATATCTACACGTGTACATACATATTTGTACTGACACACAAACACACACACACATGCACGGAAATGCACATAGACCTTTCCGTTTCCGTTGAGGGAAAACAGCTTACCCAAACAGTCTCCGGCTAAAGAGATTCGGATGTTGTTTTAACAATGCTGCCTGTGAATGGAGGTCAAGGTGATGAAATGTCATTTGCTATGATGAAAGAATCATCGGCCTTCTGCCTGAAAGCGCCAGATGTCGGAACTCTTTAATATTTCAGCTGAATATTCTCATTTGAATCAGCTTCAGACCACCATCGTTCTGGCTGCCGAGATAGGGAATGTTTGACATTATGTCAAAAAGAAAGTGGCTGGGCAAAGACATCCACAGTTTAAAAGAGGGTCAGACCATACGTACATAAACCCACCGAAGCAATCTTCCTGCCATTTTGTAAAAAGGAATATAATTCCTCTGGAAATCAAAACAGAGACAAACAATCTCCTCTAAAGCAATTTACAGCTATTTACCTGTCAGCCAGAGTGGTTAAAAAGGCTTGGCTCTCATCAGATCGGAAGGACACCTGACATTAAAACAAACACAGACACTAACCCAAGTCGCAGGCCCCCAACAGACATGCTCCAAGTGCCTTTCTATTTCCATCCCATTTTCAAAGGCAGTGTTTGGTATCTTAGCCTCGTTAAGTCTCCTTCCTAATTGCCCCCCCTCCCCCCCCCCCCCCCCCCCAAATATAGAAAAGGTTAGCTTTGGTTTCAGGTTGTGTTTATGTGTGTCAGTGAGTGTGTTTACTTTATGGACTCTGGGAGCAGTTTGAGTGTGTGGAGGGGGTCGCAGTGAGCATGTGTCTCTCCTGTAGTGGGTCAAGTTAAGTGGTTCAGTGGCCCTATGGAACCTGTTATTGCTGAATGCTTGATGCGCTTATGCTCGACCCTTTAATATAAGATAGTTGCAAAGTGTGCTAAAGTTCTTTGTTTTTGTCCGTTGAAGCATAGTCAGATATGTTATTTTTCAGTTAATAACGGTTGTGTAAGGGAATCTACTCTGGCTCGATGCTTCATTAAGCGCCATCCGAGATAGAGATGTTCATAATCTCTCAATCCCACTAACACTTCTGCTGCTAACAGTGAGAGTCAGTGTGAGTCAGCTGTACCAGTACAACTGTGATCAATTTACAAGAAATGTGGGTTCACTAATACAATATTGTTAAAAGGTTTGTATCGTTTTGAAACTCGTTTTTGAAGCTCTCAAGACTGCTACTCTTTCTCCCTCTCCGTCTTTCTCACACACGCACACACACGCTCACACACACACAAACACTCACTAGAGTAAAGGAACAGTAATTAAAGGAATGGAAGTAGGCTTTGAGTAAAAGCCTGAAAAGAGACACTGGCACAAAGAGGTGGCTGTGTGTACGTCCCTCCAGCCAGGTCCACATCTGCACTCTTCCACATGACTGTAGCTACAGCCTTGCCTGGGTGTGTGTGTGTGTGTGTGTGTTTGTGTGTGTGTCACTCTACATCAGTGACAGTGGCCCAGTGAAGTGTCCGTACAGCCTGGGGGGTCTGTCTGCGCTGTCCTGTTAAACACAGGCGATTACTGTCCTCCTGTCCCCTAGACGGGCCTGTGTGACCCAGGTACAGACACAGCCCCAGGCACCGCTTTCACCAGACCACAACCTCCTCCTCCTTCTACCTCACTCTCCATCCTCGTTTCAAGAGGACTGTTCGGACTTTTGAGGTGGTCGTGTACGCTTTGATAGAGAGAGAAAGAGAGAGAGAGAGAGAGAGAGAGAGAGAGAGAGGGAGAGGGAGAGGGAGAGGGAGAGGGAGAGGGAGAGGGAGAGGGGGAAAAGGAGAAGGAGAAGGAGAAAGAGAGAGAGAGAGAGACAGAGAGAGTGTGTGAGAGAGACAGAGAGAGACAGAAAAAGAAAGAGAGAGACAGAGAGAGACAAAGAGAGACAGAGAGAGACAGAGCGAGAGAGAGAGACAGAGAGAGACAGAAAAAGAAAGAGAGAGACAGAGAGAGACAGAGAGAGAGAGAGAGAGAGAGAGAGAGAGAGAGAGAGAGAGAGACAGAAAAAGAAAGAGAAAGAAAGAGAGAGACAGAGAGAGAGAGGGGTCAGAGAGCTGGGGTCACTGAGTGGGCACACAACTCAGACAGACATGTCCACTCAGCTAATGATGAGTTTGGTGATTAGGCTTAGAGGTAATTTACCAAAACCTCGGGTTCAAGGAAGTCAATAGCTTCTGACATTTAGCAACAACACAAGATTGCACAAATGAGTGAAACACATGTACAAAGACACACCCACACACACACAAACACACACATCTAAATGGCTGGGCTCCTTCTCCGGGTTGAACACAGGGTCTCTCATGCTCCGGTGATAAGTAAAGCTTTTCGGTAAATGACGCAGGTGCAAACGATATCTGTGGGACATGAGAGAGCGTATGACTGGGATCAGAAATGGATGCAGGATAAACGCCACTCCAATGATGTTCTTCAGAGGCATCTTTTGGAGAAATCCATCTAACCGCTGGGATGCTGCTCAGATCAGTACACAGTGATCTCTGAGGCAGCGCAAAGGCACACAGGACCACCCCTGGACAAACGTCTGGTTGCAAGACAGAAATAATCAGAAATAGTCCAGGTTTTATTTGAGAAACTTTGATCAAAATCGTTGCCAATCTTTTTGAATTCAATGCAAAGCGAGAGGCATGAGTTATCAATACACTCAACGCTAGCGGAATACAAATTGTGTTCTTAGTCATCCAAAATAACTGGAAAATGATGAACCTAAAGATTATTGACACAACTTCAAAAACTCTTTCCATGCTAGCTAGCTAGCCTGCAATTCCGTTTCAATGAAGAGCAACAATGTGGCTTGCTTGCTGAGACAGACGTCTATCACCGAATTGATTTGTTTCTTGTTCTTCGAATTCACTTCATTGGCAAGTTGGTCAGCTGGTCCTTCAAACATCATGACACACCTTGTTTCTTGGTCTCTCCCTAAGTAGCCTCGTTAAAACCTCACAGGGTGAGTAGGACATGCCTACAGTTTGACTTACAGTAAATCCCCGATGAACGCCATTGCATGTCGTTCTACTTCTCGCCTACACAGTACATCCCAACTGGATTTGACTTAGGGGACAGAGGAACACGAACGCTCTCTGCGGTGATAGAACCCTGGGAACGGAGCTATGGTATCCGTGTCCTCTGGACCCTGGCTCTGTCACTGGCCTTAAAGAGAGAGAGAGAGAGAGAGAGAGAGAGAGAGAGAGAGAGAGAGAGAGAGAGATTGCGAGATCGTGAAGAGTCAACGACCTACATTAGGTAAAGAGGGAGAAGGGTGTGCGTGACAGAGATAGGGAGACGGAGGATTCAAGAAGACAGAGGAGAAGCAGGATGAGAAGAGAGAAGAGAGAGGAGACTAATGAGGGAGAGAGAGAAGGAGACGGAGAGACGAGAAGTAAAGGACGAGGAGATGAGAGAGAGGATGCAAGGACACTGTGAA